>JAAKBH010001510.1:0-651642 GCA_019776075.1 Amaranthus palmeri | reverse complement strand
TGAAACGAAGGAATAAATAGTTGAACTTTTCCTAAAAAAAAAAATAGAATTAGAAGTGGAAGAAAAATGCTTCCCATTGTAGGAGTTAGTGGGACAAGCTCCACGCTTTACTGTAGGAGCAATCTCCAGACAAAGGAGGCCACCTTATTTATGACTAATTCAGCAATCACAATTCACAATAGCTCCTATACAAATATATATACTTATATTTTAGTGCTAACTTCTTCTCCATGTTGTTTATGGTTTATTTTTTAAATAATTATTTACATATTAAGTGTGAAAAACTTTATAACATTTTAAAATGGAAAAAGTAGAAAAAAAAAAAATCAAAGGGAGTAACCTTACATAATACTCCTTTTGTTTGCATATATTAATTCTTCTCAAATAGAATTTACGAATTTTTGTGTTAACCTTTGACTGTGATTTTTCGTCTATGTGATCTTGATAGATTTGTCTCATTATATATTTTTTAAATATCAATTTTTTTTTGAATTTTTAAAAACTCAATATATAAGTTATTTGAATTATAAGTTTCCATTAGAATCTAGAAAAAAATAAATGGAAAGAACAAGTGAAAACAGATAGTAAAGCGGAACTAGAAAAGGTATGAAAGCACTTAATTTCTGATGTGGAGAGCTCAAGTTTTTGTCCCTAATAAAGAATCCTAATGTTGGAAACGGTTTATACTTTTTCCTAACAAACAATTAGTAAACATTACAAATTTTTCTAGGTGGTCCCTTGACTTATACAACAATTTTGTGAACATTATTATTATTATTATTATTATCATTATTATTTTTATGATATTATTATTATTATTATTATTATTATTTAAGCGTAAGTAGTTATTATTGATTTAATGAAGATACAACACTTCTTTTGATAAATATTATTGTTCAATAAAGTAACAGTTTAAGTAATATTTAGTGGTTCAAGTTGTTGTTTTCAAAATGTTATAACTAGTAGCATTCTATAATTCAAAGTAATAATTTAAGATTTTCTATATTACTTTGTTCTTAATAAATTATACTCCAATAAATATCATTTACCGCTATTTATCGAACGTTTTTAATTTACACGGTCATACAACTAGAGCTACCCACGGCTAATACTACATAGACATGCCATCCTCACGCATAACTACCTTGCGTTGAACAGACTCGTATTCTCTTGAGTCTTAGACCTTGTTTGGATGGAATCCAAACTTAATTTTAGGGACAAATTTTAAAAAAATTGGGGTCTCCAATGTGATGTAGAGATGAAGAGTTTAACCTCATTTCCAATGTAAATGAAGAATGATGATTATCAAAAAGGTTTACCTAAAAGACCTATGTTTGGTAATCCCAAATGTTCATAAAGTCAAATTACACCTAATAACTTGGTGTAATTTTAGGCTTTTAAAGTCTTCAAACAACTTAGGGATTATAAAAAAAGTGTTGATTAATCAACAACATCATCTTTCTTTTACGTTAAAATTGGTAGATGATGTGGTCTTTGTATACGTGATCTGGAAAGACAAAGAAAGACATAAACAAGTGTTAGAAGTATTAAATCTCAAACACATTAACAAAGAGTCTATGAAGCTGTGCAAGGTGGTCAACCGCACAGGTCATCTTATTTCTCCAATATATAAAAAGGTTAATCAAAATAAAAAATATGTTAAATTTATTAATAAAATAAATATTTTATTATAAATAAAGTGCGAAATAAAAATTTTTTTAGGACCCTTAAAATTTTCAAGACGACTATGCAGAATTAAGCTTGTCTAAGAATGACGGCCAATGGACAATGACAGCTAAATTAATGCATTTGTACACAAATACTTGCTCTTGGTGATGATGCCAAACCGCCCTTGCTACCTCCCCATAACTTCATTCATTGGATTCACTTTGTTGACCTAACCTAATTTTAGTTCCATACGTCTAACCGAATTAACTCCCACCTAAATTAATTTTAAAACAATATTACAAAATAAGTGATTATAAGTCACGATGTGAATTTTTTTTTAATTGGTTGACTTGTCTTAAAATCTATGATTATTTATTAAATGATAAGGTTTCAAATTTAATTCAGGGATTATTATTAACTTATGTTTTCAACTTACACATGGGAGTAGTATTTATTTATTTATATTAACAGTCTATTTTATTATTTTTCATATTTAATTGAAATGACCAAATGATTATATTGTGTATATAATAAGGTTATCTTGACCAAGTATCTTTTAATGTATGTATGTTAATTTTGGATAAGTTATTTAGGATTTTTTTTAACTGAGCTATTTTCAGAATATTTGTTAAAAATATATATAATTCGGAGAATACAGTCTCAAAAATTTTTTTAATGAGCTTCAGGCTAACACACAATTGTCTAAAAAAACAATATGATTTGTATGAATTGATATATTAATTAAATATTTTATAAAATAAAGTTAGTCATAAAAAATACACCATCATTAATTAGTACTACCTTAAAATAAATATTTAAATATGTAACAATACATTTGCATCTAGAAATTATAGTCACAATGTTTGCATTTTTACATGTTATAGCTCCTATTATAAATCAAAAGGTTCAAGCATTGATTTCAAGTTGTCGGATTTAAAGGCTTTGGCCTTTGAGCATAGATGACATGTTTGAATTAAACTTTATCATTAAATTTCATGGTTGATTCTCAGGGCTTCCCAGGTAGCCGACCGCCTAGGGGCTCCAAAAGCAACACTTTTTAAGTGATTTAATTTATTTGTTAATCTTTTTTATATTTGAAAATAATATTACAATATATTTTATTTTAGAGGGGAAAAATTTTTATCCGTTAATATAATGAAGGGTCTCATTTAAAAAGACATCGCAAAAAAATAAGGGCTCAGAATCTTTGCTTCGCTTCCGTTGACTTTACATAATTGACCGTTAATTTTAAATTTATTTTTTTTTTGAATTAGTTTTTATTTATTTTACAATTGATTTTATTTGACTGTTTTAAAATCAACTTTGTTATTACCTAATTTTTTTTAACAGTCGTTACAATAGTAAAATCAGCATAGCATTATTATTTATTTAAAATAAAATTTGAAAGAAAATTGTACCTTATTCCTCTGCCTCATAAAAAATAGATACTTCTAGTAAATTATTTTGGATTTATCATAACTTTAAAGACTCCTACAAAGATTACATGGGCTTTCTATCCACGTGAAAGAGTATTTTGGATTTATTTACGTATAAGACTATATTTAAATTTGATTGCTGACATATGCTGCACTCATCTTATTATCATAATTTATTATTCTCTACCAAAGAAGCGTGAATTACTCCTACTATAGTATACTATTGCAGCAGTAAGGCCGCAACTCTATTCAATAAATAAATAAAAGTCAATACTTATTGCTCATACAATTTAATTTTAATTCATAATCCCCATAATATGCTAATTCCAGATTATCTTCATTAACAAAATAAAATATTTATTAGTTAATTAATGAACTAATAAAATTGTCATAGGACTGGTACACAACAACACCTTTTCAAAGTTGATCAGTTAACTAACACTAATAGTTCCATTTTAGTATTAATTGGTTATCAGTTAGTCTCTTAAGTGACTGTCTCTTTGAAATACGTATCTCAAGCAAATCCATTAATGATTAATGCTTATTTAACGTATTTTTAATACCTACATACATTATCCTTAGTGCTTACTTACCGTATCCTTAATGCTTACTTCTAATATCTTAAAATGTCTATCTACATCATTCTTATTGCATACTTATAATATTTTAACAAATATATATATAAGTCGGCCCAAATAGAGATGGTCTCTCAAACTGTTTCTCGCTAGAATTTGTGATTGGTTATAGGGAAAGTAGCTCGATCATATATTTTGCTTATATGTTAATCAACATTATCTCTCTTATTTTTAATGTGGGTCATATATTAATTGTTTTTCCTACACAAACCGAAACAATACCCGATTCTATATATATATATATATATATATATATATATATATATATATATATATATATATATATATATATATATATATATATATATATATATATATATATATATATATATATATATATATATATATATATATATATATATATATATATATATATATATATATATATATATATATATATATATAATGTAATATTGAATATATTAATAAGACTCAACCAATTGGGACGTACATTAATCCTTAATTTGGGGGTGGCGGGCTTCTGGACAAGTTATAGTGGGAATTGCCGAAAACACTTATTTTAATAAAAAGAAAAGACCACTGTCTTTTTCATACATAATCATAATAATTAATATTAATAATAATAAAACGATTAGAAAAGTAGGAGTTCCAATTGTCTCTAACAAGCTTGAATAATTAGTATCTAATTACATTATTTATTGCATTGGTAATGATAACGTAGTATTATCTTCAACTTATACGTCAAAACTTGCAAAACAATTCTTCCATCATCTAGAGATTATAGTATTCTCACATATAGGGGCCGGGCCGGGTTGTTATAGGTCTTTACTAAATTATCACTTCTACTATACATAAAGACTATAGTTTAATAATTATTTATGCTAATATCAAATTTGGTAGGGTTTAACATCTATCTATTCAGTTATTCCCTGAATATAATTAAACATGTTGTGATTAAGTGTTACTTGAATGCACAAATAAAAAGGTGCATTTTATGTGTGCACTCTTAAAATGGAATCCTATGAGAGTAAGTTAATGAGTAATTATAGTTGTGGTTTAGTATGATGTTTAAGTGTGATTAAATGCTTAAGTTATGGTGGCATTTATTAATAGGTGTAAAGTATGTATAAGAATCATACCCTCGATGTGTGAATTCCACGTAGTACGGTTGGGTATGTAATATCACCAAATGAGATTAGAACTTCAAGTGTTGTTCCTCTAGTATTGGTCCACAAGCACCAACTGAATCACCACGTGTGCTAGTACGGAATAAGAAATACTAATACTCTTATTACTTATTAGGTGGAGAAAGATAGAGAAAATTAGCATACAAGCTTATAAAATTGGTGATCAAAGTGTATCTATCTATACACAAATGCAATACCTCTTAATATACCCATTATGGTAACATATAACATATATATGTAATAATCAAAATGAATTAATTTTAATTTAAATTTCCGATTCAAACACATTATCAAATCATACTAATAATTCCTACACTAATTAGTCCAAAGAGCATCTTATGCAACTGATATTGATTAATTCAATTGGCAACTTATATTTATGACTTCATAGGACCCGATTATATAGTAGTATACTAATCTAATTAATATACAAATTAAAGTTAATTTCTAGCAAAAAAATATAACCATCTAATATAATCAAATATATTAATCTCCAAATTGTAACTTATATTTATATTTTAGTACTTACTTGAAATTTAGGACACTATTTACTTCACAAATAAATTGTATTTGTAAAACTCATTTCAAACTTTCTATTATAAATTTAATTTGGTTACCCTTATTCTACGTGGCAAATAATCATTTTTCATTCACGTGGTACCTCGATGTTACAATGTGATAATTAAATCTTCATTAAAAATGATAATTTACAAAAATATTTTCTTTTGCAAGGGAAAGTTTCGTATTTTTCCTCCATTTTTATATTTTCTATTAAACATCCATAAATTAAAACACAACACACTGTAAATTCTTTACTTGCAAAATAGTTGCAATATGAGTTTGGCGATGATAATGTTGCTACGAAATGGATCTCTTCTATATATCAATTGCACAAATATCAAAATAAAATACTCCCTCTTAATAATTCTTATTCACTGTTATTGTCCCATTTGATTATATCACGTTGTCAATACACATTTTCAATTCTATATATCTCAAGTTGTGTTTGATAAAAAATTATAAAATATTAATTTTAATAAAATTTACACTAAAGCAAATCAAATAACATCCGACTTGATTATATTTTAACTTATAAATTAAAAGTAAAATATAAATTATAAGTGATTGATAAATATTATCAAAAAATCAAATCATCATATACAATCTACCCCCTCCGTTCCTTTTTGTTTTTCCACATTACTAAAACGGGTAGTTCCATTTGTTCTTCCACTTTGGAATATTTTCCTAAAATGAAAAGTTTTTTTTACTATAATACCCCTTATATTCCCTCTTTTATCTTACAAAAACCGTAAAAAAACTCTTGATTCCCTTATTCACCTTGTTTTTGGCTTAGAGTCATTATTACCCTGCATTTCAGTCTTCCTTCTCCAAGAAAACTAACGTCTCTTTCTCTCTCTACCTTAAAAACCTTCCATGGCTTTTTATTTGGTTCCCCCCTGTTTATTCACCATTATTTCTCCATTTTAACTCCATTAAAATGTAGATCTGGTTCTCCTTAACATTTTGAGGTGCGTTTTGTTTGATTTGGTTGAGTTCGAAATTTCGGCCCTCTGTTTCTTCGATTCTGTTAGTCGTCCTCCATTGTTGCTGTTCTTCCTTGATTTATTTGACATGGAAAAAGAGGAATCACACAGTGATTCAACCATACCATCCTATCTTTATGAAGGTTTATGCCTAAATGGTAAGTGTTGTTCTTGTTCGTATAATGGTAGATCCCACTCTTATTCCGGTGAAAGCTTACGTTGGACCAAAAAAGATCTTCTTTCATACCAAAAGGCAATTGAGGATGATGCTATTTCACGATTTCGTGATATTCTTCCTTCTCCAACTCCTGAAGAAGAACTACCATCATCAATTCTTGAATATTTTAAGGATTCTCCCTCTATATCTGAAGAAAAACCAAAAACTCCTGTTAGATCGGAAGAAGACAATCAAAATTTGGTTGTCCCTGATACTCCTGAGGACATTATTGCATCAAGGGGTGTAAAAAACCCTAAAAAAACGTAAATGATTATTGTAAGGTTTTACTTATACTCATGAGTACTTTTTTTTTTTTTTTGTAAATGACTGGTTTGGATTTCGTTTGCTGGTTTGGATTGTGTTTGCTGGTTTTTGATGTTTGAATGATGATGTTGTTGGCTGTTGAAAAAAACCCTAATTTTCGTTTGATTATTCTGTCTAATTCTGATGAACCCTAATTTTTGTTGAGCCCTAATTTTCGAAAATTTATGTTAAAACCCCTGTGATGTATGCAACTGTTTAATTGCTTTAACATTTCTGAAAAATAATGTATGTACAATTTGGTAGAGCAGCATTTGTGTTTAATGAACTCATTAAATTTAAGCTTAGTCATTGTTTTGTGATTATCTTCATTAGTTGTTGATTTATGATAAACTGAGAGGTGTTATACCTCAATGATGAATCAGGGGGCAAAATAACTGAAATTTTCATTACATAATGAAGTAATTACATGAACATGAACTAGGCTTTTTTTTTTTTGATGTTTGTTTCACATTTTGTTGCTCCTAAATGTCTTACCACTAGTGGAAAAAACCTTAAGGGCTGCGGTTTTTTAGCCCTTATGGGCTGCGGTTTTTGACCCCAGCCATTATTGTAGCAGCAAATAATATTAGATAAGGGCTGCGGTCAAAATACGCAGCCCAAAAAAGACTAAAGGGCTGCGGACAGGTCAAAAAACCGCAGCCCTTTAGTCTTTTTTCAAAATAAAAAAAATTTTTTTTTTTTTGCTTTTAGTTTAATTCCATTCCAAAGACCATCGTTTGTTTTGAAGAAAATAGATCAAACATCAAAGAACCCAGATCTTACAAAACAAATGATGAACACAAACATAAAAAAAAAAAATCCAGATCTTACAGAACAAGAACAAGAACATTATATAGATCTATCTTACAAATAAAAAAAAACGAAACATAAAAAAAAAAAAGAAACATTATAGAAACTCAGATCTGGAACATTCGAACAATCTTGAATCTGGAACAATTTTTTGGGTACTCGAACATTCGAACATTCGAGCAATTCTAACCTCAGCAAGTCGAAAAAAGGTTTAAAAAAAAACGAAAAAAATTAAAAAAAAAAAGAAAAAAACTAACAAAAAAACGAAAAACTATCAAAAAAGATGAACTTGTAGTCTTGTAGATCTTCGTATGTACTCGAAGGCTGATAATCTTGAATCTGGAACGATTTCTTGGGTACTCGAAGGCTGTTAAAAACGAAAAAAATTAAAAAAAAAAATAAAAAAACTAACAAAAAACGAAAAGTAAAATAAAAAAACTTGTCCACCATTTTGTAGTCTTGTAGATTGAGGATTTTCGTTATTACATTTGAGAAGAAGGAAGAATGTAGACTGCAGTTGTTTTTGAGAAGAAGGAGAAGGAAGTTTTATTTTATTTTTTTTTAAGTTTCATTATTAGTTTTTGAGAAGAAGAAGAATGTAGACTGATGCGCCGTTTTTGAGAATAAAGAGAAGGAAGTCTTCAAATTATTAGGGTTTCTCTCACTGGATGCCGTTTTTATATTCAAATGGGCTGGGCTGACCATTTTGGGCTGCGGACAGGGCTTATAAACCGCAGCCCTTTGCTTTATTTTATTTTTTTTTAAGTTTCATTATTATTTTGGAATTACTAAGGGCTGCGGACATCCATAAAAACCGCAGCCCCTTTAGTATTTTTTTTTTGCTAAAATTTTTAAGGGGTTAAGGGCTGCGGTCAATGCCAAAAACCGCAGCCCCTTAGTAATTTTTTTTTTCCAGCTTTTTTATTACTCATATGGGCTGCGTTTTCCTAACAACCGCAGCCAATAAGCAGCAGCCAATAGCTTTTTTTCCACTAGTGTACAAATGAATTTTAATGATGAAAAAGCATAAACTGAGGGGCTGTTTTTCACACTAACTTTGTGTTTCTTCCATTGCTTCATCATATGCTTCCAAAATTTGTTGATTGTTTTAAGCAGCCTCTTCATTCTCTGTTTGTTGATTGATTGGAGTTGTGTTTGGGTTTAGAAATCGAACACACTCCCTAACCAATTGGCTTGGTACTCGCACTTGTAGTCTTAGTCTTCTATTGTCTTCTTGCACCTTCTTCCCAAAATGAGGTTGAATATAATCGTTTGACCCCTTAACCTTGAGGATTTCATTCAAATGATGTTGTAATGAAATCCAAAAGTTTGTTAATGTTATTGGGTAGTAACTCCTCGAATGCATCTTCCACGGCCTTAATTAGTTCATCCATGTTCTTTGGCATTTTCTTGTGCATTAGTGATTGTATGCTCCTAAAAAACCCTAAATCTAGAATGTTACAATCGGGACTATTCGGTGGTTGTTGCGTTAAAATGAAAGTTAAACCCCCCCGCCTATTGTTTTGTTGCCAAATCGGGTCATCATTAGTGATGTGTACCCTTGCATTGTCTTGTTGAATGAAAATTGTTGTAGCACCATCACTTGGCCACTTCCTAAGTATTGAAGGAATTAATTGTTCGATTAACATGGTCCTATAAACCTCTTGAGTCACCGACTCGGTTGGTTTAATTTCTATAGACCTCCTTGGACGATTGATTGAGTTTTCTTTGTGCCGCAACTCTATTTATGAAAGGGAAAATACCAATTTTCCCATCGAAAATGCATTGGCCATGTTGATTCCATTTTGGCCTTGCAACCGCCCTTAAAAACATTGCTTTTGGTATGAATTTGGATGATTTTCTCGCTCTATATGGTATTTTCTCCTTGTTTGATAAGTAAACTCGTTGTGTTTTTTTGGTTAAGTAAAACCACTTTTCGTCAATGTGTATAAAGTCATACATGGCTTTATACATTGGATGATGATGAATGGTGTCTTCTTGAATTAAACTTAAAATCCACTCAACCCTTCTTGCCTTGTTTGCATCGGTCAACGAAGGGTGGAGTGGATTTGAATGTGCCTTTATTTCCCCCCTTTGAATTAGTCGTCAAACCGTAGTTGGTGCCAAGTCAAGACATGTTGCAACGTCTCTTATGCACGTACGTTCACCCATTGGCTTTGATTCAAGTACATTGGGTTGAACTTCAACTCGTTTTCTTCCACAATTTCTTAACTTGGCATCGACAACATATGGCTTGTTTTCTTCTTTACTTTCGATTGCTCGCTTCCATAAGTTGCGTATTGTTCTTGGTGTGTATCCATACTTGTTTGCCATTTTGACAAATGTTCCATGAGGGAGTGTGTCACTAACTTTGAGTGACAACATTTCTTGTAATATGAGATGCCTCAACTCGTTTGTAAGCCTTGGCTTACGTTGAGGCAACTGTTCTTGTACTGCTGGATCGTTTTCTTGTGGTTCCTCCTCCGACTCTGAGCTGGACTGTGGATCGTATTGGTTTGATCCAAAATACCAAGCCCCCTGTTGTTCTTCCTCATTGTCTGAAGCCATTGTGTTATGGCTAATGATGCAAAGTGGCAATGTGAAAGTTACTGTGCTTGAGGCTGTTACTGTTTCAATTTGAGGCTGCTGATTTTTTTGGTTCAAAGATTCTGTTTGGTTTGAGGCTACTGTGCTGATTGTTTAAGGCTGCTGTATCAATTTGATGCTGCTGATTTTTTTTGGTTCGAAAATTCTGTTTGGTTTGAGGCTACTGTGCTGATTAAGGCTGCTGTTTCAATTTGATGCTGCTGATTTTTTTTGGTTCGAAAATTCTGTTTGGTTTGAGGCAAATGAGCTGATTGTTTGAGGCTGCTGTTTCCATTTGAGGCTGATCATCAGCTTTAATAGGCTAAATCAGAATTTGTAAGGTCATTTTTCCTTGATTAAACCTCTTGTAATTGAAAGTAGTAATCCATGTACTCTAAATTTGGCCAATGCAAAGCCATGAATTTTGTATTTTTTGGATGACTTTGTTGAAGAAGTATGTAAACATTCCCTCCCTTTTTTTAGAACCCAAATTGGAAACTTTCCTAATTTGGAAAGGTTGTTAGATTTCCCTCCATGTATTTCTCTCTCATAATAAAATCAGATTTTTTTTTCATTATTTTATTATATCATTAATTATTTTCTCTCTCATAATTCCAATAACATCATTACTTCCCACTAATTTCTAATTAAAATAATACCCACTCAACCCCAAGATTCTGTTTTTCTTAATATGTGTGATTTCCCAAATAGGAAAATCATTTAGGAACGGAGGGAGTATTAATTTTAATGTATTTTAGAAAAAAAGCAAGTTGAATATGAGCATGTCATTTGTCTTTTTTTCATTGGATAATATTAATGGGATTGCTTTATTTGCATTTTTTGACTTTCTATATTTACACATTTGCATTTTTTGAAAAAAATTTATACATTAATGAATGTAATAAATCATAATTATTCCAGTTACAATGTTATATTTAAAAGTACAATTTATAAAGTTATAATAAAAAAAGATAAAAATGAAAATACACTGGTAGAAAATTATATTGCAAAATAAATTATTTTCATCATTATAATTATACTGTAATTCATTAAATTATTAGAAGTACATAATTGTCTTTTTTTCCAGCAATAGTTGTTAAAAACTTAAATGACATAAATTCATTTAATTGATCATTAAATTCAGACATTTACATTATTAGATTATTAGAAGTACACAATTCCAAATGACAATTGATCAATTAACTTAAATGACAATTTATAAACTTATCATTAAATTATTAGAAGTATACAATTCCAAATGTTTGCTCATAAAGGATTAACTTCTCTAAATCTTTAGTGTTGTTTAATAATATTTTATAGAAAAATCATGAGTTTCATTACATTTAAGAAATTCATAGTGAGATGAGAACATGAAATATTATTAATGACTATTAATAAAAGTCAAGGACAAACAATATCCATGTTGGTCTATTCCTACGTTAGCCTGTTTTTAGTTATGAACAATTTTACGTCCCCATTTCTAGAGTGACTAGAAGAAAAAGACGAAGAATTCTCATATGCGACAAGAATGGTAAAATATGTCATCGCACTGAGTGTAGTATATATTAAGGTGTTTCAAAATCTATAAACTTTTGTTTAACGACCTATTTTGAGTTTCTTTATATTTAAGTCTTTTAATTACAATATATATATGTTTAAATACTTAATAACCGTGTAATTCATTTAATATTAGTATTAGTCTAAAATTTCATTGAAATTACGATAAAAAAATTCATTAAAATATTAACGTATTTAAAAATCTGTGCATTACACGGGTTTTATACTAGCGAGATAATAATAGCCATTAGCCAATACTATAGGAGGGACGAGGGAATATGAAACATGGCGTGATTGAAGCAATTCGATCATAAGCTGAACGTATAATTGGGACCCGGCTAATTGGAGGCCCACCACCTTTGACCATAGTATTATTACGAATGTATATAATATAAACAAATTACAATCGGGAATTTGTTTCAAACCCCTTTGATGATGACAAAAAAGAAATTACAACTACAATTACAATGCTAATGAAAAGTGAAGATTAGTTTGTAACAACAATTGTTACCCGGAAACTTGATACAAGTTGTAGGCGTGTGCTCACTTTCCTTTTGTGATATTTCCCCCACAAAGGTACTTGGGTTTAGAAGTGGAAATTCACAACGAGATACAAACAACTCCAATATACCCTTAGTACTTAGGGTATATAACTTAATAACAATGTGTTTATGAAATTATGAGCAAAGGAAAGTACACACAAAAGTTAATTACTCTCTTGAGTGCACAAAACAAATGAGAAGAAAGCTTTAGGAGATTATTAGAAGGTGCAAGAAACAATATCACCCAAGGTCCTCTATTTATACTAAAATAGAGGAGCCTTTAGCATCATGCCCATAATGATCATATTGATGATCAAACATCAATGCCATTATTCTAGGCATTCATGGGCATGATTACTCTTAATTCTCAACATTAAAACCAGAGATTATGAGTGAAGATTAAGAATCCTAGGCATTAACTCCAAGAAAAACGGGAAGAAAAGCAACGGTACAATCCTAGCACTGATCGCCGAGTCGGCGACGAGTCCAACAGAGGGACCGCCGACTCGGCGCTAGGCTTCTGACCAAATATTGATTTTCCAGTAAGCTAAAGCCGACTCGGCTTTAGCAAAACCAAGGGGACCGCCGAGTCGGCTTTAGCCTACTGACTTGGTGCCCCTTATTTTCCTTGAGTTACCTTATAATGCCTATTTGGACCACGTAAATTAATACGTATATTGTCCCACTATTTAGAATAGCTTTAATTGATATATTGCGGACTTATAAACTGTCCCACTACCTTAGTAGTACTTGGTGATAAAATACTCAGGATTATTTATTATTATACACTAATTGTCCAACAATCCTCCCCCATTTTGGGTATAATAAGCTTCTCATTTACCAAAACTCATAATACATTTCATGCATCAACGCTAATATCCCTACGGATTGAATTAACGCCTAGTACAACACACTTAACAAGTGATCAAGCCAGAATTGATTTCCATAAGGAATTGAATCAAATGACCCTTCCAACCACTTAAAGATGTAGTACACACAAAACAAATAACACAAAGTTATTAACTTGACACATTATAAGGCCGTGTCCGTATCTTATTCATAAGTTTATCATAGTCATTATGCCAATCTCGACTACTTGAAGCGGCCACACTTCAAACTTATATAGGTAGGTTCTCATTACGTATAAGACATATCCCCGTGACGTGGATATAACACCAAGAGCTCTTCAACTCTTGATCTTGAGAACTTTCAAGACGACTACCTTATTCCATCACGGTACAAAGCAACGATGGGTCATATACGAGTTGCTTTAACAAAAACCAAGAGGACTTTGACCAAATATTGATTTTCCAGTAAGCTAAAGCCGACTCGGCTTTAGCAAAACCAAGGGGACCGCCGAGTCGGCTTTAGCCTACTGACTTGGTGCCCCTTATTTTCCTTGAGTTACCTTATAATGCCTATTTGGACCACGTAAATTAATACGTATATTGTCCAACTATTTAGAATAGCTTTAATTGATATATTGCGGACTTATAAACTGTCCCACTACCTTAGTAGTACTTAGTGATAAAATACTTAGGATTATTTATTATTATACACTAAATGTCCAACAAGTATACTGTGGAGAAATTAAGTGTTGTTTTTGTTGCAATATTAGAGCTCACATCGCATTGTCGAATCAAAGTTTGCTACAAGAATTACAGCAAAGCCGGGCCAATGCAAGGATAGTTATTTGGTTAATACAGTGGGCACACATAACACCTGAGTTGGATGTGTGGCCACTGTATTAACCAAATAACTATCTTGTAAACACAGGTTTGAATCATCATTTTGTTTTTAATTTTATAATTCTACAATTTGGGACTTCGAAAACAGGATGAAGGTGAAAATACTTATAGAATTATGTAAGTGTTTTGAAAATTTATTAATTTACTAGCTCAAAATATGTATATTTTTTTTTGGAAATTTAAAATATGTATATTAACAGAATGTTAGTGAAGATTAGTTTAATGCGGAAATTAGGTTTTGGAATTAGTTTGTATTGATTTCCATGGGTAAACAGCCCCGAATATATACACGAGTACAAGCACTAAAAATAGCAACAGAATAATCTCCTAACTATAATCTAGGAAACATAATAAATATAAATATACACAGAATAATCTAAAATATTCTTTCCCACACTCCCCCTCAAGTTAGGTCGTGGGATCTCCGACACCTAACTTGCATAATGCATCATTGAAAGCTTCTGAGGCTACGGCTTTTGTAAGAATATCAGCAAGTTGCTCTTTTGATTTGACGTGTGGAAGATGAATAATGTCGTTTTCCAGTTTCTCTTTGATGAAATTTCTATCTATCTCAACATGTTTCGTTCTATCGTGCTGAACTGGATTTTCTGAAATACTGATTGCTGCTTTGTTGTCACAGTATAAAGTACTTGCATGCTCTTGTCGACAATTCAATTCTTCTAGGAGTTTTCGAACCCAAAGGATCTTAGTAACACCTTTAGCAATTCCTCTGAACTCAGCTTCTGCACTGGATAGGGCAACTACCTTCTGTTTCTTACTTTTCCATGTGACCAAGTTCCCTCCTACGAGAGTAAAGTAACCTGAGGTTGACTTTCTGTCGTCTCTGTCTCCGGCCCAGTCTGCATCAGTATAACAAACAAGATCAAGCTGTTCATTCTTCGAATATAAGATCCCTTTATTACTTGTTCCCTTTAAGTATCTCAAGATCCGTGTAACAGCTTCCATATGCTCCACTTGAGGACGATGCATAAATTTACTAACCACTCCCACGGCGTAAGCTATGTCAGGTCTAGTATGAGATAGATAAATCAGTTTTCCAACCATCCGTCGGTATAGATCCTGATCTGCCATTTCTGCTCCTTCAACGATCTGAAGACCGTGATTAGTCACCATTGAAGTTTCTGCCGGTTTACAATCCAACATTCATGTCTCAGCCAAGAGGTCTAGAATGTATTTCCTTTGACAAATGAATATTCCCTTCTTCGATCTCAGCACTTCTATCCCAAGGAAATATTTCAAATTTCCTAGATCCTTCATCTCGAACTCGCGAAACAGTTGCCTTTTTTAACTCATTGATTTCTGTGTTATCATCTCCGGTGATCACCATGTCATCCACATATATTATTAAGCAAGTGATCTTTCCCCCATTTTTCTTGAGGAATAGGGTATGGTCTGAGTTGCTCTGTTTGTACCCAAATCTCTTCATTTCTGCAGTGAACCTTCCAAACCAAGCTCTCGGTGATTGCTTTAGACCATACAACGCCTTCCTTAGTCTACATCCTTCTCTCGGTCCATACTCATCTGAGAAACCTAGAGGTGGTTTCATATACACCTCTTCCTCGATCTCCCCATGAAGAAAAGCATTTTTCACATCGAACTGGAAAAGGGGCCAATTTTAATTTGCAGCTATCGAGAATAAGACTCTGATGGTGTCGATCTTTGCTACCGGAGAAAACGTTTCTGAGTAGTCTACTCCGTAGGTCTAAGTATATCCCTTTGCAACAAGCCGAGCCTTATACCTTTCAATAGTGCCGTCAACATGATATTTAACTGAGAACACCCATTTGCAACCCACAGTTTTTTTTCCATCTGGTAGATCACATTTCTCCCATGTCTCATTTTTCTGAAGAGCTGCTATTTCATCGTCCATAGCCTTTTTCCATTTTGGATCACAAAGAGCTTCTTCTGCATTCTTTGGGATGTCACTGGAATATAAGGCAGTTTTAAAAGCAACAGCTATTTGAGAAAGTCGCTCATCACTGCCTTTGTCAACTGGATCCCGGGATCTCTGGGACTCATAGTCTGGATCATACCGTTTAGGAGGTTTTCCCCTTGTACTCCTTGCAGGTAACTCATATCTCCTGGTAGCATCACTACTCGACACAATATTATCGTTAGTCACAGATAAGGGATCAGTTGCTATTACCTCAACATCGATTGGATGCTCGGAGACTGGAGTGACCTGAGGAGTCGGATCAACTGTGTTTTCAATAGTGACATCTGCGATATTGCCTACTTGCTCATGTGGAACTCGACTACTATCAACTGGATGAGTGAACCAGCTGAGATCCTCACTAATACTCTCCCCATGAGATCGAGGCTGGGTATAATAGTATGACTGTTCAAAGAAATCACAGTCCATGGTGGTATATAGTCTATGCTGTATAGGATCATAACATCGATAGCCCTTTTGTGTAGCCCCATTGCCCAAGAAAACACATTTGATAGCCCGGGGTTCAAATTTGGTACGAACCCGAGAAGGAAGATGCACATACACGACACACCCAAAGATACGAGGTGGAAGGGAATGAGAAGATGGGATGGTGGTGAAGGTATCAAGGACAGAAATAGGTGTTATGTTGTAATTCTATAAGTATTTTCACCATGTCAAGGAACCAACTCAACCAAAAGCTTAAGCTGATGGTTGAGGCCCCAGGATATGTTATATACTCTAACACGCCCCCTTACACGAGAGCCCTTTGGGCTAGAAGTGTGGATGCAACACAGGCCCTCCTCATACCTGGTGCTAAATATTCCACTGTTAAATGAGGGGTGGTTGAGATTCGAACCTATTACCTCTTGTCACACTGGCTCTGATACCATGAAGATTAGTTTAATGCGGAAATTAGGTTTTGGAATTAGTTTGTATTGATTTCCATGGGTAAACAGCCCCGAATATATACACGAGTACAAGCACTAAAAATAGCTACAGAATAATCTCCTAACTATAATCTAGGAAACATAATAAATATAAATATACACAGAATAATCTAAAATATTCTTTCCCACAGTTAGAACCATGTAATTTTGCATGTGGCAATTGACTATCGGTTATAATTTGTTTAACTAATTGATAGTATCGGCTCTTTTGTTAACTGCTAAGTTAGTTATTCGAACAAAAGATGAATATAGGAGATATAAAAATGTTAAGGTGGATATGCGTAGGGGTTTTCACCGGAACTGGTTGGACCGGAATTTCGAATATGCTAAGACCGGACTTCTTACATCTGGTCCTGTCCCGGTCTAACCTTTTTTTTAATGGGTTCAGTCCAGTTTAGACCGGTTTGACCGAAAGTAATTTTTGATACCAAAAATAAATTAAGAAATGGAAGATTTTAAAATAATTATGCAAATCAATTATTATAAATTTAAAACATTTGAGTTAAAAATTTAGTTTGTGTTAGAAAAAAAAAATATAGAGACCTTTAAATACCTATATACATCAAAATCGTAAATATTATTCCCTTTTAAAATTACTTTTATATACATTCGTTCTAACCTGGATTTTCTCGGGTTTATACTGGAATGAAGAAAAATTAAGACCCGGAGCCAGGACAAGATGCAACCGATTCCGGCCCAGACTGTCAGTCGGATCCCATTTTGCAAACCCCTAGATATGCGAATGCACAAAAATAGTAACCATGAGTTGAGACTTGAGAGTGGGGATAGGAGTTACCTCATTTGACAAAGTTGAGTGAAAACAAGCTAATGTGGTTTGGACATGCCAAGGGAAAGATTGTCGATGCACCCGTGAGGAAGTTGGAAGCCGAATAGCGGAGGGCGAAGTAGACCCAAGAGAACGTTAGAGGAGAAATTAATGATCGACTTGCGTGAACACCTCTTTTAGGACCGAAAAAGGAATAAAAGTAGTTCAATACGTTGAATTTGGGTCTTATACTTTCAATTGCTTTCTTTCAGTATTTACCGCTTTTTGTCCTACTTAGTCACCTAAATTATTTACTTAAATTATTTTCGTTACATATATCTTTAATTTCTATTATAATTGCTCAACATTGGCCTAGCTTGTATTGCTTTTTTCAAGTAGCTTTTCTCATGCGGTTTTGGTGTTACTTATCTCTTTCTCTTTGCAAAACACTTTTTTCAAGGCTTTAATTAGTTGCACAAATTTTCATTCCTCTTTGCTCTCTATTTGGAAGGGTACGGATATGATTTGTTCGCTATCTTTACTCTTAGACTCTGACTTTGTGCGGGAATACTAGGATAATGACAATGACTAAGCTAGTTGTTTAACTATTTTTTAAAATTAGTTGTTACAGAGATGTTTGGTAAAAATTTATTGTGTTATTGGTTGTTTAATAGAGAAATTTGAGTCAAAAGCAAAAATTAATGAAAGAAAACTAATTATTGTGGGTGTTTTAATTTATGCCTTTTTTTTTTGCCTTTTTTTGGCTTTTGGATTGTTGTTGGATATATGTTGTTAGCTTTTTAACTCGTTTGTTTGATCAGCAAAAATTATTAGCAATTTTTCTTAGATTTTAAGTAAGTTAGATAAATCAGCTATTTGTATGAAATTTGATAAACATAGATATTGATTTTTATTACAGAAAAAAATAGGTCAATAAATCATTTTAACTTAAAAATTAACTATTTCACTGTCTAAAAAAACATTTACCAAACACTATTTTAATCTTTTAATCAACTCACTAACCAAACATCAAAAGCTAACTAAAAACAATTTAATAAACAACTCATAAAGATTATTTTGACTTTTCATAATTTTGTGGAAAAGATGTGCTCAAAGGGAAAAGTATAAAAAGAGTAAGAAGCCAAACAAAAGAGGGATAAGATAAACCATGCAACTGTTGACACCTATCAAGATTAAGAATTATGATCAATCAATTATGTGATATGTTAATTGTAATCACTAATTGGTCACCAGTCACCATAAACATAAGAGACCAAAATTAAATTTGCCAAATTTTTTGTATGAAACCAACAACATCAAGCCAACTTAGGAGGCTATGCCAAACCCTGTTATACACGACACCAACATCAACTCTATCCTAATCAACCCTTATTATTACTTTTATTTTTATCAATATTTTTTTCCACATTTACTCCTAATAATGCGCTAAGATGTAGCTTGTTATCTACCACCATTAAAATTTAAAGAAAAAAAAAATCACAATTATCAATTTTATTTTTCTTATTTTTCATTTCCTCATATTTCAATGAGAAAACTTCACTAATATCTTACCATAGCGTATACTGATAGCAAACTAATATCTTACCATAACTTGCTAAGAATAATCCCACTTTGAATTATTTTTTAATAAACCAATCTAGTACTCTTAGTTTGTTGTCAGCATACTAATAGAGTATACTGATAGCAAACTAACACCAAAGGTTGAATGATTAAAAAGTAATTTAAAAGTGGGATTATTCACAGTAGAAGGGTGAAAATGAAAAGTTGTATTATTAACATTATTTTTCCTAAAAATAAATGTATTTTTTCATTATACTTTATATTTTTATAATTTTTTATTATATGTATTTAGAGATATTGAGACTCAAAATCTTTTTTAAAAATTATACCAAAAGTAAATAAAAAGGAAAAAAATTTAACGGATGAATTAAGAAGAAATATGTAAACTTATGGATGAAAATATGAGATTATAATATAGTTAACTTGTAGATGAAATTGGAAGAGAAAATATAATTATATATTAATATTTAAAAATGACATGTATCAAAATAGAAAACATAAGTAGACTTGAAACTTGAAAGGTTGGACATGGACAATTCAGCCTTTCCGTTTAATAATCCAACAAATCTTCATTATACAGACTGACTTGATTATATTCCAATATTTATTACTCCCTCCGTTCCTTTTTGTTTTTCCACCTTACTAAAACGGGCAGTTCCATAAGTTTTTCCACTTTAGAATACTTTCCATTCTTGGAAAGTTTTCATCCCACTTTTACCCCTTAAAACCCCACTTTCCTTACTTCACACTACTATTTAATTATTTTCTCTCTCATACTTCCCATACAATCATTACATTACACTATTATTTAATTATTTTTTCTCTCCATACTTTCAATAAAATCATTACTTCCTACTACTATATAATTAAAATAATACCCACTACCATCAAAGATTCCACTTTTCTTAATATTGGTGAAAAACCCAAATAGGAACATCAAAACGGAACGGAGGGAGTATCATTATTTGATGACAATATGGTCCCCTCTCCTTCCTCGTAAGATTCATAAAACGTTTAAATTAATACTTCTAGTAGATAATATCCATGCGATGGACGATTTTATTAAAAAAATTTATATATTTATTTAAATAAAAAATTAAAAATTAATGGCTTTATATTTTAACCATCTCAAAATATCTTATACTCATTTAATAACTAACATTATAAAATTTTTATAAATGATTGAAAGAAAACAAAATAAAATACTCCCTCCGGTCCAGTTTAGATGTCCCATTTGACTTTTCACACATGCCGAGGCAACATTTTAACCCTTAATATCTCTAATTATTCTTAATCAAAAATTATAAAAAATTGATATTAATAATCCTTGTATTGAGACGAATCAAACAAAATCCCACATGACTATGTTTTAACTTATAGATTAAGAGTAAAATACAAATTAAGAGTGATAAGTGAATAGTGCCAAAAGTCAAATGGGACATCTAAACTGGACCGGAGGGAGTATATGATTTTCTCATATATGAAGTACTCCCTCCGTTCCTAAATGATTTTCCTATTTGGGAAAATCACACATATTAAGGAAATTGGAATCTTGGAGGTGAGTGGGTATTATTTTAATTAGAAATTAGTGGGAAGTAATGATGGTATTGGAATTATGAGAGAGAAAATAATTGAAGATATAATAAAATAATGAAAAAAAAATTCTGATTTTATTATGAGAGAGAAAGTACATGGAGGGAAATTAACCAACTTTCCAAATTAGGAAAGTTTCCAATTTGGGTTCTAAAAAAAGGGAGGGAATGTTTACAAGAACCATTTCAGATTTTTACCAAAACAGCCATCCTAAACCAAAAAAAAGGCTTTGCATTGGCCAATTTTACATTACATGGATCAACTATTTCAATGATTACAAGATTAATGGACAAAATATGACTATACAAATTCCTAATCACCCTATTAAAGGAGGAACAGCAGCAAGTAAGTGTTCTTCACAGCTCAAACACACGAACAGCAACACAGAGGGCCAAAAAAGATCACCAAACAGTAACCAAAATATGCTTCAGTAGCCAAACAGTAACTCGTACAGTAGCCAAACAGTACCCAAACAGTACCCAGAACAGTACCCAAACAGTACCCAGAACAGTAGCCAAACAGTAACCAGAACAGTAGCCAAACAGTAGCCAAACAGTAGCCATACAGTAACCAAACAGTAGCCAAACACTAACCAGAACAGTAGCCAAACAGTAATCATCATTAGCCAATGGCTTCAGAAAACGAGGACGAAATACAGGGGGCTTGGTATTTCGGTTCAAACCAATACGATCCACAATCCAGCTCAGAGTCGGAGGAGGAACCAATAGAAAACGATCCAGCAGTGCCACAGTTGCCTCAACGTAAGCCAAGGCTTACGAATGAATTGAGGCATCTCATATTACAAGAAATGTTGTCAATCAAAGTGGATGACAACCTTCCTCATGGTACATTTGTGAAAATGGCCAACAAATACGGTTACACACCAAGAACAATACGCAACTTATGGAAGCGAGCAATCGAAAGCAAAGAAGAAAACAAACCATATGTTGTCGATTCCAAGTTTCGTAATTGTGGAAGAAAAAGAGTTGAAGTTCAACCCAATGCACTTGAATCAAAGCCAATGGGTGAACGAACTTGCATAAGAGACGTTGCAACATGTCTCGATTTGGCACCAACAACGGTTTGGCGACTTATTCAAAGGGGGGAAATCAAGGCACACTCAAATCCACTCCACCCTTCATTGACCGATGCAAACAAGGCTAGAAGGGTCGAATGGATTTTAAGTCTAATTCAAGAAGACACCGTAAATCATCATCCGATGTATAAAGCCATGTATGACTTTATACATATAGATGAAAAGTGGTTTTACTTAACCAAAAAAACACAAAGGGTTTATTTATCAAACAAGGAGAAAATACCATATAGAGCGGGAAAATCATCCAAATTCATACCAAAAGCGATGTTTTTAGGGGCGGTTGCGAGGCCAAAATGGAATCAACATGGCCAATGCGTTTTCGATGGGAAAATTGGTATATTCCCTTTCATAAATAGAGTAGCGGCACAAAGAAGCTCAATCAATCGTCCAAGGGGGTCTATAGAAATTAAACCAACCGAGTCGGTGACTCAAGAGGTTTATAGGGCCATGTTAATCGAACAATTAATTCCCGCAATACTTAGGAAGTGGCCAAGAGATGGTGCCACAACTATTTTTATTCAACAAGACAATGCAAGGGTACACATCACTAATGATGACCCGATTTGGCAACAAAATAATAGGCGGGGGGGTTTAACTTTCATTTTAACGCAACAACCACCGAATAGTCCCGATTGTAACATTCTAGACTTAGGGTTTTTTAGGAGCATACAATCACTAATGCACAAGAAAATGCCTAAGAACATGAATGAATTAATTAAGGCCGTGGAAGATGCATACGATGAATTACACCCAAAAACATTAACAAATGTTTGGATTTCATTACAACATCATATGAATGAAATCCTCAAGGTTAAGGGTTCAAACGATTACATTCAACCTCATCTTGGGAAGAAGGTCCAAGAAGATAATGGAAGACTACGACTACAAGTCCGAGTACCAAGCCAATTAGTTAGGGAGTGTGTTCGATTTCTAAACCCAAACACAACTCCAATCAATCAACAAACCGAGAATGAAGAGGCTGCTCAAAATAGTCAACAAGCATTGGAAGCATTTGATTTAGCAATGGAAGAAACACAAGCCAACCTTTAAAAACAGCCCCTCAGTTTATGCTTTTTCATCATTAAAAACAATGTAAGACATTTAGGAGCAACTAATTGTGAATCAAACATCAAAAAACAGTAGCCTAGTTCATGTTCATGTAATTACTTCATTATTTTATGAGAAATTCAGTTATTTTGCCCCCTGATTCATCATTGAGGTGTTAAACCTCTCAGTTTATCAATAATCAACATATAATGAAGATAATCACAAAACAATGACTAAACTACAATTATTTGAGTTCATTAAACAAAAAGCTTCTCAACCAAATTGTTCATACATTTTTTTTCAGAAATTTTAAAGCAAACAAACATGTGCATACATCACAGGGGTTTTAACTTTTTTTTTTTCGAAAATTAAGTCAAAAAAAAAAATTAGGGTTCATCAAAAAATTCCAGAAACCTAGAATTATTCCAGTAACATCAAAATTCCAGAATAGTAGTCCCAATACCAGATCAGTTCATCAAATAACAAATTCAAACATCAAAAACCAGCAACCACAGTCCAAACCAGCACAATCAAAATTCCAGAACAGTAATTAAAAAAAAAAAAAACGAAATGAGTACAACTTAAACCTTACAATCATAAATCCAGATCACTTGCGTTTTTTAGGGTTTTTACCAACCCTAGATGCAATAATTTCCTCAGGAGTATCAGGGACAACAGCATTTTCAATTTCTTCTTCAGATTTAACAGGAGTTTTCGGTATTTCTTCAGATGAACAAGGAGACTCTTTAAAATATTCAAGAACATGAGATGGTAGTTCTTCTTCAGGAGTAGGAGAAGGTAAAATATCACGAAATCTTGAAATAGCATCATCCTCAACTGCCTTTTGGTATGAAAGAAGATCTTTTTTGGTCCAACGTAGTATTTCACCAGAATAGGAATGTGATCTACCATTATAGGAACAAGAACAACACTTACCATTGAGACATAAACCTTCATAAAGATACGAAGGTATGGTAGAATCAGAGTTTGATTCATGGTCGGCCATTGGAGAACCAGAACAAGAACACCAACAATGGTGGACGAATAAACACAAACGAAAACAGAGGGCAAAATTTTCGAACTCAACCAAATCAAACAAAACGCACCTCAAAATGTTAAGGAGAACCAGATCTACATTTTAATGGAGTTAAAATGGAGAAATTAGGTTAAATAAACAGGGGGGAATCGATTGAAATGCCATGGAAGGGTTTGAAGTTAGAGAGAGAAAATACCGGTTAGTTTTCTTGGAGAAGACATAAGGTAAGGCAGGTAATAATGACAAGGGGATAAAAACGAAGTAAATTCACGGAATCTTCGTGAATCACTTTTTTTTTTTAAGTTAAATTGGGGTTTTGGGGGGTATAAAGGTAAAAAAAACTTTCCATTTTAGGAAAGTGGAAGAACAAATGGAACTACCCGTTTTAGTAATGTGGAAAAACAAAAAGGAACGGAGGGAGTAAATGATATGACCTAAAAAGTTAAAAATCAATCAATATCGAAAATAGTCATAATTAGAAAATAAAAAATTCAAAGCTATAAACATTAGTAATAAATACAACTAGCTTAAATCCCGTGTCAAGCACGAAAATTTTGATTAACATTATTTTTCCTTATCTTAGTTACTATTTTTCAAAATATGCAAGTTAAGTTTTACATTTTCCCATTATTTTCTTACCTAATTAGCTACTCTTTTAGTATATTAGTGAAAATATAAATGATAATTTTTTTTATTGCCATTTTTATTCCTATTCAGTATATATTGTCCAATTTTTATAGAATATATGATAGAATAAATTAACTGGAATATGAAACGTATATATTATATTATAACATAAAGAATAAAGAATGATGCTAATTACCTAATTTAGCTAAATGAATAAATTTGCTAAAAATACTCATTTGTTAATTTGGAGGGAAAATAATTAACGTGAGTGTGACACATGTCCTTACTGATAACGATTTTAGTATATATAGTATAGATAGATGACATCATCATTGTGGTTTAGAAGAAAAAATATTATTGAAAAAGTGACACGTAAGCAATTAAAAATATTATATCAACCGTATTTTGTTTTAATGGTAGTTATAAATTTTTTTTTGGTTTCATTCTATACTTTACAAGTGTTAGTGATACATTTCCACATAATATGTCACAATCAATTGCAATAATATTTAAGTAATATACAACCTCCGTTCTTATTTACTTGCACCATTTGCTTTTTCACATTCCCCAATGCACGAATTCAATCGTTATTATCTCTAATTATACATATCGAAAAATTATTAAAACTTAAAATTAATAAACTTTGAATACAGACGATTCAAACAAGATCTTATATGACTATGTTTTAACTTATAGATTACCGACAATATAAAAGTCAATTTGCTAAATGAATAATGTCGAAGTCAATTATGTTGCAAGTAAATAAGAACGGAGGAAGTACTAAAACTATAAATGAGGATTTAAAAATGATAAGGTTTAGAAAGTCATTTTTTGTGAGTTTCTATAATAATGTCACCTATTGATTAACCATTAATAATCCTGACTTTAAGGGGTATTTGCCTATAATAAACTTCGGTAATTGGATTACCTGTTATTGTAGTTGTAGGTAATTTAGCAAAAAAGTAAATTGAACATTAATATAAAGCTAGAGAAAAATTGTGAAAATTTACATACTAAAAAATTATGAAAATTTACATACTAAATTTTTAAAAAAAATTAATATTTTTTTAATATTTATCCTTTTTTAAAAAATAAAACATGCTATAGTAGGTCATTTGGTTACTTGAGTTTGCTATAGGCAAATATCTCATAAAGTTGTGATTATACATGGTTAATCAATAAGTGAAATTATTATTAGAAAATCATGAAAAAAGTTGATTTATTATAGGTAGTTTAATTGAGGATTTAACTCAAATTCAAATTGACAAGTAGTAATTTATTTGCCAAACACTTAACTTGATTCAATTTATCATTTCCAAATATATTCATTATTTCTAAACATAGTATTATAAGAAAATTTAAAATAGATCTAAGCAATTCAATTAAAAAGAAAAAAAATATAACTCACTTAGTCACTTACTAGTATAAAACCAATTTATAAGTTAAGAGTTATTCTTCAAGCTTACTAATCCTATCTTAAGATTTTATAATAAATAGAACAAAATATTTGTGGATAATAGGCATTTCAATATATGTGAAATAGGAGTACTCTTCTCAGAAAAAATACTCCCTCCGAATCATTTTAGATGTTTCATTTTCTTATTTGGCAAATTTATATTAATTGTCCCGCTTTTTTTGTCTATCTTTTTTTACCTAAATACCTCGATCCACTTTTATTACTCCTGATACCCAACTATCACCTTTACCCCACTTTTTCGATTCCCAATACCCCAACTAACACTTTTACAATTAATTTAATCTATTAAAATATCCAACTACCACCTTTTACATAGATCCTACACCACCCTTTATAACCGTAAAAACCTAAATGGAACATTTAAAATGATTCGGAGGGAGTATATAGTGAAGTACTTCCTCCGTTCCATAATACTTGCTACATTTCATTTTTTTACGCAATCCAATGCACAATTTTGATCATTAATATCTTAAACTACATTTATCTAAAAATTATAAAAATTTAATATTATGAAAGTTTGCGATTAGACGATTCAAACAAGATTCCACTTGACTATATTTTTACTTATACATTAGTCGCAATATGTAAAATAAGCTTGAACGATGAATAGTGCACAAAATAGAAATGTAGCGAGTATTCCGGAACGGAAGTAGTAAATAAACTTGATAAACAAATGTTTATGTAGACAATAAGCTATTATAGCTAGCATGGAAATGTTGGCATCATCATTCATCACCGAGTCGTCAAAATAATGTAGCAGACAATATCAGCTTGTCTTTTCCATTTACTCCAACAATTCTTATAGTAAGCATTCAGAAATTAATAATTACAACTAAAACAAATTGTGAGGTTTGGATTAGACAAGATTTTAGTAAATATGGTTTATTTATGAGATTAATAAATTATTTTTATGTGGTAGATTTTGATGGGATAAAAATTTTGTTATTTTAATTTATTTTTTCTAATTTTATATATCTTGTTAATATTTATTTGTTTTTTTTATGATGATTTATAAATCACGATTATTGATTATAAATGTGAATGAGAAGAAATATTAGAAGATATCTAGATAACAATTAAAAACGTATTTATAAAACAGAAACACTAGACTAATATTACAAAGTAGAAGTAACATAATTGAATAAAATAAAAATTGTGATGATCTCTCAAAATTTCAACAGTATAGATTTAAGTATATAGAAATTTTGACTTTAATATCGGTATTTTGTTTTTATTGGCTTTTGATTTGTTGATCCACATTTTATATACTAAACATCTAATAGCCAACACCAAAATTGACCAAACATATAAATAAAAAACTTGCTTTTAATTTTCATGACAAAATAGCTAATATTTTCATCTGGTCAAATAAGTCAACTACAAGAACAAAAATTAACAACCTATACATTATTCAAGTTTATTCTACATATAGCAGCTAATGTGTAAGTAAAACAAAGTCAAGTAGAATCTTGTTTGAATTGTCACATTGCATATTTTCATAATATTAACTTTTTATAATTTTTAGATATGTATAATTCAATACATATTAAAACAAAATAACAAATTAAATTATGTAAAAAGTCTGAGAAAATAGAAAGCAAAAGGCAACTAAAAATGTAGAAGTGCATTGATTATTCATTAAATTGGAATTCAAATGTCCGTTAAAATTACAGTAGCCAACATTAATTTTTATTAGGACTGAGTAGCAGTGAGGAGTGAGGAGTGAGGAGTGAGTAGTGAAGAAGGGTAAGGCTAAACGTGAAGCCAAGTTAATGTTAAAGTCTGCCACCGACGGCGACCCTGTCTCAATAAACCAAGACATATGATACTACACTTTTATTTAATCTACCAATATGAAGTATATACTCTTACAAACAAAATCTACGCTTTTTATCCTCATCTATATATAATCAAATTAGATCAATTTTAAAATAAGAAAATTTTTACATATAAGATCAGAAATAAATATTTTGATTGTTTTATTATTACATATATAAAAAATATATTATCTTATAGGGTAAGTACATTATATATTTTTTATGTCGTAGTTATTTTTCTGTGTAATATAATTATCTTTACAATATATTATGTGTTTTTGGTTCAATCGTAATCATATACTTCCTCCGAATTATTTTAGATGTCCCATTTGGGTTTTCACGGTTATTAAGTGTGGTGTGGGGTCCATTAAAAAAGTGATAGTTGGGTATTTAATTGATTAAATTAATTGTAAAGAATGTAGTTGGGTACTAGGAGTAGTAAAAATGAGGGTATTTATAGAAAAAAAATAAACAAAAAAAGAAAATGAGACAATTGATATGAATTAGCCAAATAAGGAAATGTGACAACTAAAAAGATTCGAATGGAGTATTTTTTATTTTGGTAAAATCAAGGGTATATAGTCCTTCTTACCCTAAATTGGATCCCTCTTTAATACTCTCTCCAACTCAATCAAGTTGTCCCATCCCATTTAGGTTAGGCACGGTTTTTAAGAGTGGAATGGTGAGATATTTTAATTGATTAAATTAATTATAAAAGTGGTAATTGTAAAATTTGTACTTATATCCAACCTATTTGTACTTATACATTGCGGTTATTAATTAGTTACACATTTTGTAAAGTTTCTCTCGATTCTTATATTATTTTTAAATTTATCTTAGATAGTGTGGTTAATGTGTAATAAAATAAGTATAATGAAGTGAGATTTTATTTAATATTTCTAATTGCATACTTTTATTATATTAATTTTTTATTATTTTTGGTTATTTTAGCTCAAAATAAATATTTCATTGCATGAAAAGTCAAATTTAGACGGAGAATTCATTTTATTTTGAATTTTAAATTAATCATGAAGATATTGCACTCTTTAAAGTCTCTGATTAATATACTTGACACAACAATAACAATGTTAGAGTTTTAGTTTCAAAAGATTAAAGTGAGTAGTATTCTCAATTTTCATGATCATTTATCAAGAAAATATTACTCCCTCTTATTCGCTTTATTCATCTCATTTGATTTTTAAACACTATTCATCAATCACTCTTGTTATGTGATTTTCTCTTAATCTCTCCTTTGATTTTGCTATATTATTTTTGAATCTTTTCTTAACTTGCAACATTTTTATTTCAAATTTAACTTTACATTTATGTTTTAATTCAAATATATTTTCTTTGCGGCTTATGAGTATCTAACTACAAATTAGTTAAACAAATAAATCTTTTTATAAAAAATTAAAAAAAGTAAATAGAGTAAAAGTAGTACTCTTGTTTTCCTAATTTTATTGGCTTTGGTCCAATATTTTTAACATCTAACTTTCGATTCTTTTAAGATACTAAACTCACTGCCTCACTGGTGTGAATTCCCATGTACTATGGGCATATACTACTCCTCCTAGTTTACTCCTTTGAGGCTTTGACCCTCTCTAAACTATTTTCTCCGTTCTATAATACTTGCTACATTTTACTTTTTTACGTAATCGAATGCACAGTTTGGATTATTAATATCTTAAACTACATTAATCTAAAAATTATAAAAATTCAATATCATGAAAGTATGCGATTAGACGATTCAAACAAGATCTCACTTGACTATATTTTTACTTACACATTAGTCGCAATATGTAAAATAAGCTTAAACGATAAATAGTACAAAAAATCGAAATTAGCGAGTATTTCAGAACGGAGGAAGTAAAGTATTACTTCTTGCACTCTCATAATTCTCACCGCATTCCTATAGTAGCATTATTTATTTTTCATCTTATTTAGGTAATTTCTGACTCATATAATATCTTGTTTTATTTGTCTTAGAATGTAGTTTATTAATATGTAATTTTATAATTTTTTATTTTGTGAAAATAAAGATATTTTATATTAAAATAAACATTAAATTACGTGCAAAAAGGAATATCGCAAGTATTAGAAATGGAGGAAGTATCAAAATAGAAAAATGGTGATTTTAAAATGATACAAAAATTATGAAAATATGATATGATGTATTTATAAATAATTACTCCCTCCGTTCCTTTATGTTGTTCCACCATACTATATCGGGTAGTTTCAAAAGTTCTTGCACTTTAGAATACTTTCTATTTTTGGAAAGTTTTCATTTCACTTTTACTCTTAAATGTTGGAATTTAGAGTGTATAGTGGACATCGGAAATAATTTAATTAATTAAATTAAATAAATAATTTAATTATATTAAAGTATATAATCTCAAGGTTGTAAAATATATGTTTTAGTAAAAACATAAAAGTCACGGCTCGTGATTTGGTTCGCGGCTCGCGAAAATGGGGAAAAAAGTTTCTGGAAATTTTTCACAGCCAGGTCGCGGCTCGCGAGTGCCTGCTGTTTCGCGGGTTTATTTCGTGCTTTGCTCTGTTTCGTTATGGTGGTTATAATATAACTTCCTACGGTTTATATGGTTATTTTAAGCCGTGTTCCTTGGGTTGTATAGGTTGAGTGAAAAGCGATATCAATTCGTGAATCGATCTCGTGTTTCACGGATCAACCTAGTGCTTCATGGTTCAACACTTTGTTTCATGAAGTGGTGTGAGCTATTCTATAAATATAGAATGCTTGTGTGTTGTTTTATATATCTACAACATCCTTAATTTCTGATTTCTTTTCCTCTTACGCATTTCAATCAAGAACTTGCAATCCTTGATTGTGTATTTCCATATTTCTTACCATTTAAGTTGCTTCATGGTTCAACACTTTGTTTCATGAAGTGGTGTGAGCTATTCTATAAATATAGAATGCTTGTGTGTTGTTTTATATATCTACAACATCCTTAATTTCTGATTTCTTTTCCTCTTAAGCATTTCAATCAAGAACTTGCAATCCTTGATTGTGTATTTCCATATTTCTTACCATTTAAGTTGCTTTTATGTCATTCTATTATCCTTGTGCTAGGAAATTGGTGTAATTCTTTGTATCTCAGAACGTATTTCCGGTTGATTCCCAAGCACCGTGGTAGGGAGGAAATAACGTTTTAGGAAAGAGCATCTCGCCTAGAATTTATATCAAGTTCCAACAAAATCTTCATTGTTACTTTGATCGTGTTGAAGATTGGTGTATCGGAGATCTCAAAGGGTGAATATAAGCAAGACTTGATCGTCATATGTAATTTGGTTTTCCTATCACAACTTGTATTTTAATTTATAGTTTACTTATAAATTAAAGTACATTTTACAACATTAAAAGTTAAAACCCTACTTTATGTACTTCACATTACTATTTAATTAGTTTCTCTCTCATACTTCCAATACAATCATTACTTTATACTACTATTTAATTATTTTTTCTCTTATAATTCCTATACAATCAGTACTTTTCACTACTATATAATTAAAATAACACCCATTACAATTGAAGATTCTATCTTTCGTTCTTAATATTTGTGAAAAACTCAAAGTGAAACATCAAAAAAGAAAGGAGGGAGTATATTATATAAATATATTAAAAGAGTATTTAAATGTATTTTTAAAGTTGTAGAATTGTAGCTAAGCGTCATTATTAGATAAGGAATTAGTGCACAATAAATTGAACAATTAAAATAAAAAAATAATAAAAATTGAGTGTCTAATTGCAACATTAATACTATAATCCTACTAAACTAGTGTACTAAAGAAGTCAAATCCCATCCATTAAGATTTTGTGAATTGCATTGATATTTACACAAGTTTGTAACTGTTTAAATAAAATAGATAATGGTTGAAGAAAGAGTCATAATGATGTTTACGAGTAATAGAAAAGTTTCTTGAAAGTTGAAATGCTTAATCTAATTATTTACCTCTTTATTTGGCACTAAAGTTGAAAGCTTAATCTAATAACTTACTCAAAACTACTCCTATTCCTATTTGGCACTAAAGTTTAAAATTCTTTATCTTATTACTAGATTTTTCCAATGGGAATCCCTTAATATTTTATACTCTATCGTCAATACTCGACACATTACGGTTATTAACTATTCTCCATTCTTAAAAAATTGTTCACTATGAGTTTTTCACACAAACTGAGAAAATTAGAATCTTTATAGTGGGCAGTAGTGTAAAGTAATTATTGTATTGATATTATAAGAGAGAAAATAAATTTAAATTAAAGAGAAAATAAAGAGAAAAAAATTACTTCATATTGTCATTAATATAGAATGTATATTTGGGGAAGATGAGAGAGATTATGAAGGTACATTTGGAAAAAAAGATTTTCAAAAATAAAAAGTATATTTTAAAGAGGACAAACATTTGAAACTACCCGTTATAGTAAGGTAGACAAACATAAAAAACAAAGATGGTATTAATCATCTAATCGTATATTTTCATGATATTAATTTCTTATAATATTTAGATGTGTATAGTTAAATATATGAATTATCAAAATAACAAATTAGATTACGTAAAAATTAAATGAAACGAGTATAGTGGAACGAAAAAAAGTAATTTTCTGAATTGACATAATCAGAATCAAAAACAAAGAAGTGATTTGAAAAGATATTAGTCACAATACATTTGGTATATTTGTTGATGATCAAATTTCTTAGAACGGTGAAAAGATTTTTAATAAAAATTATTTTATCTTCATTTTCCTAATCCTTTCCCTTCTTTTCCTTGTCAAGCTTTTAAAATTTTTTATCCAAATATAATAATTATGAGAAGATACATAATAGCTGTCATGGTTATATACCCTCATTATTATTTATGATTTACAAACTTATACTCCTCTTGCCCATATTGTTAAAATCGAAATTCTACGTAAGATTGTAAATGAATCGGTGGAATCAAATCATAGGTTCGTAATATGCTACCAATATATTTGTTCTTTTAATTAATTTTTAAAATTTTGAGCTATAAAATAGATAAATGAAGACATCTTTTAATTGATTAGAACAAACTAGTATATGTCCAGGACAAAGCACGATGTTAGTTTATTAAATTATGTAATAAAAAATAATTAAATATAATATTTTATTTTCAAAATTATACATTATATTGATAATAACTATATATAACTAACTAAAACGATTATAGTAAAATAATTATATTTCACTGATTAAATTAATATCTTCTAATAAAAAATACATTTTACTAACGATAATTCTTGTTTCCTAAATGGATCGATTAATCTGAGTATAAACTAAATTTAAGGTTTACTCACAGTGGTCAAATTATTGTGCAAACATTATATCATACTTCTTCTATAAAATGATTATACGGTATACTCATACGCAAACATTTTATTGATGACATGTTCAAAATATATACTTCTATAATTTTCTATATCATAATTATCATGTAAAATTATTCTGTATAAGATTATAGTTATTATTTTGGAAATATTGAAGTTAGCTGAATAATTAAGTTGACAAATTTTTTTAACGTTACATAATTTTAGAGTTTTTAATTATAAGATTGTTTATAATTAACAACTATTTTATATTCTAATTATTTTTTTATCGCAAATAAGGTATAGTTAATAGCTTAGTCATTAAATTTACTAAAATCCCAGTTATCCAAAATATGTTTTTCTTAAACAAGTATATTTAATAAAATTATAGGTTTAGAAGTGACTTTCTTTTTACCATTATTATTCATTCAGAAATAAATTTTAATTAAAACTTAATGTTTTTATATTTAATTACTTAAAGTTTAAGAGAAAAAAATAATACTCCCTCCTATTCAGCTTAAATGTCCCATTTGCTTTTTGCACTCTATCCAATGCACTTATTCGATCGTTAATATCTATAATTGTGTATAATAAAAAATTATGAAAAGTTGATATAAATAATCCTTGCATTAAGACGAATCAAACAAGATCTCACTTGACTATGTTTTAACTTATAGATTAATAATAAAATGCAAATTAAAAGTAAGAGATGAACAGTGCCCAAAAAGCAAATGTCCCATTTGAGCTGAATAAGAGGGAGTATATAGAAGTGACATGTGCCATAATTGTAGTTTCAATATACTCTTAAAAGACCATCTTTTTTACTTATATTTATATGATACTAAAAGTTAGAATATAAGATAATTTTTCATGATTGAAACTAATCTTGTAAGATTGGATCCTTTGATCTTAAAAATTGTATTATGTCATATCACCTCACCCCATATTTTGATCTTGATAGGATGGTACGATCCTACTATTATTAAAATTCTATTTTGGATGATCTCTCTCTCTCTCTCTCTTTTTTTTCATTTCTCGTAAGCCTTAATATGTTCAGTTGGTCTCCTAAGAGACCATTTTTTTGAAATCGTCTTTCAGGTTTCGTCCATCAAAGGTTAATGCCTACTTTTACTCTATATTTTTTTATGTGCCGACTCAATTGGAGAAAAAGATCGTATATCACAAGAATTTGAGTGTTATGATTGTCATTTTTGGGGTAGCCCTTAATATATCCATAATAAAAGTTTTTTTCTTGATTTAAAATAAAATATTATTCTCACTCTAATAGAGAGTTATTGTATTTATTTATTGGATTATTTTTATCCTTTAAGCTAATTTTATATGCATCCACGTGTGAGACTTCATGCTCATAATTTAAATTTTATGGTAAAAAATTGATTAGTTGATGAAAATATTTGCATTATTAAGTAAATTTACCATTTCACATCTGTAAAAGATTGTGTCAAATACAATTCTAAATACAAACTATGTTAGGTCAAACTACTTATTTGTTGAAAGTTGTATCAAATAATGATGTAAAAGTGAAAAAGGGTACTATCAGTAAATAATATATAAAGGTCAAATTATTTAAAAATAATCAATGATAAAATTATTCACAGCAGATACACAATATGTGAGATTATTTTGGAGAATTTTTTATATATTTATTTGATAAAACAATATAAATGAATATTGTATGGAAGAAACAAAATAAGAAAAAGATGGAAACATAAGATTACGCAATTTATCTTACATAGAACATACTTCTACAGTTCTACTATAGAGCATAGAGCATTGATGAGAGTAAAATACTTCTTCTGTTCCATAATACTTGCTAAATTTCACTTTTTTACGCAATCCAATGCACAATTTTGATCATTAATATCTTAAACTACACTTATCTAAAAATTATAAAAAGTTAGTATTATGAAAGTATGCGATTAGACGATTCAAACAAGATCCCACTTGACTATATTTTTATTTACACATTAATTGCAATATGTAAAATAAGCTTGAACAATAAATAGTACACAAAATCGATATGTAGCGAGTATTTCGAAATTGAAGAAATTAGAAATAGTAGGACGGAGGTAGTATTAGTAATTTAGAAGAAAGGGCAAGAAAGACACAAAAGAAAAGAAAAGAAGTGGTCCAAAAAGGTAAGAAAGAGAGAGATGGGGCAACTGGGTAGCCCCTGTTACTGACTTTGACCCTTCTAGTCCCTACCACCCTACCATTGCCTTGATAACAGTACTATTTTTACATTGTTATTGTACCATGCGGATGCCCCTCTACCAATACTCCAATACCATTCACCCTTTAGGAGACATATTACTATTCACAATCTCCCCTCTTTATAGTTTATTCATATTATTACTTCCTGTTTCAAATTAGTTGCAATATTTGTTTATCAAATGGTCTAATATACTTACTTAGTTCTTAATGTCTCTAATTATATAGAAGTATAATAATAATAATAATAATATATTTTTTATATTGAGAGGAATTAAACAATATCTCAGTTAATTATGTTTTAACTTGTACATTAAAAATTAATTACAAACTAGTGATAATTGAATAATGCATGATTTTCAATGTTGCAAATAATTGAATACAGAGGAAATATTTTCTTTATCAAAATGTTAAAAATTAACTTTTATCAACAGCATTTCTTTTAACTTTTGATAAAATATATCTGATTGTCCAAAATAACAAATAAACAGCGCAAAGAAAATACTCCTTGCAATTTACAACTATTATCCCATTTATTTATTCACACTTGCCGAGACAACATTTTAATCTTTAATAACAAATTATAAAAAATTAATATTAATAACCCTTGAATTGAGACGATTCAAACAAAATCTCATATGACTATATTTTAACTTATAAATAAGAATGATACATGAATTAGGACATTTATTTTGAATTGAAGGGAGTATGATTTTACCACACTTGCTGGCATTGCCTTGTCATGCAGTGTCCAAACTCCATCATAAACCATACTTTAATTATAGTGATTTCTAAATAAAAATTATTAAAATTAAAATTAAATATCTCAAGTAAAATGACAAATGACACTCAAATTGGTTCACTTATTTCTATGATCAATTTAAAAGATTGTGAATAGTTAAAAATGGACCCACCACTAAGGGCAAATGAGTCATTCACAAAATGATGTCATTGGGATCCATAGCATAAAAAAGAATAGTTTGGTCAAAATGAAATGGGGTTTTCTTGTGTTCTCTTCCCTATTCTGTGTTTGGTTTGGCTGCTTTTGGACAATTATTTAGCATTAATCTGGCAACACTCTGTACCTCTTCTTATTAAAATACCCAATAACTCACTATTGAGTAGTAAAACCAAATAAATGAAAATAGTAAAAAGAAAAAGAATTGTTTGAATCAAAGAAAGTAAACAAAGAACAAGAGAGATCCCCATCAATCTCTATCTTTCTTGTGCTTTCTCTTCTTTTTATAAACATCTCCTTCCTCCTTCAACTCCTCCTTCAACTTTACCTGTAAAAGCCTCCTTCAAATTGCTCCCCACCACCCTCCATTTTCTCATTCCCCAAACATCCCCTTATTTTTTTAGAGAGATAAACACATGGGAGATGGGACCTTCCTTGTAGTAAAAGTCACTAAATTTAACCTACATTTTTAATCTAAATTTACTACACTAAATGTACAAAAAAACATGATTCACATAAATTATATGTTCATTCTTGATTTCTAGTACTATAAACATGTACAGTTATTCCCCCCATTTGGTGTTTCAGTCTCTTTTTCTTGGGGAAAAACCATATTTTCCCCTTTTCTCTATACCTATCTTTCAAATCCGTCCTACTTTAATCATTATTACAAAATTTTACCCGATGCAAGAGAAAATTTAATGGAGTAACAAATACCGATCCAATATTACCCGTTGAATGTACAAGAATAATGCCGAATCCCCGTGTCGAGCTCTTGGCTGATTCACAAAACTCGGCCAAGGCCAAATTTAGTTGATGTTATAGCGAATCTGATGCACTGCCCCGTGTGATCACCATTGCCGCATTTGCAACGCTATTTTTTCACCATTTAAGTAGTAGTATTCTTGGTCCTGTGTTGCCTTTAAACATTACTATCAAGAAAAGAAGAATTGAATTTTCTTGACTTCCATTTCCCACATGGAGGGGACCCTTATACCAATAGGTGATACCTTTATCAATGGAATAGTGCCACCCATTTGGAATGTGTTCTAGTTTTTGTCTCTCTCCCATTCTCCACTGATATCATCTGTCTTCAACAAAAATCCTTCCGATGAAATCTCGGAATCTCTTAGAATATAGCTTAGGATCCACAGCTGAAATCGACGTTGGATCAGCTTGAAAAGATTTATAGGTGTGCTCTAACCACTTGCCGATGTCATAGTCTTGTAATATATCAATTATACCAAAGTAAATTATTACTTCATATATTTCACCACTACGAGCTGGGATTAAATTTCCGTAGCCCCCAGGAATGTACTGATCGAAATCACTTCTCCTAGCAAGCCGCTCGGCTCTGGCTGGCATATTTGCCCCTAGTCTGATCAATGGTTTCCTGATCGACAAAATGATACAATGTTAATAACACTAATCAATCACCTCTTATAACAGCCATGAAAAATATTGGAAGTCAACACTCATGTTGGGATGAGGACATATAAGAGCCACATTTCAAATGACAGAAATATTTAATGGCATCCCATACTCAACTTCAGTTAGTCAGACTAAAGAACATATTTTGCCATCCTTATCTTTGGATATAATGGAACCATATCCATATCCAAAAGGACCAAAAGTAGAACTACTAGGACTATCAACAATGAATCTCTTGCAAAGCAACAACCAATGACACTTTCAATGATGCACGTAACACTTAAATTGTTTAAAGAAATAATCGATACCACAAAATCTGCGGGATGAGTATGACGCTGATGCTCAATTGCATCATAAAACTAAAATGAACAATAATAAATTGGCAAATAATTCGGAAAAAACTACTGGCATGAAAGTGTTCACACGCAGATTCTAATTACTAGTAAATACTAATGATCAGGAGAAAACACACCTTCCAGCAAGAACACGGTCCATATCCTGTAGTTCTGCTTCGAGGAAACGGCGTCCACGCAAGTATTTCTCATTCCGATATGAATCCCTTTTGCCTGGAACGAGAAATCACCCAATCTAGTTAGTTCACATTTTAATTTCGAGTACTACAATCAAAATATAAATACATACACAGGAGGAAGTTCATACCACGAAGGACGAATGGAGATAGACCCATTTTATCCCCTGTATTGTCATCGCGGAAGTGAATACCAACCAAAAGACTATAGTCCATGATTCTCTCTGCTTCTAGAAATTCACAATCCCGCTCAACTTGCCTATATTGACGCACATTACAATCAAAACCCAGTAGAAAAAACAATCAAATTAAAGTTTCTAATTCATGTGTTATCCACTCACTTGATCAATTCCTGGTACCAATTCCTTTGTAAACGAAAAACGAAATCAAGATCAAGGTCCTTGAGGGTGGTAGTTTCATCTATCTCCCCCTCCGGTTTCTCCGTTATTCGGCCATGTCGAGAACCTTTCAAATCAAAACGCCGATGTATTCGATACTCGGAGCAAAACAAATTGCCCATGACAATGAAGCGGGTCTGATTCCAATCCACAAAACAAAACCAAGTCATTCACTTCAAGTTACTCCAGGCAAATTCAAAGAACAAGCAGTATCATTCTTAAAGTAAAAACAAATTCTACCTTAGGTCCACCAGCCGGTTTTACAGAATGCACTCCGTAAAATCGAGTCACGAGAGAATTTTCATATCGGCAAACATGTTGGTAGTAGCTTGGAAGCATCCTAAGTAGAACCTGATGTTAAACACTAAGTTAGAACACGCCTACATTATCTTATACCAAATTGCATTATTTTAACCAACAATTTAACCACTAACCAAAGGAATCAACATTCACAATTCACCATTCACCAATCACCAAACAGCCAGCTAACAAGCATAAACATCTTAAAAGAGAAAACAACACAAGTCAATAAATTAGCAAACAAACCTTGACTTCAGATTTCTTCACGGTCTTGATCATAAATCTGTCATCTTGTGTAAGATAGAAAAAACTTCCACTTTTCCCAGGTGAAGACAGCTCTCGGAGTGCATCATTTCCACAAATTGCCAACATATAATCGGCAGGATCTATTTGAAATAACTCCCTCAAATGTCTAAATCACCCACATAATCAAATTTAATCATTCATCAATAATTAAATTAAATTAAATTAAATTAAATAATTCAGCTTACCTGAAAACCATTGGACAATAATCTTTCCACCGAAACTCGGATGATTTATGGGTAGGTGTCAGTTTTGATCCTTCCGGTGGAAACCTTGTGGATGGCTTATCCTTGGGATCAAAATCACTATTTTTCAGAGCCCTCAAAATGGAAGCATGTTTTCCAACTGAATATCTACAATTAAATTAAAAGAAGTACTAATTATTCCCTAAACTAAAACATAATCAAAGCCTAAAAGATTAAAATTCAGTAAAAAATAATGAGATTTACCTGATACCCAATTGAAGATTAAGCATCAAATCATAATTCTTATGACCTTTAGAAATAGTTTGTCCAGGTTTCTTAGCTTCCTTGATAAAACAACAAGGACTTTTAACAAGCTGCCGATCTAACCTTACAAATCCATCCCCATAAATCATAGAAGCTGCTTCAACATTATCAATTATATCACAGGTTATATCTCCTGCTTCTCCATCACTTTCCCATATACATATCCTTGGGACTATCCTCTCACCTCCACCATCTAAAGACACTTTCTTCTTAGCATTAATGTCACAATTATCATACCCATTTCCTGGGTAAAAGGTATCATACCCTCTCATAATCCCATTCTCCAAAACCCCTTCAAATTTTTTACCATTAGAATAAATTAAAACCCCTTTACCACATATCAACCCATTCTTCCATTCTCCATGATACTGATTCCCATTCCTCCATACATATTTACCATTCCCATCTTGAACATTCCTCTTCCAAGAACCCTCATAAAAATCACCATTAGCATACCTTTTTTCACCATACCCATGTTTTTTATCAGAAACCCATGAACCCTTGTAAGTATCACCATCTGAACCAGTATAAGTGCCTTGTCCTTCCATACGACCAGCTTTGAACTCACCTTCATAGGTAGCACCGGAAGGCCATGAAAATTTGCCTTTACCGTTGGCTTTTCCTTTCTTCCATTCTCCTTCATACATGCATCCGTCTGACCAGAGATATTTACCTACACCATGAGGGAGATTTGCCAAGAAAGATCCTATGTAGAGATCTCCATTAGGGAGATGCTTTTCAACGATTGGTGGGTGTGGTGTTAAAACTGTGTCGTTTTGGGAGTTTGTTGGTGTTATTCTTCTTGTTGTTGCTTGAGACCTAGTACGAACTAATGGGTTTTTGGATGATTCCTTCTCGGGTGTATCTGGCAATGGGATTATCTCGAATTCTACTGCAGATTTGAACATTCTGGAATCTGAACAACAATGGATGATAAATAAGTAATTAAAAGACGAAAAAGTGAGAATGAAGAAGAATTAGGGAGTGATTTAGAGGGATTAAGAAAGGGTTTGAGTTTCTGAGATGCTTTGTGGTCGAGTCTGTAACATGTTTTGGTGAGGAGAGAGAAAGATAGAGAGAGAATTTGAAGTTGTGTTGCAGAAGGCAAAATAATGAAAAGAGAAGGAAGAGAAAATGAAGAAAAGAAGAGTAAATCAAATTAAAACGAGTAATTAAGAAGTTGGTTTGGCAATGGGGAATTGGGAAAGGGTGAGAGGAAGGATTAGAAAGAATTGGCACAGTAAAAAACCCTTAAAGTGAAATGTCGACATTAGTCTTGATGAAAATTGGAATTTTGCATAAAGGGTAGGTCCCTAACCCTAACCAGCTTCCACAATTAATTACTTAATGACTTATTTGCCCTAATTTTGATTGTTTTGTTGATACCAATCTATAAACAATTTGAAAATTAGATCTACCCCTCACTCTTATAATAGGGTGTTTGACAAATTAACTTATTTTGATTTAAATAAAGAGTTGAGTGGTCAAACTTTTTAATGCTAGTGTTTGGTAAATTAGTTGGTTGAAACAGCTTATTGATACGAATAAGCTGCAAATTGCTTACAGCAGCGGGTTCAAAATCAGCTGGTTAAACCAGTTAATAAAATCAGCTAGTCAAATCAGTCACTATTATCAACTTTCGGCTATCAGCTATCAACCATTTGTCAAACAACCTCAATACTTACTATATATATATATATATATATATATATATATATATATATATATATATATATATATATATATATATATATATATATATATATATATATATATATATATATATATATATATATATATATATATATATATATATATATATATATATATATATATATATATATATATATATATATATATATATACATATATATATATATATATATATATATATATATATGTGTGTGTGTGTGTGTGTGTGTGTGTGTGTGTGTGTGTGTGTGTGTGTGTGTGTGTGTGTGTGTGTGTGTGTGTGTGTGTGTGTGTATATATATATATATATATATATATATATATATTTCCTTCATTCTGGAATACTTGTTAAATTTTGGTTAATGACGCTATTTATCATTCAAACTTATTTTATATATTGCGGCAAGGTGTAGAAAAAAATATAGTCAAATGAATTTTATTTGAATCGTCTAATCACATACTTAACTACTACTCCCTTCATTTCATTTGACTAGTCCCATTTGACTTTTCACGGATTTTAAGGGTTGAGTGGGGTCCATTAAAATGTGGTAGTTGGGTATTTTAATTGATTAAATTAATTGTAAAGGTGGTTGTGGAGTATTGAGAATTGGAAAAGTGGGGGTATTTATGTAAGAAAAGGTTAGCCAAAAAAGGAAATGGGACAAGTAGTATGAAATTGCCAAAAAAGGAAATGAGACAAGTAAACTGAAATGGAGGGAGTATTAACTTTTTAATAATTTGTGGATATATATAGGGGTGTTTGGCAAATTAGCTTATTGAGAAATTTCAGTTTATTTTGATACAAATAAAGGGTTATGTAGTCAAACCAGCTAATGCTAGTGTTTTGTGAACTAGGTGGTTGAAATAGATTATTGATATGAACAAGCTATTTTTGAACAAGCTCTTCATATCAGCAGATTCAAAATCAGCTGGTCAAACAAGTTAACAAAATCAGTTGTTCAAATCAACCATAATAATCGATCACTATAATTAGTTATCAGCTACCAGCTATTAGCCGTTTGTCAAACACCCTCACGGTTAAATATTAAATGATCAAAATAACACATTGAATTGTCTACGAGTCAAATATAATAAGTATAATAGAATGAATGAAATATCCTTTAAAATTACTTATTACTTATCCTATTTACCCCTTCTTTGATCTTTAGTTCTACTTCATACCTTATTTATACTTGCACTTTTGTCATGATTCAAGGATAACAATAATATTTTACTAGGTATTTACTCGTGCTATGCACGGTATTCAAAAGATTTAGTTATAATAAATTTATAATATATTTTTAACCAATATTGCTAAATTACAAAAAAGGGTTTAAAGTTATGAACAATACATGTACGTATGTATATTACTATATTGTTTTTGAAATGATGTATATATCACTATATAAAAAACACTAAAATTTTAAAATTTAAAATGTTCAATTGCAAAATTTTGTTATCCCACAAAAATTTTATATTTATTATTTAATTATTATACTAATTACAATGTTTATAAAACTAAATAAACGCAGTGATTATATTTGGTATAAACTTGGTGTAAAACTTGATAACAAAATGCACATGCACGTTCAATTGATAAAAATGATTATATTTGGTATATGAACTTATTAATAAACAAAATAATTTAAAAACCTCAAAGAACACTATTGTTCATTTTCTTGGATAATAATATGTAGGGGTGAGAAGAATAAACTAAAATAAAAAGTACAACTTAAAAACAAATAAATATAATAACCAATCCCATAATTCCTTTATTTTTATATAAACACCAAAACTAAAATCAAAATCTAGTAAGGCATATATCCATTAAACTTTTTCTCTGAATACAAATGATATAAAAATTTCGACACCATTTTTGGAATGAAGTTGAGATGCAATATGATATATTGTGATATATTGTAAAAAATCGATGTTCTTTCATCTTGTTTGAACTTGATAATATATAGTACAGTTCAAATTTAATGAGGTAACCAAAGGGCTTGTTATTTAAATTTTGTGAAAATAGTCTTTCAATGTTAATTTAATAATAATAATATTACTTAAAATTTTAATAATAACTACATTTGATGAAAATTTAATCTTATCTTATTAAGCCTAATATACAAAAATGAAAAGACTTTCATTCATTTATAAATAGAAATAACATTTAATGAAAATCTATCTTATTAAGTTTAGAAAGTTGATCAAAAGTCACAACAATTATAAAAGTAATGAAGTTCTATTATAATTGAAGATGAAAAGACTTTCATTTATAGATAGATTAAAAAGTCATCATTATAACAAAGACTTTCATAGTGTAAGTCTAGAAAGTTGATCAAAAGTTACAACTATCATAAAAGTAATGAAGTTTTATTATAATGGAAATTTAAACGACTTTCATTTATAGATAGAATAAAAAGTCAGCATTAATAACAAAAACTTTCATAGTGTGACATGTGGACATGATTTTCCTGTATTATAATATGTATATGATGATATGACTATCAATCAATTATTTTCTTAATACCTGTGACATGGCAAAAAGGTGCAAAATTATTGATGGGAGGTAGTAACCTTATAATTGAAAAGGCTAGAAGGAATAAATAAAATAAAATATACTAATGAAGAAACAACTTAAGACACGTGTCAAACTATCATTAAAATTTTTTTTCGCCTTTTTTACATTATTGATGGGCAACTTTTGATATTTGACTGATATTATGGAAAACAATTAACTCATTAAAACATGTAATAATTTTGATATGTGATGATCTATTATTACAGTTTCTCTCTTGAGAGACCGTCTTTTGTAAGTCTTTTGTAAAGACGATTTTCAAAAGTCCAGCTTAAATCTATATTTAAAGTTGTAATAATATATATTTAGAATTGGACTGGGCTTTTGAGAGCCGTCTTTACAAAGACGGTCTCAAGTAAGAATTTGTGCTATTAAAATACTATTTTTTCTTATATAAACCAAAAACTTAATATACTTGTAAATTTTAATTTTAATTTAGATAATCAATCATCATTATATAATGAATAAGATAACTAATTTGGTTATTATTTAACTAAATTCTCCCACCTATCTATCATAGTTGAAGACTTTTTAGATTTTATGAGTATATGTTTTAATATTGTTGTATAATAAAATATTTATTCACTTTGATAATCATCATATCATAACTAATACAAACATTTAATAATTAAGTTTATGTTGTTAATGAATTGATTTTATAAAATAATGTCATTATTTATATCAGTAAATATTTATAGCATTTGTATTTTACACGGTTATCTATCTAAATAGAAGTATATTATTATAACAAATAAAAATATTTAAAGATTGAGTTTATGTTGTAAATGAATTAATTTTATAAATTAAAATTAGTATATTCATATAAGTAGATATTTATTATTACATCCGTGTTTTACACGAGAATCTATCTAGTTTAAGACTGTTCGTAAATCAAAATATAGAATTTTAAAGAGTAATATATTTCCTCTACTTCCTTCTCATAATCGTCCTCTAGTTCCCTCAATTTCTTCCTCTTCCCTCTCTTGCATTTCATTCCACCGCAAATTCAACTTTCTATTCCATTCCTCTTGCGTTCTATTTCACTATAAATTCAACTATTCCATTCCTTCTCTTTAGTTGTTTAAAATAATTTTGGTTGTACATCCTTCTCGTTAGTTGTAGAAAAATGATTTTTTTGTTGTAATTATGTGTATACCGATGGGTTGACATTTAACAAACTATGATTTTGAGGTGCCAATTGGTACATGTATAGTTCTTCCTCATTACTATGGTCTTTACGCCTTTTCCTCTCTCATATTCTTGATTTGTTGCATGAATGGGTTGACATGTTCACCCTTTTGGTCATAACTTTTAATAGAAAGATCTATTTAATGCGAATTTTGTGGCATGGAAAAATAAACTTCAAGAGTTTTCTAACGGTATATTAAATGCCCCATTTCAATTCTTGAACAAGAAACAACAATTGTTTAAAGCTCTCTGATTAGTTGTAAAGCAACGAGTTACTGCCTAAAAGCATCGACTCGTTGCATAGTCTGGATGTATATGCATATTTCTACACACCTCTTGGCAGATTTAATTGATTGTATTTTATTATTTTATTTTATTTATTTAGTAGTTTTAATATTAATTTGTCAGTTACTTGGGAAATGGATTTCTCAAGTATACTAAAGTATAAGTAGGAAATTTAGGATAAACCAGTTACAACAGGATTGATTTCTTAAAAGATGGAAATGAGGAGACTATGGTAAATAAAGAGCAAATTGCTTATCATATTACTAACTTCTATAACACTATGTTTGGATAGAAATTTAGGAGAGAAAAGAAAGGAAGGGAAGGGGAAAGAAAGGAAGGGAAAGGAAATGGAGGCATAAGGAGGGAAAATGTATTTTGTTTGTTTAGAAGGGAAGGAAAGGGAAAAGGAAGGAAAATGTTTTCCTTCCAACTCTTTCCTCTTTAGGAGAGATTGTCTTCTTAACAAAATTTATCCAAATTTTCCTTCCAAATCTCTTCCCTCCAAATCCCTTCCCTAATAATTTGTTATCCAAACAAAGGATACCTCTTCCCTCCAAATCCCTCCCCTTCTTTTCCCTCCATTTCCTTCGATCCAAACACACCCTAAAGGCTTGTTGGGCTCAAGAGCTAATTCTCTTGTTGGGATTGACATCCAAGCTATGAGGGTTGGCCCTCAAGTAACCCATGCTCTGGTTCTTAGTCTTATTAAGCCTATTTCACAGGAGAAGGTCGTGGATGCTTTGCACGAGATTGATGATACTAAAAGTCTTGGGTTAAAGGGTTTTACTTCCTTATTTTTTAAGAAATTACCTTGGCATATTGTTAAACATGATATTTTAGCTGTTGTGAATAAATTCTTCTCTCATGATATTTTCTTTTGCCTTGTTAACATAATTGTTATCACTCTTGTCCCAAAGGTTCCTAATGCCTCTTATGTTAAAGAGTTTATGCCTATTTCTTGTTGCACAGTTGTTTACAAGATTGTTGCTAAAGTCCTTACTTATAGGCTTCAACATGTTATTAGTGATGTTGTAGATATGGCTCAATCTGGTTTTATCCTTGGGAGACAAATTAGTGATAATGTGCTGTAGGTTTCTAGGCTCATTAAAGGGTATACTTAGGCATCCATCAGTTCTAGATGCATGCTTAAGATTGATATGGCTAAGGCCTATGATTCTATTAAGTGGTCTTTTTGGAGCATTCCTCCACTTTCCCTCATCCTTTCTCATTCTGTCATGAAAGATTTGTTGTTGTTTTCAAGTAGAATTTGATTCTCTCTTCCGCATTTTCGATCTTGTTTGTTCTTAAAACTGGTTTGTTTTTGAATCTATCTTTATTTCGATCTTGATTTTTTGATTTTTTTCTTGTTTTTTTCTTGTTTGTTTTTTCTCCTATCTTGAATCTGGTTTGTCCTTGGTGGATTTATTCTTATTTCAGTCGTTTTTTGATTTTTTTAATTTTTTCTTTGCTTTCGATCTTGTTTTTGGTTTTTCTTCTGCATTATGATTAGGATCAATATGATTTGTTTCTTGAATATTATTTTATTTTTAATCTTGTTGATTTTCTTCCAATCATTTTTTTGATTTTCTTATTTTAGGGTTTTTTTAGTTAGATTTTGATTGCTTTTCCATTAATGAAATTTTGATTGATATTTTGTTTCTTGGTTTTTAATGTTTGGTGCTTGATTTTGCTATTCTATTTATTTTGAGGAGGAAAGGTTTCATAAATTTCACAATTTCTTTTTATTAAAGAATATAGTGAAGGTAAAGTGCAGATATCTTTCATCGGGTTATGATTATTTTTCTGCCTATTTTGAAGCATCTTTTAATGTTGTCCCATTGTTTTTTACTAATTATGAAGTTATTTTTGACATTGTCGATATTATCTATCATAGTTACTTTTTTTTCCCTTATCGTGATCTTTTTATGACTCATTAAGCCTATTAGCTCAAAGTAGAGCATTTTATATAGTAGCATTTTGTTAAGACGCATTAATATTTTTTTAAGAACATAGTAGGAACCTATGTAGGATTTGAAGCTACATCCCTTGTGCAAAGTAAGCAAAAATACACAGTGCTCGACCAAAATTGAGCTAAATAGACTTATAGAAAATAATACAGAAACAATTTGCTAAAAGGTTTATATTACACACTAATCTTTTTCAAGGACATAATATCCTTCTCTAATCATATAGTTATTTTATTAGGAATACTGATTCAAAGCATGGTACTATGGCATTGTGAGGAAGAACGCATAAACACAAACCCATAAGCAGTTAAAACGAGGAAAAATCATAGAAACCCAAGAAATTATTATTACCACAAAATTGATTACTCTCAACAAAATATTATCAATATATCCCAAAAAAAATTTTAATCACAAATTTAAATCAAATATGAACCAAATTTAGTATCAAATTCAACAAAATTTTATAATCAAACTTTTTGAATTTATAGAATTCATAATTAAATTGAACAAAAAAAAAAAAAAAAATCCAAACGCAACTGAATTTCTTAATATTCCAAAAAAATACAATTGACTAATTGAAGAATTGAAAATGCATTTAACAGTACAATCAAAATCAATAAGAGAAACCCTAAATGTGAAGAAAAATATAAAATCGTGTAATAAAAATATAAATCTAGCCTCATATTCAAATAAAAATCAATTAACATTCCTTAATTCAAGAGAAGCTGGAGATTGACATTGTATCTCTTAGTTTTTGACTGTATACGGTTTTTGAAGAGAGGAGGCTTGGAAATAGGTAGAAGTTGTTCTTCAAAGAGAGAAAAAGCGATATGGAGAGGTTTAGTGTAATTTTTCTCAAATAAGCCGATTCAATATAGTTTATTTTTATCCGTTATATCTTACTAAGATCAATGGATGTAAGTCTTTATTCTCATCATTCTCATTTCTACACCCTTTTTCATTGGATCCCTTATATATATATATATATATATATATATATATATATATATATATATATATATATATATATATATATATATATATATATATATATATATATATATATATATATATATATATATATATATATATATATATATATATATATATATATGCTGGAAAATGACAAGTGTCATCTTTAGAGAGCCTTAACAAATATATATATATATATATATATATATATATATATATATATATATATATATATGTATAAAAATGCTGAAAAATGACAAGTGTCATCTTTAGAGAGCCTTAACAAATGGAATTATTTAAATGAAATATAATTGATTACATGACAATATTTACCTAATTTAGAATCTGGTTTTTTAAAATTGAAGCTAAATTAGGTAAATGATCTATTTATGTTATTAAAACAATTTTATATACATGACCTATAAATTGACGTATTTAATTGAATGAAAAGTGATATATATGATAATATTTTTTTCAAAAATGATCATTTAAATTTCGCGTTAAAAAAGTCATGTATTCGATAAATTTAATCACGATAATATATACTTGCATTATTATGTGAAATTATATTTTTATCTATTTTATACTCATAAATCGTGCATTGCACGAGTTTCTATACTAGTATATATATATATATACTAGTATATATATATATATATATATATATATATATATATATATATATATATATATATATATATATATATATATATATATATATATATATATATATATATATATATATATATATATATATATATATATATATATATAGACACACACCTTTTAAGAATATTACACTATTTAGCAAATGTCTAATTATTTACAAAACTGCCAACCAAATATATACTCTATTTGAGCTTTTATGCACCCCTATTTTCAATTTTTACCATTTAATTTGGTTTTCACCATTTAATTTTCTCCATTTAATTTGGTTTTACATGATCCAAATCCTATAAATCTTTATATTTTCTTTTTAATAAAAGGGTTTCAAATTTTCTCTATAAATTTAAATGAAAAAGAATTTAGATAAAATTTGATATTGATTGACCCGAAGCCAACACGAATAGTGGAAGTATTGCGTGCATAAAACATTTAAAATCCACCTTACGTAAAAAAATCTCTTAATGACATTGGATAATTTAAAGTTGTTATCGGTATACATTATAGTGAAACTATATGTCATATACTCATATAGGAATTCTAGAAATGAAAATTCAATGATGAATCATAAAGCAAAAGAGCCATCTAAAACTTGCGTGGCTTTGTAATGTCTGTTTTCTTAAGTTGGGAGTTTGTATGACATGAAGTTGAAAAGGATTTACTCTTCTAAACATCCAATGAGGATATCTAAAGAAATGGTTAGGTGGGTTTCTAATTTTGTCATTTATATCTATATAACAATGTTGAAATTCCACCTCACTTTAATTTATTTATTTAATTTTATTATAAATATATATATGAATGTATACTCCTACAAGTGTGATGACATCAATCTAACATTATAACGGAGTTATTCCTAGTTTTATTCAAGTTTTGCAAACATCACTTGCCTTTTCTTTCATCACTTTTCCACAATTCCGCCATTTCTAGAAAAAGATTTTTTTTATATACACAAAGGTAATCAAAGGATGGTCTATGTACTTTGGCTTATATGTTTATTTGTATAAAATATCGTGAAGTGTTAAAGTGTACTATGAAAATAATAAGTGTACAATCGTTTTCATATTTTAGCAAAATATTACTCCCTCCTATTCAGCTCAAATGGGACATTTGCTTTTTGGGCACTGTTCATCTCTTACTCTTAATTTGCATTTTATTATTAATCTATAAGTTAAAACATAGTCAAGTGAGATCTTGTTTGATTCGTCTTAATGCAAGGATTATTTATATCAACTTTTCATAATTTTTGATTATACACAATTATAGATATTAACGATCGAATAAGTGCATTGGATAGAGTGCAAAAAGCAAATGGGACATTTAAGCTGAATAGGAGGGAGTATTATTTTATGATGAAACAAACTTAACACTGTAGCTTGGATGAGATTTTAACTCGTTTTCTAATTTTATACTCCCTCCTATTCATAGAGAATGAAATATTTGGGTTTTGCACCAAAACTAATAAGGGGTGAGAGACTACTTAAAAGTGAGTGGAAAACTCTCTTTTTCTATAAAGTGTATTGATATTTAGGTGGTGTTGTGTTGTTGTAGTAAGGGTAAAAGGGTAAAAAAGAATGATAAAAATAGAAATGAAACATTTTCAGTGAATTGACCTTATAAGAAAATGTCCCATTCCCTATGAAAAGGAGGGGGTATTGTTTTGTGATATTATTCGCCTACTAATTTAATATAGGGAAATTTCATGTGTGGTAACCTGAGATTTTGGGTTTTGGTAACCAAAAGTTTTTAAAAATCCACGTGCTAACCTTGAGGTTTACGTAATTGTTCTACCGTGACATTTTTGCATATAAAAACGTTAGAAAACGTTAATTTTGAAACTTTAAGACTGGTGTTCGTTTATTTATGCAACTCACCATTTCAAATGCCTTCATTTTCAACCTTTTCCCCTAAAACATAAACTCTAACTCTACCATCCTTGGATTTGGGGGAAAAATATGATTTGGATGAAAGATGATAGAGTTGGGGTTTATATTTTGGAGGAAAAGGTTGAAACTGATGACTTTTGAATTGTTGAGTCGCATAAATAGGCGTACAATAACCTTAATGCTTTGAAATTAACGTTTGCTAACGTTTTTATGTGCAAAAAAGTCACGGTAGAACAATTACGTAAAACCTCAGGGTTACCACGTGGATTTTTAATAGTTTTAGTTACCACGTGAAAAACCCAAAACCTCAGGATTACCACGTAGAATTTTCCTTTAATATATTAGTAGACTGAAAAAAGAAATATAATGTACTTCTACTAATACATGGCATATATGATATGTTTTTAAAATTGAAACTTAATTAATACTAAAATAAAATATATTAATCATAAAGATCAATCTAATATTTGCAAAACCGAAAGTTCAGTCCATAATTTGGGAAGTAAATTGAAATGAAAGTTTTAAAAGGTTTATGAATCGAAAAACAAGATGAGAATTATAAGAAAAGATGAACACAAGTGTATGAGGTATATCTTGGATACTTCTCGTTAAATGTAGTTTTATTTATAAATGGATACAACAATACAAGTATAAATAACTCTCCCTTATTATGAGAACAATCTCTCAAGATCATAATTATAATTCTATCAAGAGGACTCTCAAGTTTCTTACAAAAAAAAAGCCCTCTCATAAGTTTGTGCGTTTGTGGTGATTTGTTCTATGAATAATGTATGCTTTTATAGAGGAAGAATACATTATTCTAGAACCACATCATTGCTCACAATCCACACAACATACATCAACATTAAGCATCACAATAAACATAGCAATTAAACATGAAATAATATGCTTTATCAATGTTGTACCGTAGCTCAAACGTCCCAAAAAGAATCCTAGACAAAGTGCTTAAACGAGCACTCATGTGATACCCTAGATTTATGTTTAAAAATGATTGAAAGACTACTCATATCGACAAAGTGCATCTTTTTTTCATGAGAGTCCATTTGTTTAAGAACTTTACAGTTAAACGTGCTTGGTAGGGAGTAATCATAGGATGGGTGACCTCCTGGGAAGTTTTCCCGGGCATGCACGAGTGAGGCGAAAGTGTGCTGAAAAGACTTGTGTTGGTCTGTGGGGCCACTCTACGATCTTCATGAATAGTCATCATCAATGGTCTGAGGGGCGGGGGTGTTACAACTCAGTTTAGAGCCCAATGATGCAGCACAATGTGCTCGAACGAGAACTTGAAGTGCCTTGAACGAGCACATCTCTCCAGCTCACTTTTGACTTTGTTTACATGTTGCCTTGTTTGAACAACCTTCATAACATGCCTTGCCTCGTTCAAAGCATGGTTTACTCTTTAGTGAAGCCTCATTTGCCTCACATTAAGCACCTCATCGATCGTTCCAAATCTTAAACCAACGCAACTCGACACATCTTCATCACTCTCCTCAAAGTACAAGACAAAGCATGTTTGATCAAATATTCAAAGTCATGAGTTTTGAGACTTGCACTAGCATATACAACTTATCAAAGAAAATATTTGCAATAAAATATTCTAGTTAGTATATTTCTCCTTTACTCTTTCAGCCCTTTTGGTTAATAGTGGCGGTAATGGGAATGGTTTATAGTGTAAAATTTCATCAAAAGTCCATATCATTTCCATGCTAATGAACTTTGACCATAAAAAGTTTTTTTGTTGACAAATTTTCATTACCACTTAATACCACCTCTCCCAATGGTAAAAACATTGGAATGAATTTTATAAAGAAAATAAGATGATTGAAGTTGCACAAACATGACCATCAAGGTAAACAAGAGATTTTCAACCAAAATTACACTTATTTTTCATGCCCATGTTATCATCTATCAAACGGGCCGTTTGTACGCTTATATCCGATGCTTTAACTAAACTATAATTTATTTTATTAGTCCTTGTGCTGATTATCTTTTATAACAATTAATGTGGTAAATTAATTTTTTCATACAATCCCATAACAAGTCCTCAGAAAAGATCAATTCAGGATCTTGTTCACTGAGAGCTAATAAAAAATCCAGTGAAAGTCACCACAAATAAATTTTTTAGGAAGTTTGTGGTGAAAATTTACAAGAAAAAACAACTTAGATGCTGAAGTTATATTGCATTACTTAATTTACGTAATATATATATATATATATATATATATATATATATATATATATATATATATATATATATATATATATATATATATATATATATATATGTATATATATGTATATATATATATATATATATATATATATATATATATATATATATATATATATATATATATATATATATATATATATATATATATATATATATATATATATATATATATATATATATAATATTATTTTTAATAATATAATTTAGATAAGTAGTCGGATAATCCAAGTAAGGAGGATCGAAAATGTAACTCATCTCATAAGCACAAAACAAGTAACACTACTAAAATCCATTTGTGGTAGTATAATGAGTTACTTTTCAAGATTATTAAAGAGATAAAATTATTTCTTTCTCTGACGAGATTATTATATATTCTTATTGTGATAAACACTTTTAACGTTTAATAACAAGATTTAATTAGAAATTAGTAAGTAATTTCAACCTAAAATACACGATAGAAACATTATAATGCATAAACTTTATAAAACGATTAAATAATGTCACATCAAACAGCGTTATACATACCTAATTCTAAAATTCTAATCATCAAATAATTCTAAAAATTGGTTGTAAAACTTATAAAAGTTAATTTTTTAGAATTCATTTTATAAAAGTATTTTATAAGTGATATAAGTTATTACATAACCTAATTAGGGTCTCCTCATCATCTTATCCATAAGGACTAACAAAATTCATTATATAGAAATATTTTGTAACACTAGACACCGGAATGACGAAGGGCAGCCATAAATGATTGACTAACAATTATTATTATTTTTATTATCAAAAATATTAATTGAAATTATTTTAATGATTATTTAAATAATAAAAATAACGCATCTCCAATGATATAAGGTGGCCCTGGACTACTTGTCACGTTGCCAACTCCAAGCATAGCTATTAGTTACCATCGCATGTCATCACAATTCACATACTAAAACGAAGAAATATATGATGTAATTAACCTCCACCGTTAGCATCACAATTGTCCAACACATTTTAAGACACTTGGGCAAACTTAAGACATGTACCCTTGAGAAACGGGCATGCGTCCTAGTTACTTTTAATGAAAATTCACTAATTAATATTTTTTTTTTCAGGGATACAGGATCTCACCCTACAATGATTCGCCCTTAATATGATGAGCAAGATTATTAGTAAGACACAAATACAGACACGAATTATGATATAGTTGGCCAAGCCCAACACGCTTGACTTTTGTTTCAAAGACTCGTGAATTCTTTTTCGGATAGTACCAGTACTGCATGATTCCTCCTGATGTCCAAATTGGTTACACTTAGCACAGACTTGCAGTTTCCAATCATATTGAACCTTAATAGTGATTAACTCATCATCCTCACTAGTGAAGGACACCAAATCAGAAAAACCATGGTTCATACCCATTTCCACCAAAACTCGAGCAAATTGCATCTTATCTTTATTCTGGGTGGCATTATCAATACAGATCACTCGTCCCAACATTTCTTCAATTAGCTTCAAACTCCTAGCCCCCTACTAGTCCATACTGAGTCCAAAAAATTTTACTCATACAGGTATAGAGTTGGTGCACTCTTTCTCATAAGACATGTTTTTAGACCAAGGTTTAACGATGAAGGATTTCTTATCAAAGAGAATCCCATTGGAATCACAAGCCATCATGAGTGCCTCATGAGACTTAAGTCTAACAAGAAAAACTCCTATAGCTACTGTTCCTACTTTGTCAATATCAACAGGATTCCAAATAATCATTAAGATAAATATTGATGTGATCAACTATTATCTATCTTACATAATCTTTTAATCTTATTTTTCATCCTAAGATAAAACATGCATAAGTAAAAAAATTACTATTTTTATATTCTCAATCAATCTTATATGTTTTAATTTATTTGTTTACCATTTTTAGTCAAACTATCAATAATCAATCAATCATCAATAATCAATAAAATATACTAATAGAGAAACAATTTGGGACACGTGTTATGTTTTGATTATAAATTTTTTCGTCTTTTTTCTATTGCTGACATTAATTCTTTTGATGATTGACTTGATAATTAAGAAAAAATTAACTCATTAGAAAATATAATATATTTTGATTGACTATTAAAATATTTCATTATACAAACCTATAATTTTTTTATCCCAAATCTTAATTAAAATCAAAGTTTATTTCATTTAGAATAATTTAATTTAATTAAAATTAAAATATATATTTTAATATACACAATAGTAAGTCTTAAGCTCAAAATATATATTATATTTTATATTCAATTTATATATTTTACCCACGCCTTAGATTACTAAATCCATCCCTTATACCCATCGTTTGTTTTTGTTTATTGCCTTTAATTATCGCTCATTACCTCCTTCTTTACTTTTATCTTTATTTTTAGTTATTTGTACATATTCTACTTATTCTATTGGAAGTTGCAGCTTTCTCTCTCTTTGAAGACCTTTCACGAGCCGAGAGACACTTTGACCGCAGTCTCCTCTTTGCATTGGGTATGAGCTGTTGTCTTTAATATAATTGTATAATAAATTATTTCTTTGCTTTGTCAATTATGTTATCATAAAAGATATAAAGATTTAATGATTAAGTTCGTATGTAATGAATTAATTTTATAAATTAATATTAATAATTAATATTAATATAATATAAGTAAATATTTATTACATCCGTATTTTACATGGGAAGCTATCTAGTTACTAAATAAAAGTTAATCAATATAACATATAATCATTTCACACTCAATTATAACTCATAGACTTTAATTACAATTTACAATATTAATATATTCATATAAGTAAATATTTATTACACTCATATAATTGTTAATACAATTGTTTCGTTCAAAATTATCAATGCCCAAAAGGTTACCAGTTCTAGCTAGTTAACAAGCTAAGGCCTAAGAGAAGACAATACCATAATCTTCCAATGGTAAATCCTAAAAAAATATCTTCAAATGGTAAATATCTGAACCCATGCCACATAATCTTCCATATTAACCTTGTAATTTTTTTTATAATGAAAAAAATTATTTTAGAACAAACACATATAGAAATTATGGAGAAAACAGTAAATCCACTCCTTCAATTTACATCAGTATGAAAATAGGACACACCTTCTCAGAAGGGTTCCCCAAAGCCATGCTTTATGTACATACAGGAAAAACAAACCTCCTAAAAATAACAATAAAAAACCATACGTGCTGAAGTACGTTTGCCTAATAATCAAAGTTCAAAAATCATTCTAATCCAAGAGGATTTAACAACTTGACACTTTTGATAGAATTGCTCAAAACTCTATCTAGACTCTTTTTTTTTTTTTTTTTTTTTTTTTTTTTTTTTTTTTTTTTTTTGGAAATCTATCTAGACTCTTACTTCTTGCTTAACCTTGTCTTTATTATTTGCTTAATTTGGATAAAGTGTAGATTAATGAAAGTGGTAATTAGGTCTTGAATTAATTAAGTTGATGTAATGTGAGGTCATTATCGTTTAGCTCCCTAATCAACTATCTTACAAATCCTTCTTCGATTACTATTTGATTTTTCAATAAGAAATGTTCATAAAATAAAAAATTAAATTTTTAATGGTTAAGATATTATTTTATTGAATAATAAAGTAAATAGAAAAAATAATATCATAAACATTTAAAAACGTATAAAATAAAGTGAGTAAAAATATATAGGGATCACTAACAATACATAAACTTAAAAGGGAATTTCACTGTGTTGACCCTTAGTTTTTTTTGGCATTTTCATAAATGTATTTTTAAATTTACGTGGTGATCTTGAGCATTCAATTTTTCTATATGGTAGACAAAATAGCTAAGTTTTTGGTTAAATTAAGGATTTATTACGACTAGAATGAATTCGAAATATTTGGTCAATGATCACAAGATTTGATTTTTGAAAAAAATGTCATTATGTTAGGTAAAAATAGCGTAAAGTTCAGTAAATTCTTTTTTTCTTTTGTCTATCACATGGAAAAATTGGAAGGTCAAGGTCACCACGTTGATTGGGAAAAAGTTTGTCTAATGAAAAACCTAAAAATCAGGGTTACCATATAAAATTTCCCAAAATTAAAATAAATTTAGTGCGAAACATATAAAATTTATAGAAAATATATGTGAGTTATAAGCATTAAAAATTATTCAAATTTAAGGTGGATAAAGTTAATTATGTCGAAAACATGGAAACATGGAATACTCGATCACCCAATAACTGAGTATTAAACTTCAAGATCTCCGTTGTTCCACCAACCCTCGAACCCATGACTTGGGGTTTCAAAGATTGAATCTGAGACCACCAGAGCCATGGAGGGCCAGTATTAAACTTCAAGATCTAATTACGCTTTTGATGAATTGGAGAATCCTCAATCTTATTAGTGGAGGGAGTAAATTATTATGAAGATTATACCTCATTACTCATACACAAACACATGGGAGAGTTCATGAAATATGATTAGCATTAATTTTTTTAAAATAGTATTATTTTGAATTTTAAGACCAATTATTTCTATAATGATATAATTAATTAGTAATTTTTTATCAACTATTTCAAAAATTAGAGTCTTATATATAACTCTAAGGTTCCAATATATATGATCATATTCACATATATTTGTATTGTTAAAAATATGAAATGAAAGGTATCAAGATCATAACAATTGCTACGGATACAAAATATATTGAATCCAACTTTATTTTGGAATTTTGTAAAATTATAGGGCATTTGTTAGTTTTCCTTTGGTTTTAGTTCATGACTAATAATATTGACTATTTTGGTTAAAAGTTATTTATAGATGTTTAAAAAAAATGTACTATTGATTATTAACTATTTATTAGAGAATAGCTGATAAATAGACTAAAAAGCTAAAAATAAATAAAAAAAAAATATATTTGGAAATACTAGTTTCATTGCTTTGGCTAAAAGTCTTTTATTTAACTAATTTAAGTAAAAATCTATAGCTAACAACTTTATCAGAAAACCAATTACCAAACATGATCTATACATCAAAAATAGCACATTTAAGAACTTTTTTTTTTTTTTTTGTAAAGGGCATATTTAAGAAGTGGTAATAAATATCTTAGTCAAATTCTAGTGAGTATCAAGTAAATAAGCCAATTGATATATTATTTGGAATTTGCACAAATATTAAAATAATAAGAGGAGCACAGTAAAAAGTAAAAACGATTTCTACAATATGTAAAAATTAAGGAAGTCCCACTACAAAAAGTTTTTTCCATGTGCAAATTTAGGAGGTGATCGCAATAAAAATGTATTCATGTGTCAAAAATCATTATTTAAAATAGAAATGTGACAAAAATTGTATACTGATAAAAAAAAATGAGACATTTGCTTTAAATAGGAGGGAGTAAGATAGATATACTGACATAATCACATTTGTTTAACCAAAAGATTCATTGTGATAGGCTACCTACTAATTAGGACAATTAGTTGCTTAAAAAATAGGAATAGCTATTAATATTGAAAAAACAAATACCACTTTAGCAAGAGAAAATATTATGTGATGCAATCTCTTTATAAGTGTATATCTACTAGTATATATAGAAGGTGTATACCATGTCACATAAATCTTCATAAATCTCCTATAGGCTATATTAACCCGTCTTTTTCTTAAATAGGATAAAAAGTGCACTCATGAATATGTTAATTAGGTCATGAACTAATATATATATGTTTATCAAGTTATGAGTCGGTCATTTTCCATCCCCATTAAACTAAGTTTCTAATATTAAAACTTGAAATTTACACTTTTATACCATGTCACATAATCTTCCATAAGAAAAGATGATATTGCCATGTCACATAATCTTCCATAAAAATCTCCTATATATGTTTATGAAGATGGTTTTGACGTGACTGTTTCAATCTGAGACGTATAGCCCAATCAATTCAAAACAGTTTTTTTCAATATTTGCTCAGTACTTCATCTTTTTAAGGTCATAATTGATATTTATAGCTCAAAATTAATTTTTCAATTGATTATTTTAAGGTTTTAATTGATCATTTTTAGATCAAAATTGATTTTTTTTATAACAACACAACCATAAACTCTTGATCATTTCCAAAAAATACATTTATCTACTAGATCATTTTAAGGTCTGAATTGATCCTTGTTAATTCAAAATTTAAATTTTTATAACAAATCAACCTTGAACTCTTGATCATTTCCAAGAGCATTCATCAATCATTTGGCAAAACATAACTTGGGATTGACACTTCCTCCGCTTTCACATCAAGGATAAGAAAACACTATACCTTCAAATTTATTTTTAAGTCCATTTATGAAAATAAACAGTTGAGGAAAGAGTAATATCACTATTATTGATCGAATATTAAAGAGTACTTGTATTGAATTAGAATACTTATATAGTGCAATGTTTTAATTACACTATTATTAATAATATTATTAACCATTCATTTGTTGTTTGAAATTCATCCATAGAATGATAGAATATTATCTTTTCTCAAAATTATGATAGTTGGGCAAAATTGATTAGTTTAACGTTAAAGTTGATACTAATAAGTCACAATTAAAGGTTTTTTTTTATTTTAATTGATTTTTTCAAGGTTTAATTTAAGTTAAATTCAATACATTTAAAGCTCAAAATTAATAAATGTCCAAATAAATTTTTAAAATAAATAACAAGTGTTTGTGTTTGACAAATTGATGAATCTTGGATATCATCAATAGGCCAAATATGAAAATAGCTAATACTTCATACGTGTAGAATAGTTTAATTTGGTGCGAATTGCAACAAATTATGAGTGATACTCGCTTATAATACTCACTATTTTTTTGAACAAAAAAAAAACTCACTATTTTTATTTGATATCGGCAAAAAAAAAATGTATTAAGAACTAAATTACAAGTTTATAATACTCGCTCTATTTCCGCTAAGCTTTTGTAAAAATCATAAATGCCCATCTCAAAGTTTTTCCCACAAAATAGCACTCAACTCTTGAAAAGTTAACTGCAGTTTCATTTTTGTTAAGTTTAATTTCCGTTACGTTGGGCTTTGCATTTGAGATTTATTAGGGGCATTTATGACTTTTACTAAAACTTAACGAAAATTAAAACGTTTTCAGGCCATAATGTTACTGCAGTCAATTTTCCAAGACTTGAGTGTTAATTTATGGAAAAAATTATTAGGAATTGCTATATATCACTCGCCTTTTGCAATAGTTGGTGTTTACCATATATAATATTCCTGTTTTTAATTGTCTTATTTGTTTATGGGTTACTATTTATCAATTATTCTTAATTTGTATTTTATTCTTATAAAATATAGTCAAATGGAATTTTGTTTGATTTGTCTCAACCTAAGGTTTATCAAAATCTATTTATCATTTTAACTCAAAAAAATAAATCTATTTATCATTTTAAATTATACACAATTATTGCTATCAATTATTGGATCAATTAATGCATTGTCAAACATGCAAATACAATTTAAACACTTGAAATGAAACAGGAGTAACGGTCCGTTTGGTAGGTGGTAATTAACAGTGGTAATAGAAATGAAAAACAAGTATAATTTTGGTTGAAATATCTCTTTGACTCTTTGTTACCTTGATGATATGCTTGTCCAAATTCAATCATCTCATTTTTTTTCACATTTTTTTCACAAAATTCATTCCAATGCATTACCGTTGGAAGACGCGTGGTATTATGAAGTAATGAAAATTTGTATACAACAAAACTTTTCGTGATTAAAGTTTTATTACCATGGGAATGATGTGAAACTTTTGATGAACACTAGTAGAATTAAGGTCATTTGCTACTATACAAATGAGTTTATTTGCTGCTCAATTTTGAATTGTGGCAAATGGAGGGGCAACAAATAATCAAAAGCTTTTTGCTGTTAGTTAAAGAATCACATCAAATAAAAACTATTATGTGCGAAAAGAATCAAAGAAAATTGAAGGATAATTAGCGGTGTAAGGTTTTTCACTCAATAGAAAAAAGCAGCTTGAAGTGAATGACTTGTATTTATTCAATAAAAAACAACAATAAGATTTTTTATTAATTCGTTGTTAATTTTTAAATTAGCAAAAAATATTTTTTTGCTATGAAATTTTCAAAACAGTAGCAATAATTACATTATTTGCTATGTTTGAGATTTCAGTAGCAAATAGATAGCAGCAAATTAGGTTTATTCTACTAGTGGAAATTTTACACTATAAAGCATTCCATTACAGCGATTTAGTATCACTGATCAAACGGACCGTAAGAGTTATTCAAATAAAAGTATTAATATTAATACTCACTCCCTTTAACTTTAATCTCTCGATTACAAAACAAGTATAAGTACCCCAAATGGACTCAATTCAAATTATTTTTATTGCGTATCATTTCTTAATATTACATTTATAAGTTTATACTTGTCACTCTCCACTCTATTTAATCATACTCTCTAACGTGAGACACCATTCTACTTGATCACACTCTGAGTTATATTGTTGTGATGTTTTATTCCACATAGACAAATTAAAAATGGTGTGTACAGTTTATAATTTATTAGAGCATTTCTTCTCATTGCTATATGATTATGGGATGGTATATATCATTGTGCACCTTATATTTTCCCAACTATATACTGGCATTTACAATAAATCTAGTCTAATTTAACATATATTAAAATCAACTTTACTTACTTAATTACACCAAGATCACTTCACCCTCCAATTAAGTTAAAAAAATAGAAGTAGATAAAGAGATACTTCCTAGCAGTATGATGAAAAAATGGTTATAAATAAATAGAGATGAAGGTATATAATATAATGATATTGCTTTTGTTGAAAGCAAAGTGACGATCACAGGACAAGAAAATAATATACAAGTGGAATAGTGCGTGGATCATTTGCAATTGCATGCATGAAGACTGGAATCGTCGTCACCCATTGCATTAGTATGGTGTGTACCCTAAAACAAACAAACTAAAGGCACACTACCGATTCAGATAACCTAGGAGCCATTTAGTACTCTATTTTTGACTGTACCAAACTCCAAACCCCAAACATAATGCTTACATACATTATTATTACAATATGTATAATAGTCATCTGTCATCTGGTTTTATTTTATTGATTACATTTGTTTTGAACTCTATGGCTTTTCAAGTAGTTGCAGGTTCTAACGCTTTTCTGAAGATATTTTCTTAAGTTGGGAGACTCTATGTATAAATTTATCTCTTCTTTTATGTAATATTGCAAATTTAACCAACAAATTGGATGGAGTATTATTTTAATTCTCTGAAACAATAAATTTAAGCTTTTTATTGAGTCAATTACTTTAATTTCTTTGTCATCACCTACATATTTGTTTTTAGGTGCCTTTTTTCGAAAGGTCTCATACTAATTCGGAGTTTGAGCACTTATATATTTGTCTTTTTCTATTATTCCATAATGCACACACTCAACAATATGGTATGGTATTGCTGTATCGAAAATCAATATAATAAAATGTGACAAGCTTGCATTGCATTTTATCAACCTCATTTCAAGTTCAACAAGATAGGGTATAAACAGAGTTATGTTAAATTCACATTCTAGCCTAAAGGCTTTTGTATCAAAAAGTGTATATATGACATAAATTTGGACTGCAACGTAAAATGTATCATAAAATTATATATAACTAGCATGAAACTATAACTAGAAGACCAAAGTCAGACTGGGTCCATATATCATCAAAAACCGGTGAAAAATAAACTATATACATAAGATATCGTAGTTTGGCTCAAAAAAATATTTTAACTCCTCTTTTAAGTTGGATGCACTTCTTGATGATCTTGTTGGTATAATAATGTTACTCAATTATATGCTATGTCAATTTTCGTCCGTCTCACCAAATTATTTTTCAATGTTAAATGAAAATATTCAATCCAACGAACCTAAAACGATTCTGATATATACCTTATATATTTATAATCGAAGATAATATCAATTACATAGTTAAATAATTGTATATATCTTTTTGTATATACTTATGGAGAAGAATAGATAATATAATACACTAATTAAAAGAGGATGTAGAGTAGATTAATGGTAGAGTTTGCATTATTTCTTTTTAGTTTAGGGTTTGATTATTAGAAGATGCTTTTTTTATTGGCCTTTCTCGTTGCTAATTCTACAGATAAAATATATGTTCTTTATTCTCCATATTTAATTTTTCTTTTAATAATACCTAACTTGGACTTAGTTTTTCCACTTACAAAAATAATAATTATTTACATTTATTTTATTTTACAATTTATATTATGTTCTATAAAAAAATATCAATAATATGACTAGGAAGACAATATAAGAATCAATAAAAATAAGTTCAATGATTCAAAAAAAAGTTCATATTGATTATTATAAAAAGTACGCTACAATATAAAAGGTCAAAAGAATATAATTTAATAAATTTAAATTTGATTTGGATTTTGGGATGGTGTAACCGTGTAAAAACAAAGAGTGATAAAATGGGAGCCTCAAAAAGAGGGTATCCACTATTAATTAAGGTCGTGGAGTTGTTGAATTGACCTATATAAATCGTGGACTATGATATCGATGGTTCTACTCTTTCACTACTTATTATATCTTCACTATACTATCTATAGAAGTGGATAGAAAAAATATGGTTATGAAAAATCATTAATATAATCCAACTATGTCGTGAATACTTTTAAAGGGGCAAGTTGAATATAATATGATTATCAGATTATGTATTGAATTGTTTTTGGGATTCTCAATACTTATAATGTTAAACCATTACATTTTGTTTTCGTGTTTTTGGGCTAGAAGTATAGATGTAACATAGACCCTCCTTATACCTGGTGCTAAATATCATACACTATATTAATTTTAATGTATAGTGATGAAAAAGTCAAGTGAATATGAGAGTGACAAGTGTAATTTTTTTATTGGCCAGTATTTTTGGCAGGAGTATTTATGGCCAGGGATTTTTAAATACTGCAGAATTATTTATGACCAAGGATTTTTAATGTTTAGTATAGTAATTATATGACCAGGAATCTTTTCCTAAATACGGCAGGATTAAACTTGACCAGAGATTTTTAATGTTTAGTATAGTAATTATAGGACAATATGGCAATAATAACAATGAGATCAGAGATTTTGACCCATAAATTTTTTATTTATGGCAATAATAGTATAGTGATTAATTTATTTATGACTAGGGATTTTAGCAACTGAGACAAAATTTCTATAAATTTAAAACGGTAGGATTTTGAAATATGTCATCGTACTGAGAATGTAGTATATAAAGAGGTGTTTTAAAACTTATAAACTCTTTATTAACAATCTATTTTGTGTTTTTTTATATTTAATTTTTTTTAAATTACAGTGTATGTAAATAATTTATTACGCACCTTCATTTAATATTTTCGTTCGTATAAAATTTCACTAAAATATCAAAGTATTAAAAAATCTGTGCATTGCACGGGTTTCTATACTAGTTCACTATAATTGAGGATGGTTGAGATTTGAATCTGTGACCTCTTGTTTCAATGGCTACTAATATCATGTTAAGGAACCAACTCAACCAAAAATTTAATCTTATAGTTGAGGCTCAAAATATGTTATATACTCTAACATTTTAAAGTTTAATACTTATTGTTAATCCCTGCTTAAAGTTATCAAACTGTAAGATTTAAACTTCACATCTTTTTATTATTTCATTTTATTTAAGAGCCTAGCTTTACACACTTCAAGAGAAGTTACACTTATTTCTAAAAGTAACTTACACTTAGTAGTACAATACACGACCAAACTCAGACTCAAGATCTTGTTGAACTTAATTACACAATGCAAAATTAACTTTAGATTTGTTGGAACATAATTCCCAATGACACTCATGCTATAGTAATTAAAAACATAATTTTATTACTATACACACAATTAGTGTATTATTGTCATAATTTTTGACGAATAAAGTTTTATTAATCAAGTCTAAATCATATTCTAATAGATATTTTGACAAGCTATCACACTAAGATTTAGTTGTTTGTTTTAATCCAAATTTAAAAACATAATTAGATAAATTTTCATTTTTAAATGCAAGTGTTTGAAACACATATACCTCTTCATTCAGCTTTCTAGTACACAAAGGCACATTTTATATCCATATCCATCTGATATAATTTAATATGCATCTAAGATGGGAATGCTAACAACATCCTAATTGTTTCAATCGAGCTACAAGTGCAAATATCAGAGATGGGCTTCATACTAGAGTTAAATAGCTATTAATAAAAAAATTCTTAGCGTAGAAATTCCTTATTTTAAGGCCGCTTCAATGAAAAATAATTTCTCACAACAATAGTTCAAATAACCCCGTTACCACAATCATGATACATCAAGCCGTTTAAATGGGGATGCAATTAGAGAGTGGCTTAAAACAAAAAGTTAGAGAAAAGAGGAAAGATTGAATAATAAACACATTTTTATTAAAAAAATTTTCAAAATAAGGTTCTATAAAAATTCATTCCCAAAGTAAGCGATTTCGTGTACGAGTCTAATATTAGGTTATTCGCTGTTACTAATAGTAAACAAGAGAAAATAATTACTTTGTTCGTTGTTAGTAACAACAAACAAAGAGGAATAGTGTCATGATGTTCGAAGGGACAAAAAAATTAAAAAGAAAAACTATTTAAGTATTTATTAAATTTTTGTCTATTAAAATGTTATAACATTGTCCCTTTTTGTTCGCTGTTACTAACAACGAACAAAGTAATATCTTTTCTTTTATTTGTTGTTAGTAACAACGAACAAACCCTGAACTTAAATTCGAATACGTAGATGCTTAGAAATTAAATTTTATATTCAACATTTTTTTTGTTTAAAAAGCTTAACACAAGACATATGGGCTTACCACTCACCATTAGATATCGGGTGGGCTCCACATGGTTTGCCTTGTCCTAACATTAAGACTTGTTCTTTTGGCCCAATTATTATATTCAAAATGGCCAAAATCCCAAATTCTAATTAATAGGTTCTTTAAATTTACATCATATTTTTTTTTTAAAAAAGATTACCCAGAATAATACGACTTTTCACTTATTTCGTTCCCAAGAATAATACGAACTTTCAATTAACCACCAATAATACGAACTTTGACATGCATTTTCCAGTGGTATACCTTTTTACCTATAACCGGTTAAAATAGGTTTTACCCACCATTTAATTGTTTTATTTTGTTGAAATAATCAATGAGAGAGAAAGGGGTAATTCATTTCAAAGTTACTGACCCAAGCAAGCACATCTCAAACTCTTCTCTCACGCAGTCACGCATACTTCAACCATACTTCCACCATTGATGACCTTAATCTAAAGCTTGGAAGAAGAAGAAGACACCTACTTTGAAGTTTTTGATTGATGGTTAGTTTATTGTTCTCAATTGCATTATTTATCTTCTAAGTTTGCTTAACCCAAAAATTAGGGTTACACTACAATATAAAATTCGAAAATTGTACATGCTTTTTCACGATTAATTCTTGATTCTAACTCGAAATTGTATGTAATTTAGTGTTTTTTGCTTGTTTTTAGGCTCATTTGAATGATTCAATCACTTTGAAGTTTTGGTTTGATGGGGTATCAAAAAAAGGTGTTGTGGGGTTTAAGTATTTGTGTGGGATGTGTAAAACCATTTCCGTAGACCCAGATAAAATGTCTTTTTTTGAGCTAGAAGGAATTGTAAAAGAGGATTGGAGGAAGTAATTTAAAAAATGAAAGATAACAATGGAGGATGTGAGAATTCTTGAAAGAAGGTGAGGAAGATAACAATGGAGGAGATGAGACAGCAAAATAGGCAGGAGATGACACCTGCTGAGCAATGGTCAAAAAAAGACCGGTACTACCGGTTATAAACAGGTCATGTATGTCAGCGGAAAATGCATGTCAAAGTTCGTATTATTGGTGGTTAATTGAAAGTTCGTATTATTCTTGGGAAATAAGTGAAATGTCGTATTATTCTGGGTAAGTTTTCCTTAAAAAAATGTCAATTATATAATAATGTCAAACTTTTAATCCAATAATTTGAGTTCGGTTCTCTAATTTGCTATACACAAATTCTTGCTATAGATGGTCTATAGCATACACAGGTGTATGGTCCAGCCCATTTTTACACTTTCCAAAAAAAACAACTGAAATTTCCATTGGATTGGGCTGCTGAGAGTGCTGTCTATGCCATAGACGGTCTCTCGACTCTCGTTTACAATATGGTATCGTTAGTCTACAACTAATAAATCAATGCATATGATCATCCATCCATATGTATTATCTTCGTCTATGCTAAAGCAAGTTTCAATTCTTCATAAACATTTCCATGCATGTTATTTAGGACATCGTCATCCTACATTATCCTTCGTCTGAACTAAACTCAGTTAGGGTGTGCTTGGATTGAAGGAAATAGAGAGAAAGGAAGGGAAGAGATTTGGAGGAAGTAGATATCCCTTGTTTGGATAACAAATTAGGAGGGAAGGGATTTGAAGGGGAGAGACATGGAAGAAAAATTTGGGGAAATTTTGTTAAGAAGCCAATCTCTCCTAGAGAGGAAAGATTTGGAAAGAAAACACATTCCTTCCTTTTCCTTTCCCTTCCCTTCTAAACAAACAATATACAATTTTCCTCCTTATGCCTCCCTTTTTCTCTTCCTTTCCTTTCCTTTCCTTCCCTTTCCCTTTCTTTCTTTTCTCTCCTAATTTGCTATCCAAACATAATGTTAAAGTTTAGGTCATTTACTTTCCTTTAACTTTATATCATCATAATCTTTTACTCCAAGACGACAAAGTTGTTAAAATCGGGATCTATTTAGAATCGTTTTGGCCTGTAGAGTCGAATCGTAGAATCGTCGTAAGATTCTACAATAAACTTATATTTTGCTATCTAGTCATAATTATTCACCTTAAAAGTTTAAGTTTAATAATTGAAGTTTCATTCACTTTATTTTTAAGAATAAAATAAAAATATTTAACAATAAGTTTAAATCTTTTTACTGATTTAGAAATTTAATTTTTTTTAATTTATGATGATGGATCGTTAAATTGTAAGAAAACTTGATACATAAGAAAAATAAAAAAATTAAGAATAAATTTGTTATATCGAATCGTTAAATTGTACGTAGGATCGTAGAATCTTGTTATGATTCTAGCTACAAATTTTATTTTAATTAGAATCGTAAGATTCTACCAACTTATGATTCTACCTACGATCTGAATCGCTCGCTTATTTTTGAATTGTAAAATCGTAGAATTATAGATCTAAATCGTGTTCATTTTTATCCTTTTAAGCTATGGCCAACACCCATCTTCTTCCTATATATTAATTCTTGTCTAAAAACCAAACATTCTAATTCTTGTAGTGTGTTGGTCTAATAGTATTCTTGTAAAATTTTCCCTATAGCAAAATAGTATAAGCGGGTTTGGTTAAATAATTTCTTATATCACATACTACGAGAAAAAAAAATATTATGAAATTTTAGACGTGATGTAACTATGACTACAAAAATAGAAGCAAAAAATGACATTATAATTGTTCAATACTATGTCCATTATAACAAAATTAATTTTGCGCCACATATTAGTGACATAAATTTAGTGTAATTATTATCGGTTTTATTTTACGCATCACTATAAAGTAAATTAGTGATATTTTTTATTTGACGTTTAATGACATATGTAATTGTTACTATAGTCTAGAGTGACATTTATGAGAAATATTACTCGATCCTATGTTGCGAAAAACTTTAGCATTGTATATGCCATTAAAAATTTAAAATAGTGATATTTAAATTAAATGTCACTAAATATCCCACAAAACATATTATTTTGCAGTGGTTTTTCTCAATCGTGGAAAGTTTTTTTTTTTACTATGATCCAACTATTAAAACTTCAACAAATACCATTTTAATGTGTTCTAACTTCTAACCAAATTTGAGCAACACATGCTTTGTTCTCTTTTGATTTTTTTTACTCTTGTATTTCTAAGTTGTAAGTGGAGTTTATTTGTGATTATTTTAAAGTCGAGAGTAATATTTTGAGAGAAAAATTAGGAAATTTATTTAATTTTCTTTTTTGTAACTTCTAACTAAATTAATTGCAATAACTACTAACTAGCTAGCTAAATTTATAGAAGTATTAAGTAAAACTTCCTTTAACAAAAATTTGTAAAAGTTTTAGAAAAATGATCAACTAAAAAAACTCATTATATGCTCTTGCAAAGTACTACCTCCTATTCAGCTCAAATGTCCCATTTGATTTTTTGATACTATTCACTCATGACTCTTAATTTATATTTTACTCTTAATCTATAAGTTAAAACATAGTCATGTGGGATCTTGTTTGATTCGTCTCAATACAAGGATTATTAATATCAAATTTTTATAATTTTTATTTAAGAATATTTTGAGATATTAACGGTTAAAATATTGCCTCGGCAAGTGTGAGAAAACTAAATGGGACATTTAAGCTGAATAGGAGGGAGTATTAAAAGCTTCTAGAGAAAGATGTTATGTACATGTGTTTAAATATGAGTTATTACTTATTAACTTGTAAGGCTTTATTTGATGAGCTTGACATTATATAATTTAACAAATTATGAAAGCTTCTAGAGAAAAGAAGGTTGAATATCTTTTGCCGTTATTAATAATAGGCAGTTTTTGACAAAAAAATTTATGTTTTAGATAACGTCTCACAATAGACTTTTCTAGGTTGTTTCTTACAAAAGCCTTCTTTTTTCCTTTTTTTTTGTTGTTGTTTTTTGAAAGAACTATTGTTCTAGGTTGTCTTTTTTTTTTCAAAAAGTTTTTTTATTATATTGGTAGTTTTTGACATTTTTTCTTTAAAAATGTGAATATTTTTTAACACATGATAACGAATCGAATACACTGGATAAGATATTGATGATGATGATGATTGATGATGGTGATAAAAAAACATTAACCTCCACAATGGCATTAATTTGTAGACGAAATAATGATGAACTTCAATATATATTTTATTAAAAATTGTTTTTTTCCTGTAAATTTCCTAAATTTGCTCTGACTTATTTAAATGTGAGTTAAGGCATGACAAAATCTTCTCATGATTTTTCATGCAGAAACCCATGCTTTGCTTTATTGAAATCATGGATGTCAATACATTTTTGTTTTCATGATTTTTTTTGACATCTCATTATCATTTTGATTATGAATAATGCCAAGGCACTATACTTAAGAGATAACTAAACATTTTTTTTGGGGAAAAATTACCCAGAATAATACGACCTTTCATTCATTTTCCACGAATAATACGACCTTTCAATTAACCACTAATAATACGACCTTTCACAAAAATTTTCTAGTGGTATACGAAATTACCATTTACCGGTTGGAATTAAATTTTTGACCAAACAACATTTAATAGGTCATGAAAGAGTCATTGTCATTCATTCTTCTCTCTCCTCTCTTTCTTCTCAAAACATCAAGAACCCAGTACACCATTCTCACGCCATTGAAGAGCTCCGTCCCTCAAACAACCTGGAATTTCAAGTGAAAACACCTAGTGATCCAAGATTCTTCTATGTTCTGAAGGGTGTAAAACTTACTCTTGCTTGCTCATCGTTCTTTCAGAAACTCCATGACCAAGGTTTTGCAGTAAGCCATGGGAATACATAAGTTGGGACAGTATACATTACACAGAAGCTGCCAATCGTTGGGTTGCAAACCGGGTTTTGGATGGTTCTTTCTCGGATCCTCCTATTCCCCTTCATAGATTATGTACAAAATCTTAGTTTTCTCCAGTTTTGTATTAAAAATCACCTGAACTTAGTTTTGCAATGTTAGAATACAAATGGAATCTGAATTGTTTGCTTAGTGTTTTTACCTTGTCAAAGTCATTTAGGCAGTTTGAATCAAGGATTAAAATATGAAACTGAGTTTAATCAAAAAAACGACTCCACTGGGGATCAAACCCAGAAGCTTAAAGCTTGAAGCAGCAGCAAACTAACCTTGAATGGGTGAGGAAGAAGCAGCAAAATATGGGAAGGCAGTAACGGTCATAAGATGACCGGTTCAATAGGTTACTAACAAGTAAGGTATACCACTGGAAAAAATATGTCAAAGGTCGTATTATTCGTGGTTAATTGAAAGGTCGTATTATTCGTGGAAAATGAATGAAAGGTCGTATTATTCTGGGTAATTTTTCCTTTTTTTGGTAAGAATTTTTTTTTTTTTTTTGGATTATGTAGCTGACCAATCAATTAAGGGGAAGCCCTATATAGTTTAAATTGATGTAAGAATGAATTTTATAAGCCAAAAATATTCATTCATAATATCAAGATTCAAGACTTATTTTATCTATTTATTATATTTTCAACATAAATTTTCAACACTAGTGAAATAATAAGACAAATCATTTGAAGTGAATATTTTAAATACCTTGGATTTATATAAGAGAATAGTAAATACATTCAATAAAGATATGATGCATTTAAAAAGCATCATAGTAGGAAGATAATAGTGAAAAAATGCAAATGTTGTGATGGATGACCACATACCTTAGCTTTAAGATAGACTTCAAAAACTAAAATATAAGAAATTGCAAATATTAGGGAAAAAGATGAAAGAAAAATGTTTAAGATATTCGGACATGTTCAAAACAAGGTATTAGCAAACTGAAAAGGAAGATAGAAAATTACTTTCATTATCATCATCATCATCATTCATCATCATCATCATCATTTTCAGTGTAACCCGCTCATAGACAGACGATGTTCAGGGTCTAGGGATGGAAGATAGACGACACTTCATACCCATACAGGAGAGTGTGGTCAGAGAGTCCCCCGGCTCTAAAGGGTCTTCAAAAAGAGCGGTTCCTGCAACTATCCGATAGCCTGCAACTTGCACCCACGTTAGTCATGCATAGTATCAACTAACTAAAGAAAACTCAACAAATAGAATACATATAAATAACTAAACAAACGATAAAGGAAAGATAGGTGGTAAAGAGCGAAAAGGCAAAGAACAGAAACAAATGGTGGTCGGGAGGGACAAGTCTAGTAATCTAAGACGTGAATAAGATGTCGGTAACTGGCCCTATCCCTGGTTAGAGGTTGAGGAATTTCGAAGATGATCTAGAGTGCAGGATTAGTAAGACTTTAGCATTATTATTATTATAGAGATATAAAATATATTAATTCTTATGGTCGATACCAATATTTTGGTATACTGCAATAACATTATTGTTACTATAGAGAAGGAATGGAAAATTTTTCATATTCACTTGTGCATAAACAGCTGATTTAATAGTCCTATTTGCAACTAACTCAAATATTATTTACAAAATTAATTATTTGACTATTCAACCAATTAATAACCCTAAAAGCCAAAAAAAACTACCAACATAATGAGAAAGAAAAGAAAACAATTACCAAACATGGTTTATGTAGGCGTTATAATCTTGCAAAGAGCATAATTATTAACCAAAAAGTCCTCAAAGTTCGAGGAGTGTATATTATACTTAATAATAGTTATTAGACTGTTGTCTTTCATATTATCCTATATACAATTTTAGTCTTTAAAATTTTTAATATTATACAAAAAAAATTCTAAAAAATTTTTATAAAAAATACGCATTAAGAGAATAAGAAAAGATCACACTTGCCTATATTTTACATTATACATGGAGAAAAATATACTCCCTCCAATTCATTTTAAATGTCCACTTTGGGTTTGGCACACAAATTAAGAAAAATAGTAGTGGAGTATTTTAAGTGATTATAATAACTGAAAAGGTGGTAGGTGAAATATTTAAGTGATTATAATAATTGGAAAGATGGTAGATGGAGTATTTTAAATAATATAAGTTGAGATAGTTAGGGGTATTTAAGTAAATAATCTTTGCCAAAAATAAAAAGTGGACAATTAGAGTGAATTTACTAAATAAGAAAAGTGGACATTTAAAATAAATTGGAGGGAGTATATCAAAATAAGATCGGTTGATGAACAATAATTGCTACAGAAACTGTAACAACTAATAAAATGGAAAAACATTGCGTTTTCTAGATCCTATATCAAATGGGACTAATTGAGAATTGAGATGATAATATTGACAAAAAGCATCAAAACAAACTTATAAAAGTATAGTATAGTATCTAAAAAGATTGGAATTTACTCATTTAAAAGATGTAAGAAGTGATAATAAATTAGGCCATGTTTGGATTTATATTGCCGACACTTGGCTTGATTTGAAAGTCTTGGTCGAAAAACAGCTCCAACAGTTTTGGCAGTATAAGTAGCTGACCGACACTTGGTTTTTGATTGATTCCTTATTATCCCAATTCCCATGCTTACCAACAATTTTGATTAAAAAAAACAAACAGAAAACAGAAAACAGAAAACAGAAAAAAGAAAAAAGATGACCGTAAATGATAGTGTTTCTGTAGTCTATACTATATATAGTAAGTGTGCTCATTAAGAAGCTATTCCAATTTGCAATGAAATACAGATACAAAACTTTAAGTTTCCAAAAGAAGAACACCAGAAGAAGGGGAGCCCATTTGGGAAAGAATTGGATAATACAGATATTTCTTTTTTATTGTTTACCTATTCATCATCAATCAATTCATCTACTATACTTTACAATCATGTGATTCACATATCATTGACTCAAAACAATCGACCAGCTGCTATCCTACCCATATTTGATACGAAAAAGAATGCCGAACACTAATAATTGTTTGTTTTTCCATTTTTTGGCTAACCAAACAATTCTGCTCTTCAGATGTGTTTACTTACTTAGTCCATCTCTGGTGTAATTTGACCAAAGATATCAGGACATGATTCCCATTTGCCTTGTTCCCTGGACTCCCAATACCCTCCAATAAAACGGTATGTGTCGATTTGTTTATCCTTGGCAAACCACCGTGGCTGCCACCCACTTTCTTGCATTTTTCGAGCCTGGAACAATTAGCACAAACTGTTTTACAACTATGGCTCTAAGCATTCAACATTAGAAAATTTGGCTCCTCGGTAAGTATAGGCTTGCAGGAAATAAATAATTTAGTTTTGGTATCAAACAATTAAATCATACCTGCCGTTGCCTCTGCTCTAGTCGCAACTTCTCCGCATTGGCCTTTTCAAACTCTCCATTTTCCAAGTACCTCTGGTCGGGCCTTAGCCTAGAGTCTGTAGGTGGCAACTTCTCCTACACAATAAGAGCAGAGTATTAGGGATTAAGATTTCCCAAAACTCATCTTTACACTATATAGAATATAATGAAAATAAGCATCTTAACGACAAATCGATCCAGTGCATGCACCTCCATTCACACCCTTTTTTTGAGAAAACAAACCAAAAAGAATATAATGCTTTTCCACTAATTGACAATTAGGGACAATTCTGGAAACATAAAACACATGCTATGTTTTGCCTCAAAATATTTGGATACCAAGCAATAATTTCATACTTTCCTATGTCAGACAGTCAGGTAGAAAAGAGAAGGAGAACTAGATAAAAGAGCATTTGTTTAATAGTCACCTTCAACCCCGGAGTAAGCTCATTCAATGTGATCGCAAACCGGGTTAGGTTGTATCTGGTAGGGAATCTTGGTGGCTTGCTTCGCCTCCACAATAAGTGGGCTTCTGAGAGGGCGTCAGATCCCTTTCCCTTGCCTGAGAAGTCACCAATTACATAATGCATGCTTTCATCCCACTTTCCAAATAATGTCGCCATTGTTTTCCCGTTTCTGTCTTGCACTATACCTTGTACCTGCAAAGTGAACACATTTATTTAAGAAGCTGATAAAATGATCTTGATGTGTTCAGTGTCACAGATACATGACCTATTACTATCAGTACACACTAGCAAGCTACATGGCAGGATAATTTATCTAAAATTTTATTACACCAAGAGCAAAACCATTTATTATTAATAAAATGACCAGAAATCAAGAACTATAACACATGACAAATGCATAAAAATGAGAATCCTGGGATATATTGAGCTATCTACAAATCACGAGAGTGAATATATATATATATATATATATATATATATATATATATATATATATATATATATATATATATATATATATATATATATATATATATATATATATATATATATATATATATATATATATATATATATATATATATTATACTAGGTAAAATTCATGATGTGAGAACAAGGTCCAAAAGCATACAGAAACTTCATTAGTAACAAAAAGCAAACAGAAATGTGTAATAGTTAATGTTTGCATTTTGCCTACTAGCGCTTCGTTTTGGGCATTGAAATTGTACACACCTGAAGCTTAAGAGTATAGTAGACCTTCCAGATTCCGAAACACAAATGCAGAAATCATTTAAGTCATGTCTCGACCAGTAATTGCTTAGAAGCAACAAGAAAATTTTTTGAAGTATCAGACCTCCTGTATCATTCCAATTGCTTATGTTTTTAAGCATCATTCATTAGGGTTTTTTTAAATAAAAAACAAATCGTAGCTAGTAACCGGTAATTGCAACTTCTAATATAAAACATATCTGGATATCTAAAGCAGCTGCTTGCGGTAAGAAAACTGAACTAAACAAGATTGGAGCCAAAGAAATAGACTGTTGCTATTGGCTAACACACAGAAATAAAGCTAATTTATGTTTAGTTCTGCCACTTAAAGCATCCCCAAATCAGTTATGCCATAATCAAAAAAACATTAGACTTAGATCTGCCCTTGAACTGGCATTTATCCAAAGAAGTCTATAGGTCATCACAGTCTCAACTCTCAAGTTCAGCCTAAAATTTTCATAATATCATTGGCCATACACACAAAGAACTAAGACAGAGTCAATGATGTTACTCATGGTTGAAAACAATACAAAGTAAAACTGCTGATGAGAAAGAGAAAGCCAGTACCTGACGGGGAGTTCGGTCTATAATAGACTGCTCTTTAAACTTCAGCTTGCAGGAGTATTCCTGATTTCCCTGTATACGCATTGTACCATAGTGTTCGCAATACAGCTTTCCTAATATAAGGTTGTATATGGACGTCGTTACCTAAAAGTCAAAATTAATAAATTAGAGACTGAAATCAAAATAATACTTGCTAGACGGTGATTGTTTAAAGCTACCTTGCTCCATTGAAAGACTTCTCCATCATCAAACTCTAAAGTCAGAATCCCAACAGGATCAAGTTGGATAGAACGACCCCAAAATTTACTTTTCAAATTGCTGTCTCCCCACAGTTTCCACCCAGTTCCTTCACAATGACAGGCAACAATCATAGGATGATGACTTACCTAGTACAACATAACAAAACAGACAATCAATAAGTTGAAAAAGCCTTGAAATTTATTTCTTATGTCTTTATGGCCCCTAGATTACAATTACACTTGCTACATTAATTTAATTGTCAACTAGTTTGGATAGTAGATTTATTCTTTTTTATTCGTAAGTCAAACTTCTAACATCAGTTCATATGTAAACATTTTTTTTAAATGAATAGCTTTCAATTTATTAGTTAGACATATTAGCTGATGCACTATAAAGGAATACTTTTAACTTAAATAAGCATGCTCAGATGTAGTTCTCAAGTTCTCATATAAGGTTAGTTCTCATATGAACTTCGTCTTCTTTCGTTTTCTCCCTATACACACACACACACACACATACACACACATACATATACACAATTAAAAAAAAAAGAAGCTCTTTCAAAAAATTACTAATTACTTGGCCCTGGCAGGTGAGAGATAGATACCTTCTCTGAGAAGAAACGGAGCCCTTTATCAGGAAAGTCAGCTTCATAGGTCTCCCCCAACAAAGGATTAAAAGGTTTGCAGCTTCGTCCCTCAGTAGAAGCATAGCCAGAAACAGCAAAAGCAGCTACATTGAGAATTCTCATAAGACTGTTCCCCTGAAGATTATCATTTTAATATCGTGATCAGGAATAGGAATGCTACCCAGATTCCAGAGACAGACACTGAACGTATTTACTAACTAACAATCATAACGAAAACACCAGCCATATGAAACTGCTGATAGGCCTTTCACAATGAAAAACTGCACATGGAGAAAATATGAACACTGTTCACTTTCCCGCCTAGTTAGAACCAATGAGAAGGAAAAAACAACCAGGAAGATCTTGGGCACCGACCTAAGCCCAGGAATCTCAACGTCTGCAGAAAAGAAAAGGAGAAGCCATGCTATAGGAGAATAAAAGCAAACTTATATAAACAAGAGTTACAGAGACAACATTTGAAATACACCCTAAACCTCAACCTTGTAAAGTTTTGTCAAATGATGAAGAATTCTAACATAAATGGAAGTCATTTCTTTTTCAAAAAGCTCAATCAAGCAGAAAAAGAGGGTCGATTCATGAAAAGTAGTGATGCAATGCAATAAGTCACAAATATTCAAAAAGCTCAATCATTGTGATGCGGTAACGAGGATGATGATAAGGCCATGAGATATCCCTTAAGTCGGCCGAAAGCACAATTAGTTTACACATTTACAATATCCAAAAATACGAGGAGCTTTCTGTTTTCTTTTAACATGGGAAATTTCAAGAAGGCAAGATGCTCAAAGTGTCATAGTTATGGACATGCCTATCTTACCTAAGCAAATCATTTTCGAGAGTCCAATGCAGACTGAAAGTGGAGAAAAAGAATATGAAAAAGAAATCAGAAAGTTATTTTGAAGATGAAGAGTTCTTCAAAGAGAATTGAAGGTTTCTCTATTAAAGATTATAAAAGATTGAAGAAATGAGAAAAGACCAATTTGGTGAACAAGTTCAAGAAGATTTTCTTTTATGATTAAACGATTAAACATGTAAAGAAAAACAGCAACTTAGTCAACGAGTTCAAGGAGAAGATCAAGCCTTTGAAGAGGATGTGAATTCTATAATCAAAAATGGCCCAATGATGATGATTCTAAAGAAGATTGTTATTAAAATGTCGAGGACAATGCTCTTGTTGATTTGTTTTGTACTTTACCATTACCCATAGCTTAAAAAGAAAAGTTAAAGAGCATTTCTCAAGTGATTTCAAATTTGTAATGAAATTGAAAATATAGTAAAAGAAAGAGGAAAAAAGATGCCATGGCAGAAAGAAAACAAGAATGACATGAGCCAAGGACCCAACAGACATTTCAAAACACGTGTGCAAAAGAAGTGGTCAAACAAGAGAGCAAGGATGGCAATCTGCCATCATAACATAAAGGAAAAACCCAAGAAAAATGCGAAGAGGTAAAAGAAATGATCTATAAAATAAATCTAGAGAGAATCCAAAACAATGACGAACCCTGTTGCTTTCAAGAGTTTTTTCTTTTCTCATGCAAATCAATGAAGGAAACTACAAAATTAAAGTTGATGGAGTGAGTATAATCTTCAGTGTGCCTGGTTCAGAGAAGGTGTAGGGTAGAATCTTTGTATTCATAGGGGAAAGAACTTACTAGGTTCATTGGTCATACATTTAAAAATTGATTCATACATGTAATTGATGTATTTTGTACTTAAGTATGCATACAAAGAGCTGAATATAGAGAAAGAGAACAATTGAAGTGCGATGATTGAAAATTAATTTTACGTAGCAAAATTGTTTCTTGAAAGCGACTATGTACCTCAAAAAATTCGACTTTGTGTTAACTAATAAAGTAATGACAATATTGAGAGATTAACCGACCGTGTTATTAATTAATATGTTTGCCGAGAAAGTTACAGTTCTTTTTGCCTAAAACTATCCCAGAAAATTTTCAAGACACTATGAACACTTAAATGTATTTCGTTGAAGCTTAATCTGTAAACTAAATTCATATCAAGTGACCTTATAGAAATTAAGACTATCCCAACTCAAAGTATCACTGATTATTGGGTGAAGGGAACATTGTGCGATAAAAGGATAAGTCACGTCTTAAGAAATTACCTGCTTCCCCCATGCGTTTGCCCTATCAAGAAGATATGAGTATTCCAATTCTTCAAAGCATTTCTGAAGTGAAGAGATTGGTTCATTGAAATACACTGGTAGACAGACTTTTGTAAGATCTTTTCCAATGTTATCTTTTATCATTGACCAAAGACTAACTCCTTTCTCCTTCTCCTTAGGATCAGGCAATTTCTTACGCCTTTTAACATATGGGAAATTAGCTACAACTTCTTTTATTGAAGGATCAATATCCTCCTCAGAATCGACAGCATTAAAATCATCGCCAGAGGAAAAGGATGATATCCTCAGATCAGATCCACTGCTTTTGAAAGAACTTGATGACAAGAAATCTCTAGTGTCAAAAAAGGCATTGTCTTCTTCATCTGTGTCTTCCTCGGCAGCATCAGCCCTATCGTTATCATCTGAATCACTAGGACTTGCCTCTGCAGACAGATACATAAAATTAACATAAACAAGACCACGTAAGGAACAAAAACCCAAAGAACAGAGTGTATGAAACTTTAGAACATCATAAAGCACTAGCATCACATGCACAGAGCCAGGAAGGCAGGAACCCAATGAACAGAGTGAATGAAACTATCTGAATTGCAAGACATACACAAGTCACTAAAAATGAAATTCTAAGAAATAATTGCAATTAGCATGCCTTTATTTATGTTATTGCTGGAGAATAAGCATTACTTGCGATCGTATGAAACAGAAAGCAAATTTATGATACGGGTGGCATAACCAGATCAACATTTGAAAACAAATCTACATGTAGTGGAATAAAGCTCAACATCAAAAAGTACAGCACAAATGAACAATACATCATCCACTCAAAATTTACTATCAGATTGAAGGTAGAGGATAAAAAATCGAACTTTTCATTTTTTGGCACAAAAGTATGCATGGTGAAGGCTTAAATGGTTAGGCAAAACAGGAAAATCAACTGAAGCAACTATAAACTTTCCAAACATAAATCTTACCACTAGATTTATCTTGCTTTGTACCAGAGGAAGCCCCTTGTTCTTTTAACTGCTTCTGACTTTCGTCAACTACTGTGTTTTCCAAGTCAACTTTCTCTGTCTACAACAGCAAAATAAGAACATAACCCCTTTAGAGATCAGCTTAAACATCAATTCTAATTTCACAAGGGAAAATCATAAAGAAGTAAATCAATAAGGCTTAAGCTTCTTGCAATATCTACCCCTTGGGATTATAATACCATCCAACATGTCAAACTTTTACACTTCCTAACAGTATCAGTCAAGTGCCAAGTGGTACATGAAAAGACCGAACTATAAAAAAAATATTTTGCAACTGTTCCATAATAAAACAAAACAGTAGAAACTTCAATACCCATGACAGATAATTGCAGGCTTAAAGACTAAAGCCACAAAAAAATACGGAATTAAACATAAATGACTTGAATTAACTCAAAAGTATTTATCCAAATCCGTTAAAAAGCCAGAAAGGAGAGCTTAAGCTTCATGTCTTCAGCTCAATATGATGTCAGACACCAATATAAGGAATCAACCCCGAATAAGATTACATACTCAGACACCCTCTTTTAACCTTCTAGGAAGAAATGCAGTTAAAAGGCTGCATTAAAGACAAGGACGTAAGAGGTGTAGAATTGACTACAAGACCACAAGCAATGTACTGGTATACTATTAGAGATTTGCTTCAGTGTGCAATCAATCAGGTTGACAGAGGGGACATATTGAAAATACGCAAAGGCACATTATTGTACAACCACACAAGAAGATTAGTCTCGATTAATATGGATCAATACAAGATTGAGATTATAAAAAGTTAATGAGCAGATTTCACTCATGTCAAGTATGATAGCTCATCTACCTTCAGTTTACTAACACTCACTCTACCATCATACACCCTATTTTGACTTAACTAATGGGGATTGGAAGCTGAATTCATCACTAGATTGTTTACTCACAATAGAGTATGAGATTGTGACTTTGTTACTAAGCACCATCCAGAATCAAGAACTAATGTGTCATTCACATGCATCAGTCACATAAATCCCTCCATCCAACTCTAGCTATGCCATTTGATTATGAACACCCTATGCTTGTATGTCCTTTTGCAACTCTATCATCCCGCTCATCCTTTGTCTACCTCAACTTCTTAAATTGGATGATTTCAGCGTCTGTTTATTGGATAGTTTCACAGACACCTCATGAATCCCAACAGTCGGCAAGTAGTTACGAAGAAGCTTGAACAGCAAGAAAGTCTTTCCAGGTAACATGAATGTAGTACTTATAAGAATCTGTTTGACATACAATCGAGGATGTCTGCTAGGTGATGATACATGCTTGATAATCATGTATCAATTTGAGTCAGTGGACTGGGCACAGTGGTACATTCCCTCGACTCTCAGAGCAATAACGAGGATTCAAAATTTCACATGCACCCGTCCCCCTAAGGATCACCCATGATTAGGTTCCTGTGTGCAAGGCTCCCACAGTCCCACTTGCCTAAGAATAAAACATATGAATAAGAACTACATAGAGTACTAATGAAGTATTGGTAATCAACAAAACACTATATGATAACCCACTGTCACAAAACATAAGTAATTACAACTCCCCGTGTTACAAAATCTAAGAAAATTACTTCCTCCGCTCTATAATACTTGCAACTGACAGTGACATTTTCCCACACAACCTGTCACACTCAGTAGCAAAAGTATTATGGAACGGAGGAAGTATTAAATAAATAGTTGTTCATTATACATGTAGCATGATAAATTACCTAACTCCAAAAAGACATCCAGTGAATGTCATTATCACCTATTCTGACTATTAACCAAATGTTCATGTACACAATGGGAGGGGCCAAGATAGAAATACAGGTGGGCAACTGGGTCAAAGCTCAGCTTACCTGCCGGCATAACTCAAACGCTCACCTCCAGTTTTTGGTAAAAGACTTTGACCCTCGTGTAGGATAATAGTCAACAATCAGCAGAACGCGTGCTATAGAGAAAGCAAGAAACAATGTTTCTTCGTAGTTGAAAAACAATATAGGGATACGGAATGTAGCTAGAAACTAGTATTGCTAAAGAAAAATCAATTACGTTTGTGAAAATTGTTCCGAGAACTGGATGCAAAGGAGCGTAATATTTGATGAGAAAACCCCATATTATAAGCAATCCAACTGACCAGATTTCACATACTTAAAAATTCAATATTAGTAATGTCAATTCAAAGCAGATAAGAGAACAAGGAAAGTAATTTTTTCTTTAAAAAATCATATATACTAGTCCACTTTAAAGAAAAATCAATTGCAAATTACATTAGGCGGAAAAAAGGAAAATATAAATTAATCAGAGCAATGGCTACAAATCAATTAAATTATTAATATTATCATGTTACTACCAAAATTGGTAAAACTAGATCAATACTTCAACACTGGTGAAACTGAAGAAAAATGCTGAAACCGATTTGTACGCCGTTTCCTATTATTCTTAACATGTACCTCTAACTGACGCAAGGTATCAATGAGCCTCCACTGCTTCTGCTTGAGCAAAACAAGTTGTTTCTGCATCGCAGCAAACTCAGCTCTCATAATCTGCTCACTTTCCTGAATAACTCCTTCACTCACACCCTCTTCTTGTAGCCGCTGCCTTAACTTTTCAGTCGAAACAACATTGTCTGTGGGAGCCATCAGCTCACTGTTGGACATTCTAGGAAACATGTCTTTAACAGCTAGCAACGCCTCCACCCACGTCATTCGATCCTCCCGAGTTTCAGCTCTTAAATGCAGCCTTTTCGTACCAGTATAAATGTAAAATCTCTTGTCATCCGATCTACTTTCACGAATCGATGAAACCTACCATTAAAATTTTATATATCAAAAAACACAACAAAACCAAAAGCTATCGCTTCCCTTCACTGAATCCCATTCATAAGCGGTAAAAGCACCAAAATTCTGACAAAAGCCCAGAAAGAAAAAAAAAAAGGGTACCCATTGCAAATCAACTAAAACTAAAACTAGTAAACTACATGTTTACTAATACAATACACGATAATCATAAATTCAAAATTGATTTCAGCAAAAAAAAAAATTGTGAATTAATTTCGGTCCTTCATCAAAGTGAATGTACAAAGCAAAATACCTAACAAACATCTCATCACGTCACATCTATCATCAGAATGTACTACACTTGCAAAATCCAACAAATATTCTTCATTGTACGATGAAAATTCATACGAATATATGATTAAATAAAAAATGAAAATGTAATCAAAGTAAAAAAGTACCTTAAGATGAACCTCGCCGAAAGGTTTACGACGATGAGGATTTGAGGAAGAATTGTTATTGGGACGGCGAATTCGTTTCATAGATTCATCACCGATGACTTTAAAACCTTTTTCAGATTCCAAACTAAGAGTAATTTTATCAGGACCATGAATTTTATAATAAGAAACAACTCCATCTTGCAAAACAAACCATCTAGGTCTCCAACCTTTACCATAATTGACCCACTTATACAAAACACCACAAATTCCATTCCCAACAATATCATTAATCTTAACTTCTCTATGATCAACACTTGACATTTGCTGATGAATTTGATTGTTTAACTGATTATTGATATGATTTTGAACGGTGATTGAAGAGGTATGATTGTGATTAAAATCTCTCCTTGATTTAGATGAAGAATCATGACCGTTGATTTGTTGAGGAGGAAGAGAATCAGTGGAGGAAGGAAGCATTGGAGGTTGGCGATTTGAGATTGGAGAAACGCAGCAAAAAGGATGCATGTGATCCGACGGCGGATGAGATGATTGTGCAGGGGAATTCAGGTGAGGTGAGTCTTAGCGGATCATCTCACCGGAGGAGTGAAGTAATTAAATTAATTATGGATTTTCGGGAACAGACAGAAAAAAAAGGAAAAAAAAGAAAAAGATAAAAAAAAAGAAAAAGGAAGAAGAGAGTTTGAGGGAGTTTGGAGAAGATCGGAGACTTGAAGAAAGATGAAGAAGAGAAGAGGGAGAGAGAAAGAAATTTGTTTGATTTAATTTAATTTAATTTGTGTTTAAATTTCATAGAATTCAAGCGGTTGGAATATGCTTTTAATTTTCGTAATTTACCCAATTGCGAATCTTGTCCGGTGTAATTCCTAAAATCTCCCATTTGTTCAATTTTGTGGGTCGCCTACCTACACTTTCGGTATTTTTTATTCGAGTATATAAGATAGAAATTTCGGTACGAGGCGACGGAATTAATTCTTTTTGCTAGTGGTGAAATTTAAACTTATATTACTAAGATAAAAGAATAGTCTTTTTTTTTAACACTGGATTAATTGATGATTTTTAAATTATAGGAAAAATCTATCTATCTATTTATATAATTTATAAAAATTACTAATGAAGAAACAAGATTAATATGTGTCAGACTCTCATTGAAAACTTTCCCGCCCATTTTATGTTGACATGGTAGGTGAATTTGCAGTAAAAATTATTTTCTAATATTGTTTAATTTAACGTGCAGAAGAAGATTCAATTTAGTAAGTAATATTATTTTCAAATTATTGAACTTGGTAAAAGATAATTTCATGATATAGCAAAAATATACGTACTAAATTGGTAAATCAGTATTATTTATCAATATTATTTCAAAATAAAAGAGAATAATATCTTGATATAGCAAAATTATTTTTCAAGATTATTTACTAGTTGTAGAATAATTATATCTTCATAATTATACCTATAAATATATATTTATAAAAAAAAAGTGTACGAATGTTAATATTTTTTCAAGATTTTTAAAATAAGACCAAATTTGTAATATTTTTTACTATTTTTAAAAACAATTCAAAAAATCATTCAATTATTCAAAAAAATATCAAAAAAATAATTCATTTGAATTTATTAAAAAATTAAATTAAATTTATTCATGAAAATATAATTAACAAAACTAAATATAAGATTGCACTTGACTATATTTTATCTAAATAAGGTCTAATAGTGACCAATTGTTGTATTTTCCTAAATTCATGTGATCATGGCATTGATGCCTCCCTATTTGATCTTATTCCTATTTGCTTAAAAAAAATAGTTTCATTTAATAAATGAGTAAATTCATCTATAAATAAGTTTATTTAAAAAATAATTATACGAACGGTAATATTTTTTCAAGATCTTTAAAATGAGACCAAATTTGTAATATAATATTTTTGACCATTTTTAAGAAATTTCAAAAAATCATTCAATTATTCAAAAAAAAAAAAGTAAGCTTCATTATAAAAAAATTATATTGATTTATTAAAAACTTTAATGTAAATTAATTTATTCATAAAAATATAGTTAAAAAATATAAATATAAGATCTCAGTTGACTAAATTTTACCTAAAAGAGGTCAAAAAATGATCTGTTGGCCTTTGAACAAACAATCGACAGAGACAAAGTGACTTAATTGTTTGAAAATTGGGATATATGTATGTACAATATTTAAAATACTGACAAATAATTTTCTTTATAATCTTTAAATTAAATAATCTTTGACACAAATATTATACAAGTATAAAATTAACTCAAAAACTTTTCTTTCAATCTTCGTGCATAGCACGGGAATCTATCTAGTTGGTCTAAAAAGCCAACATTTTGGCTATCTGCAAATAAAGAGTCAACGTTTCATTCATTCAATAAAAAGACAATCTTTGTCTCTTTGTTGCAAATAAAGAGTCAACGTTTCATTTATTAAATAAATTTAGAGTTGAAAACTTACCTGCTATCCCTTTATTTGCAAAAATGAGACAAATGTTGTCTTTTTATTGAATGAATGAAACATTGACTCTTTATTTGCAGATGGCCAAAATGTTACTCCCTCTATTCTTTTTTGATTGTCCACATTACTATAACGGGTAGTTTCATATGTTTGTCCTATTTCTTAAAATGGAAAGTTTTGATACCCTCTTTTCACCCCTCTCTCTTCTAATATCCCATTTATAATAATTAATTTATATTTTCTCTCTCATAATACCAATACAATCATTAATTCACACCACTATTATAATAAAGTATCCTCCCTCTCTCCTCTAATATCCCATTTATAATAATTAATTTATATTTTCTCTCTCATAATACCAATATAATCATTAAATTATTCCACTATCTTAATAAAATATTACCCAAGATTCCCACTATCTTAATATGTGTGAAATCTTCAAATAGGACACACAAAAAAGATCGGAGGGAGTAGCTTTTTAGAAACAATTTTTCCTAAATTATATTATGTTATATTTGAAAATGAGGATTTCATTTGAAATTTAGAATTGACTTTTTTTTTGAATAAAATTTAAAATTGACTTAAATTTAGTGATTGGCCTATTAAGTTGCCTGAGATTGCCTATGCACCCCATTAAAAAGAAAAAAAATTAAAAGGTTGATATTGCAAGAGATCAAACCCACGACCTCTACGTAAGAAAGTATAATTCAACCCTATTAACCACTGAGCAACAAGGAAATTACTTGAAATTTAAAGCAAACATATATATAACTGTTGATTTAATTAAACACATTAAGTTAATTAAGACTTTTTGATTTCCTATTTATGATTGTGAAATTCAATCGACATTTCCTTTCTCCTTCTGCACATCTACTTGCAAAGTTGCAATTCCATCCCCAATTCAGATTTAAAAATCAGAAGTTATTTTACTATTTTTCAAAATAATGATTTGCTTTATCCCCAATTTATTAATGTTATGTAATTTAAAAATGGGAAATTATCATTGGTGCCCCTGTGTTTTGGCCTTTTATCAATGGTCTACAATCTTTTTTTTTTTTTTTCCAATAGCACCCCTGAAGTTCAGTCTAACTTACAACCGTGACACTTTTGCCCTTTTTTCCGTTAAACTTAACGGTAAGTTGTTTTTTAACTCAACCATGGTTACCTTCCTTCTCCTTCCATCTTAGCATCTTCCTTCTCCTTCTCCTTCCATGGCTACCTTCCTTCTCCTTCCATGGCTACCTCATCCAATAATATCTCCAATTTAAAAAAAAAAAAAAAAAAATTAAAAATCTGAATTAATGTCACTAAAACCGAATTTACGGCACTTGATAGAATGCTACAAGTTGCTCTTAAATGCATTCTCCCAGCAGCTGAGAGACCTAATACTAGAACAGTCTTTAATGATCTTTCATCCATAGAACTATAGAAATTAGAAGATCGATCAATCGATTGATTTCCGATCATCAAATTTCATTCAGTTTTGTAAATTTTGTTGCTTTCCTAATTGGGAGGCATTGGGTTTTTTTTTTTCTATTAATGTGTAGTAATTTGTTTTCCAAAAAACAATAACCCCTCTTTTTCGATTAATTTGCACATTGATTTTCCGATCATTCATTGTACCCATTTCGGCATTGTTGTCACAACTGAGTTGTATCCCTTGGATGCTGATTCTAGCTTGTATAACCCGGTTCTGTTGCCCTCCATGCTTGCTTTAGCTTTTGGTACATCAAACATAAGTGTCAATGGAGGAAAGAGAACGAGGAGAAGAAGTGGAGTGAGATTTAGGGATTTTGGGAGGGAGTTGAAGGGGAGAGCAAGTGAAGGTAGAGATGTCGTCGGGTGGCAATTGTTGAAGGAGTGAATCGTCAAGGAGTGAGAGATCAGATTCCATTAATGTAGCTTCAAAAACTGGTTGCGAGGTCGCCAACAATGGCGGAGGAATTTTGAAAGGGGCCTCAGAAACCTGTTCAGAATTCAGATTTTTAATTTTTTTTTTTTTTTTAAATTGGAGATATTATTGGATGAGGTAGCCATGGAAGGAGAAGGAAGGTAGCCATGGAAGGAGAAGGAGAATGAAGATGCTAAGATGGAAGGAGAAGGAAGGTAACCATGGTTGAGTTAAAAAACAACTTACCGTTAAGTTTAACGGAAAAAAGGGCAAAAGTGTCACGGTTGTAAGTTAGACTGAACTTCAGGGGTGCTATTGGAAAAAAAAAAAAGATTGTAGACCATTGATAAAAGGCCAAAACACAGGGGCACCAATGATAATTTCCCTTTAAAAATTATAATTTAGTTTACATTGAATTAGTGTATCATTGATGATATACTGTAAAGTTTTTTTACAAAGAATTAGTGTAGCACAAATTTGCGATTTTGATGATTTACTATAAACAATAAAAAGGAAGCTTAGGGAGAAATAGTGTATCATTTGAATATTGATTATTTGCATATATAAAATTTGTGTTATTGTAGTAATTTGCATTTAATGATTTTGATCATCCACTGCAAAAATATATTTATTGTTTTGGTTTACATAATCTATTTGGTGTATTGTTGTTACCGAAGTTTTGCTAGTTTGAAATAAACGTGTTCTTGTTGTCGTGTATGTGCAATTTGCCCAAAGTTGCTTTTGCCTGATGATTTTGTGATTGATTCTTTGGAGCCTTCCTTTTAATTTGAAGGAACAATATATTTCACTATGAGTTTCCATTATTTCCTTTTGAGAAGTCATGCCTAGCTAAAGCTAGGGCTTTATTGATATTGTTACAAATTGATTTTTAATTGTGATAATTTCAGTTTTCAAAATAAAGCGAATATGAGATTTCGAAAATAACAAATTTTTTTCAAAGAAGAAACATGAATAATATATGGAATCATATACTCCAAGTCAAGCACCAACGGATTCGTAGAATTTTACTTTTATTTTTTTTTCTATGAATTTTTCAGTATCATGTTTACTCAATGTAATGCAAAAACCTTTTTTTTGGTTTAATCGTGCTTTAAAAAAAATTGTGCAACCTCATTCCTAAAATCTTGGGTGCGCCCCTGTCTTTAGTTTTCTTTTGATGAATTGGATACCTTTTTTGTTAATCTTTCCATCATGGTAAAATCTTAAAGTTAGGATCATGAGGTTCACATGCATCTTCTAAATACCTATTCAGCTCACTATTGTTGACATTAGTTGATGAACAAGTTGTGTCCATTTGATACCTTGAATTCAATAGTTTCATATGGTCCACCTTCTCCTACCTTGAGTCCCACTTTGAGAAAAAACTGAAAAGGTTGAAGAGATGGAAATCAAGGAAGTAGCATCACTTGTCTTTGAAAGAGGCTTAGAAGAAGCATAAGAATCAAACAAACCTTGAAAAACCATTTTAATCTTTAGTGACAACTGAGAAGCTTTTGTAAATCCATTTTCTTCATACCCTCATCACCGGCACCCACGTTGTTGGGAAGAAACAATCTAATCCCAAAAATCTCATATACATAAGATTTGCAATTTACATAACGAGAAGCATAAAATTTTAAGGTTGCATCATAAAAGCACTTAAAGTAAGAAAGTAGGCACTTTCTTTCAATCCTCCCAAATCGGAGCACCATCATACTTCCAAATTAACTTAACTAAAGTAGAGTTTTTCATACGTAAAAAAGAAAATGACTTTTTAAATTCAATACATGATTGATGCATTAGTAGATGATTACTCAAAGTAATATAAGACGACAATTTACCATTTGAAGAGGTCATATGTGAGATATATCGCCCATTTCCATGTTCCATAACATATATCAGGTGGTTGAAGCAACATCGTGTTCATTGCAACCTCATGTTTATTAGAGCATAATTAGATGAACCTCCTGCGTGCTGGATCTGCTGCACATAAGCTTGTGGTTGTAGCTTATTGTGTTCCAAAATGTCAGCTTGTCCGATGAGTAACAGATCAATATCCTAACTTTGAGTTGGAAAGGAACATGGTGCAATAGGCCACCCATTATTATACCAACCCCAAGGCATTGGATTGTAACTTGTGCTCAAATTTGAGTATTATTGTTATTTTTTTTTCAACATACCTAGTAGATGAGTTACCTTGTCGAATGCCATTACTTTATCTCCAACCACCATAATTTCATTATAACGATTGTTGTTTTTCTAACCACCACTAGAATTGCGCCAATCAACATTACTTTAACACCATTTTTTTCTTTGTAATTTTGATTAGAATAGTCATATTGCATCTGAGACTCATCATGAAAAGTGACAAACATGTCGAAAATCATTCAAAGTAGTTGTGTCTTTGGTCTTTTCAAGGATCAACATAGAATGTACTTTTATAAAAGGGAGGAAGAGGATTGCTTTGGCGGATTAATGTACCTAAAAGTTTGTATGGCTTTGTAAGGCGCGCAACCATTTGCAACACCAAACGACTTTCCGACACTTAAGATGTTGACAATAAGAGGAAATATTTGTGAAATTCTACCATTTAATATGAGTAATGTCGTATTCCAAGGCAATGTCATGAGATTGTTTATTAATCTGAAATATATCACCCAACCTATTCTAGGCATTCATGGTAGTTGAGTCATACTTGATGATAGTGTGTAATAAGTCACTAGATTAGAGATGGTTTCATAAATCCACGAGAGAATTGTGGCATCCAAAGTCGACCATAATTCATGATCAAGGACTTTGAGAAATTGTGCATGAATTTTAAAAAGCTTTGCCAACGTTGAGTATTGAACGTTTTCCATCTCAAGAATAATGGAAATATTGTTGATGTTAGAGACGACAAGAACCGAGTAAAAAGATGGTTTAGTATCTGACATTAGGTGAAGAAGAAGAATACAGTAAGAAAAAACAGTACGATCATGGGAGAACGGAAAAAACTTATAAAGTTAGGCAAGGGTAAAGAGAGACTACCTAGAAATAAATAAATTTATCTTTTACCATAAAACATATGTTACATAATGATCGTGGAGTATATGTTATTTCAGCTAGTCTCTTGAGAGACGTATCTTAAGCCCAACTCATTAAAGATTAATGTCAACTTACCATATTCTTAATGTCTACTTATATTATCCTTAATGCTTACTCACCTAATATTTGATGCCTACTTTGTATATTTTAAATGTCTACTTGCATTATTCATAATTGCTACTTACAATAATTTAAAAAATATATAATGGGCTAACTCATTTAGAGATATTCTCTCAAAAAGACCGCATCTCAAAAGAATTTGTAATGTTATTTTTACAAAGATTTTTTTCTTTTGAAAAAATATTGTACATTTATCATCATCGATCATCATCCTCATTTCATCATCATCGTCATTTCATCATCATCATCATCATCATCATCATCATCATCATCATTATCATACGTATCCCGCTCATAGATTACTATGGTCAGTGTTTGGGGAGGGAAAAACAACGAGAACTCATATCCATAAAGGAGAGTACGGTCGAAGAGTCCCTCGGCTCGAGAAAGGTCTTCAAAGAGAGAGAAACCTGCAACTTACAAATAGAATAAATAGAATACGAACAAATAATTAAAAATAAAGATAAAAGTAAAGGAGGTAAAAAGCGATAATTAGAGGCAAAAAAAAAAACAAACGATGGGTAAAAGGGACGGGTTTAATAATCTAAGACGTGGATAAGGTGCCGCTAACTGCCCATATCCCTGGTCAGATCCTTGGAGAGGTGAAATTCATGCATGTCACTTTTGATCTGTTCCTCCCACATTTTAATCTGGGGCGTCATGTGTCTTTCTCTGCATATGCCCAAACCATCTCAACCTGTTCTTGCACATCTTCGCGGAGAGAGGTGCAACGCGTAACTTGTCCCTGAACGCCTTGTTTCTTATCCTATCCATCATAGTATTACCACACATCCACCTCAGCATATGCATTTCTGTTACTTCCATCCTCTTTTGAAAACCTTCTTTACGGGCAAACACTCTGTCCCATACAACAACGTCAGCCTAATTGCCACGCGTTAATATTTACCTTTTAATTTCCTCGGGAACGTTTTATCACAAAACACCTCGGTTGCTGCTTGCTAGTTAAGCCAACCCGCTTGTATACGATTAGTAACGTCTCCATCAATCTCCCTATTACTCTGAATCACTAATCTCAAATATTTGAACTTGAACGTACATGAAACAACTTGTCCCCCTATGGTCACCTCTGGCTCCCCTATCGATCTTGTCCCACTGAAATTGCATCGCAAGTAATCTGTCTTCGTACGACTTATGCGCAACCCCTTATCCTCCAAGGCTTCCTTCAACTCTTCCAGTTTACTATTAGCCTTCTCTTTTGTTTCTGCGACCAAAAGTGTATCATCGGCTAAAAGCATGCACCATGGTACGGTCTCCTATAGGATTCAGAAATTTCCTCTATAATGACCATAAAAATGAAAGGACTTAGATCTGATCCCTGATGTAGTGCCACTTTAATTGGAAAAGACTCTATCATACCCACCAGTGTATGTATGTTAGTCGACACTCTATCATACATGTCCTGTATTACCTCAGTATACCTTCGTGAAATACCTCTATTTTTTAGGCTATCCCAAACGATGCTTTGTGGTATGCTATCGTACGCTTTCTCCAAGTCAATGAACACCAGATGGAATTCCTTCTTTTGCTCCCTATATTTTTCCATCAGTCTCCTCAAAAGATGAATTGTCTCGGTGGTTGATCTTCCCGGTATGAATCCAAATTGGTTCTCTCTAATTACCATCTCTCTTCTAATTCTTTTCTTAAATACTCTTTTCTACAGTTTCATAGTATGGCTTAGAAGCTTAATCACTCTAGAGTTCCCGCATAGTTGTGCATCACCCTTGTTTTTGAACTGTGGGATAACTGTGCTAACCCACCATTCTTCCTGGTATGCTATCGTACGCTTTCTCCAGCTCAATGAACACCAGATGCAAATCCTTCTTTCGCTCCCTATACTTTTCCATCAGTCTCCTCAAAAGATGAATTATCTCGGTGGTTGATCTTTCCAGTATGAATCTGAATTGGTTCTCTCTAATTACCATCTCTCTTCTAATTCTTTTCTTAAATACTCTTTCCCATAGTTTGATAGTGTGGCTTAGAAGTTTGATCCCTCTATAGTTCCTTCATACATGTGCATCACCCTTGTTTTTGAACTGTGGGATAAGTGTGCTAACCCACCATTCTTCTAGCATCACTAGACCTCAAGATGACATTAAAGGGTTAGTAAGCCGACAAATTCCCTCCTCTCCTAAACCTCTTTACACCTCAATCAGAATGTCATCAGGTCGAACTGCCTTTGATCCTCCCATTTTTTAGAGAGCTTCTCCTACTTCCGCCGTGGTAATATCAATAATCGACCCATAATCCCGTGTTTTTCGGATGTCCGAAGTTTGTCGAATTTCCTCCTTTGGACCCCTAGTCTCATTGAGCAGTTAGGAAAAATATTAATGTCATCTAATTTTGATGTCCTCTTGTCTAAGGAGTACTCGTCGACATTCATCCTTAATAAACTAAACTGTCCCTAAGTCCTTTTTCTGTCTAGATCTTGCTTTTGCCAACTTAAAAATATACTTCTCCCCCTCTTTGGTATCAAGCTTTTGATAAAAGGCTTTAAACGCGCGATCTTTTGCCTCGGCTACTTTTTTCTTTGCCACCCGTTTTGCTTCCTTATACCTCTCCTTCTTATGTGTTCTATCTATTAAGACTAAATAATGCAAATACAAATTACAAACGGGAATTTGTATTTATCCCTTTGTTGATTACAAAATAAAATTACAAATAACAATGCTAAATTAACTTGAAGATTGTTATGTAACGACAATCGTACAGTTACCCAGAAGCTTAATACTTGTTGTAGGCGTGTGGTCACTTTCCTTTTGTGATATTTCCCCCACAAAGGTACTTGTGTTGATGTTTGGAATTCACAATAAGATACAAACAACACAACACACTCTTAGTACTTAGAGTGTGCCACTTAACAACAAAGTATTTAGAAAACTATAAGGTTTGGTAGCTCTAAACAAGAGTTAATTACTCTCTTGAAAAGAACACAAGCAAAAGAGAATTAGAGAAGAAGAATTCAGAAAAGGTGTGCCTTCTACTCAACACCAAGCCCCTATTTATACTACAAGAGTATAGCTAAGAGTCATGGCCTTAATAATCACCCTTAATGATCAAATTGATGATATATCCCACAATCAATACCATTAATCAATGGCATTCATGAGCATTATTCACCATATAATTCCTTTGTAACCTCTGAATTAGAGTGAATTAAGAATAGGAATCCAATGCAATCAATTCAAGGATCAAGAAGAGACCCAACAGTCATATCAGAGGCAAAAGCCGAGTCGGCTGTATAACCCCATCAAGGAAAACCGACTCGGGTTTTCCTTCTAGACAAATTCTGTTTTCCAGAACCTAAAGCCGAGTCGGCTTTTTGTGTTGGCTTGGTTTTCCTTGAATTCGTTTTGTCCTATCCTTTGAACTTCTTTTGGACTTAGTATATTAACATGTATTGTCCCACTACTTTAGTACTACTTAGTGATTATAAACTTAGGATTATTAGACACTAAATATTCAACACTATCCTCCTCCTCCGTGCAAGCCATGAGCTCCTTAAATCTCCTGTTTTCGTCCTTTATCTTCTTTTGCACTTCTTCGTTCCACCATCACAACTCCTTGTACACTTTTGGTTTTCCCGTCGACACACCTAATGTCTCCTTTGTCACCTTTCAAATGGTCTCCGACATAGTCGCCCATATATATTTGATTTGCATCGTCTAATATACTTGAGTAGTCCAACATCTTGATCTTATTACATCCACAAAAGATAAATACTTCTATATGTTTATCAGCAAGTCTCCTGAGAGACCCTCTTTTTGATAGAGACCGTCTCTCGAAGAGACCGTCTCTCACAAGAATTTATGTATGTTTATAGTCCACCATAATATTAAAGAAATCAAAAACGAAATACAAGACTTACATCACATTCACTTACTTTCCTATCTAGAAGATCATGAGAAGTCTTTTAATGCAACTTGTTGATTAATATACACAAGGTAAGAAAATAATTCAAATATTTAATATAGAACTTATTATTACTAAATAAACTATAGAATAATATTGTAAATAAATAAAATACCAAAAATGTAGATACCATTGCTAATTGCCACGACACAAAAGTCTTTAAAGATTGGGAAAATGACGCTAACAATGCCATGCCGAATTCCTGGCTACCATTATATCACAAAGTATATATTATATTAATATTGATATTGATAATGTTAAGTCACTCACAGCAGCCCTGTCAAAATGGTTGGGCAGCCGCATGCCAATTTTTTGAACCGGCCAGATTATTTTTGTCATTTTTCAGTTTTTGATATCAAATCATTTCAATGGGTTAAGACTTAAGAATATGTATGAAAATATTTAACATTATAAGTTTTTTCAAAAAAAAAAAAATATTTTGTCTGTACAAAATAAAAGGTTAAATTTTCATAAAAAGGATGAAGATAAATTTTAAAGCTTCAATACAAAACATTTTATCAAATATGAAAATAACTGAAAAAAAACCTCTATGACGACTACTCAAGACAGTTCAGTAGGTATAGGTTTATACCGACTAATTACCCACTGTTTTATACAATTAGTATAATGCAATCTGAATTTCATTCTAGTAAGAAATCAGTCGGAATATCCGACTGACATCTAACAGTCGAATTGTTAGTCAATGTACCGATTTTTTTACTTATCTAACAAAAAATATAGTGAATTTCAACCTTAAAAAAATGTGAAAATGAAAAAATTAACAATTGAAAAAAAAATCAATCAAAACGGTCAATGTCACTTTACAATCGGATCTGAACACAAATTATAATCCATTTACAATCAAATCTCATTTTAGTATAGGTGTTCATTATATCCTATATAGTAATAGACCTTGACTTTTGAATTATGGAATTCGAAGTTCAGTTGAGTTATGAAATTCGGAATTTAGTTGAGTTATTAATTTTTTTATATGTATATCGAAATGGCATAGTTATTAAAATATATTTGATTTAAATATATTTTCAAATTTGATTGTATGTGAATTTTTATACTTATATTTTTTACCAAAATTAGTTGTTAGATTGAGACTTTTGTTTAAATGAAGGAAAATAGAGAGAAAAAAAGGATTCTGAAGGATGAAATAAACTTTTGTTAAGATAACAAATGGGGAGGATAGATAAAAATTTTAAGGATATACATGTAATGAATTATTTATGAGTGAAATTTGAAATATGGGTACAAAAATTCAATATTGTTGGCCTAGTAAGTTAACAAAGGTTTATCTCAAGCAAATTCTTTTTAATGTTCTTGAAATTATGAAATGCATCGCCTTCAATTAGGGATGACATTCGAATAAAATTATACAGGTTTCGCACCGCATTCGCTCTAATTGGAACGGGTATAGGTATGATAATGGAAGATATTGGGTGGGTATGAGTGTGAAAAGTCCTACCTGCTTTAGGTAGTAGTTAGGTGGTGGGTATAATGTCTTACCTGCCCTATATCCACCCACCCAAGCCCCTACCCACCTGCCCTGTATGTAGTCTCTACCCTATATTTACAATGTACTTCCTCCGTTTTTTTTACTTGCACCATTTCCACTTTTTACACTATTCATCATTTGATAGTGTTTTGTATAGTGCGACTATTAAACGATAAAAAAACCTAGTCATGTGGGATCTTGTTTTATTCGTCTCGTCGAATACTTTCATAATATCAAATTTTTATAATTTTTAGTTGAGTATAATTCTAGATATAAGCAATCCGACAAACGCATTGGACTGCGTAAAAGTATGTTGGGGTGCAAGTAAAAAAAAACAGAGGAAGTACTAATTTATAACAATTTTGCATATATATTTTTATTAAAAACTATGGACAAAAAATCAAGGATATTAATTTTATTTTATTACATTATATGATTTAAACAAAATTATATATACACTTAAATTGTAAAACTTTAGGGAAATTATCAATGGTACCATTGTGTTATTACACTTTATCTTTGGTACCCCTGTGTTTTTTTAATTCCAAGCGTAACCCTGTGTTATTACACTTTATTTTGGGTACCCCTGTGTTTTTTTAATTCCAATGGTATCCTAGTTTTTCTTGCTAATTACAAGTGTGACCCTTTTTAAGCTTTTTCAGTTAATTGTCTGTTAACTTTTGGTTTCATCCTAACCATGATTAGGTTCTTCTTTTTCTTCTTCTTCTTCTTCTTCCCTTTTCCCTTCAACTCCATTGAATTTATTTATCCGTCTTATCTGCTTCAGCTACTCTTGTGAGAGACCGTCTTTCAAAGAGACGACCTCAAACAAAAGGCCCATGTTTATATTTTCTCTCTAATTTGTATTAATTGGGCTATTTAGCCCATATATCTAATGCGTCTATAAAAAAGACCGTCTCTCATAATAATTTGTGTATCTGCTTTGTCAAAATCCTATCATTAAAACTATAATCCAAATGCAAGGACAAGTAGGAGTGATACAATTTGCTTTGTCAAAATCCTATCACTAAAAGCATTACCCAAATAATTTTTCAGTAAGGAAGTAATGAGCAGCATATTAAGCTATATTCTAGAAATAATCAATGGGGTGTTTGGCAATCGGCTTTTCGCTTAGCTTTTTGGTTGGCTTTTGGCTTTTGGCTTGTTGGTTGGTCAAACAGCCAAAAAAAGTGTTTGGTAAATGGCTTTAAAGCAGCTGAAAAGCTGGCTTTTAAGCCAAAATGAAAAAGCTACTCCAGCTAGCTTTTTGGGTTGGCTTTTGGCTTGTTGGCTCACTTTTTCTCTAATAAACAGCCAACAGCCAACATTCAAATTTACCAAACATCTCCACAAACAGCTAGCTTTTTAAGCTAGCTTAAAAGCCAATAAAAACAGCCAACATTTCCAGCTGGTCAAATAAGCCAACCGCCAACAGCCAACAGTCAGTTGCCAAACACCCCCAATAACAAACACATTGGATTACATAAAAAGATATTTGGGTGCAACTAAATAAAAGGGGGTAAGTATAATTTAGCTTCCAAATAATACTTCTTTCGTTCGTTAATGAAGTTCCGACAAGCAATGTTCACGGGGATTAAGAAAAATAAAATCTTTTTAACAGTAGATATATAATATATAATTTTATTAAATAATAAATTTGATGGAGGAAAAGTGGAGATCATATACATTATTAAAAAAATATTAAAAGAAAATTTGTGGAAAAAATATGGAACCACAACTAATAAAAAAACATTTTTATAAAGCTAGTGGAAAACATGTGAGACTATAACCATTATTAAAATTTAATGGAAATTTGATCATGTGGTGACCATGAGTTTTTGACTTTTCCATAAATGTTTTTTGCATATGGTGACCTTGAGCTTCAAAATTTTCCATTAGATAAATTGTTAAATTTTTGGTTAGAATAAGTTTGTATTTCGATTTGATTTCGAAATCATGTGGTCAATTAAAGTGATCACGACGTTTATTTTTTAAATAAAATATCATGACATTAGGTAAAAATAGTGTAAAATTAATAAAAAAAAACCTTCTCTTTTTGACTACTCAAAGTCACAAAATCTTAAAATAAAAAATATTTGTCTCTTACATGGAAAAACTGAAAGTTTAAGTTTACAACATAAAATTTCCCGAATATTAAAATAAGAATATTAAGGTTATTTTGATCCAAAATTTACGATGTAAATAAATTATTCTTTATAAAAACAACAAACAAAACATTCTAAAATGACAAATGGGAACTTATTTAAAAAACTGAGTGAGTAATAAATAAAGTGAAACCAAAAATCAGAAGAAAAAGTACTTATTTGTAGATTAAGTTTATAAACAAAGCATTAGTTCGTAATTACTCCCTCCTATTCATTAGTTTTGTCCACTTTCCTTATTTGGTAAAGTCACTTCACTTGTCCACTTTCTATTTTTGGCAAAATTTTTTACTTAAATACCCCCAACTACCCCAACTTATATTATTAAATAATACCCCACCTACCAACTTTTCAATTATTATAATCACTTAAAATACTCCACTACCACCTTTTCAATTATTATAATCACTTAAAATACCCCACTACCACCTTTTCAATTATTATAATCACTTAAAATACCCCACTACCACCCCACTATCATTTTTTCTTAAAATGCGGTCCAAACACAAAGTGGACAATACTAATGAATAGGAGGGAGTAATAATGATGATTGCCAATTATTTTATGAATAAAATAACGCCATCACAGATAACGTAATGGATTAGGGGGTTAATCATAATGCGCATGGCTTGGAATTGGATCAAATCATGGTTAAGCAATAACTTTAAGCCGTACTTTGCTTGATGATTAAGCTTACAAAAACGTGTTTTCATGCATAAAAAGGCTGCTATTTTACGTCTCTCATGAAATTTGTCAATTTTTTTTTTAATTTGTCCTATTAATTTTTGGAAAAAGTGTCAAAAAATATCTAATATTTTTTTTTAAAAAAAAGTACCTAATAAAAAAAATTTTAATTACCACCTTATTCATTTTTTTAATTATCTCATTAATTGTCATTTGGCAAGATTCATGGGCGGAGCAAAAGTTGAAAAAAAATTTGAAGGCTCTGTGGAATTTCAAAAATTATAATATGTTTTTATCAATTTTGTATCTTTAGATACTAAATATATAGTACCCCGTATTACGTAAGTTAATATTAATACCCCAAATTTTTTGGGGCCTTGTGCGGTGGAATATGCTGAACATGCTCAGTATCTCCCCTGGCAAGATTGATGGAAGAGATTGTATATTCCGTACAATTGCGTATTGCTTTCAGTAATAATACTAGTTTATTTTTATATAATTAATCAATTTAAAATAGTAAGTAATCACTTTAATACTCTAATATATACCTCCTCCTAATCAATTCAGTTGTCCCATTTGCTTGGGCGCGGTTATTAAGGGTGATGTAGAATCCATAAAAAAGGTGGTGGTAGGTTTTTTAATTGATTAAATTAAGGTTGTGTTTGGGAACTAGCATTTCATTTTAAACTAATGATTTCAATTATGAAATCATGAATGTAGAATTTGAGAATGACAAGGTTAGGGAGGTCATTCTCAAATCCTCATTTTTAAACCATTTTGATAACAATTGTGGATTTGACTCAAATCCAAATTTGAAATTCTAGTGTTTGCCAAATACTAATTTTGAGTCAAATAATCTATATTTTCAAATCAAATCCTCATTCCCAAACATAGCATAAATGTAAATGTGAAAGTTGGGGTATTGTAAGTAGTAAAAGCGGGAATACTTTAGTCTTTACTTGTGTGAACATGGGGTATTTAGGTCAAAAAAATTGACGAAAAAAAATGAGATAATTAATAAAAACTTGCCAAATAAAAAAATGGGACAACTAAATTAATTTAGAGGGAGTAAATTATAAAGTAGTCCACTAAAATAGATTTATTCTCATTATAAACCCGTCTTAATTACGAAATTGTGAAACTATGTATTTTTGGTTTTGGTTATTGAGATGCACACGCACCCGGCTTTGGACCATCGTCTTCAAATTTGACACATGATTCTCTCTTTTCCTTCTTTCTATCTATGACGATTCTCTTTCCTTTAATAAATGTTTTATTAAACAATATTCTAAAAGATAACGTCCAATTCTTATTTTTCTTCTTTGATTCTTTTATTAGTATTTTTTTTGTTGGACTAAGGTTAAAAATCTGATTTTTCCTCTTACTCTTCACAGCTCGTTTGGTAGCTAGTAATAAACGGTTGTAATGAGAATAAAAAATTATTGTAGTTTTTAGTTGTAAAAAACTCTTGGCTACCTTGATGACCATGCTTCTCTAACTCCAATTATCTTTATTTTCTTCATAAAATTAATTCCAATATATTACCATTAGGAGAGGTGGTAATAGAAATTTGTAAACAAAAGTTTTTTTTGGTGATCAAGTTTTATTACCATGGGAATAAAATGAAAGTTTTGATGAAATTTTACACTATAAATCATTTCTATTACCATCATTTAGTACCACCATTTAGTACCACTAACCAAACGGACCGTCAGTGTAATGTTACAATTATTCAATTAATATCATTATTTATAATTTAGACTTATTTAATAATTAATTTTTTTCGTTAGCTTATCAATTGACTTATAAATTTTGGTTTTGATTTTTGATTGATCTGATAGTCATAAAATAAAAAATGAAAACCTTTTTATTATATGACTTTTTTAGCTTTGGTTTGTTTCCCATTTTTTCTAAAACAGTGAACATCCAACGAATATTTTATCAAATATTTCTATTAATAAGTGATTTATATTGATCGTTTAATAACTAACAAAAAGAGTCAATACAATTGTACCAACTGACAATTACTGACCTATGTAATTTAACTACGATCATGCTTAGTAAATATTTATAGGAGTAATAAAAACCAAAATATGAACACAAAGCTAATTAGAGACTAAAATTATGAAAATATAATTGTTGTCAGAGGCAAGAAATACGAAGAAGTCTTTATTTGAGTTATTGGATCGATTTCGGACGATTTTCGCATCAGTTATTTTTTGGATGCATGTTGCGATGGGTCGCACTTGAGTCGGGTCGGTTAGTCATGCGTCAGTAGAAAATTGATTTTTCGAGCTATTAGATTTGCATCAGTTCAGTGTCGGTTCAAGTTCGAGTCGAGTGTTAATTGGTCTTGGATTGTCATCGGTTAATAATTGGTTTGATTTTATTGGGTAAAGATCGGATTCGGTTATATTTCAAAATTTTGAAAAAATTCTGATGAACTTACATGATTTATAATTTGTTTAAGTGTTTGTTGTTATCATGTTTTAAAATCATTTTTACATAGTAAAATGAGTTAGGAAAATATGGTTTTAATTTTCATCAAGGGAGAGATGAAACGCTCAACTCCGTTAAGTGATGATATTTTAAATGCATATTAAATGAAATAAACAAATTAAATTATTAAATTTAGTTGTTTAATAGGTCCTAAAATCATATTAAATATGAAATATGTAAATGATAAATAATTTAAATCCAAAGTCCAAATTTGTGTTGAAACATTTTTTTTTAAGATGTGTTGAAACATGTTTGATCTTAAGTTGACTAAAGTTTAACGTTGTATAAGACAAATATTTTAGACGAAGTAAAACTTGTATTTATTTTAGGGTTTTTTGTGAATTACAGCCTCAAAGTTTTCTCGTTTTATGAATTACAGCCGCAAAGTTTTTTTTTTATGAATTACAGCCACCAAGTTTTGAAAATGACCACCATTACGGCCAAGTGACCGGTTGACACCGTTGACCAGGTTTTTTACCTTTGACTTTCCATTTTTTCGATTTTTCTTTTTTTTTTTGAGTTTTTTTTTTTCTTTTTCCTTTTTTGAGTTTTTTTCTTTTTCCTTTTTTTAATTTAATTTCTTCATCCCCAATCCCTTTCTCTCTCCTCCTCCTCCTTCTTCATCCTCTTCATCTTTCTCTCTTCCTCCTCCTTCTTCATCCTCCATTAATCTTCAAAGACCCAATTTCTCTTCAAAATCCAAACCCTAAATTTCTTTCCACCATTAATCTCTCTTCATCACAATCAACAAATATATTCCAACCTTTAAAATTAGCCAAATGTGAAGTTAAGAATCTGGAAAAAAGGAAACTCAGTACTTTCTAGTTTCCCTCTTTCTCTCCAGATCGTTGTAGCAGACATCAGTAAATTCGAAATGGAAGGGTCTTATGATCGAATTCTGTCGATTGAAATGTTCGAGGCATGTATACCAGTAGATTAGCTACTTATGAGGAGGTATCGTTGTTCTTTGTTCAGGATTTGATAAGATCTGTTCTTGTTATGCTGCAGCACATGATGAATTACGGAGATCTTCTAAAGAAAATATCAAATTGGAGGAAACCTCATGGTCTTCTGTTTGTTCATTATTTCTGTCATAAAGCCTTTGCATACCACTTTAAGGCTTTGACCCTCATTAGGCACAAGAAGTTGGGGTTTCACAAGTGCTTGATTTTGAATTCATGGCAACTGATCTCATTTGTAGTGCACACAATGGGTCTTTTTCATCTTTAATTGGGTCTCCACAAATTGGGTTTTTTGGGAATAGTACTAGTAATAATGGTAACAGGGAGAAATTTATGGATAATTTTCACCATTTTCATCTTCAATTGGGTCTCCACGAATTTATGGATAATTTTCACCATCTTAATTGTTTTCCGTCTGATTAAGATTCATGGTACTCTAATCTAAATAACCCAGATGAACAAAATCAGAAATATCATTCAAAGTACAAATTCAGATTTTGATAAAGATAAAATAAGATAATTGAAGAAGAAATTATATAGTCATCTTTACTAGTGCCAACTAATTCAGATTTTTAAGTTCATAGATTAGTCAAAAAATTCAGATTTTAAGTTCATAGATTCATGTTCATTTTGTTCTAACTTTGAAGGTTGGGATATATTTGTTGATTGTGATGAAGAGAGATTAATGGTGAAATGAAATTTAGGGTTTGAACTTTGGAGAGAAATTGGGTCTTTGAAGATTAATGGTGACTTTGAAGATTAATGGAGGATGAAGAAGGAGGAGGAAGAGAGAAAGATGAAGAGGATGAAGAAGGAGGAGGAGGAGAGAGAAAGGGATTGGGGATGAAGAAATTAAATTAAAAAAGGAAAAAGAAAAAAAAACTCAAAAAAAAAAAGAAAAAAGAAAAAAAAACTCAAAAAAAAAAAGGAAAAATCGAAAAAATGGAAAGTCAAAGGTAAAAAACCTGGTCAACGGTGTCAACCGGTCACTTGGCCGTAATGGTGGTCATTTTCAAAACTTGGTGGCTGTAATTCATAAAAAAAAAACTTTGCGGCTGTAATTCACAAAACGAGAAAACTTTAAGGCTGTAATTCACAAAAAACCCTTTATTTTATTCACAAATTAAAGAAGTGATTTACTTAGTGAACAAGTTATTCTAATTATAGATTTTCCTAAAAATACTCCCTCCTATTCACAAGTTTTGTCCACTTTACTTTTTGGTTACTATTCACTAATCACTCTTAATTTGTATTTTTCTCTTAATCTATAAAGTAATATATAGTCATGTGGGATCTTATTTTGTTCGTCTCAATGCAAAGATTATTAATATCAAATTTTTATAATTTTTAATTATACACAATTAAAGATATTAAAGATTAAAATGTTGCCTCGGCATGTGTGCAAAATGTAAAGTGGACAAAACTTGTGAATAGGAGGGAGTATTAAATTGTTTTTTAGGGCATTTAATTAAAATATAAAGAAGTCATATTCAAATGGACCTATAATCATGGAATAATATGTGGCTTATATAATTTGGTTAAGTAGTTTGAATTAATCAATATCCTATACTTGGTATGAGTACTTACATGGCAGGACCACAAAGTTTTGGAGAAACTAGAAATAGTAAGAAACACGCTTGTATTTAATAAGTCAAAGTGGAGCGTCCATTTTACTTGTTGACCATGTAGAGCTGTTCAAATATGACCCGACCCGAAAATCTGAACTGAACCCGAAAATGTGTTTTTTAAAGTTTATCGAACCGATATAACCCGAACGCAAAGTTTTACCCGAGCCGATTTACAACCGAAAATGGAAAAACTAAACCCGAGCTGCGGCCAATTTTTGCAACCGACAAATAATCGTTAACCAAGATTACCTGAATCGAATAATGACCGACCCGAGTCTTATCCGAACCAAATCATGCTCGAAACCGAACTCAATCCGCTAAAATCGACTTAACCCAAACGAATTTTTAATCAAACAACTGTAAACCAGAACCAATTTTTAACGTAGAAGTATAATCGACTCATATTCAATCATCTTAACAGTTAATCTATTAAAATAATAGATATTTTAATAAATTAAATTTTATATTTACTTGGCTTCATATATTAGACTTAATAATTAATGGTCAATGTTTATTTAATTAATTTTAATCAATTTAGATGAAAATTACAGTCTAACAAGTAAAAGTAACAAAGAAATAATCACTAATTGATTAGCATTTTAACTATATTGCTTTAAGTAAAGAGAATCTTAACATCAATCAAAAAATGACTAACAACTTAATATGATATTGACTCGATCGATATTGATTAGTAATTTGTAGTCGAATTCCACTTGAAAAATACCCGAATCTGATCTGTACCCAGTAAAACCGAACCAATTACTAACCGATGAGAACCTGAGACTAATTGACACTAGACTCAAATTCAACCGACATCAAACCGATTGCTAACCCAATAGCTCGAATAACCGATCTTCAACCGAACCGTGACTAAGGGACTCGACCTGAGTGTGACTCGTCGTAACACGCATCCAAAAAATAACCGAACCGAATGACACTCGTTCGAAATTGACTCGATCACTCGAATGAACACCTCTATGACCAAGGCTTTGAAGACTAATTCAGCATAAACAAGTGGAGAAAATTAAGGAATGTAGTTTCCATATTCTTAATGGCTATTTTGAAGGCGTAACATATATATTGAGGCTTCATTCAAGAATTGAAGAACTACAACACAACACTTTACATTTGAGCTTTCTTATTACTTTGAGTCTTAAGATAAAAAGGGTTGTAAATTTAGTTCTTCATAACTCTCTCATTTGTAATAGGATTAAAAGTTCTATTCTCATTTACGCCTTAAAGTTTGGAATACTTAAATTATTCATTTGTATTCTCTTTTGTGAGATTGGAACTAGAACTTTTATTAAGGGAAGTTGTAAAACATTTTTCAAGTGGAAAAATAGGGTGATAGATGATAGCAGGGCCGTCCCTGATATTTTGGAGGCCCTAGGCCAAATTATAAATAGGGCCCTCGTATATGATGTACTTGAATAAAAGTTTCTAACCATACCTTCTTTATTCATATTTGCTTTCTGTTGTGCCTTATTTTTGAATGTTTAAACGAAAGGATAATATATTTATTAGTCTAGTAAAAAAATCCAAGAGAAACGCTATACAAATATGCTCTAATGAATTACACAAAACAACTTTATTATTTCATGGTATCAATCAACGATTGAAAATTAGTGTTTCAAGCATTATTACTTTTGTTGTGTGGAAGCACAATTGTAATTTTATTGTGTAATTTGCTATCTATATTGATGTTAATTTTTTGTAGCAGCTAATAAAAATCAGAGGATGAATATCATTAAAGAAAATTACTTTTTAGTTTAAATCGATGGAAAATAAACATAATTAAAGGTATTAGTGAATTATAATAAAAAATGTTAAATTTAATAAAATAAATCAACATTAGTAAGAGTGAATTTAATAAAAAAAAATTCAAATGAGTTGCAGTCACAATTACATTTTAAGTTATAATTTTTCGTTCTCTTAATATTATGACACTAACAAACATCCGATATACTTTCCAAATTTTTTTAATCAATGAACTACATGGGTTTGTTTTACTTAACTAATACAGTTTAGTCATTGATTAGAAAAAAATAGGTTTTTTTTTTATCAAATTATTGCAATATATTTTCAATAACCTTCTCACTTTTTCATAATTTTTTTGAATAAACTTTCATAATATTTTTTGAAAGAACTTTCATAATATTTAATACACTAATTTATTCTTTCTCTAATTATACATAGTCACAAAATAAAATTGATATTAATTATTTATATAAAGACGAATTATATAAAATTTCACTAGATATATTTTAACTTACAAATTAAAATAAAATAAAAATTAAGGTTTAATTAATTAATTAATAGTAATATTGTTTTATATGAGGTTGTTCAAATATTTACTATTGAAGTCTAAGTGTATATAGAAAAATGAAAAAGAATTGAAGTCCACGTATAGAAATGGGGGCCCTATTAGCACTACTTTCTTCAACTTTTAATGTGTATTTTTAGGAATTCTTAAGGGTATTTTTGACTTTTTCTTATAAAAATTGTGAAATACTCCTTTCTTCAACCTCTGCGTCTTCCTTCACCATTACAGAACACACAGTCGACAACCGGTCAACCGCTATTCCACAACTCCCTTACTCCGGTCTCCGACTCTCAAAAATGGGGCCCCTTTATATGTTGGGCCCTGGGCGGCGGCACTCCTCGCCTACCCCCAGGGCCGGGCCTGGATGATAGAGAGATCTTCTTAGTTTTTTAGGTTTCATTAATAACAGGCAACGAAGCCTAAGGGTTGGAAAAGAACCCATAGGTAGGGACTAGGCTATTGATACTTGAACCTTGTTTAAAAATTCCTTGTTCTTATTTAAGTTTTTTTGTACTTTGTTTAAAGATTTATTATTCGTCTAAAATAGATTCAACAAACTGTTTTAACAGGTCTTCCAAGCTCTTGAGCTCATCTTTCAAAGAAAATTTTAAACGGACATACTGTCTATTCACCTCGCCCTTCTAGAGAGTATTTGATCTCCTATCAACCTTCAATGATGATTAAACTCAAGCAACATTAACAAAATAAACGAACAAATTACCACGAAAAACAGAATAGGGGGCAAGCGACGAGTCGTCGTCCATAGCACCGAGTCAGAGCTTCCCCAAAAGATGACTCGACTTTTCATTTTATTCTAGAATGAGTTTCGATAACCAAAGCGACGAGTCAGAGCTTCCCCCTGTTTTAAGTATATATATATATATATATATATTATATATATATATATATATATATATATATATATATATATATATATATATATATATATATATATATATATATATATATATATATATATATATATATATATATATATATATATATATATATATATATATATATATATATATATCTATATATATATATATATATATATATATATATATATATATATATATATATATATATATATATACTCTATATATATATATATATATACTCTAAATGTTGAAATACATTTACGAAATTTAAATATATACCCCACCAAAATACTACCTTCCCGCCCAACTAAATACAAAGATGAAGCTAGTAAGGAAAAAAGTGTAGTTGTGTTTGTAAATGAATGAAGAGCAAATGGTAATTGAAGTAGAAAACAAAGAGCAAGTATCCAAAACCATAAAGTGGATGTAATGAAAAAAGTGATGCACAAGTCACAAGCACAAACAAGTACTTGTAATTAGTACTTGAAATTAAATGCAGGCTAAACGTTCAGAATTCAGATCAGACTCAGTACTGGAAAAGTAGTGACTTGGATTAAACTTCATCTTATTCATACACTTCAGATATTGGAAAAGTAGCATTATGAAGTATATAATATAGATATATATAATATAGTTCAGATATCATGCATGGTTTTGAGGCCTCAGTAATTTTGTCAATATATGACGCTGCTACTGCTGCTGCTTTGTTTTTGTAGTCGCTTTCCAGCTCAATACATGGATTGTGATGAGATACTTATCTTCATCCACAAAGTCATCCTTTACGTCTTACAAACATAACTCTCACGTCTTGCTAACACATTCTTTTGTAGCTCAACTTGTCATAATAATATTAATATATTGTCAATTTGATAAAACAAATTCACTTATATTAATATTAATTTTTAATAAATTCTAATTTCTGAAAATAAACTCAACTGTTATTTATTGTGAAGAAACTAATTCTCCCAAAAGTTTAAATTGATGGTTGAAACCCCATGATATGTTATATACTCTAACATTCCCCTCACACGAGAGCCCATTGGGATATAAGTGTGGATGAAGCACATGCCCTCCTCATACCTGGCGGTAAATATTCCACTTTAAATAAGGGATGGTTATTCAAACCCGAAACCTTTTGTCACGTTGGCTTTTGATACCATATTAAGAAACCATGTCAACCAAAAATTTAAACTGATGGTAGATGCCCATGATATGTTATATACTCTAACATTTATAACTTTCTAACTTTCTTTTTAGGTCAAGTTATTTTGAATAAACAATTGGTAGGTTTATTTGCAGTGGATCAAACAAAAAGGTTTATTTATTGTTGATAATTTATCCTTGAGTGGTTGAGTACCATTTCATCTTACTAATTTGTTACATTTAGCTTTAAAAGAGAAGGCCTAGAATCCAACAATGGTAGAACTATAGTAGAAAATGAGAAGAAAACAGAGTAATAACCAAGAGAATAACGACAAACAAAAAACAATGTGTTTATGAGGTATCTAATGATACCTCCCCCTAAAAAGATGATTACTTTCATTAATGGAATCAACATTACACTAATGACTAATCAAACACACTTGAGAACAACCTCTCAAGTTAGTGAATCCATTCAACAATGGATATTACCCCTAAACTACCACAATGAAGAAGAAAACTCTTTTAGTGTCTAACCCTAGCTTCCTCTCTTGTATAGTCTCTCCACTTACTTCTAATGATGTTCTAAGCTCTCTTTTATAGGCACACAACATATTAGAAGACCCTAGGAAAAATGGGTAAAAGCCCACAAACAAATCCCGCAAAAACAGAATCGCGACATCCCTTCGCTGAAGCTCGCTCGACCCGAGCCTATGCTGCTCGACCGGTCGAGCAGTCCCTCACAAGCTACTGGACAGCTGTTGCTTATTGGATCGATCAAGCAATAGTTGCTCGAGTGGTCGAGCTTCCTTCAACCTACTGTTGTTGGCATCTCTTAGGCATGTTCCTTGGTCATGGAACATCCTCCTCGATTCATGCCACGATCGACACACTTGGTCTTCGTCGCACCTTCATCATGCCTCTCCGAAGACCCTTCACGTGGTGGAGATCTGAGACTTGCTCTAACAAGCTTATTCATAGATATAATATACGAACTTTGAAAAGCTAATATTTTACTGTGTTCCCATTTTATGTTCCTACAAGGAATAATCTTATTTCATAAATACCTATAAGAGTGATTAGAAATGATTGGTTACCATTCATCATTAAAGAATGAGTATAAATACAACCCTAATTATTAGGTTTATGTAAACTAATTAAATATTTACACAATATTCTCTAATATAATTACCAAAGATTAATGATACACAAAATATACAATATACCAAGAATGTATTTCTATATTCTAGCACACTTCGTCTCGCAGTCGAATCGCGAGGTTTCCAAACGCTATAAGACTGGAGCGAAAATCATCAAAGAGAACTTGAGGAAGATCTTTGGTAAAAATATTAGCAATTTGGTAACGACTAACGAGAGGGAACATGTAACACTGGAGAGAAAATAATTTAAAATTAAAACACATATATTAACAAAATAAAAATAAAAGATATTTAACGTTATTTTACCCATCATAACAATTTTTTCTAAAAAGCAGACATCGTGATTACCCTTATGGAATAACTCTTTCGAAAACCCGGTTGAAACAAGTAGTTATACACCTATTTTTCGATGAGTAAACCAATAAAGATATTTGACGTCATTTATACCCATCATAACAATTTTTTTCAAATGATGTTAAATTTCTTTTTCGGTTTATGTGTTGGAAAATAGATAAATAAGTACTTGTTTCGACTGGATTTTCGAAAGAGTTATCCCATAAGGGTAATCACGACTTCAGTTTTTTTTTATTTTGTTAATATATATGTTTTAATTTTAAATTATTTAAAAATACAAGGACTAATGAGAAACTGACACATAAACAACTTAACCTCTCAAATTGGTCAAACACTCAAACTTAACGGTCAACAAACGTCTTCCGTTAAGTGGTGGTCATTTGTAGAGAAATGTATTAGATTAGATAGTTTTTTGCAAAAAAAAAAATTACATTAGGTAGTTTTTGCAAATAAACCTATAGATTAGATAGTTTCTTATGATTTTCCTTGTCATTAATACAGAGAGAGTATATTTGGGAAAAATGGGAAGGATTATGAAGGTATATTTGGCAAAAAAATTTTCCTAAAATGGACAAATATTTAAAACTACCCGTTATAGTAAGGTGGGCAAACATAAAAGAACAGAGGGAGTATTTATCATGAAAAGGAGGGATTTTGGTACCGTTGATACTTCTTTCAATCTAATACTACAAGAAAACTCCTTCTGGGGGGTGACTCTTTGGTCGCGCTCTCATTTATGGATATGAGTTGCCACCGTCTTTCCCTCTTCAGATTATAGTTTTCTATAATTGGAATATACTGGGTATGATAATGATGATGATGACTAGCTCATTAGCTATAAATACATCTGAATTAATAAGAAAATGATTAAAAACAATATATGCATACTTATATAAGTAATTCTATTGTTTAATAAAGTGGATCGATCTATCTATGAGCTTCCTCCTCCACTTTAAAGATGGAGGATTTTAATTCCTAAAATAACAAGCTTAAAAGTAACGTGTGAGAATTGTGTATTTGCCTAACACTTAAATGTTTTATCTTTCACCCTTGTAATAAGACATTAATTTTATCCACTAACTGACAAGATTAATTTTTTTCTCTTTTTATATCTCGATGAAAAACAGTAATAGAGAACACGTACATAGCTAAGAAAAATGAAAATAATTTCAACAATCATGAAATAAGAAATATCCATACTCATCTCTGAGCGGGATATTGAGTATGATAATGATAATTAAATAAGGAATGCAAAAAAAAAAGATTCTCATGCAAAAAAAAGGAAGTTAAGGTCATTCAATTTATGAACAGTTGAGGTCTAAAGTTAAAAGTGTAAAGTGTAAAGTAAGAAGTAGTAGAGGAGTTGAGGATGTAAGAGTACCTGGGATTTGAAAGCTACTAAACCTTGTTTCTTCAAGTTAATAAGCAGTGGTCCATCCCATTATACTGTTCTAACCATGTGAACCAATACATCACGACAATTAATGCTTTTCTCCAAAGACTTGACTACAAAACTTCAATTTAAAGTTTTCTCCATCTAAACCTAATAAGAAATATGATTTGGATTTGTTAAAATGTCGTTTGAATTTGTATTAGAATTTTCAAAATCGAAATATTAAGCTTTGAATTAGGTTTTAGCCTACTAAAAATGGAAAATCAAAATTTTGAACTGAATTAAAATTATAGCTCACTAGGCGAATAAATCTTCTGCAACACTGAACGCAAACAATTAATTTTAGTTGGCGATGGTCGAAAAAATATTACGTGTTTTTACAACAAAATAAGTCTTTATTTAAGTTTTTAGTCATTTCATATATTTGTAATCATTATCATAAATTTTTTTTGCTTAACTATTTTGGTTGTTCTAAGTTGTTTGGCATTTTAGTTTTATATTTAGTTGAAAATTTGATTTGGATTATTGAACTTAAAATGCAAAATCCAATTGATTAAGTTTTGTTTGATTTGAATTGTGATCAGATTTGATTTGGAGTTCGATTGAAAATTCAAAGACCAAATTAAAAATTGGTTTAGTTTTGGTTTTTTTAAAAAAAACAAATGGTAAAATGAACGTTTACCCCCTAATTGCAAACTCCTGTAATATTCACCCTTTCATCTTAGTGAATTTTGACCTTTAACATATAAAGATGATTATACTCTCTCTATTCTATTTAGTTGCCACATTTTCTCATTTGGCAAATTCATATCAATTGTCACATTTTCTTTTTTTGTCAATCTTTTTTTGCTTAAATATCTCATGTTCACACAAGTAATATCCAAAATACCTCCACTTTTACTACTTACAATACCCACAATACCACCTTTAACAATTAATATAATCACTTAAAATACCAACTAATCATTTTAATAGACCCCACACCATCCTTAATAATCGTGCCCAAGCAAATGGGATATCTAAATAGAATTGGAGGGAGTATTATAACTTTTATATACTAGATTAACAAACGACTCAATAAGACGAAAGAAGTCATGTCAATGAAGTAGCAATAAAATAGTACTTATAATACATGGATGGCTAAATAAAATAGTCTTGTGCCCTTTTATTTTGCACCATTTTATACTTTAATTCATCCTACTAATTTTACATTTTTTTGGCAATAGTTTAACTTTCATCCTTTTAATCTTATCCACAAACTTATATTATTATTCTTCATTTTAATCGCTCATTTTTATCATACATTTACTTTTTGTCTCATTACCAAATCCATCTACATTTCCTTTGAATTTTGTCTAATTTACACTGTGCAAAACGAGAGATACAAAGGGAGTAATTATAGTAGAGGTAGTAGGTATATATACAAACTTTGAATATGCGCGACAATTTATAAATTTGGGGCAGATGGATGCACGAACATCATATCATCATATATAGTTTATAATGCAGGACAACCACCTCACCGACTCAACTTTGTTGATTTAACGCTTTATAAAAGGACTATTACTATTTATGATTAGTCTTACTCGGAATAATATAGAATCATACAATTATGACTTATGAGTTATAGAAAAAGTTTGGCCAAATTTGAAGTAGACGGTTGCTTTCCTTTTGTAAACAATCATTTACTAGTAAAGTTTTGAATTAAAATAATATATAGTGAAAAGAGATTAAATTCACCGAAACCTGATAAGATTAAACTTTATTTGGTCGTCTTCCGGGAAATTTTATCCGGCAGGGTATGAAGGATTTTGCTTATCTGTGTTAAACATTATGCACGGGAAACTCACGTGAGTATTAAAGACACGTGTCCTTCATTTAAGAGCCCCTTTTTAGGAAGTGGGACACGTTTTGCTTATAGACGCCACAAAAGACAAAAAGAGTATTTGATTGAACTTAAGCGATAGACACGTATAAAAAGAGGATTAACACATGCAATGAATGTTTCTAGTGACCGGGAAAAGGAATGTTGGTCTCACAATCATCAGCTATAAATACATATTCAAACGCTATAAATGAGGTAACTAATTTCTTACATAAAAAGGAAAGTACAAAGAATTTAAAGAGACTAAATAGATACAATCTTAACTGAATTTCATAATTTCACATTGATTTCCAGAGCAACGTTTAAAACGATAAAAGATTGAATATCTTTGATAATTATTACATAGACCTTACGTCTAAATAAGTCCTAAGCAATAATTCACCTGATTGCCATTGTGCATCTTGAAGGACTTGTTAGGCAAATTCATCCCTTTATCTTATACTAACTTCGGCGTCGGAGTAGGTATCCGGAAAAGAATTTCGGACCTTTCTCACCCCTTGGTGTGTTTTGCAGATTTTCAGACATCTTCATTTATAAAGATCGTGCAGCATAGCTGACAGAGAATTAAATTACTAAACTTCCACCAGCATAATCACTCTGATTAAATCACAAATCAGGAGATTATTTAATTGTCCCCACAATCAGACAGGAACAACTCTCTTTTTCCTTTCGAAATTGCTATTAATAGAGAAATATTACAAGATAAAAAATATTATAATCAGTAACAATCTACAAAAAACAGTAGTTATTATAAATCAGAATTAGTCTCAGGGGCGAAGCTACATGGGGGGCTGGGGGAGGCCCGGCCCCCTTGCCGAAAATGCGATCCTTTGTATTTTTAACTTTGGCCCTCCTTACTAATATATAAATTATAATTTAAAGAGTGTAAAAATATAACAAAAATTACTATAACTTAATGTTTGGAGTAAACATTTTTAACATAAGGTTAAGGGATCAAATTTATATATGTCATTACACTATATCTTTCATAACTTTACAATAATTCATTGTTTTTATTCGTGTTTATATGTTTGCTATTTTAATTTTAATAGTATTTTTTGGAGACTTAATAAGCGAATAATATATGGAGTCAAAAACTCTTAGTTTTTCAAATGGGATAATTATATGAAAATTTCAACTCTATTTGTTAAATATAACTTTTACTATGATCCATATTCATTTAAGTCTATATAATTTTAAAAAATTCATGATTTAACTAGTTTTTGTATAGTAAATAATAGGGACGGAGCAAAGATTTTTGTCGCTCTATTTATTTTTACAGTGTCTTTTAAAGTAGTACCCTTAATTTGTTATATTTAAAGATAAAATTTTTTCACTTAGAAAATTTATTTGTAACACTATTATTCTAAATATAAAAATAAGTTTAAAAACAAAATACTTAAAAAGTGTTGCTTAGAAATGGGTCTGAATAACACCATTCAATATTTGAGGCCTCTTGTTTCTTGGCGCCCTAAGCGGTCGTTTTACTTGTTTACCTCGAATATCCTAGTAGCCGAAACTGGTAAATAATTTCTAGCATCGATTATTTAACCCCCCTAATTTAAAATCCTGGCTTCGCCTATGGTCTCAAGCCACCACCAAGTTAATTGCTTAGTAGTTGTACCCAAATACTAATACCCTAATAGATCACTTTCCTTATCAAAGTCACTTGACACCTTAGACCTATTAAAATAGAGTAGCTATTTGATTTGGTTTCGGTTCAGTGACTTTTGATGGTGCCATATTCACGATGGTAGTATTTAGTTTTTATAAAATATCAGTATTAACACTTTTTTTAAAAATTATACATGATAATATCCAGTTTATGCACTATCTAATTGTCGTATTAATTTCCATTAAATTCTTGTTAAATTCTGTTTAATTCATCATTTTATAAGTTTTTTCCACATGGTATCATTCAATTTTTGAACTTTATAATGCCAACAATTTTAGTAGTGCTTGAGATTAGGGGTATGCAAAAAACCCTAACCCACTTGACCGACTCGTCGATCCGCATCTTAAATGGCGGATCTATTTTCAATAACAACAGTACGTTTTGGGTACCCGACCCCTTAATCTGGTCAGATCATGGGCCAATAAATTAAAACAAGTATCCGTCAACCCGTTATATTAGATGAATTTTTTTTCAAAAATAATTTGTTAGTTTACTTGCGGCTATTAGACTAAGTGTTAACTAATATTAAGTAATAAGAAAAAAAAAGTCGATAACTAATTTTCAAGTGGGTTATCAACAAGTAAATTTAAGATTTAGAAGAAAAAATTAGTAATCTTTGCATTGAGCACGATTAAAAATTATAAAAATTGAGCACGATTAAAAATTATAAAAGTTTCACATTAATAATCTTTGCGTTGAGACGAATAAAATAAGATTCCACATGACTATATATTAACTTATAGATTAAGAACAAAATACAAATTAAGAGTGACTAGTGAATAGTAACCAAAAAGTAAATGGGACAAGTATGTAGAATAGGAGGGAGTAATATTAAGAGAGACAAAAAAAGTCATTAGTTTCTCTAAAAACAATAAAGTCAGTAGTTAATAGTCTAAAAGTAGTATTAAGAAAGAAAAATAAAGTGATCAGTACCTAATAATCTAATACTATTAGAAGAACCAAAATCACGTGCATCCCTAACTTGTCAAGGAACCAACTCAATCAAAAATTTAAACTAATAGTTGAGGCCTCAAGATATCTTATATACTCTATCACGCCCCCTCACACGAGAGCCCTTTGGGCTACATGTGTGGATGCAGCATATTCCCTCCTTATACATGGCGCTAAATACCACTTTAAATGAGGGGTGGTTCTGATACCATGTGTGTGCACCTCGTGTCTCCCCGTAAATATGTTGACATTCACAATAAGTTCTGTCGAGTTTAGCAGTCAAGGAACCAAAGGTAAATGTAAAGGACCTTCTTAGTATCTCGCACAAGGCAGGGTCCAAGTGGGAGTTTTCTTTTTCTTGAAAGATGCGAACAAATCGTACTTGTACCCTCAAGGAGGGAATAAAGAGATATGCGCGCAGTCAAGAAACCTCCAGTTGGTACCTGCGCCCAGTAGGGATCGAACCCCAAACCTTCTGCTCCACATGCAGATACTATATCCATTGAGCCACAAACACTTTTGGTTGAGGCCCTAAGATATGTTATATACTCTAACACGCCCCCTCACATGAGAGCCTTTTGGACTGGAAGTGTGAATACATCACTTGCTCTCCTCATACATGGCGCTAAATATTCCACTTTAAATGAGGGGTTGAGATTTGAACCAGTGACTTCTTGTCACGTTGGCTTTGATACCAAGTCAATGAACCAACTCAACCAAAAGCTTAACCTTATGGTTGAGGCCCAAAATATATTATATACTCTAATAGAAGAGAGAAATTTATACTACAAACTAAAATATATCTATATGGGATATTATTGAATTTGTTACGACTTAATATTTTTATTATATATTTTTAATTTTTTTTATGAAGTACTATCTTCGTTTTGTTACAAATACCTAGAGTTACTCAAAAGTGACCTGACCTGATAATTCAAATCGAAAACTGACCCGAAAATGTGGTCCTTTTTGGTTTATCGAACCGACAGTACTCAAACTGAAGTTGTACCCGAACTGATTGACAATCGAAAATGGGAAAGCTGAACCTGAGCTGTAAACAGTTTTTGTAACCGCCACATAACGATTATCTGAGATTACTCGAACCTAATAATGACCGACCCAAGTCATATCTGATTTGAATCATGGTCGAAACCGAACTCATTCCGGCTAAAACGGACTCAACCCGAACGAATTAGATCGAACTGTAGTAAACCTGAACCAGTTTTTAACATAAAAGTATGATAGATTCACTTTCAATCATCTTATTAGTTAATGTAATAAAGTGTTAGATTTTAATAAATTAAATTTTATAAATACATGGTTTCATATATTTAGAGTTAATAATGATTAATATTTATTTGACTACATTTCGAATTAGATGAAAATTGATAGAACTTTATAATTTTAATTTTTCGGTCAAATAAGTAAAAGTAACAAAATAATAATGATTACTAATTGATTTGCATTTTAACTATTTTGTTTAAAGTTAAGGAAATCTTATCATCTATTAAAAAATGACAAACAACTTAATTTGATATTGACTCGATCGATAGTAATTAGCAATACGTAGCCGAATTCTGTTTTTTAAAAAACCCGAACCCGATCTGTACCCGAAAAATCGAACCAATTAATAACTGATTACAACGCGAGACCGATTGACAGTCAACACAAACTTCAAGCGACACCGAACCGATGCTAACCAGATAGCTCCAATAACCGATCTCCAACCGAACCTTGACTAACCGATTCGACCCGAGTGTGACCCGTCATAACATGCAGCCAAAAATGAACCAATCCGAAATGCAATCGAACCCAATGACACTTGTCCGAAACCGTTCCGATACCCGAATGAACATCTCTATCAAATACCTTTCACAGTCTAATGCGTTTGTTGAGTTTCTTATATCTAAAATTATACTCAACTAAAAATTATAAAAATTTGATATTATGCAAGTATCCAACGAGAGGAATAAACCAAGATCACCTATGATATTTTTTCTTCCGTTTAGCAGTCGCAATATGAAAAATACTATCAAATGATAAATAGTAAAAAATGATTTGGGTACAACTAAAAAAAAGTATATTCTTATATATTTGTATGTTAAAATTTAAAAGCCATGTCAGAAGTAAGAAGTAGATTAGAACCTCAAAAGGAAAGAAAATACTCTACACAGTAAGAGTAAGTCGTATTTATTGAGTTCTGAAGAATCAAGTGTTTGAATGATTACTTTTTCTCACCAATCAACAACTCAGAAGTTGTCTTTTTTCATACGGAAATTAAGTTATTTTCATAGATATTTGAAATATAATTACAAGCATATCAATTTTTTAGCGGCTTTGAAGTTAAAATATGAGTTATTAGCAGGATCGGTTCTAGATATGTTCGAGGCTCAGAACGAAACAACACATTAAAGCCCTTTTTCATTGCAATTTATCATCTGTATGGACCCTTCATTTTTAAATATACATAAACTTTTAATAAAACATATTTGTTTAGGTTGATGAATTTACTAATACGTACAATTATTAACGATAACTAAGTTGCATAATAAATTTAGGAAAATTTACTTTTAAAAATCCGACCTTTGGGTCGTTATCTTCTAAAAATTCGACCTTTTGATTATTTTCTAAAAATCCCACCTTTGCACCCCATCTTCACTTAAAGTACACAGCCCATTGTCTAACCTGAAGAACCGGTTAAAATGAATTTTATAAAAAAAGGCCGAATTTTTAGAAGAGAACAACCCAAAGGTCGGATTTTTAAAAGTAAATTTTCCATAAATTTATTGTTGGTCAATTCAGACTTTTAAAATTCCAACCATATTATTGAAATGATTTGTATTCACAGTTTAAAAATAAATTTGACTAAACAATAAAGAAAGCAAAGTGAGGTTAAATGTTTACGAGTAACAAAACATAAATTTGTTTAAAAAACCAAAAAAAACAAAAATTTTAAAATCGAATAACCGGTATTCAATCCTGATTAAACCAAATATCTAAATTCAAGATTTTCGCTTTTCGAGCCGAAACTAAAATATGATTTCCATTATCCGGAAAACCGAATTTTTAAATCGATTTAGTATCCGATTTTGAACCAATAGGCAATAGTAGTTGTTTTCAAATAAAAAAAGGATTAGGTAAAGCTCTATTGTAAACTTGGCAACAACTTCATACCTCATGAAAAACGATATAATGACCGCAAAAAGCTTAAATTTAGGTGAGGAAAGCTGTTGACAAGCTAGCTCTTTTAGTTTTTAGGTAGGGAATGAATGTAAGCTAATCACTCAACGCGTAGAGGTAAAGGTAATTCTTTTTTTTTTTAGAGGCAAGGTAAAGGTAATGCTTAAAATTAAGCGAATGACTACTCCAAAATAAAGATTATAACTGGACCTACATTTTGATACTATGTTATAATTTAAAAGCATGTTCTTAATTTATAATATAGTATTTTTTTCATATATATATATATATATATATATATATATATATATATATATATATATATATATATATATATAAACTTAGAAGAACGGTACTTGATATAAAAAGGTTGAGAAAATTTTTATTAAGTTAATATTATATATATATATATATATATATATATATATATATATATATATATATATATATATATATATATATATGAAGAAGTTCCAGTGAGAACCATCCTTATATGAGAACCGTGAGAACCAAACTACGTTACAAAAAATCGTTACTTTTTACTAAAAATGTGTTACTTTTAGGCAAAAAAAGGTGTTACTGTTTTTTATGCTACTATTAGACAAAAAAGTGTTACTTTTAGAAAAAAATTATGAAAAGAACTCTTAAAAAGGTGTTACTTTTTACATAAAAATGTGTTGCTTTTCAAAAAAAACGTGTTACTTTTTAAAAATTATTTTTTCTGAAAGTAACACTTTTTATGCTAAAAAGTAACAACTTTTTTATAAAACAAAAGTAACATTTTTTTGTCCAAAAGTAACACATTTTTATTAGAGAGTTTGGTTCTCACGGTTCTCATATAAGTTTGGTTCTCCCTGGAACTTGACAATATAATATATATATATATATATATATATATATATATATATATATATATATATATATATATATATAAACTTATATGAGAAAGAAAGAGACAAATAGAACTATTTAAAATGAAAAATAAGTACATCAAATAGAAACAAAAAAAGTATACAATTAAATAAAAGAGGCAAGAGAAAGAAAGAGACAAAGATGGCATGATACCCAATGTTGCATCATACATCTTTATAAGTTATGGGACACGACTTCATGCCCACAACACCCAACTCTAACGGGTCCTCATTTGTTTACAACTCGTCGACTACGTAACATGCAATTATTATACATGACGAATTAGTTCCAATATTGTCCCACTATCTCTCATATTATAGTCATATATACTGTAATATAACATAAACCTAAATAATAGGTTCCAAGTATTATTCAACTAAAATCATGATAATCATCTTCAAACATCTTAATACAATATCTAAAAAGCTCTCACTTGAATTTACGCTATGTAGCAAATTTAATCAAGAGAGATATGAGTACAAGTAAAACATAAATTATAGACGGATAAAATAGTTCATTTCTCGTTTACTCACTAAGATGAGGTAATAATCGAGAATCACTGGTCACGAAAAGATTGAAGATAGTTGCATAGCGGGTTTAACAAGCATCACGAAAAGATCGAAGATAAGCAACTAGTCACGAAAGATGAGTAACCCAAGAAGGTTGAGTAATGGTGGATTTGGAGCAAGATATAAATAAAAAAGATAGGTGTATGTGTAGTATCTTTCAATGTTTATGTCCCATAAATAAACCAATGTAAAAGAGCAAGAGTAAAGCAAGTACTATTTATGGACCACTTCATTGCACTTTCAGAAATGTAATAATTGGGAGCTTTTAAAATTCCTATAGAGTGAGGCCAGCCAGCCAGCTAGTTTGACAGGGAACTAATAAGGTCAGATTCATATCAAAGAAAATGGTAAAAGGCTAAAAGCAACGTTTTTTACTCGTCCAGACTCAAAATCCAGCAAACAAAGCACAGCTAATGCAACCAAAACAGACCACCAACCAACCCACATATGCATCCGCCTTAGGATTAATTATTTTGTCTATGAACACACCAAAATTTGGTCAAAATAGTCCAAATTAGGGCCATAAATAAAGATAAACCATATTAGAATCAAATCTGGACTGTATCTGTATCTGTATTCTGTATGTATATATCAGACATCAGTATATGTACACTGCAGAAATTAATTATTCAAAACAATTCTGACATGTTTATAAAGAAATTTAATATCATACTTTGACCAGGAAAGAAAATACTCTTATTGAATAAGGATTTGAGATTGTATGTTTATATTTAAAAATTCAAATTTATGAAAAAAGAAAAAAATAAAAGAGGGAACAACCTCATAAATAGATAGCACATGAAAGAGAATGGGAGCACACTCTTCATCTCAATTTGTGTCTGACAAGTCCTTTGAAGAAGTCAAGACTGCAAAGTAAGATATAAACACAAAATTAATCATTAAACTGACATAAACTTGCAAGTTAGTATAAATTTCCAAAGCAAGATAGAATCAGCAGAAGTTCTTATGGATGAAATTTAACATGTCTGGATAATGCAGAATAATAAGATGAGCAGCCCATAAATATACTCCATACCACTGTCACACTTGATATGTTAAAATAAGGGCTAATATGATGAACAATAGACATACTTCAACCAGAATCGACGACGTCCAAGGAAATACACATGTATGTCCCCTTTTATTAGATGGGGGATGAGGTGAATATGAACCTTGCTGCTATACCAACCACCCAAAAGAAAGTAAAGGATGAAGGATACTTAAGAGTATGAGGGTAATAGTAATGTCAAAACTCAAAACCTTCATCTCTACATATGGACTCGATTACATGAACAAGAACAAATCGATCGTTGATAGTGAAGATTATATGTTATTGGACTCTATCTAAAACTAAACTACAACTATTAATACGAAAATAACCTTTCTTGTCCATGCAAGTGATGCCTCATTACCTTGATTATTATGACTTTTAACATAATACTACACTCATGACCGTCGATTAACATAATACTACATTTTTTGCCTAGTAATATGAGTTAGTTGTGCTCTTTTACAGTAGTTAAAATATCATCAATAAAAAACAAAAGGAGTATTATATTATTTATACGCCTTAAGTTTTTAGGAACCCTATTAATCTTTCGCTCTAAGCCCAAAAATGAACAAGACGGTCCCGACTACACTAGTTTTTTTATTAGTTCAGAAGAGAAGAAATAGATCAATCTAATAATGATAATAATAACAGAAAATTGACATTAATAATCCACCTTATTACTCATGCGAACGAACCCAACTATCAATTCTTTTTAAAATAAATCCACCTATTGCACGTGTCCACTGAAATTCAACCTAGAAGATTCATCTTATATTTTAATCTTAATTCAATAAAGTTTAAACACCATAAAATTTCATTATCTGCATAATGTTATCTTAATACATCAAACAAAGCTTCTAAGCCACAATTGGGTTGGGTATATTTGCAGTCGACAAATGTAACAAGTGAGAATTATTTAAAAACAATCAAAAGATAAATTTATTTTCAGCGGACTAATGTCAATAACAACAACAATAACAATAATAATAATATCATCAGCTTTTAGTCTTGTGTGCAATAATTATATGGCTAAACTTTTTACACTTACGTTCTGCCATACTAAGTATCATTTGCTGTTAATCACCAACCAAATCTAACGGAGTAAGCATAATAACAAAATTCAAAGAATCTTTCAGCATTACATGACTCAGACGTCTTTTGTCTTGATCTATAAATCACTCATCTTATTCATTTTATTCTTATCATTCTTAATTTCATAAATTTGGACTCATGGGCCAACTGCAGAAGAGTACTCTTAAACAACAGTGCTTGAATGGAGTTTGTCAACGAAGGAGCAGGAACCAATAATAGGCAGTGCACCATCATATACTTCACATTGCACATGACTCAAACGCCGTTATGTGGTTCCCGCCAAAGCAAGATTAGAATGATCACATAAGCTTACCCCATTCTCATTATGGTTTGCGCTCGAGGGGACTAATTTATACATAACTTTTCCCTTGTAGAAACAAATAGGTTATTTTCAATTGACCATTGAACTATAAAACTTAGCTCCATCGAGAATTCAGTTACTACTACTACAATTGACAAAATTTTTGTAAAACTACAAGTCTACAACCTCACATTGAACATAACTCAAAATTTAGTTACCACTAATCATAGAAAAACATATCGGTCATTCACCATATCGCAAGCGTACCATAAAGATTTTTGAGCTTGTCACAACTATAGGCCGAGACCGAGACCGAGACAATCACAAAACCACCCACATTGACCAGAAAAGTTGTTTCACAACCGCACCCATAGAGAGTTTGCATTATACAACTATGTTCAACTGCACGCTACAACAATCTCAGTACCTCAAAGATCCACACTTCAATTGACACAATTAGGGATTATATTCAGCAATCAACAGCTAGACTGCAGCTCAACAGATCATTCCAAGAGTACGTATATAAATTTGAAATAAGCATTGCTATTTTCAAGTTGTTGGTTCAAAATAGCGTACAACTGTTGCTTATTTACTTGAAGATGGAATGTAAAAACAGCTGTTGGTTCAAAAGTCTAGATTCAATCATCAAAGGCCAGTAAATACTAGGGGAATGACACCTCAAAAGATCAGCAAGTCTAAATTGTTCTGTTTCTTGACACTCTTTGAAGAGATCATTCATAACAGCCAAAACTTATACAACATAAGATCTCTGGGCATCATCTCTTCAACATAAGCCATTTCCACTTCAAATGTAAGTTAACATCAGCTCACTACTTATCAAAACTTCAATGTTCGTAAATTCATCAACGTAAGCTTTTTTAATATTACAAAAAACACATCAAACCCTCATGACCACATCAGAATGGATACTATGGAGCCAACATTGGCAATCTCAAAAGACATCTATCTGCTCCCTCCATATTACCACAAGCGCATGGGTTCCTAAACATAAGAACAGTTGATGCCATATGTGGTCCTATTGTTAGAAGTAGCTTATGGTCCTTTAGTTCATATAACACTAAATACGAAATTAGATGATGCTATGGTGGTCCAAAACATTAGTCCCATATTGAACAATAGAGGCCACAAACAAAATGTAGAGATTATATTTCACTTTTGTAAAGACTTCACAATAGTGTTCAATACAAATCCAATATTGACTTATGCTTCTCACTGGTTCGATTAAAATCTCAAACATATTCTGAGTCGTTTCATAGAGGTGGTTCTAGCTTTAGAGGCAAATTTCCATCACACCCATTAAAACCTTGGATGTTGTATCACATGTATTCTGTAACATTTGATTATAGTAGCAGACTTTCGATTAGAGGCAATATCTATAATAGGACCATAACAGGATCGACAAATACATCATCACAAACTGCATAAGAATGTTGCATTGAGTCACTTTGTGCCCACTGTCATTTATGATCACCCGCATAATTACCCTCCGCACTTGCGAGAGGTTGCTTATAAGGTTGAACGAAAATCTACCTAGACTTGATTAGTGATTGTGACGGCTGACAAGTCCTCAAAGATTACTTTACGAACAATTTAACACACCTTGCGTTTGGCACCCTAGAAACCCCCACATAATCAGCAATCAATGGTTGCCAATTTGTTGTTGCTCAGTGCAAGTCTTATAAAGAAATAGCTAGGTTTTGAGTCGAACAAAAATATTATTAGATATAGCTAATACACAATAATTATGAATAATATCACCACTTAAATTGATAATATAGGTCACTTATACTAGGGTGTAACCGCGTAAGTAGTTTATCAACGTTGGAAGAGACAAAATCCATTATGACATACCTATTGCCATCTGGGTGAAGCTCACACATTTGACCATCATCTCCAACTGCCAATAAATATCCTGATGTCGTCAATCCCTGGAGGAAAAATGCATGCATAGTATAAGAACTCAAAATAGCCTCGTTTATTTAATGACAAATAAGAGACTCAACTCACCAACTATTATATCAAGTTGAATAAAAAGTAAAAACACTTGTGTTTCTCAATCACCCCAATTCCATCAAGTGGGTCGCACTTAGGCCGGGATAGAGGCATAGTGCAAAAATACAATTTTGGTCACGGTCTCGGTAATGGTCGCAAAATGGATTTACGGCCAATACGAATAATTACTCGATAAATGCAACTTATATTTCGTGGCAGTAAACTCAAAAACTTGTATAGTACGACCGCAATACGGTGATGCAACCATATTTTTACACTATGGTTAGAGGTCATATGTATGCAGTCTAACTCTTATAGATGCAAAGAGGTTGTTGGCAATTGACCCTTGAAATCATCTGGGATTTTACAAAAATAAGAAGCTCAAATGATAACGAGCCATTTTAATTTAGTTCTTACTAATCTAAAACCAAAAAATTATAAATCTTTGGTTTCACCAAGAATTAACACAACACCAAAAGCAAACATTATCTAAGAATTAGAAAACCAGACTATGTATAGGTTGTTAATATTTACTTAACAATTACTTCTTGAGAATAATCTCATAATTAGTTACTACCAAATAGTTATATTGTTTTGATAAGTGTGACGACTAGACAGCTTCTCTATGTTTAACTAATATTTTCCAAAAAATCATGTCATGCATGCATACCGATATCAGTGTGACTTGACTAAACAAAGCTTCACTGTGTATACCATTTATTTTCTAAAAATCATGTCATTCATGCATACCAATCTAAAGGATAAAATATGTCCACAAGGGTGAGCCACAGCCCACAAGGATGGAAAGGTTAAATGGAGCTAGAGAAATAAAGTGAGATGCATGATTGACCATAATCCTTAATTAGGTATTGCAAGATTTTTGAGTCATCCATTGCCTTGAATAATTACCTGAATGGTCACAACATTATCTACAGGTTGTCCTTCAGATGCATCCTGTATGACAACTCTTTGTCCACTGTAGACATAAGAAAAAAAAAGGTCAACATAAAAAGAAGTTTAAAGATAACTAAAAAACTAGCTCTAATATAGATATCTAAATTGAAGTAGGTAGTTGTGAAAGAAATAAACATAATACTTTCAACAAACAATCAAGAGTTTACAAGATGAGTTTAAAAGAGCAATAATCAGAATTCAAAAGCAGCTCATCTTTAGAAAAGCTCCCAACAGTTCAACATATTGAAGCAAAACGTAATTTTCAAGTATCACACTCCCACCTAAAGTTGACAAGGATTATGTCCTAAGAAGCATCCATCAAAAAATATGGGGAATAAATGCTTATTCACTGAGGACAACATATCTCAAGCTAAAGACACTTGATAAGTTCATCAAAATAGCAACAGTCCAAAAATAGTAGAATTATGTAGCACTTTAGGGCTTCAGACACAAATTAGCTTTATGACGTTATTACCTGGCCTATAAAGGTTATTCTAACTAGAAAAAAATTTTCATTTTTAAAAAGATGTAAAATATAAATCCAAAAAGAAGAGATCTATAACCAAATTATGAATTACCACTCATCGCACTAGTTGCAGTCATTCATCAATCTCTAATGAGTATGAACAATGAATGTTTAAAAATAGGTAAATGGCAATGAAGTAAGAACACTGTCTTTTTAAGACAACAAACACAACAAAATTATACTAGGATTGTAATAAAATAAGCACTTTTTTTTTTAAAAGATTTAATCAAGTTATCCTGATTCTCACCTGTGTAACCAAGTCTTGTAGTAGAGTTCCTCAAAAGGTTGGAATCCTAAAATAATATTAGAATCATCAATATCCAATAGAACATAATATTTTATCATTTCTCAAAAAGTCCTTTTCTCATAATATCAAAACCATCACGTGTATTTGTACATGTATATGTATATATATGTGTGTGTGTGTGTGTGTATATATGGTTGTTTTTGTCGAACAATGCACAATAACCTTGTTGTTAATGGAGATACAATTTTGAAGGAAAGTTATGTCGAAAATTACTAATAGACTTTAACTACAGGATATGAAAAAGTTACAGGGTCAATTTTCATCAATTTAAAGTCAAGAGGTATAATTTCACAATTGACAAAAGTTTAAGGCTCAATCAATTAATAACATTCAAAATTTCAAAAGTATTTGAATATGGTAATAGAATCTAAACTAAATCATCAAAACCAGCCTTGGGGCCACAATAAATTTCATAAGACACATTTAAAACTAGTTTCTTTCCGGTATAAGATTATTGACAATGATTTGGAGTACACTATGAATAACATCATTATTTCGAATTGCATACTTATTCTATTAAAATCATTACATTCATCAAAAGCAGCATTTTTTGAAGAAGATATTATGACAATATGACTTCTTATTTACCAAATGGATTTCAATTTGTCCATAAGAATTTAATCCTTCTTGGAATTTTAGTAAAATAGGAATTCTTTCTAGTGAGAGCTAGCAATTTGTAACACCCACGGTTCCAAAGGTCTTTAAGACTTACCAAAGAAAGAAGAAGAAGGAAGGGTTGGGCGGTTAATTAGGAGTTTATTAGAAATAGTTGATTGTATTTTGTTTTGAAGGGTTATATTGTATTCTGTTTTGGGGGTTTTAATTTTGGTTGCTTAGGTGTCTTTTAGTTGTAATTGTTGGGCTTAGGTGGCATTAGGGAATTCCTATTAAGGCCATCATGTATTAAACTTGGATATTCATTCATTTGAGTAATAATAAAATTGGTAAGGAGTCACCTCAACTCTCGAAGTTGAGAGGGAGTTTGGACAGCACTCGAAGTTGTCCCTCAATCACTGCGTTCTTTACATTCTATTGTGTTTTCGGTTCTTGAATTCATTTGAGTAATAATAAATTCGTTTTTGCTTTCTTTGATGACATACTCATTTATAGTAGGAATCGTGAGGAGCATCCATATCATGTCGCTCAGGTGTTCCAATGTCTTCGCAAGCATTCGTTGGTAACTAATGGGGCCAAATGTGAATTTTGGAGTTGATAAGGTAGCTTACTTGGGACATGTGATTTCCGCAGCGGGGGTTTCGGTTGATGAAGAGAAGATATCCGCAATGCTTTCTTGGAAGATTTGAAAAAACTACGGGGATTCCTTTGTTTGATAGGATACTATCGAAGATTTGTTAAGGGGAATGCACAATTGACTAGGTTCCAAACCATTCAACTTTGGAAGGATTCTTTTGCTTGGAATGATGAAACCGAACGGGCATTTCAATACTTGAAGATTATGATGACAAAGGTTCTTGTGCTTGCTATGCCGAACTTCGAAAAGAAATTTATTGTTAAGACGATGCTACACAACATGGTTTAGGGGCCGTATTGATGCAAGAACGACATCCCATTGCATTCTTTAGTAAAACTTTGGGAGTTCGGGCTCGAAATAAGTTCATTTATGAAAAAGAGCTTATGGCCATAATGTTTGCTGTTTTGAAATGGCAACACTATCTTTTGGGACGCCGATTCAAGGTCAAGACAGATCAATGTAGTTTGAAGCACTTGTTAGAACAAAGGAAGGTTCACGGGGACTACCAAAAGTGGTTAATGAAGCTGATGGGATTTGATTTTTCTATTGAGTATAATCCAGGATCGAATAACTTGGTGGCAGACGCGTTATCTAGGATCACTTATGGGTACATGGAATTAGGAGCATTGTTGACTACGCATGGAATAGATTAGGATATGCTTCAAGAGGAGGTAAAGAAGGATATGTCCTTAGTGCGAATTCGGGAAGCCGTTGAAAAGGATGAGCAAATTCCTACGAGGTTCTCCATGACGAATGATGTGTTGTTCTACAAAGGAAGGTATGTCTAAGCAACATCTTCTCCTTTCATTCCAGTTTTGTTACGGGAATGACACACCTTTAAGAGGACACTCGGGGGAACTAAAAACATACCTTGGCATGGCGGGAGAATGGTATTGGGAAGGGATGCAAAAGCAAGTCAATAGATATGTCCGAGAATGCCAAGTTTGTCAACAATCCAAGAGTTCGAATCAAAGTCCCGCAGGTCTTCTACAAAGTCTCCCTATTCCTTCTCAAGTTTGGGAACATATCTCCATGGATTTCATCGAGGGTTTACCTAAGTCGGACAGCTTTGATACCATACTAGTAGTGGTTGATCGATTGACCAATTATGGTCATTTTATTGCCCTTGAACATCCGTTTACAGCTCTTCAAAAAGCGACAAAATTTGTGAAGGAGGTGGTGCGTTTGCATGGTTTTCCATCTACAACTGTGTCGGATCGTGATAAGATCTTTATGAGCGATTTTTGGAGGGAGATGTTCCGTTTACAGCAAACTCATTTATTGCGGAGCACCGCTTATCATCTGCAAACCGATGGGCAATCCAAAGTCGTCAACAAGATGATGGAAACTTATTTGGATGTTTTGTGAATGGTCAACCGCGACAGTGGCTACGTTGGCTACATTGGGCAGAATTTTCTTACAATACTTCTCCACATCTTTCTATCAAGATGTCTCTGTTTCAGCGTTGTATGGCCGAGTAACTACTCAAGTGGTTCGGGTGGGTCATCGACAAACACCCGTGGATGCCCTCGATCAATTATTACAGGAACGGGATGCGATCTTAGATGACCTTCAATTTAATATGGCTTTAGCACAGCAACGGATGAAATTTTACGCCGACAAACAGAGGCGTGAAGTTAAGTTTATGGTAGGAGACTTGGTGTACTTAAAGATGCGACCCTATCATCAAAAGAGTTTGGCTAATCGTTTGAATGAGAAGTTGGGTCCTCGATTATGGTCCTTACAAGGTTCTTCGTAGGGTAGGCAAGGTTGCATATCATTAGAGCTTCCACGAGATTGTCCTTTGCATCCGGTATTCCATGTATCCCAGCTCAAACGCGCTGAAGGAGAAACACAGGCAGCAGCAACTACACGCCCTCTGACAGCCGATTTAGAAGAAGTGTTGCAGCCCAAAGACATTCTACAAGTTCGCCAAGTTCCACCCAAGCCAAGGGAAATATTGGTTTTGTGGAATGAACGGGATGCAATGGAAGCTACATGGGAAGACGCTACCAAATTCTTTACCACATATCCTCTCACTCACCTTGAGGACAAGGTGCTTGATTTGGCGGGGAGTATTGTAACACCCACGGTTCCAAAGGTCTTTAAGACTTACCAAAGAAGGAAGAAGGAAGGTTGGGCGGTTAATTAGGAGTTTATTAGAAATAGTTGATTGTGTTCTGTTTTGAAGGGTTATAGTGTATTCTGTTTTGGGGGTTTTAATTTTGGTTGCTTAGGTGTCTTTTTTGTTTTAATTGTTGGGCTTAGGTGGCATTAGGGAATTCCTATATAAGGCCATCATGTATTAGACTTGGATATCCATTCATTTGAGTAATAATAAAATTGGTAAGGAGTCACCTCAACACTCGAAGTTGAGAGGGAGTTTGGACAGCACTCGAAGTTGTCCCTCAAACTCAATCACTGTGTTCTTTACTTCTCATTGTGTTTCCGATTCTTGAACGGCAAGCAGGGTTGTCTCACATTCATACTTTATAACATAATTATGTGATCAAATTCTTTTACGACATGCTTGGCAAATAAAACATGGAAAATAGTAATCTTTCCAACATAAGATTAATGTATTTCAAAAGAAGAGGAGATAAATGAAAGACCTTCAGCGACACTAAATCTTCAATAAGCACTATTACCTTGAATTTTTTGACCAAAAACAATTCACATTCAGCAAACCGTAGTCATTAAACTAGCTAAGAGACAAATTAACTAAAAAATAGTGCACCAAATTTACCTTGGCTTATAAAAAGCTCAAAGAAATTCTCGAACTTTCCAAAGAAAGAAGCCAAAATGTCTTCTTTGCGTAATCGGCAGACTCTTGAGGATATTTGTTGCAGCCTTGAATTCAAGCAAGTCGTTGGTTCTTTATTATCAACATTTAAGCCAATCCCTGAAAGTGAATATGATTACTTCAAGTCACATATGGGAATGCAATTGATAATTTGCATCAAACTATGACGAGATGATAAGTAGGAATACTCATTATTCATTAAAATGGAAAACCTTTGAAGGGAAAAAAGGTATAGAATAGTAAGAATTTGCATTTGATGGCAATTACCTACACTTATGTTGAATTTATTTGATTTGTACGTTGAGGTTGACAATATTCCACCAACTTTCAGACCATTTAAAAAAAGGTCATTTGGCCATTTAATTTTAACCCCTAGCTGTGGGAAGCCCTACAAATCACATGATAAACAATAAATACCGTTAAAAACCACACAAAATAGTAGAATAACATTAACTCAACGTGCATGAGAATGAAACTCAAATAAGTAACTTTCACAAGTAGCAAGAAACACAAAATGACGTATCTTTTACCAAATGGAAACTACAATAACGAGAACAAAGCGGTAGCTACCAAGTAGTAGCTTTCAAGAAAGCAAAAATAAATGTCACGTGTGTTACATCTAATAGTACATATGTAGCTTATATGGATGAAAAAAAATCATACACTTACCGCTAAGAACCACATCAAACACTTGCAATCTTGTATAAAGAAGATGTATTCATCTATCATGTATAAAATTTTACTAGTAATTTTAGAGTGTTAATGCAATATCAAATGCGATAATACGAAAAAATTAACTAGTAACTTTAGAATCTTAATGCAATAAGCCAATAACTAACAAATCTTGCAAAATCAGATAAGGACTTCTTTAGGAATAGACTGTGTTAAAAAATCACTTACACTATCATAGCAAAGATCCTTAAGCGCCTCAGTAATAGCAAGTGAAGCAACATATTGTACTAAAGGCACAACGCGTCCATCCTCCATTTGAATGTTAAATGAAAACATAAGACAACCTGGTGGGGATTCCCAAACATTTGCTGACCTTCCTACATATATCAACACAATATACACATTAGTATGAGAGTAAATTGAATTGGCATATGAACTTCATTTAGAAAAATGGCTCTTTTTCCAACAAAGCACAAATTTAAATATGTCTATTACATGCAAAAATTCAAATCAAAACCCAATAAATAGCCTTAACAACCCATTTTATTAATCCGAAAAGATATTCTCTTGTAAAATGTCATATTGTTATAAAAGCATAGGACACAATTTCACAAAGATATACTTTCTAATAATTGTATTTGGTTTATCGCCGAGTCTTCAAGAAAAAAAGGCTTCACTAACAACACTAAAAGGCAGCATAAAAGGTATTAGCAATCCATTCACACGTGTAATTATCCCCATCAATTAAACTTAAACACCCTCTTATTAATGCTAGTGAACACATAAATTAAGTAGGACATTAGAAAAGTCAATAATAAAGCATGAAAAATATTGCAAAAGGTGGCAACCTCTTGACATAGTATGAGAATAAAAGTATGACTTTGTGCTACCTAATTTAAAATACAAATTCATAAATCTCTTAAGGAGATAAAAATAGACTAAAATCACAATTCATAGGTGAATTGAAACTATAAGTCTATGACTATTAATCTACAATGTAGAATAGTAGAACAAACATAGATAACCTTAACACCCAATTTTAAAGCGGTAATAAACAATAGGACTATAAGTGTGAACTTTTAAGGAAAGGCACATGCATCACTGTGGTAATACTAATGCTTATCCACCCCAAATGTCACCAATTGTCATTAGAACTCCACACCACCTCAAATGGGATTCCACAAAGCAAAATAGAATATTTCTAGGATTTTGTGATTTCACCAGGACTATGAGTTGATTATAAACTTCTTATCTTTTAAAAAAAATTATAAACTTCTAATAATCAGCATTCATAACACCCTCCAATATGTAGGAGTATAAAACCACAGGCGAATCCAATATATAGTGGGGTGGAAAAAACACTCGTTCATGCATGCGAGATAAACCAACGCCGGAAACAAAGCTTGTCATTCTTGTGTGCTAAATATATGTTACACTTCCATAATTATCGGATTTTAAAAAAATCCATTTTATGACCTAAACAGGCTCGGGCCCAAATTCCAAAATGATAAATGAAGCATATTTTTGGTTCTTTACGGCAATTTTGAATTAAATTATAAGTATAATTCAATGATCAAGTGTTAGAGTGAACATATTAATTATGAAAAATGTAACTCAAAAGAATAAAGTAGAAATTGAATAGTGAAGAAAACCAAACCTCTGCCTTTAAATTGAACATCAGCAACACAAACAGTTCCAATAGGAAGGTCCGAGAAATTCCTGTAAAACCCAAAATAATAACAGACTAAAATAAAACACAGAAATAGAAATAATAAAAAGGAATAGTAGTATATACTAAATAAAAAGGAGTATAAATAGCATACTGAGAAACAATGTCGTGGGTTGACGGCAAGCGAGGAGACCAGATGAGAAAACGGGCAAACCGAGAAGTGGAAAGCGAATTGAAAAAGGAATTGACATTAAAAGATATGGCTCTTTTAGGGAGTTGAGACTGAAGACGAAGTATTAGTTGAGAAGAGTCGGAAAGTTTAAGACATTGTTTATTGTGGAGTAAAGTAGCGATTTCTTTTTCCGGGGATGACTTTCCGCAGAGAAACAATTCAAGTTTCTCTACTGCGTTTTGTTCCATGGAAACTCCTTTTTTTGTAATCTTGAAAACACCAGCTCTAGATTCTTCAATCAGTCCAATAATCTCAAGAGAAAACCCTGTAAAATTGATCAAAAATAATTACAAACACACACATATCTACCAAATAAACGCATGAAAAACCTAAACTAAAACAAACATAAAACCAAAAAATGATAACACACATAAAGTATTAAATTAAGATGAATAAAAAAGAACTAATTTACTTAAGAGTAACAAATTATGTCTAGAAAATGGTATTACTCAACCATTTTAGTCGTAAGCATTGGCTAAAGAAACGATGAATTATTTTCTCAAACTTATTGAATTTCAAACTAATACCATTCTTAACCTTTCTGACTCTAGTATTCTTACTCCTCCTTTTGCAAATTGCAAATGAGAAAAATCAAATTGTTTGAAATGCAAAAAAATGGATAATAAATTAATAAATTGAAAGAAGGCAAAGGGTTACTAAGCGGTGTGAGGACTATAGTAAACCCACTGGAGTACCCTAACTAGGGGAGTCACAATAATTGAACAAATTTGCTATCTCATCAATAAGGGATTCATTTCCATCACAATCAACCAATTTCTTACTCCATCACTAAGGGACTATTCCCATTCATAAAACATAATTCAAAACTTATCAATAAGGAATCATTCTCATTCCATCTCATATAATCCAACATTCCACTCTCGCGACATCAAAACTCATTCCCTACCATCTCTACAAACCAATCCATGCTTGAAACAATAACTTAATAATGTTTAATAGCAAATCATAGTCAATATAACTCAAATAATATTGTTACGCAAAGAAAACATATTCAAGATGCATGCAAGAGTTGGCTACTCCGTGTATTAACCTGCAACTGCAAGATAACAAGTCGCAACAATCACTTCGAAGGAGGTTCTTACGCCCCTCTTATGAACCGGGCACCTATACACGTAAGACTAGTAAGGCTACTCGACTTCCTTTAGGAGCTACTTGCTCTACTAAGTACCTACTTCGATCCTTATAAGCCGCAACTCATAGGAATATGCAATCTAATTATACACCCAACATGTTTACTCACAAACAATGTCACCAATCAATTAAACTATAATATTAGTTTCCATTAAAATCTACAACAAGGCATGTTCAAGGGGAAATATTCAATTTATACAATTTTGCAATAAAACCTATGTAGTCTTAAATGTATAATGTAGTGTATTACACATGACTTTAAAAATTCAACTCAAAGTGATGATGATTTTCAAGCATATTTGTTACATTCTTCAAGGTTTGAAGTGACAAAGCAAGAAAATAAGGCAATTAGTAGCTTTGACATCTCATAACCATAACAAGAAATTAGTTTAGTGACAATTACATACTAACCACATCAATTAAGGTTCAACCATGTTTCCACAATGACGACACTTAATCACCGCTAGCGACACATGATATTATAATTCTTTATTATTAAATTTATATAATAATTCTTTACAAGTAATTTCATCACTAATTCTTTATTAGTAATTTTTATCACCACAAAACCAACAACAATAATCACATTCACTACCATAAGCATAATTAGTTTATATTTAATTATTAAAAGTGACCAACAACTCTAACTATTTTGAATCATCAAAACCACCATAATTAATCAAAAATAATACTTATCAAAAGTTCTAATAAATTTATCCCAATATCACAAATTACCAAAACACATAAAAGTAATACATACTACCTTCAATTTCATCCCCAACACAAACTCTAACTTATTCATTTTCAAATCTCACTTCTAATACTTACCTATTACAAATTCTATCAAGATATAAACCAACTTAAACTAAGATTCATGAATTTGCCCAAAACTTTAAAGAATAAAAGCACTAATTTAAAATAGGGATGAAGAAGCTCACAAAAATGAAGGAGAAGAGAGAAGAGAGAAGAGCCGCAACCTGGGTTGTGCGTGCGATGGCCGGAGGTTGCGGGGTGTCGGCTGCCGGCTTGGGGCGGTCGCGGCTGGCGGTTAGTGGTCCAGTTGGTGGCTGGTTTGGCTTTGTGAGGGAGGGAGATGGAGGAAGGAGAAGAAACAAGGAAGTTATGGAAAAAATAAGGATGGATAAATGAGTGAGTAATTCAATTCGAAACCCTTTTCCCATACTTGTGTATATAAACTAGGGTTAGCAAAATTATCTCATGATCCGATTATCCGATAATTCGATCTGATATTTGATTCGATTTTTAGGATATCCGATTCGAAGTTACAATTCGGATCAAATATCCGATTCGAAATTTCGGATATCAGTATTTGTAGATTCGAATATCCGTCATTTTTTCAATTGTCGGGTATCGGATATCGGATATCGGATATCCGAAATTATTTCGGATAGTCGGATATCGGATATCCGCATATTATAAGTAATTTCAGATATCCCTTATTCATAAGAATAAAATTATATTTTTATAAATAAATTATTTTGACTAAATTCGGATATCGGATATTTCAAATATCCGACTGGAAATTTTCAACTTTTTATCATAGGCATCGGATATCGGATATCTCGAATATTCGATTCGAATATTGTCGGATACTGGATATCGAATATCCGAGTCGAATCGAATCGGATATCAGATATAGCAGTTTTCGAATATCGGATATCCGATCCGACTGCATGTCTCGGATCGGATATCCGATTTTGCTCACCCCTATTATAAACCTACAAGACTCATTACAAAAATAACACTAGCACATACTTACTTTGAAAGAAATAATAAAAAATGTATAGATCTAAAAGCTAATTCAATTAGTCTAGATTAGATCATTTTTCCAAATCATTTAAAATATAATATTTACGCAATAAATTACGAGGTGTTACATATACTTATAATTTCATAAAAGAAAATAGTGTACACATCTATACATAATGTAAACTCAAATAAAAATTCTCTTAGGAGCATTTTTTGATGCAAAATCATACACTATATTAATTTTGATGTATAGTATAGAAAATTAGAGTTAATATGAGAGTGTCATTAGTAATTATTTTATTGGCCAGCATTATAAGAGTGTTTATAGCAGGAGTATTAATTAAATGATTTACAATTCAGTGAATTTTTATCTTTTTCAAAATAAAAGTTTGATTCATATAAATGGCAAGAATAATTGGCCATGGATTTTCAATTCAGTCAACTTTACCTTTTACAAAAATACAGTTTCCTTCATATTAATGGCAAGCATTGCATGAATTTCAACACAAATTTTATTTTAATAAATGCAGGAACAAAAGGCATAAATATAAATGGGAATAATATTAATGGCAGGAGTAATTGCAGGAATTTACAATATTATTCTTTTACGAAAATAAAAAATTTTGATTTATATTATTGGCAGGAATATTAATTAAAGGAATTTCAATTCAGTCAATTTTATAGTTGATAAAAATAAAAATTGTCTTTCAATACAATGGCATGAACTACAATATAAATACACCATTTGACCAATTTAATTATTTGCGCATATCATTTTTTTTTTCTCAAGCTTCAGTGTTGATGAATAATATTTTCAATTATAACCGTGAGTTTAAATTACATTCAGGAAATACAGAGTGATAGGAGACATGAAAAATTAATACAAAGGTCATACATATGTGGGAGTATAAAGAGAGATGTGACTACATCTATTCACTTAATCTTGGTGGACAAAAAGGAACATCTATGATGACTTCAATAGAAAAATTTACAATATTATCATCATCATCATCATCATACCCAGTGTTCCCGCACATAGATACTCTATGGCCAGGGTCTGGGGAAGGAAGGTCGACGGCGTCTCATACCCATAAGGAGAGGGCGGTCATAAGAGTCCTTCGGCTCTAGAGGAGTCTTCAAGGATAGGACCTACAAAAATCCGAAAACCTGCATCTTACACCCACGTTAGCCAAACATAGGGATTAAAAAAAAAAAAAAAAAAAAAAAAAAAAAAAAAAAAAAAAAACCTTTAAGCGATATAGGTAAAAAAGGAAGTGAAAAGCGATGACAAAAGTCACAGAACAGTATCAAACTAGTCTAGTAATCTAGGACGTGAATAAGGCGCCGCCATGTGGCTCTATCCCTGGTCAGGTCCTTAGAGAGGTGTAGTTCGAGCAGGTCGCTGAACTACACCTCTCTAAGGACCTGACCAGGGATAGAGCCACATGGCGGCGCCTTATTCACGTCCTAGATTACTAGACTAGTTTGATACTGTTCTGTGACTTTTGTCATCGCTTTTCACTTCCTTTTTTACCTATATCGCTTAAAGGTTTTTTTTTTTTTTTTTAGAGTTAACAATGCTAATTCATTCTACATCTTTTGTATTAGAAAAATCATATTCTTTTTGCAAAATTTAGAGTTAACAATGCATTGGGTGAGTATAGATCAACCAAATATCAATGAAAGATGTTTTTCTATAAAACATCAATAATCGAATATGTTTATTCGTCTAAAATTTCATTAAGATATAAACGTATTTAAAAATCCGTGCATTGCACGAGTTTCTATCCTATTAACTAATAATAGTGTCTAAATTAAGAGATTCAAGCATATCTCTTTCAATACAGAGCACTCCAAGACCATTTAATCGCTCTTGTGAAATAGAAGATACAAGAAAATACTCAACACATTTAGAGATACAAGAAAAAAAATCAAATTTGGGCTAAAAAATACTCCCTCTGTTTTCATATGTTCTTCTCACTTTCCCCATTTGGAAATTTTTAAAAGTTCTTCCCATTTAGAATCTTTCTATTTTAGTAACCAATAGAATTCAAGGAAATTATTACACTTACACTCTAATCTATAAAAATTAATTAACATGTTAATTCCCAATGCATTTACTTTACATACACCCAATGAAATTTAATGATATTATTACACTTACACTTTAATCAATAGAACCTTTATTTTTTATATTATTTTACTCAACTCTCATAGTATCTATTTTGTAATTATAGTTTATATTGGTTTCTTCCCAGATTCCAAATGAGAAGAACAAATAAAAACGGAGGGAGTACTACACTGTCTAATCATACACACAGAGGCCGAAAAAATTAATTATAAGTGGAGTAATAATTAAAAATACAATAAGATTAGGGCTCACAACCCTATAAATCCATTATTTGCAAATTGCAATTGCTATCAACCAGAATTCACTAAAAAAAGCAAAAAATTTCAAATTTTTTTAATCAAAAAATAAAATTCTAAATCTATATATATTCTTGAATTGGGTTGGGTATACCCTCGAATTACTTTTCTTATACAAAATCAAAATAGTAAATAATATACCTTCTAAATTCCACTTCGTTAGGATTTATGGGGTAGAGGTTGAGCGAAAACAGTGACGAATTGGGTTGGTTGTCCTCAACGTCAGGAACGACGACGAAGGTGTGAGAAGTATTGAGCCAGACGCAGATTATTCACGATTTCAAATCTCTGTTCGACAATTTCTCATCAAACGCGTGAAAAAAGGCAAATGGGAAGACAGTGCAATAATTTCTCAAGAGTGAACCTGAATTAAAATTAAAATTTTTTATGAATAAAGAAGAGAGAAATTGAGAGCAGTAGGGTGCAGTACAAAAGGGAAGATAGTGCAATCATTATCATACTATGTATATACTAAAGCAATAAAAGAGTAGAACACGTGTCATTGCAACAATAAAAGTTTCCCTTTTAATCCTACTACTTAAATTTTATTTTAGGTATTTTTTATTTTATTAATTCATCATTTATTTAATATATATTAAAGCAATCAAAGATTTGGACACATGTTAATACATCAAGAGAAGTTTTCAAAAAAAAAAAATTTCTCCCTTAATAATAATGCTTAAATTATTTTAATTAATTTTAATTTTAAATTAAATATATAAATATTTGCAAATTCAAATATTATTGTAAAATAAATAAGTTTTATTGATAATTTTACTATTTATTTTATCTATTTATCTCAATTCTAATTTTTTTTGTTTTTTGTTTTTTATTTTTTATTTTTTATTTTTTATATTAACGAGGGTTATAATATTGCTATAAACAATAATGTAAGAGTCATACTATATTTAAGAGCAATACAATATTTGAACATATGTTACTGTAACAAGAAAAGTCTTCTCTTTTAAAGCTACCACATATCTTGATTGAAGGTTTTTTTATTTTTCATCTTTTGGTATTGTATCGTTTCTATAAAATAATCACTTGAAAGTCATATAATAACTTAATTACATATATAAGATTATTGATTTCAAACATATATAAGATTATTAATTTTTTATTGAAATAATTAATAAATCGTTATTGGCACGAGAACTTATCTAAGATTATTAATTTTTTATTAATGAAATTATAAACCTCTAATAATCAGCATTCATAACACCCTCCAATAACATGTAGGAGTATAAAACCACAAGCGAATCCAATATACTAGTGGGGTGGAAAAAACACTCGTTCATGCATGCGAGATGAACCAACGCCGGAAACACGACTTGTCATTCTTGTGTGGTAAATATATGTTACACTTCCAATAATTATCGGATTTAAAAAAAATCCATGTTATGACTTAAACAGTTCCAATAGGAAGGTTCGAGAAATTCATGTAAAATTCAAAATAATAACAGACTAAAATAAAACACAGAAATAGAAGTAATGAAAAGGAATAGTAGTATATACTAAATAAAAAGGAGTATGAATAGCATACTGAGAAACAATATCGTTGGTGGACGGCAAGCGAGGAGACCAAATGAGAAAACGGGCAAACCGAGAAGTGGAAAGCGAATTGAAAAAAGAATTGACATTAAAAGATATGGCTCTTCTAGGGAGTTGAGACTGAAGACGAAGTATTAGTTGAAAAGAGTCGGAAAGTTTAAGACATTGTTTATTGTGGAGTAAAGTAGCAATTTCTTTTTCCGGGGATGACTTTCCGCAGAGAAACAATTCAAGTTTCTCTGCTGCGTTTTGTTCCATGGAAACTCCTTTTTTGTAATCTTGAAAACACCAGTTCCAGATTCTTCAAATCAATCTAATAATCTCAAGAGAAAACCCTGTAAAATTGATCAAAAATAAACACAAACACACACATATCTACCAAATAAACGCATGAAAAACCTAAATTAAAACAAACATAAAACCAAAAAATGATAGTATTGAAATTAAGATGAATAAAAAAGAACTAATTCACTTAAGAGTAACAAATTATGTCTAGAAAATGGTATTACGCAACCATTTTAGTCGTAAGCATTGGCTAAAGAAACGATGAATTATTTTCTCAAACCTATTGTATTTCAAACTAATACCTTTCTTAACCTTTTTGACTCCAATATTCTTAGTCCTCCTTTTGCAAATTGCAAATGAGAAAAATCAAATTGTTTGAAATGCAAAAAAAAATGGATAATAAATTAATAAATTGAAAGAAGGCAAAGGGTTGCTAAGCGGTGTGAGGACTATAGTAAACCCACTGGAGTACCCTAACTAGGGGAGTCACAATAATCGAACAAATTTGCTATTTCATCGGGATTCATTTCCATTACAATCAACCAATTTCTTATTAATTCATTATTTATTTATCTATCGATATATATTAAAGCAATCAAAGATTTGGACACATGTCAATAAATCAAGAGAAGTTTTCAAAAAAAATAAAATTTCTCCGTAAATAATACTGCTTAGATTATTTTAATTAATTTTAATTTTAAATTAAATATATAAACATTTGCAAATTCAAATATTATTGTTAAATAAATAAGTTTTATTGATAATTTTACTATTTATTTTATCTCAGAAAGGTATGAGTTTTTGTTTCGTTCCTATGTGAATATACAATTTTATCTCAGAAATTTTATGAAAGTAGATGTGAGATGAAATAAGGTTTATAAATTGAGATCAATTTTTGAAGAGTTAGTGGAGATGAAATAAAAGTAAAGAGAAAGGAGATATTAATGGAGATGATATTTAATTTATTTTCATTTTAACATGTGTAGTTATAGATGTCATAATAATTATCAAATATATATGTTGTTATGATCATGATTAAGTTTAGTAAGCCTATGAGTAGCTTTTATTTTAAATATCACTTCTTTTCAAAGGTTAGTAAATATTTTTGATTAAAAATATTTATATTAGGTTACCGTTATTTGATAAAACTTAGCATACATTGAAGATGTGTTCTTTTATAGTTAGTGGATATTTTGTTGGATATGTTAAAACTTCATAGATATAATTGTTTAAAATAATATTTGTATTAATTTAACAACAATGTTTAAATTAATCTTGTATATTTTTTAACAAAATAGTTTTATATCACATGCATGACACAAGCAAATACCTGGTAATTTCTAATGAACTAGTATTATACCTGTGCTATGCACGGATTGCATTTAATTTTTTTTATAATGTTAGCAGTAATATTATTGTGTTATGGTTAAAACTAGAGGTGTAAAATTGAAAGTTTAATATTTACTAAATGTTAGCGGCATGATGTAGTGAAATCCAAACATTTTCATTTATTGAATTACTTACAAAGTTGATCATGTGTACAGTTCATGCTTAACTAAATTAGAATTGATGTAAGAATCAAAACAGTTTATTGCAGATTAACAAAATAATTTACCTCATCATTAATCAAAATCAAGTGTAACACAGTTCCTTTACCTAGTCCTTTACCATATCTTCCATTGATTACCATATATATGACTTTAATCTTAATTTCGAATAAACCCTTTGATTCTTTAATTTCAAAAGTTTTTTAAATGGTAAATTCATTTTTGCATCAATAAATAAATAATGCTTTATAATTTGACCAAAATTTTTAAGTGATATCAAATATTATCAAGTAATGAGTGTATATTTATACTATATTCCATCTAATCTCCTATTCTAAACAACCAAGAGATAATTGAAAGGTCTAACTTTTTATTAATTTATTTTTATTATTAATTTATAATAATTAATTTAGATATTATTATGTTCAATTAGGAGAATTAATTGAGAATATGAAATGAAAGATTTCATCCAATCTCCTTTTCTAAACAACTTAGAGATAATTGAAAGGTCTAATTTTTTTGTTGATTTATTTTTACTATTAATTAATAATAATTAATTTAGATATTCATAATTTTTTATTTTTTAACTTTTTTTATTATTTAACTTTTTTTTGAAAGATATTCATAAATTGACATTTGGCACAAATGATTGATAAAGTGCCAAATGGCAAAAATGTTTCTCAATTAGTATCTTGTACTATAAAAGAAAGAAAGGATGAAAATTTATACTATATTGGTCGCTATTTCATGAATTATTTTAGCATTTAAATAAGTGTTAAATTTGAGATATATAGTTGCTTCAGTAGAGTTTTTAAGAGACGATTCTCAAAACCAACCCAATTTATAAAAACTCTTATTACGTTACACATTTTATAAAAACACTAAATAATAATAATAACAATAATAATAATAATAATAATAATAATAATAATAATAATAATAATAATAATAATAATAATAATTAAGAAAATAAGAATACAATATTTAATTAAGAAATGTTATTTAAAGTGACACGTGGCAAAAAAGTATGCATTTCTAACTTTTATTCTAAAGCTGCCACATGTCAAACATATTCCTGAATTAATATATGTATGATGATAATCATAATAATTTACAAATTACTAATTTGTAGACATGAAAATAGAAAAGCGAATCTTTTCCAAAAATAATGTTCTTTGGGAAAAAAACACCCACTGTACGTGAAAGGGAAAATTAATTCCCTGACTACTGTCCACGTAGGACAGCCAATTTTTTTTTTTAATTTCTTCAAACAAAACCGCCATCTTAAAATGCGGTTTTACCTTTAATAGAAAAACGCTATCTGACATAGCGGTTTGAATATGCAGCATATGTAAACCGCCATGTGAAAGGGCAGTTTTACTTGAAGTTTTGACACAAAACCGCCACCTTAAATGGCGGTTTAGTCTGTTGCCTATGTCTGCCTTAAACCGCCATTTAAAGTGGCGGTTTTGCCTGCTCCCTTTTTCCTCCCTTGTTCTTTTCCTTCATTATACCATTTACCTGCATAAAAAAAATCAAACACTCCCAAGTGATCCAACAAGTACCTATAATACTCAAAACCTCATCCACCATTGTTTTAAATTAAAAAAAGACGAATGTACATAAGTTGTTTTAAGTTAAAATAAGACGAACGAAAATAATGCATATATTACTTAACGACCATAAAGGATAATACATAAGTTGATTATGTACAATAGGCATCCTAAGGTAATAATATTCTAGATTCCCCGACCCCGTTTGCTACGTGCACCAGTTGTAGAGGTCGGTGTCGACTCATCAGCCTCAGTAATGGCATCAAGAGCAGGAGGTCGTCGCTGACTAGCGCGTTGATATGTCAAGATTGGGTTTGGTGGCGATGGATGTGGAGGAGTATACACAGGCCCTGGCGGAACAAATGGCGACATAGGACTGGTAGATGATGATGGAGATCCCGAAGATCGACCTCGAACAGATGAACGACCGGATCCTCTTGAAGAACCTCTACTTGAAGAACCTCTACTTGAACTACCTCTATGACCAGAACCTCTAGCAAGAGTGTGCAATGTGTCATCATCAGTGGGACGGGTGGGAATTAGGTAATCATATCCCGTCTGAGTTAACACCTCCGTCAATGACGCGTTGATGGAGCCTAATGTCTGAGTGCACATGCGATACCCCACATCATCAGGCAACGCTGAGGCCCCGTGTGTTGCGTCACTACACTGTAGGAGAACCGATTTTATGCGCTCAGCCTGCATATGAATAATAAGTTTTATAAGACATATGTATTGCTAATTAATAGTTTTGAACGTTGAATAATAAGTTTTATAAGACATATGTATTGCTAATTAATAGTTGCGTCACTACGAGGGCATGTTTTCCTATTATGACCACTACCTCCACAAATGCCACAAGTGTTTCGATGGCGTGTCACCGATGCATCCATTTCGTTCCTTAAGCGTGTAGATCGAGGACGTCCCTTTCCACGCTTAGTTGTAGGATCTGGAATCACCGTAGGTCCAGTCCAAGGAGCGCATGTAATCATGTCTGGAACAGGCATAAAGGTGCTCTTATATGTGGCTACGTACTCTGTCGTACGAAACGAGGCGTCCACGTATGCATCATATGAAAGGTTACGAGCTCGACATACTGCTAGAACATGTGAGCATGGTAACTTGTAGATCAAGGGTTTCTGACAAGTGCATGATGTAGCTGTGAAGTCAACCATGTAACATTTCCCACCTTTGCCTGCTACCCTATTGCCACGACCAGTGGTGACTTCAAATATCCCACGTGCGGTGTCATATATCCTAACATCATGAAAGCGTGCTTTCTCAATGTTCTTGTCAATCATTTCAGTGGGTTTTTTAGCATAAAAATGACCATTTTCTAACCTATTTCTCCCCAAATCTCTTCTTTTTGCAAAATATTCGTTCACCCGATAAAATGTCATCCTAACTAAGGAAGTGATTGGAAGACACCTGGCCCCTTTCATTACACCATTAAACGCTTCGGACATGTTTGTAGTTCTAACACCATAACGATGGCCTCCATCATGAAGTAATGTCCATTGGCGCTCAGGAACAGAACCATCGACTAGGTACTTATATGCATCCTCATTATACTCTTTAAGTCGTTCCATATAGAAATTATATTTTCGAATCTTTGTTTGTTCGGAAGCTTTTCCAAAAAGGTTTTCTACAGCAATGTTCTTGAACTTCTTCTGCAGGTTTGAGGCAAGATGGCGTTTACAAAATCGATGGAATGCATATGGCTCTTCCCAACCTTTTCCCGCCCTATTCATAGCATGCAAAATTCCTTTGTGACGATCAGATATGACACATAACCCATCTCGTTTAGTAACATACTGTTGTATGCAATCTAAAAAGAAACTCCATGTTTCATTACTTTCACCCTCCACAATGGCGAAGGCAAGTGGGAACAACTGACCGTTTGCATCTATCGCCATAGCTATCATAAGTGTGCCTTTATACTTTCCATATAAATGTGTTCCATCTATAGAGATAAGGGGTCGACAATGGGGAAAACCTTTTATTGATGGTCCAAAAGCCCAAAACACTCTCTGAAATATGACTCTTGACGGATCCATCGTTTGTTTGACTTCCCAATGCACCACTGTATCTCTATTTGATTGCATTAGTGCCTGCAAGTACCTTGGAAGCTCCTCAAATGACTTGTCCCAATCCCCAAAGACTCTAGTTATTGCCTTATTTTTGGCTAACCAGGCTCTCTTATATGTTATAATAAAGCCATATTTTGTATAACAAAATTAACAATTGACTTCACTTTGAAAGCTGGATCTACTCTTATCATATCTACAATGAGATCGGCAACAAAATCAGAAGTCAAGAGCGGATGATCATCACTATAATGCCCTGAACAATCTTGTTTATGTTCCTTGTAACGCACAATCCTAAATGCACCAGTGGCGGTCATGATTGCTCGCATTCTCCAATCACAACCTTTTTCCTCTGCATTAGTACATTGTATAACATACTTAGTTGGATCCGACTCAATTACCCGAAAGTTTCTACTATTAGATATTGCCCATGCTTTAACATTCTTCTTAAGGTGATCTAAAGAATTAAACTCCTGCCCTACCCTAAAGTCACCATTTTCAGTCATTGAGTTGTCATTATTCCAGGTCATCCATGCATCAATCAATCTTTGATCAACCTCATCGATTCGAAGCCAGTCCTGAGATGGAGCACCATCCCTAATTGCTGCATCTAAAGCTTCTCGTTTTTCATCATCTTCTTCTGGATCAGAATCAATGTGCTGCTCATCCTCTTGATCTAACGAGTCAACATCATTGGCATTCTGGCTATCCAAATGAATTGGAGAAGCAAACTCATCTATATGCTCATTCACGTAATTTGGGTTTGTCAACATCTCCGTAAATGTGTCATGGCGTACACTAGGACCCGATTCTGGAAGTTCCATGCTACACCTCGCATCACCCAACTTTGGAACCAATTCAACATACACCTCCATTGCCGTTCCAAGGGCTTGGGAGGCCGCATAACCAAGAGCACATATGCTTTCATCATTCCTAACCGGAACTAACACATTTTTTCCCGTGACAGGATATTTCATCTCCATTTTCAATTCATAAGAGTGACGATCACAACCAATAACATCATACACTTTGTTAAGAAACACCTCAAACGTCGTATGTTGACGATGAATAAATAATACTGAATTCAATCCACCGTTATACCCCAAATCGAGCTCCTTATGGCAAATTTCCCACCCCAATACACTATAACAGGATAACATTCCATTTCTGCACACACAAGCATGTTACTAGTATGATACCACACACTTTTTGGTATGCAATCATGAATGAATTATCAATTAATAACACTAATTAACTTACTTGAAGAGGCTTACAAAATTTAAGGTAGATAATTCATTCAATTAGAGGTTATATAAATTAAAGGTATATAATTCATTCACATTAAACTAAGCTAGAAAATCAATGAAATCTTCATTCAAGCATTTCAACAAACACCTTATGTGCATACAAAATAGATAATCAAATTTAACCCCATTTATGTAAAATTTAAACTTAACATATGAATTAAAATAATGCCACAACTAATTACTCTATCACAAGCCAATACATCAACAATCATAATAATAATCATCAAATTACAAAAATAACAAAAAAAAAAAAAAGAGTTAGGGTTCATTATTTACCTTCAATTGTAGATGAGATAACAAGTACTTAAAGATTCAAGATGAAGGATGAACAATGTAGATGTTTAGATTAGGTGATGGAGTGTAAGAGTAATTAAGGGTTAAATTTTTTTTTTTTAGGGTTTTTCGCACAAAGGGAGAAGGAAGGAGAGTGGAGCTTTTGAAAAACAGAATGTCGAATGAATGTGCTGGAATTTTAATGACCATAAAACCGCCACCTTAAGTGGCGGTTTATATAAAATATTTTTTATTTTATATAAACCGTCATTTAAGATGGCGGTTTAGTGCTCAGTATTTTTTAAATGGGCTGCAAACATAAACCGTCAAATGATTTAGCGATTTTAGTGTGGTGCTTATGGTAAACCGCTTTATTAGGTAGCGATTTTGTGAAAAAAAAAGGAAAAAAAAATTGTCTCTGCAACTGTCCTACGTGGACAGTAACGAGGGAAATAAGTTTCCCTGACATGCATAATGGGAATTATTTTGCCCATTTACATTATTTAGGGCAAAGACTCTAGAAAAGCTCACATTGTTCTAGAGTCTAAACTTTAGGGGTTGGAAAGGGCAACTGAAGAATAAGCAAGAAAACCAAGGCATGGAAGAGAAGCTGCGCCAAGTTTTAATGGAGTACGATCTCACTGTTTCTGTTCTGCCAGATAAAGGCCGTTCTCTTTTCACCACCAAGAACTTATCTCCAGGTTTCTTCTTCTTTTCTCCTCCCCAAATGAAATCATTTTTTATTTAGGAAATTCAAGTTATTATTTTAACTATTTTTTCTTATAAAAAATTATTTCTAAGATTATGGGTTCTCTACCTAATTTACTTACGAGTTATGACCAATTACTAGCTCAAAATCTGAAATTCTGTAGTTAGTATTGATGATTAGAAATGCAAAATGCAATATTACCCCAAACTCGAAAAGGAGAAACTTGCATAATCAATTAATCACTTTGTATCTTTAATACATGTGTGCTTAGTCACTTAACTTCCATGTGTGACTCCCTTTACTAATGGCATATCTTATGTTTGTAATTGTATTTAGCAAAAATTTGACATAGTAAACTATAAAATATAAATGGTAGCACCTCAATGGGTTAGCTCATAGCTGCTCTACATCTTTAGCTAAGTGTTCAACTCTTGATTTGGGGGATCACTGAAAGTAGTTATGTTCATATGATAGTCATCATTTGCGAAAGCAGGGTTTTATTAATAGACACAGAAAGAGAAAAAAATGTAGCCTAACATGACTACTTTTGGTGGGTTTACATTTAACGATGTTGATCATGTTTCGTTGGGAAGGTTAGAGAGAAACATAGATACAATGGGTGTAGGTAACCCTGTTGAATTGTGATGAATCCTTGTGTATTGTTTTTAGTTTTTCTGTTATTTGGCCGTTGATATGCCAGTCCTAAACTGCAGGAGAGGTGATTATAAGACAAGAACCTTACATTTCCGTGGCAAATTCCTCAAAATGTGAAGTTTGTTTTACGCCTGTGAATGTGAAGAAGTGCACTGGTTGTCATGTTGTGTGGTATTGTGGGAGTACATGCCAGGTATTTTGATTGTTTAAAGTCTATGGTCATCAATGTAGTCTATTCATTTGGGCTTATAGACACCAATAAGGAATTCTTGAGGTATGAGTGAACATCAACATTGTCAACACAAATAGAAGATTGTTCTCTTTGAAAGAAACATAAAATTCTTCCACTTTAAATTCCAATTTAATCAAAAAGATGTTTTCCTATGTCTTTGCAAATTATGCCAAAAGTAGAGTGAAACTATTTTATGTGAACTCTTTGTAATAAATTGATGTGGTCTTCATATCTTGTTGTTGTTAAATATTGGAAACAATAATATATTCCGTTCTCCTACCAGAAAGCAGATTGGAAATTGCATCGTGTTGAATGCCAGACACTCTCAAAGCTTGAAAAGGGGAGGCTTAAGTACCTTACACCCTCTATACGCTTGATGGTAAAGCTCTATCTGAAAAGAAAGTTGCAGGAAGAAAAAGTGGATTTCTTGCAGACCCTTCATATTTCTGTGAATATAATATGTTACTTACCTACAAAGTTAATACAATTGTTGGGGCCGTGCCCGTACTTGTTCTATGTGGAGTGATTTACCTTCTTTCCTGTGTTTTTGCCTTGGCACAAAATGTCTTGCCTTGCAATTGTTCAATGAAGTTGCTTTTCTAGTTACACCAGCTTATTTTTCTATGAATAAATAAATTTTTGTAGCTGTAACAAGAGTGTATATCTTTTGGCAGGTTATGCCAACTACTTTGACGGACAACTATAATGCGGTGGAGGCCTTGATCTCTCGTATCCTTGTTTTGCTAATTTTATCACCATATTAACCCAAAAAGATTGAGGGGTAGTGTTGAAACCATGAGGAGGAGGTGCTTGTGACTCAGAAGCGAGAGGACTTTCAGGATTGAGGGTAGGAACAGATTCATTTAAGTTGGATTTTAACTCAAAAAGATTTGAAATTTACATATAGCGAAGTTCTTGGAAAATTTGGGTTTGAAAATTTGGATCCAAATACCTTATTTTATCACATGGACCCAATGCAGACTTGGATCCATGGCCAGCTCTAGGTGAGGGGGTGGAAGTGGCAACACTGAATTGACTGAAAAAACAGCTTGTGAAAATTTTATATTTTGTTTCCATTCTTAAACTCATATTTTCCGTAACTGTGTACCTTTAAAGATATGTCTGAGCTTGATGAAAAGCAATTGGTTTTATATGCACAAATGGCCAACCTTGTTAGTGTAATACTTCAGTGGCCTGGCCTGGATTTGAAAGAAATTGCAGAAAACTTTTCCAAGGTTTACTATTGAATCTCAACATTGACTAGTTTCTATCGATATCATTTGAACATATGCGTTCCTAAGATACTCTGACATCATTGAACATTGAAAATTTTCAGAAAACTGTGCTGCTAAGATTTCCATCTATTTATCACAAAAGTAATGGCCGGCTATTAATGGCTTATGGGAGTTGTTTACTCTATCATCAATTTGATTCTCTTGTAATCTAATCACTCTTTTCTTATTTTAAAGAATATAACTATCAACTTATAACTCCATGATGCATCATTCAAAACCGTGCTAAATTATTTTGGTTCCAAATGAGGTGGAAATTGTTGCACAAGAGCTTCAATTATTTGTTATTAGAAATAAGTCACTAAGTGTGGACCTGTCTTGATTGTTCCTTGTTTCAGCTTTCTTGCAATGCACACACTATCTGTGATTCAGAACTTAGACCACTGGGTACAGGATTATATCCTGTAGTATCTATCATCAATCACAGGTAATTCATTCACCCCATCTGTCAATTGATTCCTCTCTGGAACTGTCTTCTGACTTCTTATAGTACTTCAGTTGCTTGCCGAACGCTGTATTGATATTTGAGGGAAGAACAGCTGTGGTTCGTGCTGTGCAACATATACCTAAAGGTACTGAGGTACTACAGATCATTTGACCAGTTCTGTCCATTTCTTATGTTACAAATGCTTCTAAATGTGTGAGGGTAACAATAATGATGCACAAATCAAATTCTATCCCTGAAATCCCTTCGTGCTAAAATATATATTATATTATATTATAAGAGATGCAAAAAAGGAGACAACAAAATTTGATTAATATTTATTTTTTGATGCTCTTGAAGGTTCAAATAAGTTATATAGAAATTGCTGGAAGCACCATGACTCGACAAAAGGCTTTGAAAGAACAATACTTCTTTAGTTGTTCATGTCCTCATTGCATGAAGCTGGTTAGTATATAAAGCTTAAGCTGTCATTGTACTTAGTTAGACTAGAGTTTATTACTGAAGCATGTTATTTTCCCTTTTATGTTTTGTTTGATCTTTTTTGAAGGGCCAATATGAGGATATTCAAGAAAGTGCTATTTTGGAAGGTTATAAGTGTGGTGTTGATACATGTAAAGGTTTTTTGCTCCGGGATCCAGGTACATGTCTTTCTTAACAAATTCGAGTAAAAAAAACATAGGTGTCTATCTTTATTTATATTATTTTAATATGCAGATAAAAAGGCATTCGTATGCCAACAATGTGGCTGTTTGAGGAATTTGGAAGATATTAAACATATTTCGAGTGAAGTGAAAAGTTATTCTGAAAAGGCTGCAAATTCCCTTAGCTCAGGAAGTATCCTTTCTTTTTTCTTTTTTTTTTTTTTTTTTGTGGCAGGCAATTAATAGCTTGTTTGAATAAGACTTTAGGATGGAAAGGAAGGGGGAGGAATGCAAAGGAAAGGAGCAGAAGGGGAAAGGGTAGGAGATAAATTGAGGGAATGGAAAAGGAAAGAAATAGCTTAATTTTGAGAGAGGGATTAAAACATATGGAACCTTCTTCGAATTATGCTCGAGCAGAAAATTTTGACTAAGGATCCAAATGCTACCTTTAGTCGTCGATACCTTGCTTCTATTCCCTAATAGTTGTATCATTATATTGTACTTCATAACAGTTAACAAATGCTTCTCACCTGCAACATTAATTAGCTATTGCAAAGGAAAAGCAGAGCATGGGAAAGAATGGAATGGCGAAACAGAATAGATTACAATGGAGAGGAAGGGAGAGGTGGGAGAGTGAAAATTCCAATTAGGGGGTGTTTGGCAAGAGGGATTTGAGAAAGGGAATGAGACTTTATTTCAAAAATAAGTCCAAGTCTTTGTTTGTTTAGGGGGAATGGGGATAGGGAATGGGATTAAAATGGAGGAAAGTCCTCAAGAAAAATGTCTTTGGGAAGGGGTAGGTATTTGGGTTGAGAGTTGAGACTTTGATTCTATATCTTTCTTCCAAGTCTCTACAGTAACAAACAAGGGATGAGACTTTCTTATTTTCAAAGTCTCAACTTAAAAGTCCTATTTAAAGTCTCACAAGTCTCATTCCCTTATACCGAACACCCCCTTAGAGAACAAACAGTGAGAGGTGATAGAAAATGAGAAATAAATATTACTAAACAGCTATCATTTTTTTAACCCTTGAAACCATGGAGATCAAACAAGAGAGGACTGAGAGGTGAGGAGTGAGAATGGCATGCCCCTACAGCGCCTAGTTAGTCTGCAAGTATCAAGGGTCTTCAGTCATGGTTCCTAATGAGCGGGTTGTTTTAAGGGTTATTAGGTTGAATGGAAGCTTCTTCCTTGATACATATTTTCCATGGACAGAATTTCGGTAGTGCAAAAGAGAGAGGTTCTAGTTAAGTCAAGAAAATTGCTCATTCTCCCAATGTCAACCACAATTTTTTTAGAGAAACTTGAAATCTCTTTAAGCATTTAATCATTTAACACTTGTTATCCAAATTTACAAAGTGAATCATGAATTTCAAAGATAAAATATTCGTAGAAATGAAATTGAAGAATTAGATTAATATTCACATTTTGAAACAAAACTCCAATACGGGTGTTTTCACTTTGATATAAACTCCTGAGGATGGCGTGTATAGTTTATAGCATGGTAGAAACACGATTGAATGACGTTTGGTCCATAAAAATTGACGCCATCAGATAGATTTAGCCTGGTAAGATCATCATCTATATCTTTTCTCTTTTGTTTTCACATTTTCAAACACTCATCACTCACTTCCAACGAGTTGACATCAGCTGATGGTGGACCGACGAAGGGCTGCATTTGACCTTGGGGGTTAGTTGTAGTTCTTCCCGTCTGTTCTTTGCGGCCATGGAGCACTGACAGCTGATTGGAGATCAAAAGGGAAAAGGGCAATATGTAGGAAATAAGGGAGGGTTAGACATTAATTTCCTAGACAATCTAGGGCATTGATAAGATACTTCTAGGGGGCATTTAGCATTTGAGAAAGATGGCAACAGATGGGGCTAACCCTCAGCTTCCGCCTTGACAAGGTAGTGTTCTAATCATTGAACTACAATCCCAGGAAAATTAAGTGACTTCCTTCATTTCTTTTTTTTTTTCTGATAACACAGTAAGAATTATCTAGTGACTTCATATTGCATAGTAGTTTCATGTACCTTTAACCCTTATGTTACCCCTATTATTTTCGAAATGGAAGTGGTTCTTTGACTATGTTCAGATTATGAAGAAGCTGGTTCTTTATATAAGACAGTTGAGAAGCTACAGTTAAAATTATGCCATCCTCTATCACTTAATCTGATGCGGACACGAGATAGTCTGCTGAAGGTACTTCATGAACTTGTGTAGCTTCTGTTCTTGCTGTTAAGATCTTAGTACAGTCCAACACTAGTTATCAATATGTTCCTATGATTTTAGATTCTATGATTTCTTTTTCCTATTTTAGTTATTAGTTGGTGATTCGATACAATGCCTTTTCATATGGAATATGTGATGTCGTTGCTTACTTTTTGGTGATTCGGTATAAATGTTAAGTTGTTTTGTTGTTGATAGAAAGTTGTACTAGTACTACTATTGGAAATGAAATGATTGAAAGAAGAGTTGGGAATTATTTTAATCATCCCATTTCCAGTGTAAAACCTTCCACAAATAGCAGTACAACATACCATTTTTTATAGATCAAAACCCTAAATTGACCAATTCAAATTATACATCTCTATACTCTTCCCTCACATTCTCTTTATCAAATAAAATGGTATGAATCTATAACAAAGAGAAATAATTTTAACTAGAAATGGCAGTTGTATGCTTTGGAGCTGAAAATTTGGATTTTAATTAAATTTTACTTCCTCACTTACAGATTTGAACTTGGTAATTATTGTTTCATCTTTCTAATTTTTTGTATACTCCTTGCTAGAGGGAGCCATTGTTGAAATTATTGGGGAAAACAGGGATCTTATCCGGGAATTTCATTTGAAACTTTAGTAACACCTATCCTCTCAAAGCTAGTCATGCCAAACCCTAGTTACACCAACATATCGCGTGGTTCCGGTTTGATATAGTTAAATCAGCCAATACGGTCAAAAATAAATCGTGTGACAGAACGCGACTATATGGCATAAAATGGTTTAGTATTTTTAAAAGTCGTTATAAAATGGCCCTTTTGAATTATCGGTCGTATTTTTGCATTATGCTTCCCACTCCCACTTATCTATGTTGTAAGTTTTGTCATTTTTATGATGATATCTTTCTTATTCTTTAAAAATCACTGTATTAAGTTTTAGAAAATACAAAATAAGTAATGTTACTTTCGTTCCGAAGTCATCATAGATAGAGTTCACGTTCAAATTCTCGTCGCACCAATTTACGTTTCAGGAAACAATGCTACTTGGAAAAGGAAGAGTAGTGTGGAAGTTGCCTCTGACTAAAACTAAGTGGTTATCATTGAAACTATATTAGTCCACTGTAAGATCTTATCATTAAGGACCCTCCAGGGATATCGACCCTATTAGTCGCAACTTGGCATTCATGAAACATCTTAATGAGCATCTCATCTCGAGAGTGGCCATCATCTGAATTTCACTTAGAATTCGTAAAGGAGCCAAAACTATTAGTTCCCACATGAATTTTTGCAGCCTCTGTAGGGAAATACTTCTAAGATCACGAAATATGGATAGGTTTTATTTATTACTTTAAGATTACAATCCACTAATTTAATGACAATAACATGAAAATAAATAGAGAATACTTGGTGACTTTATACTCTTTTTTAAACAACAATTAAGTCTATTCTTTAAGCTTATTTCTTCCACATTGTGATGGGAAAATACCCGAACAACTTACACGATACAAAGAGATAATTCTCACTAGGAAAAAGATCAAATGAATGAATTTGATGATGTATAATGACAGAAACTTGAACTCCAAACTGGTTTGCTAGGTCACAAAGAATAACTTGTGTTTCTAGAGAGAGAATAAATTTTCAGATTTGATTTTGTTGTGCCCTAGTGTCCTCTTTATATGGAAAAACTAAATGGTCAAAATATAACCTAGTTAGATTCGTATTAAGAGCATTTTGTGTTAATGTGTTATCCACATCTCTGATCTGTGTGCTAAAACGCGTGGAATCAGTAAACGAAGAAAATGCCAAGCGGTGCTTGAAGACCTTTCGAGCCTAATGTCGATGGCTCTTTGAGCTCTCGCCTTTTTCTTTGTTTGATTAAATCTGGGGAACCCTGCGAACAAATAGTGAGAACTTGGAGACCTAGCGAGCCTAAGGTTGACAGTTGTTAGAGCCCACAACATCAAATTTTCTCATCATTTTCATTTTTGCCTTCATACATTATAATGCATTTCAGTTCTTTTACCATGTGGTTCATTGCTTTTCCACATCTAACATTCATGCACTTAAGTTAGATCAACAATTAGGAAATTGATCCTAGAATGTTCCAATTCCCAACGGCCTCAACACCCCCTACATCCCTCAAGACCTTCATCATTTCCTCTTGGATTGTAAAAGGATTGGGAGGAGCGATTTGAGATGGAATCGCCTTTGGGGAAGAAGATTCCACCTTTTGTGTTTTTGTGACACGACTACAAGAGACTTCTCCTTTGCTGAAGTCGAAGAAATTGTTGTCTTCTTCTTTGGCTACGAAGGGAAAATTTTAACCATAACCTACTTAGGAACATGGGATACATAAGGGAACATGGAGAAATCTTCTGGAACTTATCGCCTGGTTTGTATTGTGGGTCTTTGTTATTCCTCGGTGCCATACATCTTAAAGGACAAAAGGGGTATATTTCTCAACATCTGTTTTTTCCCGGTGAGTTTTGACACTATGGAATGAAATCGTCACCTCATTGGTGAAAATATATAAGATGACTAAGCACATTTTCTCTCTCTAGTCGCCATTAATAAGGATCAAAGTCTCTAGTTTAGAGTCTCTTGAACACATCGCTGCGAAAAACCTCACGTTGAACAAACACTACTACTATATTGCTTATTTATCGCTGAAGGTTTTTAGAATCAGAAGTGAACCAATTTTACATCTCCATACCCCACATAATGACTTAGGCATCAGAAGCAAATCTTTGGGTATCCCTCAGACTAGGTCTTTCATTCTTCTACTACATCGTCACAAGAGGATAATGTCATCAACAATATGGGATTTAAAGTCATTGGAAAACCCTGATACACATATTGATACACATTTATTCATCAAGTAGATTTTGGCTCAATCTCAAAGATCCATGGTTTTTGCCCTCTAGTAGGCAGGTACAAATTTGATACAAGAAACAAAAAAATTAATTTAGTGTTTTGGAAACCTTAGGAAGCAAATTTTGATCAAATGGAATCCTAGGAAGACAAGTAACCCATCTTGAGCCAAACAAAAGAGAAACGTTGATTTAGTGGTTCAAATTGTAGGAAAAGTATGGTGTTTCGCGCTTCAATGGAATGTCTTAAAGATACCATGAAAGTTTTTGCGTACCTTTCTTATCATTTATTTGTTTTGTGAAACTCTTGGAAGATTAAGCATGTAATACTAAGATTTTTAGTTTTCTAGATTGGTGTTTAGTTAAATTCTTTTAAACATAATGTGTGAATCTTTCTTTGGGAATCCATATGCTAAGTTTTCTTATCATGTATTATCTGTTCGCAGATATTCATGGAGCTGAGCAACTGGAAGGATGCGTTGGCCTATTGTAGGATGACGATTCCTGTTTATGAACGTAATTTTCAGCACTGACCAGTAGTTACTCGGTAGTTAGGTATAGAACTGTCAACTCTCATTTGTTGGACTTGCTCTTGCAGGGGTCTACATTGGTTGTCATCCTATGCTTGGACTGCAGTACTACACGTGCGGAAAACTTGAATGGTAAGAATGGAACCTCTTGATCATAAGAATTTTGTACACCTAGACATACACACACAGATATAATTATATATTTATATATATTAAAAATGTATTGTCTAGCTCTCTATAGCCGTGACGGACTCTTTTGAATTAAAACTACTAAAATCCTTTGATTTAGAGGAGGATTCTTTTAAATTGTCTGATGTTATCTGTATACCCATTTTGAGAAAGACAATGTGCATATAGGTTACTTGGGGAGACCGAGAACTGTATCAAATCACTTACAAAGGCTCTGGATATATTGCGAGTCACCCATGGGACAAGCACAGTGTTTGTGAAGGAGCTGATTGTCAAGCTGGAAGAAGCTTGTGCTGAGGCCGCTTTTAAAAATAAACCTCTTGATGAGGATTGATGATGTCTCTCGTCAATAACTAGAAGCTAGAATATCTTGCCTACTCAAAAGATTGGTTTTTTGGTTTGGTGTTTGTTCCGTAAAGATTGGCAAGAACAAGGTTTTTTCAATATAGGACCAACATCATCATCATCATACCCAGTGTATCCCGCTCATAGTTTTATGGGCGGGATACACTGGGTAAGATGATCATGATGATGATGATGATGTTTGTTCTGTATTGAAAAAACCTTGTTCTTGCCAATCTTTACAAAATTGTAAGCATAAAACCAGCAATTGAGATTTGCATTTGACATTTCTTTTGCTCCTCTAGCTTAGCTTCACTACTGGCTTCATTTTTTGTACTCGGTTACCTACTAGACGATTTGGTCATAGATGCTTTTATGTATCGATCCTCTTTGGTAATTGGTATCCTTAATAGTAATGCTAATACTATAGTGCTCTTAAGGGTAATGTGTGCACTTAGCTTTCGTTGTAATGTAATTTACTCAAATGATGTAACAGACGAAAATTTTGTATATCTTAGAGGTACACATCTACACATTGTTCGGATGGTCGCCCATGAATTTTGGTCTTTGCAATAGATGTGCACATAATGTATTACGGAGAATGGGCAATCGTTGTACAGATGCTATAGTGTTGAATATAATCGATGCTCGATTGAACTTTTGTAGCTTTTGTTACAGCATTGTTTATTCAACTCTTGAATTCGAGCTCAGCTTGAATTTGCTGATTGCATGTTTAACTTGCACAAGTCTAATAAACTTATAAGCCTAACCAAACAATCTTTGTTGAATGAGCTTGTGCAAGTCTTCTCATTTATTCTCTTGAAAAGACTTAATTAGAAACCCAGAAAGTATGAAAATCTAGAAAGACCAAGGTGATGCTTAATTTTAAAAGTACTCTTAACTAAATTGAATGAGATTCTGAGTGTACTTATTTTGTCGCTTTTACTTTGTTTCAATCTTTTTCTTAAAAGTGTTCTCATCACTTTCTTTTATTCTAATTTACACATTTAAAATATATTTTAATGTCATCTATATAATTTAAATAATCCCACCATTTATTAATCTTTATGAAATAGCAATATGTTAGGGTCGGAGTATATGGCCTTACAGATTTTTCTAATCAATCACCGTGCTTTAAAAATCATCACAGAAAAACAAGGATTAATAATAGTAAAATAAACATAGCTAAAAACGTAAATAAAAGCCATAAAACTCTTACCCTATCAATTCCTATTACATAAAGATGATTTGTTAACTTCACGCATCACCATTATTTATTAAGACCTCTTCTATGGACTTAATTAGGTTTGATTGATATTTAGAGACGTGAAATTGTTAACCAATCACTATGATTAGTAAATTACTACAAAAAACAAAAATAATAATAGTAATGTAAACAATACAAAAAAGGTAAATTAAAATCACAAAATTCTCATCCTATTAAATAAATCAGTAAGTCTCATGGGAGACGGTCTATTCTATAGACGAAATCCATGAAGCCCAGCCCAAAATATAACATAGTATATTTGGGGTTACAATAAATTATTTGGGTTATAATAACTTATATTTGGGGTTATAGAATAGTATATTCGAGATTATAATAACTTACATTTAGGATTATAACATAATATAATTAATATTATTATTAAAAAAATCAGTTAAGGGAAATGCGCTGGCCCAATTTTGTGGTCTATCCTATAGACCGTCTCTTGTGAAATTTTGTGTAAATTCTATCACATAAAGATGAATAATGATTTATTAACTTTATAAATCATCATTACTTAGTGATATTTGGGCTTTCGACTTTCTAAAGTCTACACACATTGCCTTAGCCCTAGGAGATTAATACACATTTCTCTTAATTTGGCCTTTTTATATTGTTATAATTTTCTAGAGAAGGTTTTATAAGAAACTATTCTCTAAGATACGACTCACACAAGCGGCCTCATATGTATAATTATACACAAGAAATTCTTAACACGTTTTCTACAAGCATTTTAAAAATACGACATTCAACTTCACACAAAAACTACCTTCATTCAATTTACTTTCAATGAAAAATATCTTCATTCAATCTATTGAAACTTGAATTTGCAAACACACACAAGAAAACACAAAAAAAAAAAAAAAAAAAAAAAATCAAACCATCAAAGAGGATTAGAATGAAAGAATTGATGCATGAATTCAATAATTTTACATTTCAAAATCAATCCAACAACATAGCTTATGAAATCAATGGCTTATTCCTTTTCGTATTCTATTTTAATTTTTCTATATTGGAATAGATTCTAATGAATATTCAATTGATTTAAATATGTTCGTCTATTAAAAATTTGATGATCCAATTTGATGATGTAAATAGGATTGTTGATAAAGATAACAATATCATTGGCTTGTATGAAAGTAATTAAAAATCTACTTTTATACATAAAAACACGTACTATAACTATTAGAAATCAGTCGATCGCTTGAGATACAATTTCTTTCTCAGGCCCAATCTATTAAAGCTTAATGTCCACTTAAAGTACCCTTAATGTCTACTTACTAGAGCTGTTCATGGGCGGGCTACCCGCTAGGCCCGCCCAATCCGGCTCGAAAAACGGGCGGGCATAGAATACGTTTTTCAAAAAAATTTAAAGTTTAGACGGGTAATACTCGCCCGCCAAGATAAACGAGCGGGTAACGACACCAAAAAAATACCCGCGGGTATACCCGCACGCCCGCTTAGTTTAATACTCCCTCTGTTCTTGTAGGTTTGTCCACATTACTATAACGGACAGTTTCATAAGTTTGTCCTATTTAGAATACTTTCCTATTTTGGAAAGTTTTTATCTTCCATATACTCTCTTTATCTCTCATTTCTCTCTCATAATACCAATACAATTATTAATTCACACCACTATTTTAATAAAATAATATCCACTATCTACAAAGATTCCACCTTTCTTAATAAAATAATACCCACTATCTACAAAGACTTCACCTTTCTTAATAAAATTAAACCCACTCTTTATAAAGATTCTACCTTTCTTAATTTATGTGAAATCTTCAAATAGGACAATCAAAAAAGGACGGAGGGAGTATATTATTTATTAAATAATTAATTCTATTAAAAATTAAACTATACTACTACATGACCTATACCCAACTTTAGTTTATTACTTTTCTACTAAGGTTTACTTCTTTTAGACTTTCATATTTTTAACCCTCAAAGCACTCAAGCAATCGACTATCAAAGTTTGAACAAGTAGCCGACTCCACCGTCTATATTCAATATTCATGTAATTTGAGTATTTTGAGACTTTATATATATTTAGAGTATTTTAGATAATGTATTATATTTTGTTTGTTCTTATAAAAACTTAACTTTATAATATGATTTATGTTTTAAATTTTTATATAAAAATACCCGCATACCCGTGGGTCCCGCCCGCTTTAAAAATGGGCGGGTAGCGACAAAAAAAATATGCCCGCGAATGTGGGCAGGCTTTTAAATATTTGAGCCCGCGGGTAGAAGTTTTAGGTATTACCCGGTCCGCTACCCGCCCAAGCCCGCCCATGAACAACTCTACTACTTACACAATCCTAAGTGTCTACTTACATCATTCTTAATGTCTACTTTGGTATCCTATATGCCTACTTACAATATCCTTAATGCCTACTTAAAATTTCCTTAATACCTATTTACATCATCGTTAATGCCTACTTACAATATCTTTAATGCCTAACGAGTAATTTATATTACATTTTCCTATATGGGCCAATCAATTAGAAATGATCTCTCAAGAAGATTGTCTTCACAAGAATTTGTGATTAAAAATAAGACTTCTTACTTCATAAATTAAAAACACCTACATCATTAAACATAAACACCTAATATATCTTGTTCAAATGCCTACTATAACTAGTTTTAATGCCTACTTAAACTATTATATATGCCAACTACAACTATTAAAATGCCTACTATAACTAGTTCAATTGTCTTAAGTTATAATTAGTTTTAATGTCTACTTTCACAAATAAGAATGCCTACTTTATTAACTATAAACACTTACTGTAGTAGGCAAAAACTACTATATATATCTTGTGCAAATGCCTATTATATATAACTATCAAAATACCCTTAATAAGTAGTTTACTTGTATACAATAACTAATTTTAATGCCCATTTTGGATATTATATATGCCTACTTCATTAACTAAAACTTCGACTGTAATATGCAAAATAGCTACAATATTTAGTTCAAGTGTTTGCTATAATTATTAGAAATTTCTACTATGACTAGTTCAATTGCCTACTATAACAAATTTTAATGCCTACTTCGACAATTAAATATTCATAATTTATTAACTAAAAACAACTACTTATGTGAAAAACACCTATTATATACGTTCAAATGCCTACTATAACTAGTTCAAATACCTAATATAACTAGTTAAAAGTGAGGACTTAAATATGCAAAAACACCTATTTTAATATTTAAAAAATCCTACTAATTAACATAAGAACACTTACTGTTATAAAATGACTATTGAAGTACCTACTTTATTAACTAAAAAGTACACCTACTGTAGTAGGAAAAAACACCTACTAAATTTAGTTCAAATGCCTATTATAACTAGTTTAGTTGACTACTAAAAAAACTTATTATAATTAGTTCAAATGTCTACACTACTAATTCAAATGGCTACTTCAACTATTCAAAATGCATACAATAACTATCAATATACAAAAATACCTACAACTAGTTCAAATATTTATTAAACTATAATAAATGCCTACTTTACAAATTACAATGTAAAAACAAATACTTTTGTACGCAACAACACTTTCAAATGCATTATACAATAACTAGTTTATATAACTACTTTATGCATAAACACCTACTATAAATAATTTAAATCTTACATTTATGAATCTTATATAATGTCATCGTACTATCTAACATGAGATCAAGATGAATATATGGCTAACAACAATGATTTTGATAATAGATCGATCAACTGAAAGACATTTTAACTAACCTAATTAAAAAAATTGACTTTTTTGGATTACTTGAAGGAGTTACAATTTAAAATCTACAAAATCTTGAACACTTATAACTATCACATAAAAGGGTAACAGGCTTTAGCTTTAAAATAATTGACACACAGATTGAGCAAAAATAAAATTATTAAAAAGTACCTAGTTTTTTTCGTGTGAATGAAGAATCATCATCAAGCTCCAACAAAAAAAATACAAGAACAAACAATATCAAGAAAGATCAAACTTATCCGACATTATAATCTTGCACACCAACTATTAACCGTAAAAACTCCCAATATTAATCTTAATGCAGGATGAAATGAGTTTGTTGGGCATAGTCTTAGTCTATCAGATTTCATAAAGTTTGTTAACATGTAATTTTAGAACACCTATTATTAACCGTAAAAAATCCCAATATTAATCTTAAGAACACTTACTATTAGGTATCTAACCTTTTATGAGTTTTATAGCCTTAGCTACAAGTCTTTGAATCATAGAAATTGCGTACTCTGATGATTACAACATTTCATTGAAAAACCTCAGAAGATAGGTAAAAGGATACTTTCAGTATCTCGCACAAGGTAGGGTTCGGGTGGGAGGTATTTTTTTTCTAAAACATGCGGATAAACTATACTCGTTTCCCTCAAGAAGGAAGTAAAGAAGATGCGCGCAGTGAAGAAACCCCCAGCTGATACTTACTCCTAATAGGAGTCGAATTTATTTCTACTAAAAGAGTTTTTGCAATCCCTACATTACCTATCATCTTCAATTGCCTATGTAGTACAAAATGTTGAGCGTAAATAATGAAGTTTATAGAGATGTGCACAAACTATATGCTATTGTGAAGTACATTTTATTATGTGATATTTTATTATTTCGATGCCATTAAGTGATTAAAAACTAAGTTGGGAGTTTAGAGGTTAGATGTAGCAATCTTTTTATGACTCTTAATAGAAACTTTATTTGTTACTTCCAAATAAAAGGTGTATATTTAGACGATCTATTTTACTATACTCTAACTTAAGCGGTATATATCTTTGGGTTAATTTAAAATGGTCATGATAAACTATACGTAAATGAATTGATTCCCAAACTATAAAAATAAATGTTAAAATTAAACATTTAATATTTAATTTGAAATTCTTTTAATTATTTTTAAATTTAACTATTCCCTCCGTTCCTTTTTGATGTTCCTATTTGGGTTTTTCACCAAGATTAAGAAAAATGGAATCTTTCGTGGTAGTGGGTATTATTTTAATTATATAGTAGTAGGAAATAATGATTTTATTGGAAGTATGAGAGAAAAAATAAGTAAATAATAGTGTAATGTAATGATTGTATTGAAAGTATGAGAGAGAAAATAATTAAATAGTAATGTGAAGTAAGGAAAGTGAGGTTTTAAGGGGTAAAAGTGAAATGAAAACTTTCTAAAAATGGAAAGTATTCTAAAGTGAAAAAACTTATGGAACTGCCCGTTTTAGTAAGGTGGAAAAACAAAAAGGAACGGAGGGAGTATTTAGTAAGTATCTTTTAGTTCAATTTAATTTATGATTATAATAAAGTACGCATTAACGTATATTTAACTAATTAATTCCCAAACTATAAAAATATAATTAAAAAAGGAATAAATAGGGATAGAAAAAAAATATCATTACATATTTATCTTAAATTTACATTTAAATGTAATTGCATACTAAAAAACACCATGTATTGCCCGGATTTTATACTAATATGCTATATAAAGCAATAATTAAATGGAAAACAAATGATTCATTATGAATAGAAATTAGAATGAGTGCATTTGTTGCAACTCTAAATCTCTAATACTCGTTGGCTAAAGATAGGAGCTACATGAATTTCATGGAGATTACAAGATTGTACATCATACATTTCAAGACTCAACTAGTTTGCTGAATGGCCTCTTGATAATAATTTCATGGCTTAAAAAACTATTAACAAAATATTAATACTATATTTGGATAAGAATTTAGGAGAAAATGAAAAGGGAAGGAAAGAGGAAGATACAAACTATTTTCTTCCCAAATCTTTTCACTTTTGGAGATAATTTATCGACAAAATCAAGGAAACTAATCCATTCAAATCGCTTCTTTTCAAATTACTCGCTTCCTTCTGATACCTTCGATCCAAACAAAGTGTAAATCTTTTGGTGTACAAAAGAACATAAATCAAAGAGCTAAGCATATTCTTTCACGTTTTACCTATTTGGTCTTTGTAATGTTCTCCTGGAGTTGATGGCAGATATTCGAAATATGCGACAGTAATCTAACTTGCTGATCTCGAGACGCTGCTGTTCGATCTCCAAGTATATTTTGGAGCTCAAAACACAAATTTGAGACATTCTCATCATTTGTGTAAGATTCACTAATCAACTGAATAAAACTACAATTCTGCTCTTGGGCAGAGGATAACTGCTGCTGTAGAGGAGGAACAAGAAACGGGTGTTTAAGAAGCTGCGGAATCCTCCACCTTTCATTGCGGTCCCATGAAAGGCACTTCTTCATAAGATCAAGAAGCCAAGGATTAGAAACTGGACCATATGTGATTTCATGATTGGGATCAGTGATAACTTTGAATTTAGCCCAGAACGTCTTGTATTCTGAAAAGGGTGTCCGTCCATAAACCATTTGATAAAGAATGCAACCAAGAGACCATATGTCTGATGGTCGTCCACACTTTATAATGTTCCCATTTGCATCAGTCTCATTGCACATGAATGCCTCAGGAGACATATAACTCAATGTACCTACCTGCTCGAACAATAAGAGTTTAGTTGTGCATGGCCTGAATTCTGGTTTTTGCAAAAAAACTACAGAAACCAGTAATACTATAAAATGCAAAGAGAGAGATAATAACCTGGGCATCCCGTTGGATGTTGGTTGTGTCGCTCAAAATTGCTTTAGCAATGCCAAAATCAATGAGCTTCAATGAACCTTTGACAAGGAGGAAATTAGCTGGCTTTAGGTCCGAGTGCACGATACGCTCCTCATGAATTGTGTTCACTGCTTGGAGTATTTGCTGCCAGTATATTTGATATAGAAATAATTAATACCAGATCCCTTCACTGTATAATAAGATAAATAAACCAGTTTCATATCATTCATTTTCAAAATCATCAAAATCCTAATAAAAAAAATAACTATACTTCACAAGCAACTTTTATGGTGCCCGTTCTCAAAGGGAGCCAAAGAATTATTCTTCTACTTAACTTTGTTTGAGATCATTCCAAAAAAAAAACTGTTTCAGATTGTAAAGTACCATAGGAAAATGGGTTAAATAAATCGTGTGCATTATTTATTTAAGTCAAGTTGCAAATGATTTTAGCTATCAATGGCCCATCTGAAACAATTAGACCGTTATAACGATATTATACCGCTATAATGTTATTTGTCTCTCCATTTTTCATTAATAATCATTAACTTTAATTATGAACAAAATAATTAACTAATAAGTGATAAGAAAATTAATTATAGACAAAGAGTACCTCATATAGTGCGATTATAATAGCTATAGCCTATAGGCATATTATTGTATAATTTAGTAGTTCAACAACAAAAATGCAATAATAAATTTAAAACTCCCCTAAAGTGAATTTTGTTTTCAAACAGACACCGCATTGGCCACGATTCGCGTTATTACTCCGCTATAGCCGTTTAGCGTAATATCTCCACTATTTCTGAGAATACATCCGCGGCCGCGTGTTTTCTCCATGCTATGAGGGTAAGACTAACCCTCAACCCCATAAAGGTGAGAGCCATTGAATGACATTTGGGATAATGGGTTGAAATGCTATGACTTAGGGAATAATAATCAAATATTAGTAAAATAAACCTCCTTCAAAGATGATATAAGCAAGTTATCATTGTATAACAGTTTAGTATCATGGTCAATCTGTAATGACTCAACATGCTAGCTTAGTAGCAGAACAAATGATTTGTTATGAATTGATGATGTGAAATCAGTTTGTTAGAAGGTCATTCTAGAAGAGAATCTTGTAACAAATTTACCATCAAGTTGTTAGACTAAGTGGCTATATATACTTATGATGTAATAACAAATGACCATGCTTATGAATGAAATGATTTAGAGTTCTTCTTTGGGAGCATTTCAGGTAGTTTAAGAAGCCTTGATGTTTCATAAGAATGACATTGGTTTCAGGTAGTATTAGTACTAGAAGTGATACTATACTCTATATGCCAGTACAGTTGTAGTTTTAGAGCTTGAGCGTCCCTATTCATAGATACTAGTTGTTACTACTGTTCAGGAAGCATATTGTGTGCACAATTGGTCTTTGCAGAGAATTCTTGGTTTATCTTGAACAAGAGCCCCCTCATTGGTGTAACAGATGCTTCTATAACTGGTGACATGTTATTTTGGATAGAAAATTGTGCAAAAGTAGCTACAAAGAGCTATAAGCATAGAGATGGTCTGGCCAAAACTCACAACATGTGAAAGCATTTAGCTGACAGCCACTAATTTGTCATTATCTCAGACTTTTGACCTTGCTCGGTTAAAGATTTAGTAAATTGCTCGTTGTCCATTCGATGGAATAGTGAATTTTCCCATTAGACCTTGTAGAGGAATGGTAATATAGTTTCGTTCCACATGGAAAGTGAAGAGAACATGGGGGGAGAAGGGGCAGAATTCTTTGTTTCTAGAATGGTTTTATGTATATTGCATGACACCGACAATCTAGATAACAAGACCCTTTCTTTCTTTATTGGTATTTACCCATTTGTTTCCAATCTAGGTCTTAGTCCAAGAGAGAAGCCATAAAAGTAGAAGATGTAGGTGGCAGTCTAGCAATAAAATTTCGTTGTTGTAGCAAAGCTAAATAAATACAGATACTATGTTGCATGATTTGATTAGTGGCTAGTTTGTTTTATCTTCAATTGATCCATTGAGATTGGCACACAACCCTTTTTCACTGGATTTCTAAGAGGACTTCATTACCCAATTCCATTAAGTAACTCTCACTTTGCTCTCATCTTGGCGGGGTTACAAAGGTCACATGTACACAACCTAACCTTTAAAAGGTTAGTTTTGATTCACCCTTAATGGAAAACATCACCCACATGTTCACACATATAAGTAGTGTCGATAGATAAACAAATCATTTTACAAGTCAGCCATCCATTATAATTCAAAAACAAAAAAATGCCTCACACTCAAGGCGCATCGCAGTATAGGAGGTGAGCTAGAGGCACGTGCCTGTGCCTCTTGTATATTACCTTTTGTTTTTTCTTTATTTAAGTTTGAGGTTCTAAAATGCTTACTATTACTTGATTTACTAGATTACCCTTGAAGACATAGTTTAATTGAATTTAGAAGAGAAAAAAGCCTTTTTTTGCCCCAGCCAAAGTAGATGAAGATAGCAACTATAACACCATTCTTCTCTTTTGCCATTCTTGACGAGGTATTTTTCTTCCTGTCTTCGTTCTATTTTTACTCTTGTTTCTTTTTGATTTCGATTGGTTTTCTCTCGTTCGGTTTTCTTTGTTTTCTCTTGATTTTTCTCTATGAGATTATGTTTCATAATGGTTGGATTTCTTTTCTTTTTTTACTTCTACTCCTATCTTTATTAGTTTAATTACAATGATTCATTTAATCTCTAATTTGTTTACAAATTAGATAAAAGAATAATGATAAAAATGTGGTGTTGGATGTGTAATTTAATTTAATAACTAACTTAATTATTCTGCTCATTTTGTTATAGTGATCGAGTCTTAGCATATACTTTTTAGCTTGTGCTATTATTTAATTTTGTTTGTGCTTGTCTTGACATCAATTTATAATGATTTATAGCTAAACAATGATTTCATCAACTCCTGCTGTATCTTCATACCTTTTGGATCCTACAAGAGAATACGTTCAACTCGGAACTAAGTATCTTATGACTATATGTGCTAAAACCTTGGAAAAAAAGACATTTTGCCCTTCGGGGCACCTCGCGCCTCTTAAAACTAAGTATTCACCATAGGTTATATATTAGTTTGAATACTTTGAGCATTGGCACAAGCACTATGTCCAAGTAAACTTATGCAATGATTCTAGAAGAGGATTCAAAAAAAAAAAAAAAACTACAAAACCAACCCCTCTTAAGTGTGAGCATTATGTAGTTTTCAAAGGTGTTAGGCGCACTGAGGCGTAGAAGAGTATTGGAGCCTATGTGCAAGGCGCACGACGAAAACATGAGCTTTCGACAGGTGAGGAATCGGTTTTCCTCAAAAGCTTATAAAACGATTTACAACATATTTAAACTTGAAGCAATGTGAGATTCATATTGTTGAAGCTTAAAGGTCTTAAAAATTTGTAATCATTGCACTAAACCACTACTATAGTGCAAAATGGCTCAAGATGTAACCTAAGTATTAAAGAAGTCAAAGGAAAAAGAACAAAAGGAAAAAGAATCTAGAAGAAGATAAGAAAGATATCTATAAGAAAGAAGAATATAAAGGAGAAAAATAAAACAAAAATCAAGCTACGTAGTGGTGGTAGAGGTATTGTGAGAGAGGTCTCCTTACTTTAAGGTCTCAAAGCAAATCCTTATGTTTCCTTTCGTCTTCTTTCTCACTTCAGATAAGATATAATTCCTTTTTATCTATTTGTTCGGTGACGTAATTATAAAAGGCTTTTCCCCAAAGAAAACCAAAAAAGTAAAAAGCGATAAAGGGCAAGGCACAATCCGCATAAAGTGCACAAAATAGCACGCCTTAGGTATCGCGTAGACTAAGAGAATCAATTTTTCTAAGGCCTCTCTTAGAAGCATGCATGAGGCGCACTTTTTAACACCAAGGTTATTTTTCAATATAGAATATGATTCATAATTGTTTAGTTTTAAATTATTATAGACTAGTAAAATAACACTCAATCAAATATTACATAAATTTAAATTTAAAAATCACACCTTTACCTAGTATGATAATGAAAACCTCACCTTTTGATCCACATTTTGATTATAAAACATCTCACCTTTATATCATCTATAAATCTAAAGTATTTTTCGTTGCTTCGAATGTTAATACCGGTTATTGTGACCCTCCATTAATGTAGATAAGTGCAACTATACAAGCTTAAAGATGCAACAAAAATACGAACAAAAAATACTTGAGAGGAATATATGATATAAAAGTGGAACTTTTATATGTACAGTAGTCAAAAGGTAAGATTTTTATTATCCTATACTGAGGTTTTAAAATTTTCATTTTTTTGTAAAGTTTCACATATTGTTTGCAATCAAAGCCAATCAAAAATAACAAGATTACGTGCAACTGAACAAACCACTTTGAATTGGGTAATGACATGTTTTAATAAGATAAGACACACAAATTCAGCAGATATCTGAGTTTTTTCGGCATAAAGCTGCAACTCCTGTCATGTTTAAAAAGCCCAAGAATAAGGCCACTAACCTGCCAGTAAAAACGAAGCCAGTTTTCATCCATAGTTGAGTTCGAGCGTTCAATTTCCTTCCACTTTTGTGACAGCATGTGAGCCAAATCAATTTCTCCGTACTCAAGAACCATGTAAATACATCCATCATCCTTTACTTTGTTGTCCTTGTTACTAGATGTGTCATTCATGACTTCATGAAGTAAAGCTTTATCTGTGACCTATTAAGATAAAAGAGCTAAAACAGCTTAGTCAATCAAAAGTCCCAAAGCAAAATAAAAAGAATTATGATTTGTCTAGTCTCTACTCTTATAGGCTAAATAAGAAACGATAACATGAACAGATACCAACTCTTTGGTTAAATCAAATATTCAGAAACGTTCTTCTCTGCTGAGGAAAAGACTAAACTCCAGTGAACTTAGCTATGATGATTGTTGATACTTCCTCCGTTCTATAATACTTGCAACTGATTGTGACAGTTTCCCACACAACATGTTACGCTTAGCAAGTATTATGGAACGGAGAAAGTATGAGAGAAATCATATGCATGATATACCTAGCTAATTTAGACCTGAATGCTGCTTTCAGTACACACACAATAGCATTGGCTTGGTACAGTACAAATGAGTAGACTAAAAAGAGAAAGAAGGAGCCATGTCCAACCCAATTTTTAGAGAAATTTTTGTTAGCAAAGACAGGCTGAAAACATAAGAATCTAAAAAATGCTCACCTCATAATCAATAAGTTGAATAATGTTATCTTTACCCTTTAACTTCTTTAAATAGACGATCTCTTGACAAAATCCCAATGCGGTTGCATAATCACGACCTTTAAGCTTTATTTTTTTTAGGGCATAAATTGTACAGTCGGATGAAATAACTTTATGAACTTCACTGCTTCCACCACTTCCTATCTTGCCAAGCCTTTGATAAAGTTTACCATTCACCTTAAAGAACAAGTCCGGATCACCACCTTTTTTTCGAGAAGGTACCTTCTCTTGTTTCTCTGATTTAGCAGGCTCCAACTTTGCATCAGAAGCAAGGTCCCTTGATGTAGAGCAAGGTGGGGGGATAACGGAAGCATCACCCCTTTTTGCTTTCTCTATTGTGGACTGAACTTGATTTTGAGATGGATCTTTTTGCACTTGGCTTGGCTGCAACAAGTTGATTTCATCAACTTTTTCAACTTGTGCCAAGACATTTGTTGTGGAGCTAGAAGCTTGAGCTCCACTGAGTTCCCTGTCAGCATTAACTCCGCTAACAAGCACAGATGTAGGACATCCTTGTTGTATTACATCTCCTTGAGCTATTTTATGAGATTTCAGATCAGTAACAGCCGAGGCTCTTACTGATGAACTATGATGTGGACATGCAGAATGAGTTGTTGTTGAGTTAAGAATCGGTGCGGATGTTGCATTAAGGTATGTTGTGGTAGCGCAAGATGATCCCACAACAGAAGATTGGGTCATTGGATGGCTTACATCATTATGGAGAAAATTCCTCAAGTGGTGTAGCTGGTTCTGGTGGGCTGACATTCTTGTTTCTGGTGCAGAAAGGCCTCCATCAGCTTTCAAAACACCATCAGCATCTGCGCCGACAGGATTTCGATGTCTTGGTTCATTTTTATTGACATTGGATGTCTCTGCTTGATTGGCTGCCTCCCATTCCATCTCTGTCAATGCAAGTGAATCCATATGAGAAGATAAGTTGTCCAATCTGGTGGTAATTTGACCATCCCCTGCATTGATAGCACAATTGAAGAGAAGGAAAAGGTACATTTCCCACCATTTCGGAATTGATAATTGGGCAATGCAATGTTTACCTAGCCTCAAAAAAACCAACTAAATAGTATAGTTTGAACAAAAATTGGTATCAAAGAAAGTGAATACCACACGCAAAGCTACATGTAAACATAACAAAAAAAACACTAAGAGTAATGTTATACTGAGATGAACAGTTTGATAAGCAAGTTACTACAAAACACAGACTTGTATTTGAAAAATGTGTTGCTTGCTACTAGAAGTTAAGAAATGAAATTATTATTAACAAGAGGAGTGATTTAAATTGATATCATGAAAATGAACCATATATTACCCTGTGAGATAGCTGAACTTGACAATGAAAACTTCACTTTCTTCGAACCCTCCGTCTGACAATGTTTTGATTCAACACAGGTTGAATCATTCATGTCAATATCTTTAGAATTATCCACAGGTTGATCTTCCTTCACGCACCCGCTAAATGGGTTATACTTCTCATCATACATACTTGTGACGGTGCCTGAGATGGAAGGAGGTGTGAATGAAGCATCCTCCTGAGAGTCAACCATGACAGAAGCTCTCTGACTCGATTTTCCATCAAAGTTCTTAACATCGGAATCAACTTCAACGCACCTCTTAGTCTCAACTGTTAACCCAGAATACAAATCCAAGCTTTTGGAGATAACCCTTTGTGGTGCCACACTACGTCTAGGCAACAAATTAGTTGATTGCATTGTACCTATAATAAAGTAGCATGCATTAGGAAAAAAAATAATCAAATTGGGAAAATTGACAGTTGATTTAACCTAGATAATTTCTCAATAAGTGAATTTCTTATTCAATTTGATCCATTCAGAACATAAAATTGAAGCACCTAATTGGTTTCAAACATTTTACTGCAATCAATTCTTACAGGAACTAAACCTAATACTCGTTTGTCAAATACAACAAAATTTCTGGTTAGATTGGGGATATTGATTGGTAACTAAAAAAACGTAAAACGAAGTAAACAAAACCCTAGTTAAAAAAAAAAGAAGAAAAAGAAAGAGAAAAGGTACCAATGGAGCGGTGACGTTTGAAAGCGGCTTGAACATTACGGAGAAAATCTGGTTGAGAAGAAGACGAGGAGTTGGAGAAGAGAGTGGAATCGGAGATCGGAAGCTTAGGCTTAGCCTCCCCGTCCATGGAAGAAGTAGTTGTATCTCTGAATTGAATGCATCTCTGATACTATTCCAACACCACTAGTAGTAATAGTAGTAGTAGTCTACTCGTCATGGTAATGGCAGCATCATCATCATCGAGAACACTTGATGGAACAAATTGAACACTGAGAGAAGTGTAGAACAAGATGTAGGTTGAGAGAGAAGGAGAATGGCGAATTGGTAAGTGTCCCAAATTTTGAATTGAAAGAGAATGGCGCTCTCAGTCTTGATCTTGATTATTTCAAAAAATAATCTTAGATCTTAATACTACCTCTGTTAATTGTTTTCTGCAACTTTTGTCATTTTTGTCCCTCAAGGTTATTTGCAACTTTCCTTTTTTAGTAAAAAATAACCAATCTAATTATTTATCCCATCATTTTATCTCTCCTTTAATCACCTATCCCATCATTTTCTCTCTCCTTCTTTTTCCTAAATTACCTATCCCTACTTCATCTCTTTTCTTTCTCTCTCCTATCTTACCTTTAATTACATTACCCCACATTCTCTAATTTTGCTTTAAGAAAAATTGCATTGGCAACCGCAATTTGTACTGCGGTTGCACAAAACAATTAACGGAGGTAGTATTTTTTTTTTTGAAAGGATCTTAGATCTTGATATTATCACTTGCTATGCTTTTTTCTAAATTAAAAAAATAATTGTGAAAAAGATAAGTGAATAATATAAATATTCATTGATTTTATAATAATAATATAATTTTTTGATTTATTATGAATAATACCAACATTATTATACAAATTTTTATTCAACTATAAATTTCACCTTTGTTTTTTGTCAAATATTTACTACTTGTTTTTTAAAGAAATTGTGTTGTTCCATTTTAATAGAACTTTTTTTAAGCTTTATTTATAAAATATTTGGAGAAATAAGAGCTCCCCCAAACTATTTGAGAAAATACGCTTATGGTCTGTTTGTTGTTACTAACAGTGAATTGATACCTTAATGGGCTGGAGGCTGGGGGTTGGGTTTTCGGCAGGTTTTAGATTTTTTATTCTCAGACCACAAAACAAAACACCTTCGTTCGCTGTTAGTAACAGCGAACAGAGGTGTTTTGTTTTTTTTGGTCTTTTCGCTGTTACAAACAGCGAACAGAATTGAAACATTAATAAGAGTCCAGTATCTTATTTTCGATTCATTCTCCATTTTTCTCTTTCACAAATGAACCCTAAATCCTTTAAATTCTATATTTCCTCCTTCAATTTCTTCCCTATTTTTAGTGTAATTGTTATCATACCTTATTTCCTTAGATTTTCATTGTTGACTTTGCTTATTAAAGGTATGTTTATTGGGTCATTGAACTAATTTCCTTTTAATTTGCAGAGTTTTAATTTCTTCTGGTAATGTTGATTTTGTTTCTTATGCAGGATTTGAACTTATATATATACTTCCTTGTACACATTTGAGGTAATTTTATAAACTTTTGAAAATTATAAATTCTCCTTTGATGTGTAGATGGAATGGTGTTATTATTCAAAATAATAATTTAGTGATATATCAAGGTGTTGCAAGAATTAATATGTCTCTTTGTGAGTTTGTTGAGTTGTTGTATAAAGTTTGTGGTTTTGATAGACATATGATAGAATTAAGACTAAAAATGAAATACCCTAATAGCCAATCAACATCTATTGTGGTGCCACTTGATGAAGAGTACTCAATGGATGCTTTGTGGGCTCTTGTTAGGAGCTTGGGTGTACGTGTATGGAGATATATATTGAACAAGTCCCTATAAATGTTAATGAAAATGTCCCTTCTTCGGCTCCATTCATGCAAGCATTCACTGGAATGATGGAGCATTTATCTCAATTTGATCGCCTTCTTTCCCAAATGTTCACTCTTGTGTCTCTAACCTCTGACCACATTAATAATGTTAGAAACGAATCAAGTTCTAGCCCACAATACCATGATTCCATTCAACAATATGTGTTCAATGAAGAAGAAACTTATCTTGATAATGAGAGAGTAAGTAATGATGAAGGGCTTGACTATGATGAGGAAGATTATGAAGATGATGGTTTCAGTGATGAGGGAGATTATGATGAAGATGATCTGAGTGATGATGAGAGAGTAAGTAATGATGAACGTGAACAACAGTTACAACTCATTAATGCAGGTGACAATGTACAACCTATACAGACCACATTGTCTTCTGTTCCTTTTTATGATCAATTAGAAGAGAATGTAGAAAGAGGTGATTGGACTATGGGGGCTCAAAACTCATGTACTCTTGAGGGAGATGAATTTGTTAAGGGTATAGAGTTTTCGAGTAAGAAAAATTTGATTAAAGAGGTGAAGAGTTATTGTATCAAGGCTAATCAATCATATACTTGTCGAACATCTAGCAAGAGTGTGCTTGATTTAGTGTGTCCCAATTCTTGTGGTTGGAAACTTCGTGCGCGCCAAAAGAATAGTGTTGTATCTTTATAGACCATAGTGATTTATAAAGGTCCACATACATCTACTTGTGTTAGTGACAACCATAGCTTAGGTGCACGCCATTTGAATTCTTCCATCATAGGTCATTTTATAAAAGAATGTTTTCGGGTGGATCCAACTCTTAAGGTTGGTGTGATTAGTGAGATGGTAAACACAACGTACCATCACAGGATTTGTTACTTTAAAGCATGGACTGGAAAGCTAACTGCAATTGCAGAGATCTATGGTAGTTGGGAAGAGTCATATGAGCGTCTCCCACGTTACAAGCAAGCTTTGAGAGATGCACACCCAGGTATAGCTTTGGAATGGGTATACAAATCAGAAAGTCTTGGTGTAAATGTTTTTGAAAGGTTATTTTGGGCATTTAAGCCTTGCATTGATGGATTTGCGCATTACCTTCATGTACTTGTCATTGATGGTACTCGTTTGTATGGAAAGCTACTTACCTGTTCAACTTATGCCATTAGCCTTTGCTCTTTTTGAGGAAGAAAATGTTGATAGTTGCTCGTGGTTTATGGCATGTATTCGATATCGGGTCACCAAGAGAAGAGGGCTATGTGTTATATCTGATCGTCATCCAGGTATTATAGCTGCCATGAATGATGTTAATAGTAGGTGGGCCCCTCCAGATGCATACCATCGCTTTTGTATACGTCATTTTGCTTCAAATTTGAATACTCATGTAAAGAATGTTGAGGTGAAGAAACTATTTATTGCTACTGCTTATTAACGAAATAGACAAAAAGCTAGCAAAGGTTTAAGACGCATTCGCCATATGAGTAAAGAGGTTTTTGAATACATAAATGCCATGAAAATAGAGAAATGGTCTTTAGCATTTGACGGGGGTTACCAATATGGCTATCCTACTACGAACATGGCAAAGGTCTTCAATGGCGTCATGAAAGGTGCTATATTATTACCTGTTGCACCTATTGTTGAACTAACTTTTTATCGTGTGAACAAGTGGTTTGTGAAAAAAGGGAAATCGCTAGAGAACGACTTGCTTCTAATCATCCGTACACTGTCTATTTTGAGAGAAAAATAGAAGCAAACATGCATAAGCCACGATATCACAGCGTGGAGCCATTTGACATAACCAATGGCAAATACGAAGTCACAACCGGAAAAGGCGAACGGATAGAACGCAAAGGCGGGAAGCATTACACTGTTAACTTTTCAAACCACACTTGCACTTGTAAAAAGGTTCGAGTTTTCCACTATCCATGTTCACATGTGTTAATTGTATGTTCTGCATATAGCTTATCTGAAAACCCTTTTGGCAATCGTCGTTTTCGCACTACTAGCATTACACAATTTGAACCTGCGCTTGACTCTACTCGATGGAGGGAATACAATATTGCTGATACTAGTAGAGTACGAACAAAGGGACGTCCAAGGTCAAAAAGATTGCGTGATGAGATGGATGATCGTACTGATAAAGGTCTCAAATGTGGCTTATGCAACGGAACAGGTCATAACAGGCGTAGTTGTGCACAACGCCAATGTGGTTAATTTGTGTATTTTTTTTAGTTGAACAATTTTTATGTCGTAGTTTTATTTTAGACGATGAATTATGTATTTTAATTAATTACTTTGATGTTTAAATCTAATTCCTTAACTTAATGATATATAAAATGTAAGAAAAAGCGCAAAAGAAAAATAAAATTAACCTTCAGTTCTGTTAGCTGTTACTAACAGCGAACTGACCAAAAACAAAACACATTTGTTCGCTGTTACTAACAAATCAAAAAACCAAAACCTTGCCCAGAACCCAGCAAAAAAGGCACATCAACTTTATTCAAACTACTACGATAGGAATGTTTATGACTCTTAGAGATAATAGAAGTTTCACACTTAAAATCGACTTTATTCTTAACAAAATGAGGAAAAAGCTTCTCTAAGTACCCCACAGATGGGTGTCCAAGTCTACGATGCCACGCCCATAGTTGATCCTCAGCTGAACCATGAACCAAAATTGCACTGCCTTTTTGAACCTCCTCTTCCAGATAGTATAGTCCGCCTCTTTCAATACCACGCCCAATAGTTCGCTCTGTTTGAGCATCCTGCACAATACAACATCCGGGTTTCATGAGAATAGTACAGTTAAGTTCCTTTGTGAGCTGACTGACAGATAATAACTTATGTGACAATTCGGGAACAAACAAACAATTTTTTAAATTAAGATCTTTATTAAAATTAATAACTCCAGCACCTCCCACTTTAATTTCTTCCTCGTTTGCTGTTCGAATTATATTTTTCAATGGTTTATTATTCGTCACAAAGTCATTAGGGTCGTAAGACATGGTATCCGTGGCACCACAATCGAAAATCCAACCCCCGCGAAAAACTGAACAAGCAATACTATAAGAATGAGAAGAAGGGGCATCACAAATTGATGCCACGTGGCCCCTTCCTCTTTATATAAGTGAGTACTCCTTTTGTGTGGGTACCCCAGAAACCCTAAGGTTTCTCCCTTGCATGCGCCGTCCATGAGAGAGAAATTCTCTCTTTGTTCTTTGTTACCTGCTACACTGTTCATTGCTTGTCCTTCTCCTTTGTTCTCCTCTGCCATGGATCCGCCATTAAAGGATCCGCCATTACAGCCCACTCCCATTGCTGCTCTCCTGGTTCTCTGATCGGAAAAGCCGTGAGTTTCTCTGGTTCCCTTCTTTTTCGAATCCGGCCACCACTCTGGGTATCCAACCAACTTAAAGCAATCACTCTTGGTGTGTCTTGTTCCACCACAGTGAGTGCATTTAAGGTGGCTTTTATCATACTCCTTCCAGTAAGTTTTACTTTTTGCAATGAACCCTCCTCCTAGGCTTGAGGGTTCCGGATCTGTTATGGATCTCATGATTCCACGCCTCAAAGCTTATCTTCTAATGATGGCATAAGCCTCTTCCACTGTTGGAAGAAGGTCTTGGATGAGAATATCTCTTCTGTCCTTGTCATAGGTTTCGTCCACCCCTGCTAAAAATTGATACAACCGATTTTCTTGAATTATTACGGATCTGTCATCGGGTTTGGTTGTCTCTAATCAATCTCTTTCCATAAAGCAATCAACTTACTATAGTATGTTTCAACAGATTCATTCCCTTGTTGAATTTTGTTTGTTCTAACAGTGAGATCGAAAATTTGCAGGTCATATCTCCCGCTACTATACAAAGTTTCGATCCCTTTCCAAAGGGATTTTGCCGTTGGAAAATCAAGAAACTGATTTACCAAGTCTCGATCTATGTTTTCAAGAATCCAGGAAATGACCATTGAATCATGTCTGGACCACTGGTTGTACTCTTGATCTTCCGGGGACGGTGGTTCGACAATGATGTGATTGAGTCGACCACGTCCTTTGAGGGCCAATTGCATCAGCCTGGACCATGCCGTGTAATTTTGATGGGTCAGTTTCTCGGTCAGTGAGACAGATTGGGTATTATTTCCGGTTTCATTGGGTGTTTTGGTGAGGTTTAACTGTTGAAACAGTTGCATTAATTGACCCATTGTTACGGGCTGTTCTGGTGGAATGATTGTTTTGGAGTCAGTCTCCATTTTTGATTTTTTCTGTTATAGGTAGGGTTTTTCTTTTTCGGTAGATGATAAGACAGCAAAAACGACTCAAAATCGTTGCTGCTCTGATACCATGATTTCGGGTAGAAAGCACTTTGTTTGGGGTTTTCAATTACTGTTCTATCATTCATCAATGGCTCAAGCCAGTTTATATACATCAAGCTACAATTAGGGTTACCGAAAATAAACTATACAATTATGTAAACTACCATAATAAACTATATATTGAAAATATAAATTATTCTCTAAATATTCTAACAGGTTTGTTTGACCAGTAAAAAAAGAATTTTATAGACGTTTTATTGAGATATACAACATGTCAAAACCAAGATCACTCCTGTGATTAAACGATGAGAAATTGAATTGTAGTTATGTCAATTATCCATTTTTTGGAGTTCGTATTAACACATTTAGCATATTCAATTAAAGTGCTATGTCATACATTTCCAAACTTTAATTGGGTCTATATCTATACGGATGGTTTTTTTATTATGAACTAGCAAAAACGTCAAGAAGATGATTAAGTGATTGTCGATCCGGGCAAAATCATGATTAAATTCACATGTTATACTATTGTTATTCAATCTGCAGGTGTATTTGAATCTATCGCGAGCATTAAAATTTGTTAGTGATACCAACTTTCATATTGTTGGGTATTACACAAACTTTTATCCGCTAATATTTTGGAAGAAATATCGGTATGTAAATTTGTTTGATTTCTTATATTATTTTACTTTTGCAGAAACATATTCATTTTATGATTCAGAGTTAAAGTTTGGAATGTTGTATTTATACCTTATGAGGAGAATTTCTTAACAAATAGGCTTGTCAAAATAGTTATTTGTTCAGTTGGCATTTTATTGTTTCAAACTAATGAGGAAGATTTGAAGTTAAACAAATCAATGAACACTCATTGCCTAGAACTCGAAAGCTTCGTCATTAGTTTGAAACTAATGCCGAAAATAATGCAATATTATGTTTTTTATAACCAAAACTCAGGTAACAATCTTGAATGTAGAATTGCACAATAGTTGTCAAAGAATTGAATTTCACGAAGAATATCAATCATTGTTATGCAGAATATTACCAAGAACATTTGAAAACTCATCAAGAGTCGCTTTTTTCTTCATTCCACCATGATCGTAATTTAGGATATTAAGGCCCGTTTAGAACCCATTTAAAGCCCATCTCAAGGAATTTCATGTGAGTGACGCTGTTCTGAATATGACTCCGCACAATGCTTTTCAACTCATCAACCTCGGATCTAAGGTTAGATTGAGGGGGTTGACCATATTGCTTGTACGGGGGTGGTTGCTGAAATGGAGCCTAGACATGCTGTGGATTTAGCACATTGGTGCTAGAGTAGGACGAATTCGGATGCTTATAGCCTGCATTATATCGGTTAGCATGTGGGTCTCCAGGATTTAGCACGTTGTTTTAACTAGTTTATGAATCTTAATATAGGGATGGAAGAACTAGGTAATTCAAACATAGTTGAACTCAGAAGTTCAAATTCAACATTTGTTGAAAATCAAAGTAAATTTCTCATTTAATTTATTTATATTGTTTTGCATTTATTTTTTTACAAATTCACTTATTTTGATTATTTTTCAAATTGCTAGATTTTGATGAAGATACTGATTTTCTTGATATGATAGACTTTGATGTCTCAAGTTTTCAAAGTCAAGGTATACTTTATGTTGTTTTATTTATTTAATTTATTTCAATATAAGAAGATACCGAATTACCACACTATGTACATAATGTGTTATATTGGGTGCATATTGTGTAACACTGTGTACATAGTGTTGTAAATTGGGTACATATTAAATAATACTAATATATATTTCTTTATTATTCAATATGCAGAAATTGAATGTCCATCCACTGAACTTCAAATTAGTTCTAGTTCTATTCAATGTTATACTCCAAGAGTAAACAATGAATACCTCGTTGTTCAAAACAATACACGCCTCATATAGGTATGCAATTTGCTACATTAGAAGGAGTACAGTTTTATAAAGCATATGCTTCTATGTGTGGATTTACGAAGAGAATGAGAACACAAGAAAACAATGATATGTATTTGAAATATATTTATGGTAATAAACAAGGATATAACAATGATACAACTTAGTGCAATCAACCAAAGAAAAAGATCTTCAAAACGTGCCGAATGTAGGGCTATGGTTGGTTTAAGAACATGTACATAGGGGAGGGACATTAGGAAGTTTATAAATTTGTAAAACCCCACACACACCATTTCTCATCCCAAAAAGTATGTATTATTTGACAAACACTAGAGAACGTACATCTGTTCATATGAAATTTATATTTGATAACTCTAAGCTCAACATAGGACCAAATAAAAGTTGCAAGATGATGAAAGAACATATTAATAGCTTTGAAAATGTAGGAGCATCAATGGTTTTTTTTTTTTTAATAAGTATTGTTTGGTCTTGAACCACATGAGTTAAACTTGAATTGGAAAGCAATAATGACTGAGTTTAAATTAGTAGATGATGCTTGGTTTATCTATTTGTTTAACATTGGAGAAATGTGAATACCATCATACTTTAGGGAGTTGTTCTTAGGTGGCATATTAAGAAGCACACTCAAATATATGAAAGTGTGAATAATTTCTTCACACATTTCACATTTGATTTTAGTAGTTTTATTTGAGATTCGAGTCTTCTTTGGATGTTTAAAAAACAACATGCCTACACTCTTTTCTCCACATTGCTTGAAAAAGAATGCATCTTTGTTTTACTCCCACACAATGTTCTATATATTCCAAAATGAATTTAAATCGGCATGTTTTGGTTGTGGAGTGAATAATATGGATGTGAGAGATGATGTAAATTATACCCAAGTAATTGACAACTATAGGGGTAGAGTTTATAATGTTAAGTATTTTGGAGCTTTAAGAAATTGTTTGTGTTCTTGTAAAATGTTTGAGTCCATGGGAATGTTGTGTCGTCATGTTCTATTTATATTGAAATGGAAAAATCTGAAAGAAATCCCTAAGCAATATATGATGAATCGATGGAGCAAAAACGCGATGAAATTGCCAATATTTGAAAATTTTGGCAAATGTTTGAATGAATCAGCTGATAAGGATAAGAAAATGAAGTTACTTGGTCATTTCTGGAGCAAATTCTTCTCTTCTGTTAGTCTCGCTGAGGGTAGGATAGATGCAATGGAGTTACTAGAAAAGCTTGCGAATGCTGAAATGCAAATTAAGGATATAATCAGTAATGATGATACCTCTAGGCATATACATGAGAATAGGAAAAGCCATATTGAATTTTTTGTTGGTTCAAATGAAAAAGATCAATATAAAAATAGAGATTAATCATCCTAAGTCTTCAAACAAAGGGAGTGGTACTGAAAAAAGGAAAAAGAGCGACATATATATTACAATTGAGAAATCTAGAAAAAATCTCAGACTATGCCGAACTTGTGAACAATATCTCAAGTCATCATCATTCTTTTTCACCAAATGTTTATTCAACAAAGTTGACCAACAATCAACAATTGAATTGGATACAAGATTATGAGCCTGAAGAGTGAGGAAGTCATTTGTATACACAACATATTTTTTCTTATAAAGAAAAAGTCATTCACTGTCTTAAAAAATTAACATAAAAAAAAAAGCATTAGCTAGTTAAATAAAAACAAACCAAAAAATACATTTAGTAATTTAAATATGTTTTACCTTTCACTCATTCTCTTTTGTTTACAAAATTAAGTAGTTGTTGTTGAATGATGGGCAATGGCTTCATCAAATTTGCGTTCTTCTTCATGTAAGAAGAAATAAAGCTAACTTCAACATCACCGGGCCCACAATCAAAATTAGAAAAAATACTACAAAAGTTTTCTTTAATTACCAAAAAATCAGTTTCTTTCAAAAAAATCGGTTTTTAAATCTTCATAATCTTTATATCAAGATTTGCGCATGGAAAATTCATATCATCAACAAGTTTTTCTTGAATGTCTTCAAAAATTTTATTGACATTTTTTTAGTATTCAAATCTAAAATAGGAAAAGGTGACATTAATAATCTTTAAATAACTACAAAAATTATCAAAACAAAATAGTATGAATTTGAAGTCTAAATAATTAAAGTTTATACCTTGAGGTATATATTCTTCAAAAACAAGCAATAATTAAAGATTTTCTTGCATTGCCTTGAACTGAGCTACAGATTTGTCAATAAATTCCAAATCTGCATCACTAAACTCCATTTTGGACAATGTTGAAGGTCCTTCTAAATCAACATTGCCCCGAGAATTCATTTATTATTTTATTTGAGAAAGACGCTCAAGTTGAAGAGCAGAAATAACTTGAACATCTCTCTTAAATAAAAGTAGAGCCTCTAAATCAACCTACATAATGAAAACACAAATTAAAAATTATATTAATAGCAAATAAAAATATATTAAATAATTTCGATGTACTTACATTGCCCGCTGCTTTGTTTTTAATTTCTTTGTTGGTTTCCAAATAATCAGGGATTTTATAATGAATGAATATTATTAATAGATGAAACCAAGGGAGGAGGAGGGACAAGAGGTGATGTAAAAAGAGAAGAACGCATAACACTTATTGGATAAGTGTCACGGTCCATTAAGGCAGAACCAAAACCAGACAAACCTTCATTTTTTAACCTTTGGCATACATTAACATTATCAAAAGGGTTGGAGACCTAATCCCTTGAAAAACAAATCTATGAAAATACAAAATTTGTAGATTCAAAACACAACTAATTATTCTTCCCCTGAGAGTAGTACTACCTTGAACAAAAATGTTTTTGCAAACACTTATAGCCCGACACAATAGATCTAGAACAAATTCCGACCAATAACATGAGCTAATCATGAAAATGTTTAAATGAGCACAAGAAATTGAAAAATCAACAGTTTTATTGGCAGTGGGAGAGAGAAAAGTAAAATAAATGTATAACATAAACATTTGTAAAAATTTAGCATTCCCATCAACTAAAGTCATCAATTTTTCCCCAAGACATTTGATTGATACTTCATCATTCCCTAGTCTTAAATGAGACTTCAACAAATTAACAAAATAACAATCATCATGATTTTAGCGTTTACTATTTGTAGGAACAGGAATGTTAGATATAGGAAGCATAAACACATCCCTACTGTCTAAAGGTGTCACAACAAACTCCTTGTTGCTTTCTACAGAAAAAAGGCGTCCGATGAATCAAATCTTTGGACAAGCCATGGGCTTGATTATTGTACCATATTATATGTAGATAACACCATATTATGTACACCTTATGTTAGTATATGTAGATAACACCACACGAGGTTTGATTATTGTCCCATGGCTTGTCTAAAGATTTGATTCAATCGGACGTCTTTTTTCTGTAAATAGCAACAAGGAGTTTGTTGTGACACCTTTAGACTGTAGGGATGTTTTTAGGTTTCCTATATCTAACATACATGTTCTTACAAATAGTATACGCCAAAATCATGATGATTATCATTTTGAAAATTTGTTGAAGTCTCATTTAGGACTATGGAATGATGATGTATCAATCAAGTGTCTTATGGAAAAAATGATGACTTTAGTTTATGGGGATGCTAAATTTTTACAAATGTTTGTATTATACATTTGTTCTACTTTTTTCTCTCACACTACCAATAAAACTGTTGATTTTTCCATTTCTTATGCTCTTTTAGATATTTTCATGATTAACTCATATAATTGGTCGGAATTTGTTCTAGATCGATTGTGTCGAGCTATATAACTGTTTGCAAAAACACTTTTGTTTAGGGCAATACTACTCTTAGGGGAAGAGTAACTAGTTGTGTTTTGCTTTAATTTCATAGATTTGTTTTTCAAGGGATTAGGTCTCCAACCGAATTATCTTTAATTCAACATTGCGATGATATTAATGTATCCCAAAGGTTAAAAAAATGAAGGTTTGTCTGATTTTGGTTCTGCCTTAATGGACCGTGACACTTATCTAATAAGCGTTATGCGTTTTTCTCCTTTAACATCACCTTTTGTCCCGTCTCCTCCCTTGTTTTCCGAGGTTTATCTATTAATGATATCTTCATTCATTATAAAATCTCTAATCATTTGGAAACCATCAAAGAAATAAAAAACAAAGCAGTTGGCAATGTAAGTACATCGTAATTATTTAACATAGTTGGAAAATTCGACGTGGTAATCCTGAGGTTTTGGGTTTTCCACGTGGTAATCAAAACTTTAAATAAATCCACGCGGTAACCCTAAGGTTTACCAACTTCTTTCACCATGACCTTTTTACACATAAAAACGTTAACAGAGGTTAATTTCGAAGCTTAAAGAATGGTGTACGTCTATTTATGCGACTAAGCATTCTAAATCCTATCACATTCAACCTTTTTCCTCGAAACATAAACCCTAGTATTACCATCTTTCATCCAAACGCTAATTTGGGGGAAAATGTGATTCGGATGAAAGATAGTAAAGTTTGGGTTTATGTTTTTGGGGAAAAAGGTTGAAAATTATTGATATTGAAATAATGAGTCGCATAAATAGACGTATAACATCCTTTAAGCTTTGAAATTAACGTTTTGCTAACGTTTTCTGTGCAAAAAGGTCACCGTAAAAGAAGTTTGTAAACCTCAGGGTTACCGTGCGGATTTTTTAAAAGTTGTGGTTACCACGTGGAAAACCCAAAACCTAAGGGTTACCATGTGGAATTTTCCAATATATTTTTATTTGCTATTCATATAATTTTTAATTTATGTTTTCATTGTGTAGGTTGATTTAGAGGCTCTACTTTTATTTAAGAGAAATGTTTAAGTTATTTCTGCTATTCAACTTGAGCGTCTTTCTCAAATATTCGCTCTGTTTTTATATGTTCTTCTGACTTTTCCCATATGAAAATTTTTATAAGTTTTTCCCATTTAAAATCTTTCTATTTAAGTAACCAATAGATTTCAAGAAAATTATTACATTTACACTCTAATTTATAAAAATTAATTTACAAGTTAATTATTAATGCATTTACCTTACATACACCCAATGAAATTTAATGATATTATTACACTTACATTTTAATCAACAAAAACCTTTATTTTTTATATTATTTTACTCAACTCTCATGGTATCTATTTTGTAATTATAATTTATCTTGGTTTCTTCCCAGACTCCAAATGTGAAGATAAAAAAAGAACAGAGGGAGTAAAAAGAAAGAATGAATTTTCGGGGCAATTTTGATTCAGGAGGACCTTTAACATTGTCCCAAATGGAGTTTAGTGATGCAGATTTGGAATTTCTTACAAATCTGTAGTTCAGTTCAAGGCAATGCAAGAACATCTTCAATCAATATCTGTTTTTGAATAATAGTTACCTGAAGGTATAAACTTTAATTATTTAAACTTCAAATTCATAGTATTTTGTTTTGAGATTTTTTTTGGTTATTTAAAGATTATTAATGTCATTTTTTTCTGTTTTAGATTTGAATGCAAAGAAGATAACAATAAAATCTTTGAAAACATTCAAAAAAAACCTGTTGATGATATGAATTTTTCATGCGCAAATCTTGATTTAAAGATTGATGAAGATTTTAGAATCGAGTTTTTGAAAAAAAATTGATTTTTTTTGTAATTAAAGAAAACTTTTGTAGTATTTTTTCTAATTTTGATTGTGGGCTTGGTGATGTTGAAGTTAGCTTCATTTCTTTTTACATGAAGAAGAACGCAAATTTGATGAAGCTATTGCCCATCATTCAACAACTACTCGATTTTGTTTTTTCCAAACAAATGAAAATGAGTGAAAGGTAAAACATATTTAAATTACTTAACACAAAAACTTGCGTAAGACCGTCTTATTCTAAGACCATAATTAGGCTGGCCCACTCTCAGGCGCGTGCACCACACGTGCTCCATATTTCAATTTTTGATTTTTTTCATTTTCTGGACATTTTTCAATTTGGACCTTAAATGTATGAATATTGACCTTAAAGATATCAATTTACTAAAACATATCAATTAAAGTAAAAATTTCAATAACAACATACAATTCATTACTTATCACTCTCGATTATTACCAAACATGCATCAATTATGACCTTATTTTGTTTTTGTTCTGATGTTAACTTTATCAATTATATACAAAATAAATGAACTACATAACAACACACAATTCATTACTTTTCAGTGTCAATTATTACCAAACAAACATCAATTATGAATTTATCTTGTTTTTGTTATGATGTTAACTATATCAATTATCAACAAAATAAATGAAGTACATAACAACATACAATTTCATACTTATCACTGTCAATTATATTTGGTAGAAATTGATCACTTTAACGTTAAAGTTGATCACTTATAGGTTCAAATTGAAATTTTTTACTTTAATTGATATATTTAAGTACCACATTACGTTGAAATTGATATCTTTAAAGTCAAAATTGATAGCTTTAAGAGTAAAATTGAAAAACGCCCAGAAAAATGGAAAAAACTTATGGGCTCCACATTGGGCCACGTCTTATTCTAAGACGGCCTTACCCAAGATCTGCTGATTGATTACTAAATGTATTTTTTGGTTTGTTTGTATTTAACTAGCTAATGCTTTTTTTATGTTAATTTTTTGAGACAGTGAACGACTTTTTCTTTATAATAAAAAGTATGTTGTATACAAATGACTTCCTCACTCTTCAGGCTCACAATCTTGTATCCAATTCAATTGTTGATTGTTGGTCAACTTTGTTGAATAAACATTTGGTGAAAAAGAATGATGATGACTTGAGATATTGTTCACAAGTTCGACATAGTTTGAGATTTTTTCTAGATTTCTCAATTGTAATATATGTCGCTCTTTTTCCTTTTTTCAGTACCACTCCCTTTGTTTGAAGACTTAGGATGATTAATCTTTATTTTTATATTAATCTCTATTTCATTTGAACCAACAAAAGATTCAATATGGCTTTTCCTATTCTCATGTATATGCCTAGAGGTGCCATCATTACTGATTATATCCTTAATTTGCATTTCAGCATTCTCAAGCTTTTCTAGTAACTCCATTGCATCTATCCTACCCTCAGCGAGACTAACAGAAGAGAAGAATTTGCTCCACAAATGACCAAGTAACTTCATTTTCTTATCCTTATCAGCTGATTCATTCAAACATTTGCCAAAATTTTCAAATATTGGCAATTTCATCGCGTTTTTGCTCCATCGATTCATCATATATTGCTTTGGGATTTCTTTCAGATTTTTCCATTTCAATATAAATAGAACATGACGACACAACATTCCCATGGACTCAAACATTTTACAAGAACACAAACAATTTCTTAAAGCTCCAAAATACTTAACATTATAAACTCTACCCCTGTAGTTGTCAATTACTTGGGTATGTTTCACATCATCTCTCACATCCATATTATTCACTCCACAACCAAAACATGCCGATTTAAATTCATTTTGGAATATATAGAACATTGTGTGGGAGTAAAACAAAGATGCATTCTTTTTCAAGCAATGTGGAGAAAAGAGTGTAGGCATGTTGTTTTTTAAACATCCAAAGAAGACTCGAATCTCAAATAAAACTACTAAAGTCAAATGTGAATTTGTGAAATGTGTGAAGAAATTATTCTCACTTTCAGATATTTGAGTGCTTCTTTATATGCCACCTAATAACAACTCTCTAAAGTACGATAGTATTCACATTTCTCTAATGTTAAACAAATGGATAAACCAAGCATCATCTACTAATTTAAACTCAGTCATTACTGCTTTCCAATTCAAGTCAAACTCATGTGGTTCAACATCTCTATCCCATACTACATTGTTTAATTTTTCAGCAAAATTCGTGTCTTTCCACAATGTCCGTGTTACTTTTTCAAGCACTTTTTTAATGATATGTCACAAACAGAGTCGGTGTTTTGTAATTTTAAAAATCTTTTGTATTGCTGATGGCATTATAGGATCTTAATCAGTAATAATACATACAGGCTCACACCCTTCCATTGCCTCTAAAAAACTATCAAACACTCAAGTAAAACTTTGTATGTCTTCATGTGCAATTAAAGCAGCCCAAAAAGTAACACACCTTTTATGGTGATCAACACCAGTAAAACGAGCCAAGACCAGACGACACTTATTGAGTCAAATGTAGTGTCAAACGATACCATATCCCCATACAAAGTATAATTTTTTCTACAAATAGGGTCAGCCCACCAAAAAACTCTAGTTAAATGGTTTCCTTTATCTCCTTGTGCTACATCAAAACCTTAAAAAAAACATTTTGTGTGTTTTGAACTGTTGTCTTCAGATTAATAATAAAATAAGATGTATCTGCATCATTTAAATGAGCTTTAATATCCTATGAAAATTTTTTAAAGTCAACCATTGATGCTCCAACATTTTCAAAGCTACCAATATGTTCTTTCATCATCTTATAACTTTTATTTGGTCCTATGTTGAGCTTAGAGTTATCAAATACAAACTTCATATGAGCAGATGTAAGTTCTCCAGTGTTTGTCAAATGATACATACTTTTTGGGATGAGAAAAAGTGTGTGTGGGATTCTACAAATTTATAAACTTTCCAATGTCCCTTGTTACATTCTCTTAAACCAACCATAGCCCTACATTCGGCACGTTTAAAAACCTTTTTCTTTGGTTGATTGCACTAGTTGGATCATTGTTATATCCTTGTTTTTTACAATAAATATATTTCAAATAGATATCATTTGTTTCCTTAGTTTTCTTTTGTGTTTCCATTCTCTCCGTAAATCCACACATAAAAGCATATGCTTTATAAAATTGTACTCCTTCTAATGTAGCAAAATGCATACCTATATGAGGCGTGTATTGTTTTGAACAACGAGGTATCTATTCTTTACTTCCTCTTAGAGTATAGCAAGGAATAGGACTAGAACTAATTTGAGGTTCAGTGGATGAACATTCAACTTCTGCATATTAAATAATAAAGAAATATATATTAGTATTATTTAATATGTACCCAATTAACAACACTATGTCCACAGTGTTACACAATATGCACCCAATTTAACACACTATGTACATAGTGTGGTAATTCAGTATCTTTTTATATTGAAATAAATAAATAAAACAACATAAAGTATACCTTGACTTTGAAAACTTGAGACATCAAAGTCTATCATATCAAGAAAATCAGTATCTTCATCAAAATCTGGCAATTTGAAAAATAATCAAAATAAGTGAATTTGTATTAAATAAATGCAAAACAATAAAAAAAAATTAAATGAGAAATTTACGTTGATTTTCAACAAATGTTGAATTTGAACTTCTGAGTTCAACAAATGTTGAATTACCTAGTTCTTCCATCCCTATATTAAGATTCATAAACTAGTTAAAACAGTGATATACCTATATTAAGATTCAAAAAAGAGCAAGATAATAATCAAATGCTAATTAAAAATAATAGTCAAATTAGATATGAAAAAATCAATTTGAAAATAATATGTATGCAGAATTAAGCTAAGAAAAATCTACGAAATGCAGATACAGTATCAATGAACAAATGAACAAATCGAAATGAACAAATCGAAGTGTCAATGAACAAATCGAATTATAATATTGAATAATGGAGTATCAATAAGACTCAAATCAATGAACAAATTAAATTTTGAAGTACAATTTTGCAGAAAAAAAAAACTAATGTGCATATCGACTATAATCCCCATAACATCACAAACTACTCAAACAATAAAAATGGTGATGTTAAAAATGAATAAAAACTAATAGAGAGGAGGATGAGAGGAGCGAGATAGAGAGGAGAGAGAAAATGAAATGGAAAAAAAAAAAACGGATTTTGTCAAAAACCCCCTAAATTGTGCAATTCAATCTCAACCGTTCATCTAATCTAACGGTCAGATTTGTTTGTTTTCGGTTTTCTTCATTTTATGTTTTTTCACCCGATCTTGCCTATATATATATATATATATATATATATATATATATATATATATATATATATATATATATATATATATATATATAAAATAACTTTCAGTAATTTTCATTTTTTGCTTGTGGATCCTTATCCTTTCAAAACGGATGTAAAAGAATAATACTTCTTGTGTTGAACATTATTGTTGGTATGGGAGGAACAAATAAAAGATACTAAGCTGTTTTCAAGGGTACCAAGTTTTTGGTCTTCAATGTGTGTTGTGTTTTTGCTTCACTACAAAAAAAAATTAGATGGCTACAATTCGTAGCCAATCTTGGCTACGGGATGGCTACGGTTGAGATCAGTCGCCAAGCTTGGCTATTGGCTACCCCGTAGCCATCCCGTAGCAATCCATTGGCGACTGGCAATTTCCGAAGCCATCCCGTAACCATTTGATTTTACGATTCCAAAAATTTAAATGTGGTCTAATGCCTTTTATTCACGCGAAAATTTTTTTACTTCCACCTTTTGATTTTTCTTCTTCCTTCTTCATTCTTTCACTCTTCACTTTCTTCCTCATTTTTTCACTCTCAATCTTCAATCTCTTACAATTTTCATTTTTCAACTTTAAACTTTCAACTTCTTAAACCGTGAATCTTCAAACATCAACCTTCAAGATTTTCGATTACTTTTCTTTTATTTTTTTTAGTTTTTTTTACAGTTCATACATTGGTTGTTTGTTATTTTTGAATTTTGTTGTTGATTTTTTCAAATCTGTATCTGTATGTTGTTATTTTACGATTTTTTTAGAGTTTTTATATGGTGGTTGTTAATTTTTTTAAGTTTGTATGCATGTTGTTGTTAAAATGTTGTTGAGTTTTCTTTCAATCTGTATTGTTGTTCATTTATTCGAATTTTTTAAAGTTTGTATAATGTTGATGTTTTTAAAAATTTGTTATTTTCGTGCATATGTAGATTTTATTTATGTTGTTCATTTTTTCGAAATTTTTATAATTTATTTTGTTCATTTTTTCGAATTTCTTAATTTATATTGTTCAATTTATGATGTTCATCTACATGATGTTGTACATTTTTTATAATTTATGTTGTTCATTATTTTTGAATCTCAGCTTGCTGGAGAATCTAGTCGTGCAGGTGAAGCGGATGGTTCGGGGGTTTATGGTGGAAATCAGGGTGGTTCGTATGGATCTCATAACACACGTGCCTCAGGTTGTTCGGTCGGATCTCGTATGCGACGTGGTGGTGGAAATAGTAGCGGTATTAGATGATTAGGTAGTTGAATATTTCGTCAAAAACAATATCTAATGTATTTGTGACTATTTTCTATATTTATATAATTAGTTTATTAAATTTTTTATTGTATATTTTTTATTTATTATTTTAGTTTTATGTGTTTTTATTAATTTATTGCTATTTAAATAAAATAAAACTTATCATGTAAATTATAAACTCTTAATTTTTATTAATTAATATTAAAAAACTAATAATAAATAAATTACTAATATGAAAATATTAATATTAAATAATAAATAATAATATATTAAAAACTAATAATATATTAATAATAACTAATAAATAATATCGAGTGATAAATTAATAATAATAATAATAACAACAACAATAATAATAAATAATAATAATATTTGAGTGTAAAAGCTAGGCAAGGGATATGGCGACTGATTACAATTCAAACGCAAAATATGGCTATGGGATGGATACCATTTTTGCTGGTGGCTACGCAAGTTTTGTTTACGGGTCCAATCCGTAGCCATGCCGTATGAGATGCCTACGGATTGGTTACGGATTAGACCCGTAGCCATCTTGTTTTTTTTTTGACCTCTACATGAACTGGCAATATTGCTTTTAGAGTATCTATAAGGGATTAAGAGTAGAGCACTTAGCTTTTGTGATTGGCTTGAAAAGAAAAATAAGTTTTTCGATAGACATTTAGAATGTCGTAAGTAACATTTGGATTTTAAAATATTGTAAATACTTGAGTACTTACTCGGTGAGCAGTAACTATATTGTAAGTAGGCTTTATAAGTATTGTAACTAGTTATTAAGAATATGTTAAGTAGGCTAATATGCTAAATTTCTCAGTAGGCATTAAAAATATTGTAAGTAGTCATTTTAAGTACTTTTTCAGTGGGTATTAAGTATGTAGGCATTTTAAGAGAGGTCTCTCAGAAGACCAACTATTTGTGAAATTGCAATATAAGTTTACCTGTCAATTGGTCGTTTGATCCATAACCTTGCTCGTTCGAGTAAGCACCAAAAAACAGCTTCTGAACCCGTGTTGCATACAACTCGTTCGAGCACTATCTTTGCTTGTTCGATCACTGCACCTTTCTAGGTCTAGCTCTGAAGCTGAATACAGAGTGATAGCTGCTGCTGCTGCAGAAGTGACCTAGCTTGTTAGATTATTAACTGAATTTGATGTTCACAATCTAAAACCCATTACCTTATAATGTGACAATCAATCAACCACTTATTGCAAAAAACCATGTCTTTCATGATAAAACTAAACACATCGAGATAGACTGTCACTTTACAAGGGACAAAGTTTTAGAAGGGTTATTGCAACTATCCTATCTTCCTAACCAAAGTGTTACCTTCTGTTCATTTTAAGATTCTTGTTCCCACTTTTCCTTTTCTGTTTTATGCAAGTGTCAACAATAACAACTAACATAAACACCTTCATAAACATCCTCTTAATGTGCACACTCAATGCACACACTTACACACTCACCAATGGTGCATTCAAGTCATCATTAACACTAACAATCTCAACCTTGTCCTTGACTTGTAATTAATTACACAACATCATACTAAAAAAACAGAAAACTTGAAGCTGGCACGACCAAGCAAAATCCAATCACAGAACTATAAATGGACCCAAGCAAATTAAACTTAGTAAAAGAAAGATCTAAGATTTCAAAAGAAGGTCCAACAAATACATAAGTCGAATTGAAAAAATATATAATATTTCTTACAAACATATTTTAAATCATTTGAGAATTAATTTGAATATTAATATGTTCACCTTAAAATCATACTTCTAGAATTAATTTGAATATTAATAGCGCAACTGTGCCCATGGAGTAAAAACGGATTTCTATTTCACCGATACGAGACAACGCGATTTGAAACGGCATTTTAAGAAAACGGCGCATCAAAACGGAATTCCGACGATACGACCGTTTCAAACGGGACATGATAATATTTACCTTTTCAGATCCTTATCTTCAATCTTGTTTAATAATGTTAATATCCCTCATAAATTTTACCCGAAAACATCATTTAAAAATCAATAGAGCAAATAACAAATATAAATTGAAATATTACCAGATCTGGCGAAAAAAAATCAAAGACCAGAACTTGAATAGTCCATGCAAATTAAAGCTTGATCTTTTAATTTGAATTTTAAGAAAATCTAAACTCATCTTCAAGAAATTAAGGTTTGGCAGTTGATGATGCGTGGCCTTTCAAGTTTGATTTTGATGTCTTGATGATGAAGAAGATAGTAAATAAAAAAATACTACTCCATATATTTTTCTCTCACTTCACCTCTTTTAGGAAAATAGAAATTTGAATTTTTCACATCTCAAATGAATTTCCTTTATTATAACGGTCAGTGTAGGAGGAATTCAGACGGGTGACAGCTGTTGCCTTGCAGTTGTGGGGTGTTTGGTAGAAGGGACTTGAGGGAGGGAATGGGACTTTATTTTAAAAATATGTTTAAGTCTTTGTTTTTTTAGGGGGAATGGGAATAGGGAATGGGACTTTATTTTAAAATGGGGGAAAGTCCCCAAGAAAAATGTCTTGGGGGAGGGGTGGTATTTGAGTTGAGATTTGATTTTATTTCTTTTTTCCAAGTTTCTTCCAAGTCCCTACCATAACAAACAAGGGATGAGACTTTTTTATTTTCAAAGTCTCAACTTAAAAGTCCTATCTTAAAGTCTCACAAGTCTCATACCCTCCTACCAATTGGTGTAGATAATTTAAAGTATAAAAGGCGTAAAAGTCCAGGTATAATTATAAAGTTTAATTATACTAAAGTATAAAATTTCATGAAAATTATGGGCAAGTACTATGAAAATAGTAGGGCTAAGCCAAGGAGATTATAAAATAATAATTTTATTAGAAGGTCTCCTGGGAGACCATCTATGGCATAGACGACTCTCTCAATAGCCCAGCTCAATGATTGACATAACTATTCAGTTACTCCTTTAACAAATAGGTTGACCCATATTTACCCGTCTATGTTATAGACGGTCTATAAGAAGTATATGTGTAATTTTATAATTTAGGACAAGAGGATAAAAACATGTGTCCAAAAAGAATAAGAATATAAGGCTAAATTAGAAAAAGGAAAAGTTTGGGCCGTAAGTTAAGCACAAAATAGCTTCTTTATAAGAATATAGCCCAAAAAATAGTTGATGAAAAACGATCTCAGAGACAAACCCTGAGTTCTCAGGGAGAACAAGCAAGTGTGTCTAGGTCTCAAGCATAAGGAGAAACACAACCTACTGGGGAGTTTCAACCTCAGTATATCTTGACTAGGAATGATATTTCCAGCTGGCAGCAACAGTTGCTAATGCTGTCAGAAATAAAAGGGGAAATGCTGCTCAAATTCAAAGAGAGTAGGTTTCCATAAAATTTGATCAAGAAGAGGGAGATGAGTCTTACGTTCCTCTCCATTCACGTCATCATCATTCTGAAGAGTCAAGTCAGTTAAGGCTTGACAGGAACAGGCACAGAGAGGAGGAATCCAAATCTGGCATGAGATATGCTGGATATAGGACTCCCTCCAATCCAGGAGCCTCTTCCCAGCAAGGAAAACATATTGGGCGAGGACGGACTGAAACAGTTTATCGACAAACGGACTCCCATTCCATCACAAAGGAGTCAGTTACAGCAAAATTAGTATCTGCCAAAAGCAGATTGGGAAAAATGCCTTCATCACCATCATTAAAAATTTGAGAAAGAGATGGTGAATCTAAATAGATGGCTGAAAGTATGCAGCCAGAAATTCATTTGTTGAAAGGGAAATCCCCTTTGTCAAGCTTACCTCATCAGATTCCAAAGGACCAAAAAATCAGGTTCTTTGGGCAGACCGCAGACGTCATTGACTCTTGCCATTGCTGCTTCTCCTACCATAAGAGTAAAGTTTCCTGCTCACTTATCTTATAAAGTTGAAAGTTGTCCTCATATCCATCTTGTTGCTTTCAATAATGAAATGGATATGGACAGCCATACTGATGCTAGTTTGTGCAAAAATTTTATACAGACTTTAACTGGCACTGCATAAAAATGGGCGCAAAGCCTCTATGAGGGCTCGATTTCTTCGTTCGATGAACTTGCTGAAAAGTTCAAAAGTCATTTCTCTTCGAGGACTGTTAGATCTAAAAAGTCATCTACAAGTCCTGCTGGGATGAGTGGATGACTAATCAATAGAACTAGCGTGTGAGATTGGGATCAACTTTGCTTTAGGGTAAATTTTAGTTAAATTTTTATTAATTTGTTCAATAAAATTAGCGTGTGAGAATCGAATTAATAGGGTCTAAATCTAATAGTTAATCAATAGAGCGAGAGTTTGAGATTAACAAGATCATGCTTAACCACGAATTTAATCCGAATCTTCATAGACACTATTGAGAATTGAATCATAGAAGACTTTAGGGGATTCTCGATACCCTAGATTTCATCATCATATAGTTTAACCTCATTTTAATTGTTGCATTTGTAGTCATTAGTTACAACCAATCAATATTTTTAGTCCCCCTTAGCAATATAGTCAACTAAAACCACTAAGTCCCTTGTCCCAAGCTTTCTTGTGTTCGACCCGCAGCTACACGTACGTCGTGCGCTTGCGATTAAATAAATTTGCACATTAAGTTTCTGACGCCGTTGCCAGGGAAGCAACGGATAATTGATTGGTTGTTTTTTTTATTGAATATATTGCTTTTCCTGTTTACCCTCTCCCCCATATCTTACACTTGCTTTGGTTTTTGTTGTATGACCAAGAGATCATGGTCTGTTGAACATTTTGACCCTGAGATCGAAGCTACAGCTCGCCGACTTAACGCCCTTAGAAGGCGAGCTAGAGAAGAGGAGGTAAGACAGGTAAGCATGGCGGCCCAAAATAATGATAACAATAATGTTAACAACTTTGGTCGCATGGGTGCGCCTTCACTCACCCTAAGTTCTATTCCTTTTATTGTCAAGCCAAACTTTGGTGTTGATAACTTCGAACTGAAACCCCATCTCATCTAGATGATTGAACGGAATCAGTTTAGAGGACATCCTTCGAAAAGTCCCCATGACCATGTCGCGGACTTTTTGGAGAGATGCGACACCATTACACAGAAGGATTTAAGTGAAGATATTGTATGGCTAAGGCTTTTTCCTTTCAGTTTGAGGGATAACGTAACACCCCGGCCCAACGGACCACCGGTGACTACTCATGGAGATTGTAGACTAGCCCCACAGACCAACACAAGTACTCTTTTCAGCGCACTTTGGCCTCACTCGTGCGCACCCGAAAAACTTCCCAGGAGGTCACCCATCCTAAGATTGCTCCCCACCAAGCACGCTTAATTGTGGAGTTCTTAGCAAATGGGCTCCCTAGAAAAGAAGATGCACCTTGTTGATATGAGTAGTCTATCAATCTCTTTTCAAGCTAAATCTGGGGTATCACACTCACCCCCACTTAAGAGTACAACGTCCTCGTTGGACCGACATTTCAAGATCTTTTCCCCCTCTAGGTGTGCTAAACACACAATCAGCCACGGTCGCAGGGTTGCTCTGATACCATTTGTAACACCCCGGCCCAACGGACCACCGGTGACTACTCATGGAGATTGTAGACTAGCCCCACAGACCAACACAAGTCTTTCCAGCGCACTTTGGCCTCACTCGTGCGCACCCGAAAAACTTCCCAGGAGGTCACTCATCCTAAGATTGCTCCCCACCAAGCACGCTTAATTGTGGAGTTCTTAGCAAATGGGCTCCCTAGAAAAGAAGATGCACCTTGTTGATATGAGTAGTCTATCAATCTCTTTTCAAGCTAAATCTGGGGTATCACAGATAAGGGCAAGGCCTGGCTGAAATCTGGACCTGCATGTATGTACTGGACATGGGAGGAATTGGCTAATGTATTTTTTGCCAAGTTCTATCCTCCTAGGAAGACATCGCAGATAAGAACTCAGCTGCAGACATTTAAGCAGCTGCCTTTTGAATCATTTCACGAGTCTTGGGAGAGGTTTAAAGATCTCCTATTGAGTTCCTCACCATCAGATCTCAGCTTGGTTGGTTGTCCAATCCTTTTATGTAAGATGCATGATGAGCACAAGTCCTCGGTGATTAAAGCTTGTAGTGGTGACATGGACTCTAAGTCACCACAAGAGGTCTTGAAACTATTTGAGACCATGGCCAAGAATAACTTTTCTTGCGGAAGTTAAAGAGAACACGCAACACAGAAGGATACCATAGATAGTGAGGTTATCAAGGTCCTCACAAGACAATGGTCGCTCTATCTGAGCAAATGGCCAAGGTAAGTATGGTAAGTAGTACTTCTAGCTATTCAGTTAACGATGTCTTTATGTGCGATACTTGTGGAGTTCCCGGTCATTGTTCAAGTGCATGGTAGACCGGCGAACGACCCTTTCTCTAACACTTACAATGCAGGTACAAAGAATCATCCATATTTTTCATACAAGAGTATCAATGTTTTGAACCCCCACCATACTAAGCACCACACAATCCCCCGGGGTTCAACTAAAGACCAAAACATCCAAACCATCCACCTCCACAACACCATCATCCACCACCATCTAATGTGGAGTCACAAAGTGAATAGCTCCGTAATATGATGTAGGCACACATACAGTCGAGTAGTGTGCATATGAAGATGCTTAAGACTCAGATGACATAGTTGTCTCAACAGCAGAATATGCGTGCTCCTAATTAGTTTCCTAGCCAGCCTGAACACAAGGGCAAGGAGTTCAGATAGATGAATGCTGTGACAACCAGGAGCGGTAAGCAATTGGTGGATCCTCCATTAAAAGAGGTGACACCAACAGGTAGTATTTTTGTTAGCCCTGATATTAATGTTGATATTGTTGTTGAGTCTGATACTAATGTTGATGATGTGAATGGTAAATTTGTTGTGATTGATGATGTTAATGCTAAGTCCAAGTCTAGAGTCACGGGCCCTCTAATTAAGCATGTGCCTTTTCCGCAGAAATTAGCACAAGCTAAATTAGAAAAGAAATATGGGAAATTCTTAAAGCTTTTAAAAAATGTGTCCATAAAAATTCCTTTCTTAGATGCAATTTTTGACATTCCTGCGTTTCCCAAATTTCTTAAGTCCATTATGTCCCAGAGTAAGAAGCTTGATGATGTTATTCAGGTGTCCAAGGAGGTAAATGTGAATGCTTTAATGATTGGTGATATGCCTCCTAAACTGAAGGATCCCGGTAGTTTCAGTATACCTGTCACGATTAGGAACCTTACAGTGGACCGAGCTTTGTGTGACCTAGGTGCTAGTGTCAGTTTGATCCCTATTCCATGTATAAGAGACTTAGGCATGTTAATGAGTTAGCCCCCAACAGGATGACCTTGCAGCTAGCTGATCGCCGCATTGTCTATCTTAAGGGCATCTTGTATGATGTTGACCTGAGGGTAGGTAAGTTGTCCGTACCTTGTGACTTTGTCATCATGGACATACCTGAGGATGCTAAGACTCCCATCATTCTTGGTAGATGTTGTCTAGCTACGGCTAGTACCTTGATTGATGTAGCTAAGGGTAAGTTAGAGATGAGCGTGGGGGAGGATAGAGTTGAGTTTGCTATTCATGATGCTTTGAAGTCCCCTATCCCAAGTGAGTCTATATGTCAGTTTGAGCTTGCAGATGATGTCTTTGATGATCCTGATACAACCCATGATATAGATGCCCTACAATCCTTCTTTGAAGGAGCTGGGGGCGGTCCTGCAGATATATATTGGGCTGGGATGACTCTTTAGAGGGTCAAGCTAATGATCATGAGTGTGTTTTGTTTGATGATGTTTTGCAGGTTGCTGAGTCTGTGCAGGAGAAGAAGGATGTAAAGGAGGGTTCCACACCCCCTCAAGTAGAAATGAAAAACCCTCCCCCTCATTTGGAGTATGCTTTTCTTGGTGACGGTTCCACTTACCCGCTATTATTGTTAGTAGTGACCTCGATGGTAATGAATTGGACCGGTTGGTCAACTTGGTTAGATTGTATCGGAAAGCCATTAGGTACACGATTGACGATATTAAGGGTACTAGTCCGTCTATTATTACTCACCGTATTAATGTGGATCCTGATGTTACTCCTTTCATAGAGGGACAGAGGCGACTCAATCCCAATATGAAGAAGGTTGTTAAGAAAGAGATTCTAAAGTTGTTGAATGCTGGGATCATCTACCCTATCTCTGATAATAAGTGGGTATCCCCAGTACAGGTTGTCCCTAAAAAGGGAGGTGTAAGTGTTGTTGAAAATGAAAAAAATGAGTTAATTTCGTCCAGAACAGTCACAGGGTGGCGTATGTGCATTTATTATATAAAGTTGAACAAAGCCACCCAAAAAGACCATTACCCCATCCCCTTCATAGACCAAATGTTGGAACGGTTGGCTAAGCACTCCTATTTTTGTTATTTGGATGGATACTCTGGATTCTTCCAGATCCCTGTTCATCCAGATGATAGGGAGAAGACTACATTCACATGTCCTTATGGTACCTTTGCATATCGAAGGATGCCATTTGGATTATGTAATGCTCCTGTCACCTTCCAGTGCTGCATGATGAGCATATTAATTGAGTATATTGAGCATTGCATGGAGGTCTTCATGAATGACTTCTCCGTATATGGTGACTCTTTCGATGATTGCTTAGCCAATCTGGAGAAAGTGCTTGCTAGATGCGAAGAAGTCAACCTGGTTCTAGACTGGGAGAAGTGTCATTTCATGGTACAGCAGGGTATAGTCTTAGGTCACCTAGTGTCTAGTCGAGGTATTGAGGTCGATAAGGCCAAAGTCGAGGTAATTGATAAACTACCCCCTCCAGTTAATGCGAAGGGAATTCGTAGTTTTCTTGGGCATGCAGGTTTTTATAGGAGGTTCATACCGGCCTTTTCTAAGGTTGCCCAACCTTTGAATGAACTTTTGGCCAACGATGTACCTTTTGTTTTCACTGACGATTGTCTAGCTGCTTTTGAGAAATTGAAACAGGCTTTGACTACCGCACCGGTCATCCAATCTCCCGATTACAACCTGCCCTTTGAGTTGATGTGTGAGGCTAGTGACTATGCTATGGGGGCAGTGTTGGAACAACGTAAGGATGGTAAGTTGCATGCCATCTATTACGCAAGTAAGACCTTGAATGAGGCACGGGTAAACTATACAACCACTGAGAAGAAGCTCCTAACACTGGTTTATTGCGCTAGAGAAATTTAGATCCTATCTCATAGGGTCTAAGATTATTGTTTATACTGACCACTCTACTCTTAAGTTTTTGTTTAATAAGAAAAATGCTTAGGCAAGGCTAATTCGATGGATTTTGTTGCTTCAAGAGTTTGATTTGCAGATTGTAGACAAGAAAAGGAGCAGAGAACTCAGTTGTAACAGGTGCAATAGTCCCGGTATATAATTCACACTAATAATTATGTTTACAATAAATAATTTGAAAGTCTTAAATTCAAAACTCTTAAAATTCATTGAAATTTAAAATCGTTTAAAAACACAAGTTTAGAATATTACAATAGAGAAAATAAATGTTGCGTCCTGGATCGAAACTTGAAGCTAAACCTTCCTGCAAAATACTGCCATCCATTATACGGATGACAGCCGTTTAAATCGGAATCAACGCCTAACGCCAAGTACAAACTCCTCAACAATGCAATACTATCACTAGTGGAAAAAAACGTATTGGCTACTGCTCATTGGCTGCGGTTTGTAGATATACGCAGCTAATTTTAGCAAAAAAAAAAATTGAACAAAGGCTGCGGTTTACTTGGTGGACCGCAGCCAATAATGTAAGGAACATCAAAGGCTGCGGTTTTCTTGGTGGTCCGAAGCCAATGATCAGCCCCGGCCCAAAATAAATGACCCTTATTATTTCATTTATATAATGGGGCCTCTTCAAATCAGAAACCCTAATGAGGAAACTTGAGGCGCCTCATCTTCTTCTTCCTTATTTCAAATCAGAATCCCTAATTATTTCATCTCCTTCTCCTTCATCGCCTTATCTCCTTCAAATCATTCCTTCCTTCAAATCATTCCTTCCTTCAATCATTTGATAAGTCATCTTCTCCTTCAAATTATTTCATTTAAAACCGTGTATTCATTCTCCTTCAAAAAGATGAATATTCGATTCAAGTTCTGGATTTGTTCTTAAAAAAAGATGTAAATTCGTTCTTGAAATTTCGTGTCCTTTCATTTCAGATTTGGATTTGTTCTTCGTTCTTGAAGTTCTTAAAGTTCTTCGTTCTTGAAGTTCTTGAGTCTGAAAAACGCAAGAAGATGAAGATCTTGAAGAAGATGAAGCCAAAATTCATCAACTTCATCAGACCTCAAGCCCCTTCTTAAACGTTCTTGAAGTTCTTTGTTCTTTAGATTGTAATTTTAATTTTTGTATATTAATTTTTGTTCTAATTTTTGTATTTTAGATTGTATGTATTTCTAATTTTTGTTCTAATTTTTGTATTTCGAATCTTTCTTGAATCTGGGTAATCTGTTCTAATTTTTGTTCTTGAATCTCGAATCTTTCTTGAATCTGGGTAATCTGTTCTAATTTTTGTTCTTGAATCTCGAATCTTTCTTGAATCTGGGTAATCTGTTCTAATTTTTGTTCTTGAATCTCGAATCTTTCTTTGTTCTTTTATTTTAATGTTGATCTTGAATCTTGAATCATGAACATGGTGTAAAAAAATGAAAAAAAAAATTTTGGACTATCACTCAAAGGCTGCGGTTCCTTCAAATGACCGCAGCCAATAACTTTTTCTCATTTGCTGCTACTCCAAGGGCTGCGAGGCAAAACCGCAGTCAATACCCCTAAAAAAAACCGCAGCAATTGGTGATTTTTCCACTAGTGTATGACAATCATAATATATTCATAAGATATGCAGAGTACATTTCAGAACTTGATTTTAAGTTCCTCGGTTTTCGTTTTTCATTTTCAGTTCTCGAATACTTTCAACAATTTTTCACATTCATCACATGAATGTAGATAAATATCTTTGCTATAGTCACCTACACTTGGTAACTATAAGGTTGATGAGCAAATTTTACTTTAACCGCAAGCGCACGGTGTACGCGTAGTGCGGGTCGAACACAAGGAGGCTTAATAATTTCAAATTGTATGCTTATGACTAGCTTAGACAAGGGTCAAACAAAAATGTAAGATGGTATTTTAATCCTAAGATGCAAATAACTAGGACAATAATAAAAATGATGTATAATAATGGTATAAAAGACACTAGGGCGTCGGGCATCATCTAATTCTAACATGGAATTCAATCACTTTCATGATTGTATAAAATTGAGCCATAAATATGAGAGAACGTGATCTAATTAGTCTCAAGCTTCCACTCTATTGACTAATATCGATTTAAGACCAACTAGCATTAATCCTCAAACTTCCGTTCTATTGGCTAATACTAGAAGGAATTTAACTCAAATATATCTCAATCCTAAGTTAAACCAATTCTCAAACTTCCGTTTTATTGAAAAGGCTGACAAAGATGTTTAAATCGAGATTCATTAAGCATAGGTTCAATCATCGACTCAAATCGCACACAATCAATCAATAAAATATCAATCCATGCTTCGAATTAGGGATTTCACCCTAACCCTAGATAAAGAAACTACTCACAACTCATGATCATAGAAAACATACACCAAACAATAGATAATAATGTAAAAAGAAATAATGAAACAACAAAACTTACGGAACGGGAAAATAACATAAACTGAAGTGCAGAATTCGAATTCTACAAGGTGTTCTTCAATGGATGCTTGAAAGAAAAACTAAGAAAACTATTCTAGAGAATTACAGAAAATGAAACTAAAAACTGAATCTGAGTCTCCATCTTGTACAAAAATAACCGCCACTTTATATAGTGGTTCCAAAAATTAGGAAGAAAACCATAAAAAAGTCCGGATTTGACAAAGCGACGAGTGGCGCTTAACAGGGCGACGAGTCGTCCCTCAGCTTCTGGAAAAAATCAACGCTACTGCTACGATTGAGCGACGAGCGTCGCTTATAGGGCGACGACTCGTCGCATAGTTTCTGGAAAATCATCAATGCTTTGCTCGAATTGGCGATGAGCGTCGAGCGACGAATCGTCGCTTAGCTTCTGGATGCCTCTGACTTACTCTGATGACTGCGACGAGCGTGGCTTATGGAAGGCCACTTGTTGCTTGGCTCTTAGTTGAAGTTCAATCCAATTTCTTTGCCTCCTCCTCATCGGGACTTGCTTTTGACTCAGTCTCTTCACGTGACAAGGGGTCTTAGGCTATTTTTCCAAGCCTTCACCCTCTTATAACTCCGATATCTACCTAAAAACTCCTATTTTGCCTCAAAAATCACATAAAACATAAAATTGATCTCATGAGACAAAATGTACACAAAACACCAATAATATACCTAAAAACCCACTAAAACTACATATAAGGAGCGTAAAATGAACACGAATAGGTGCAAATAATTGCACTTATCAAAGGTTCATCCGATGGATCTAAATAATTAGATCCCAAAATCACCTTCGCACAGCGCACATAATAATGACTTTCTGATATATGTAAGGGTCTGGCTAGAGGTGGAACATATTCCAAACTCTAACAGTAATGGGAGTCGTTGCTCCACCAATCTTTATGCTTGAGCTTCTACAGGATGGGACTCTCTCGGTCCCCCTGTCTTACCCCGCATTTCTATGTGCCGGGAAACACGGGCACCGGATTACACGCCGGTCCGTGGTTCAACATTTCCTTATTATCAGAGTCATTCATTCAAGTACACATAAGTTCAAACAAGACTCCATATTATTTATTTTACGTTGCTATAAGTCGACCCTAGTCTAGTCAAACCCCAAGACATTCTCTTAAGGAAAAGTGAACATATCTGATAAATCAATAATTAAGAGATTATCAATAAATAAAATTTCACCAATTATAACAAGGTTTCAGAGGCTATATAAATTCTCTACAAGACTATGCAAACGTATGAAACAAAAGGAAAACATTTCATAATATTTATGAAGGAAATTCCATAGATTAAACAAGTAAATTAATTAAAAACTCATAATAACCAATTAAAATATTCTAAAACTATATTAGAAGTCCAGAAGTTTAATGAAGTGAGTTTTAGACAATAATGTTCAAGAAAAACGAGCCTATAAATTGTAACTAAATTGTTTGACCAATTTACCGATAAACCGACATAAAATTATTGATGTCCTCAAATGTCCACGAAAAAATTGTCCAAGGGTCCTCATATGATCCTAATGCATAAGGGAGTGTCTCATAAAAATTTCAAGTCCAAAATAGTCCATTTAGTATTTATTTTATATTTTATCAATTTTGAATTTACCGTTTTGTTTAAAATTCACAAGGGTTTATAGATGGTCTTATAAACTTGTCAAATGATCAAATTCCAAACCTACTACCCATATGAGAGTCTCATAAAAATTATAGTTTGAAATAATTTCATTTAATAATTATTTCATATTTAACATTTTACGTTATCGATAAGTGATAAAATACTCAGTAAAAAAATTCATAGAAAAAAAATACCCAAAGTTTATATTTTGGTCCAAAATTGTAGGAAATATAATAATATAATTTTATAAACCATTTTATCCATTAATATTATACTCAGGGGCGGACCCACTTTGAGACAAGGGGGTACAGTTGTACCCCCACTTTGAAAAAAAAATCAGAAAAAAAAAATAAAAAAAAAATAAAAAAAAAATAAAAAAAAATTAAGAAACCCTACTGTAGGACTACGGCGAGTAGTTTCCCGTCGTTTTTTATTAACACTATTATCAATTGCCGGAAGAAGCGAAGAAGACGACGAGGTATTAGGTTTGGAACGCAGCAAGCGTACACCCCATGAAGGAGGAAGACGTTTAAGAATGAAGGAAGTAGGTGTTGATGTAGTTGAAGAAGGCGTCGTCGGAGATTGCTGCTCGGAACCAGTCGTCTTTCATTGTGGGCAGGGAAGAGGTGGTGGCGGAGAGAGAAAATGAAAGGGAAAGGGTAAAGAGAAAGGGAGGGAAGAGAGAGAAAGAAATGGGGGAGAAAGAAGCGGAAATGAGGGGTTATTTTTTTTAATACAAAATTGTCCTATATTTTTTTACACTATGATTAAGAGATATTCTTGTGACTTAGTGAGCTGTGAGAGATTGTATTTTGGTTAGACGATCTTAAAATAAGGAGTTATTTCTTCCGTTTTTAAATGTTCTTTTTATTTACTTTTTGCACAGTTTTTAAACTAAATTTTGAGCTTTTATATCTCTAAATACGTATTATAAAAAATTACATAAAATATATAATAAAAAAGTGAACATTAAGACATACTTCCTCTGGTTTTTAATAGTTGCTACATTTCTGTTTTTCATGGTTATCCAATGCACGATTTTAATCTTTAATATCTCTAATTTCATATGATTAAAAATTCTAAAAAGTTAATATTAAGAAAATACACATTAAGACGAATCAAACAAGATCCCACATGACTATGTTTTACATTGTACATAGAGAATTATATATCAAATAAGATCAATTGGTGAACAGTATTTGCTAAAGGAACTGTAGCAACTAATAAAATCCGGAGGAAGTATCGAACGAAATCTCACGTGGATATATTTTATCATTTATATATGTCTTGTAAATCTCAATCAAATTGCCTTACTCAACGGGTCTTTAGCTTTCTTTGAAACAATTGTTAAATGATGAAATTATGCGTCGTTTTCAGAATATGAAAACTTGACCGAGTCAATTACCGTAATACTATATTTTTTTAATGTTATCGTTATCGACAGACGACAGCATTTGATTTTTTTCTAGATACGCCCCTGGCCACTGTATGACGTTCGTGTTTTGTACCCCCAGTTTGAAATTCCTGGGTCCGCCACTGATTATACTTAAGCCCCTTTGATATATTAGAACATATTTTATTAGTTAAAATTCTATAAATAACCATTTTGATGTAATAACTTTAAGGAAAATAAACTTAAGTTATATTCTAAATTTTATCTACTGTGGAGTTCATGTAAATACATTCCTTAAATTACTAAGTTCACACAAAATTCATTCACAAATTTCTAATCGCGAGCTTAAGCTCATTCTAGAGAAAATTGTGCACACGTCTCGAAAGAATTGGTCTAATAAGCTTGATGATGCCTTATGGGCTTATAGGACGGCTTTTAAGACTCCAATCGGGACTACGCCTTTCCGTTTGGTCTATGGGAAGCATTGTCATCTTCCCATGGAGCTAGAACACAAGGCACACTGGGCGGTTAAGGCCCTTAACTGTGATCTGAAACGTGCAGGTGACAAGAGGGTCCTAGACCTCAATGAGCTCGATGAGATACACCTGTATGTGTATGAAAGTGCCATTATCTACAAAGAGAAAACCAAAAAAATGGCACGATCAACGCATTACTAGGCGGGAATTCAAGGAAGGTGAGAGAGTGTTGGTATTTAATTCTCGGCTCAAGTTCCTTTCCCGGTACGCTGAAGTCTCGGTGGTCCGGACCGTACTCCCTTACTAAAGTGTTCCCTTGTGGGTCTCTTGAAATAACTGGAAAAAATGGCAAATTTAAGGTCAATGGCCACCGAGTCAAGCATTACATCACAAGTGAGCCTCTTGGTGAAGAGAAAGTCATGCTATATGCGACCTAGATTTGTGGGTCGAATCACGTCAATCTAATGACGTTAAACGAGCGCTAGGGATGGCAATGGGTATTGGACCCGACCCGGATCCGCGGACCCGTACCCGTTTTCACGGATCTGGGGCCCAAAAAATTAGACCCGTCGGGTCCGGGTCGGGTCCGGGTCTAGTAGCATAGTCACGGATCCGGATCCGGGTCTGAGTAAAATACCCAGACCCGGACCCGCGGATCTTAGGACCCGTTTTTTTAAAAATATAAATCAATATTATATGTTAATTTAATGTCTTCTCATTTCCCAAAAATGCAAAATAAAGTCTGTCATACTCACTCATATCCCCAGACCCCATTCCCCACTTTCACTTCTTCTCACATTTTCAAAATTCAAAAGACTTTCTCTCTCCCTCCCAAATACCCACAGTCCCACGAGTCCACGAGGACCACGACCCATTGGCACTCGAAACCCTAGCAGTTGCCGCCTCCACCAGGACCACCACGCTGCTGCCGCCTCCACCTGTTAGCACCACCACGCTGCCGCCCAGTCCCACACTCCCACTCCCACGCCATTTTAGGTATAAAATCTATTTTTTTTTTCTATATCTCTTTTGATGTATGTTAATTAGTTTATGTATGTTGAGTTTAATGTTAGATTTATGTTGAGTTTAGTTGTTTTGATTGAGTATTTGAGTTATTTTTAATGTTAAATAAATTTTGATTTATGTTAAGTAGTAGATTTATGTTGATTTGGTTTGATTGAGTTATTTTTAATGGTATATTTATGTTTAGTTTAGTAGTAGATTTATGTTGATTTAGTTTGATTGAGTTATTTTTAATGATATATTTATGTTTAGTTTAATAGTAGATTAAATGGTATATTTATGTTTAGTTTAGTAGTTGATTTGTGTTAAGTTTAATTGTAGATTTGTGTTAAGTTTGATGGTAGGTTTGTGTTAAGTTTGATGGTAGATTTGTTTTAAGTTAAATTGTAGATTTGTGTTAATTTCCCACTTCCCACTTCCCAAAATTGTAGATTTGTGTTAATTTTAATGGTAGATTTATGTTGATTTGTTTTTATTGATGACTAGTAAATGGAGAATCAAAATGATGGTGGTTCTAGTCAACCTACTGAGCATCATATTCATGAATCATATGGGGAATATGAGGGTAATGATGTTGATGTTGAAAAAGAGTCTACAGAACAAAGTAGTGCTAAAAGTAAGAAATTAACTTCGGAAGCATGGACTTATTTTGACCTTGTACATGTGAATGGTGTACAAATGGCAAAATGTAAGACTTGTAAGAAAACACTTTCATACAAAGGGAGTAGTGGAACTTCACATCTTTTAAACATGCTAAAAAATCATGTACAAGTAGACATTTAAACCTTCCACCTAATCAATCACAATTAAAAGTCAAAAGAGAAATCGATGGATCTACTTATTTAGCAGTTAATGAAAAGCCAAAGAAAGTGGTTTTTGATCAAGAAGTATCAAGGAAAGAATTGATGAAAATGGTGGTAATGCATGAGTATCCTTTATCAATGGTTGACCACATTGGTTTTAGAAGCTTTGTGAGGAGTTTAAATGACAACTTTAAGATGATTTCGAGGAACACATTGAAAAATGATGTGATGAAAACGTACAACACCGAGAAGAGCTCTCTTAAAGTCTTGTTGGAGCATAATGTGGGTAGAATTGCAATAACAACTGACATGTGGACCGCCTCTACTCAAAAAAAAGGGTATATGGCTGTGACGTCACATTTCATTGATGAAGAATGGGTTTTACATAATAGAACTCTAAGGTAATTTCTTTTCCTATAATCTAAATTTCATTCTATTGAATTTTTTAATTATTTATGTGAATTTTGTTTAAACTTGAATCCATGTTGGTGTGTGTATTTTGTTTAGGTTTTGTTATGTTCCATATCCACATAACAAAGGGGTTCTTGCCAAGATATTATTGGATTGTTTTTCTCAATTCACATTGGAAAATAAAATCTCTTCTATTGTTGTTGATAATGCTACCACAAATGATGCAATGATGAATGTCTTGATGGATAAATTAGAAACTAGTTCTTTAATGTTGGGTGGAGATTTTTTGCATATGAGGTGTAGTGCTCACATTCTTAACTTGATTGTAAGAGATGGTTTAGATGTTATTAATTCTGCTATTTGTAAAGTTCGAGATTGTGTTGCATTTTGGATGTCTACTCCTAAAAGAATTGAAAAGTTTGAGGAAGCTTGTCGCCTTTTGAATGTGACTAAACCTAGAAGGGTGAGTCTTGATTGTAAAACTAGGTGGAACTCCACATATGATTTGCTTGACACTTGTTTGCCGTTTAAAGAAGTGTTTAATAAGTTGAAACGTCTACATAGAAGGTTGAATTTTGATGTGCCTAGTGATCATGATTGGCAAATGGCTACTCTTGTTTGTCAAAAGTTGGAAATATTCTATAAGGCAACTAAGGTTTTTTCTGGTAGAAAGCATCTCACTTCAAATTTGTATTTTCGAAATGTTTGTGAGATTAAACTTGCATTAAATAAGTGGACTCATGACAATTGTGAGATTATTAGAAAAATGGCTGAGAAAATGGTTGAAAAGTTTGACAAATATTGGGATCATATAAATGAGCTTTTAGCCATTACGGGCATTTTAGATCCAAGAAATAAGATGGATTGTGTGATGCATTATTTTAAGAAATTCTATGGAGATGATGCCAATGCTAGAGTGAAGAGAGTAAGAAGAACTCTTAATAATCTTTTTGAGGAGTATAAGGGTAAAAGTAATGTGAATGAAACTCCACCATTGGAAACACAAATTGAGGATCTTGATGATGAGGATGATTTTGCTAGGACTAAGAGACAAAAAATTGATTATGTGCCGGTTAAAAGTGAAATTGAACAATACTTAGAGAGTCGTACTTTGCCGGAGAGTAATGATTTTGATATACTCGCATGGTGGAAAAGAGACAAAAGCTTCCCAACTTTAAGAAATATTGCCAAAGACATTCTTGCAATTCCTGTTTCATCAGTTGCTTCGGAAAGTGCTTTTAGCACGGGTGGAAGGGTAGTTAGTACTCACCGTTCTAGGCTTCATTCTCAAACAGTGGAGGCTTTGATGTGCTTGCAAAATTGGATGGTCGATGATGTCAAAGGTAATTTTATACTAATTTGCACATTTAGTCTATTATTTTACTAACTAATGTAATTCTATATTTTGTTATTGAAGATAATTTTGAAGGAACATATGCTTGTTCAACTATAAACGAAGATGGTGAAGATGCGGAAACAATGGACATTCTTGATATGGTATTTATTTTGCGTTATAATTTTATATTTAAATTTTTAAAAATAGTATTAGTATCTATTTAATGAGTTTTTTTGGTTTGTAGGATCTTGATGATGTTAGTGTTGACGAATTTTGATCGACTTGATTTGATGACTTGAAGATTGATCGACTTATTATGTATTTATGAATGAAACATTATGTATCGGCTATATTTATTTTTGTTCGTTGGACTTGGATATTTTGAAAACAATTTGTAGTTGTATAATATTTTTTTTAAGTACTAGATTGTTCGTTGGACTTGAAGATTGATCGACTTATTATGTAATTAAGTATTTATTATCATTAGTCTATTCGCAATTTCATCGCAATTTCAAAACGATTCGAAAATACACCAAAAAGGGCAAAAACAAGCAGGACCCGTTTTGGACCCGGACCCGGTACTGGATCCGCAGTACCCATGGACCCGGATCTGGGTCCTGGTAAAATTAGACCCGCGGGTCCGGATCCGGATCTGGACCCAGTATATGAAAACGGATCTGGATCCGGGTCCACCTAGACCCGGCCCAGATCCGACCCGTTGCCATCCCTAACGAGCGCTTTGTGGGAGGCAACCCGTACACACCATTTTTATTTTTTTTCTTTCTTTTTGATTTATTTTTTTTATGTTTTCATGTTTGTTTAGTGTGCAGCTTTATAAATAAAAAGATGCATAATTGAGGCAGAAGGTTAAAGCCGAGTCGGCTTTAGTGAACATGAACGCAACGCCGACTCGGCGCCACTATCTGGAAAAAATTATTTTGGCAAAATAAACCGTCGACTCGACGGTCTGGGCAAAAATATGTATCGCCAACTCAGCGACGCGGCTTTAGGGAATAACTTGGCTTTTTAAAGCCGAACTTCAACCCATTCCTCATTTCTCACCCCTCATTATCTGATTTTTCCTTCTCCCTCTACCATAACCCCGCTCTCTCTCTCTCTATCTTCAAACTCCATTCATCTCCATTCAAGAGCCTTAAGCCCCAAATTTCCATCTTTTCACCATCCCCATCTCTCAAGTTTGCTAATCGGTTCTAAATTAGTTAAGAAGATTCTCTAAAGCTGGGAGTCTGCCTAGATCTAGCAACAATTCATTTGCATTTCAATTTGGAAGGGTATAAAATTCTATCTTTTGCTTCTCATTATTAATTTGTGCATTTTAGTGCTAGATACTTGTTGTTAGAATAACTCTAGGTTTGTGGCTCTTGGATCTTGTTTGTGGTTGTTGGATTTTTGTTTGTGACATTGTTTGTTTTCTTGTTGTGTGATACTCTTGAGGATCCGTGGTATTAGCTGTTTTTTTTATTTCAGACCATAATGAAAAATCTATTTAGATTCAAGAGAACCAGGACAGGTGAGTCTTCCTCCTCTCAAAGGGAGGCAAGACAACCTTCACCACCACCGCCAAACCAACCCCAAAGAGCCCAAGGCTCGACGTCCTCCGCTAACATGGGGTGTAAACTAACTCCCTCGCAATTCAAAGTTTTTTGAAAGCTATGGGGGCGAGCTTTACTCCCCACCAAGTTTGTAGACCAGAATGCACTACATAGTACAGGATTATTTAATGGCATTCACACATTACTAGAGAGGAGGGGACTCTATGGCTTCATGGATGTCGCCGCAGACGTGTACCCACGTCTGACTCATCACGAGTCTTCTAAGGGTCGATACATCACATTTAATGCCCTGAACATGGTCCATTCCATGTTATACCTTGACATTGCCAGGGCATTTAATTGGGTTATTCGGGATGATGAGTATGTGGTCCCCACTGAGGGGGACATCATGAATTTTTTGTTGGCTCCTGATCATATATTTGGGTATAAATATACCCGACAATGTTCCCACTTTAGTCCATAACACCACCATCTATTATGACAGGCCCACACTGCGTAGGGTGCGATTCATCACATATCGTACGCCCTACACATGCTCTCTAGTTGTACCTAATGGGCGTATAGTGAGTATTCCTCCCATCCCGAAATTGTTTTTGATGTGAGGAATGATGACACAGCGAAAACATTGTGTAACCGGACCATCGCATATTCCATGCGCCACCCCGTCGAGCAAGCCCTAGTGGCTGCCTGTGTTCATATTGATTTTGACGAGGGTGGTGATGAGGATGAGGAGGAAGAGCAAGAGTATGTTCCATCTGAGAAACAAGTGTATAGAGACGCAAGTCCCGGTGTTGAGCAACGCCCACAATGGGTTGTTGATTTAAAGGGCCGTATCGATCGTACGGACGGCAATCTGCTGACTTTCATGGATGCATATGATAGAGACATGTACAATCTTGATACACGTCTCCAATCTATGTGGATTGCCCAGCAGGCCGATATTGATTCTCGTTTCGGCCAGCCTTATGTCAGTCCTAGACCTAGCATGGCTGAGCTGAAGACTCAGAGAAAGAGAGAGAAATCGAGCCGCTAAGCTCGTAAGCTCGAGGCTAGGCGAACTAGGAGGTGTTCATTCTCCCTCTTTCGTCGTCGTGATCACTGAGGGCCACTTGTCTTTTAGACTTCCCCTATCTATATGTTTTTGTTTTTCATGGTTTGTTTCCTTTCTTTGCAGTGAAGCATTGGGGATAATGCTTTCGTTAAACATGGGGTGGAGTCTACATCTGTTAGCTGTAGTTTTATTGCTTTCATAGATTAGTTTTGTTTTTTTTTTTTTAATCTTTTACATTGTCTTTTATTTCCTGTTCAAAAAAAAAACAAACAAAAAAAAAAAAAATTGAGAGTGCTAGCCATAACCTGTGAAGGAGGTCTAAGCAAAAGGAGAGTGAGTGTGCTCCAATCGATATCCATCTACATCCTTTGCTAAGGCATTCGCTGGCATACTTCTTTTCCTATCTCTCTCTTTTATTTATTTCTAGCTCGACCAAATTGTCCAACCTTAACCCACCTAGCCATCCTCACTGGCATACTTCTTTTCCTATCTCGCTGGCATGTTATTTGAGCTACAAATTTTTAACCTACATAAGCCCCCATCCTCTTTTGTCCAAATTAGTTCTTGGATTGCAAGATCCAAGAACTCCATTATATGAGCCATACTATTTGGAGTTTGAGATTAACAAGATTATGCTTAACCACGAATTTAATCCGAATCTTCATAAACACTATTGAGAATTGAATCATATAAGACTTTAGGGGATCCTCGACACCCTAGATGTCATCATCATATAGTTTAACCTCATTTTAATTGTTGCATTTGTAGTCATTATTTACAAACAATCAATATTTTTATTTCTCCTTAGCAATATAATCAACTAAAATCACTAAGTCCTTTGTCCCAAGCTTCCTTGTGTTCGGCCCGTAGATACACTTATACCATGCGCTTGTGGTTAAATAAATTTGCACATCAGAGTTCTTTTTTGAGTTTTTTAAATGTAGAGATAATAAAGAAAAATATAAAGGGAAAATTATCAATAAAACTAACGTTTACTTAATCCACTAAAAATAAACTCATTTATTGTTTATCTTCCAATAAATTCACTTATTAGATAAATTTACTAAAAATAAACTCACCTTTTGCTTATACAGTTATACTCATTCTCAAAGCTTTTTTTGTAAATCAAGAATTACAAATAAACAATAATTAGGTTTACACAAATTCTTACTTGAAAAAGACGACTCTCAAAAGCCCAGCAATTCTAAATATATATTATTACTACTCTAAATATAGATTTGGGCTGGACTTTTGTAAGTCGTCTTTACAAAAGACGGTCTCTTAAGAGAGCACCTGTAAATAGGGGTGAACACGGTCAGGTTTGGTCTGGTCTGACACAAAAATCAGACCAAACCAGAAATTCCGGTCTGGAAAATTTCCAGACCGGATCGGACCAAACCGTTTTACAACGGTCTGGTCTGGTCTACGGTTTTTCATTTTTATAGTTTTATCCAAATTAATAAATGTATTTATGCAAATATTTCACACCTACAAATAATAAAAATAATAATTTGTAATTAGTTAATAGTATTAACATCGTTCATGTATATATTGTTGTATAAAAATAAATAGTACATTAAAATATCTAGGTAGCAACTTAATTTTTTAAATACAAAATTATGATTTTCAACCATAGAACGGTTTGCGGTCCGGTCTGAAAAATAAAAAACCGAGACCAGACCGTAAACCGTAATTTAATTTGAAAAAAAACCAGACCAGACCATTTAAACCATAGACCAGACCAAATATTGAAATTCTGATTTGGTTTACGGTTAAGATCAAACTTTGTTCAGCCCTACTTGTTAAGTTTAATTTAACTCTACACCGAATATAAGAATTAATTTTAAAAAAAAACAATAATTTAGTTAATTTTAGCATATCAAACAATTTTGGTTCATTTTTAACAATTTTCCCAATTAAAAACTAAACATATACAACCATTTATTTTCGAAATAATGACACGTGGCATTCTCAAAAGAGCCAACTTTATTGCATTATAATTTAAAAAAAAATTAATCATAGGCTAATTATTGCAATGTATGGTAAAACTTTTTAAAAGACAATTTTAATTTTCACGTATGGTAAGTATAAATTTTAAATTCGTCTTTCTCAAAAGAGCCAACTTTATTGCATTTTAATTTTAAAAAAAAATAATCACAAGCTAATTATTGCAATGTATGGTAAAACTTTTTTAGAGACAATTTTAATTTTCACGTATGGTAAGTATAATTTTAATACTACATAGGCTAATTATTGCATTATAATTTTAAAAAAAAAATTATTGCAATGTATGGTAAAACTTTTTAAAAGGCAATTTTAATTTTCACGTATGGTAAGTATAATTTTAAATTCATCTTTCTCGAAAGAGACAACTTTATCGCAATTTAATTTAAAAAAAAAATAATCATAGGCTAATTATTGCAATGTATGGTAAAACTTTTTTAGAGGCAATTTTAATTTTCACGTATGGTAAGTATAATTTTAAATTCATCTTTCTCAAAAGAGACAACATTATTGCATTTTAATTTTAAAAAAAAATAATCACAGGCTAATTATTGCAATGTATGGTGAAACTTTTTTAAAGGCAATTTTAATTTTCACGTATGGTAAGTATAATTTTAAATTCATCTTGATCAAAAGAGGCAACTTTATTGCATTTTAATTTAAAACAAAAAATTAATCATAGGCTAATTATTGCAATGTATGGTAAAACTTTTTTAGAGACAATTTTAATTTTCACGTATGGTAAGTATAATTTTAAATTCATCTTGATCAAAAGAGGCAACTTTATTGCATTTTAATTTAAAACAAAAAATTAATCATAGGCTAATTATTGCAATGTATGGTGAAACTTTTTTAGCGGAAATTTTAATTTTCACGTATGGTAAGTATAATTTTAAATTCATCTTGATCAAAAGAGGCTACTTTATTGCATTTTAATTTAAAACAAAAAATTAATCATAGGCTAATTATTGCAATGTATGGTAAAACTTTTTTAGAGGCAATTTTAATTTTCACGTATGGTAAGTATAATATTAATTTCATCTTGATCAAAAGAGGCAACTTTATTGCATTTTAATTTAAAACAAAAAATTAATCATAGGCTAATTATTGCAATGTATGGTAAAACTTTTTTAGAGGCAATTTTAATTTTTACGTATGGTAAGTATAATTTTAAATTCATCTTGATCAAAAGAGGCAACTTTATTGCATTTTAATTTAAAACAAAAAATTAATCATAGGCTAATTATTGCAATGTATGGTAAAACTTTTTTAGAGGCAATTTTAATTTTCACGTATGGTAAGTATAATTTTAAATTAATCTTGATCAAAAGAGGCAACTTTATTGCATTTTAATTTAAAACAAAAAATTAATAATAGGCTAATTATTGCAATGTATGGTAAAACTTTTTTAGAGGCAATTTTAATTTTCACGTATGGTAAGTATAATTTTAAATTTATCTTGATCAAAAGAGGCAACTTTATTGCATTTTAATTTAAAACAAAAAATTAATCATAGACTAATTATTGCAATGTATGGTAAAACTTTTTTAGAGGCAATTTTAATTTTCACGTATGGTAAGTATAATTTTAAATTCATCTTTCTCAAAAGAGACAACATTATTGCATTTTAATTTTAAAAAAAAATAATCACAGGCTAATTATTGCAATGTATGGTGAAACTTTTTTAAAGGCAATTTTAATTTTCACGTATGGTAAGTATAATTTTAAATTCATCTTGATCAAAAGAGGCAACTTTATTGCATTTTAATTTAAAACAAAAAATTAATCATAGGCTAATTATTGCAATGTATGGTAAAACTTTTTTAGAGACAATTTTAATTTTCACGTATGGTAAGTATAATTTTAAATTCATCTTGATCAAAAGAGGCAACTTTATTGCATTTTAATTTAAAACAAAAAATTAATCATAGGCTAATTATTGCAATGTATGGTGAAACTTTTTTAGCGGCAATTTTAATTTTCACGTATGGTAAGTATAATTTTAAATTCATCTTGATCAAAAGAGGCTACTTTATTGCATTTTAATTTAAAACAAAAAATTAATCATAGGCTAATTATTGCAATGTATGGTAAAACTTTTTTAGAGGCAATTTTAATTTTCACGTATGGTAAGTATAATATTAAATTCATCTTGATCAAAAGAGGCAACTTTATTGCATTTTAATTTAAAACAAAAAATTAATCATAGGCTAATTATTGCAATGTATGGTAAAACTTTTTTAGAGGCAATTTTAATTTTTACGTATGGTAAGTATAATTTTAAATTCATCTTGATCAAAAGAGGCAACTTTATTGCATTTTAATTTAAAACAAAAAATTAATCATAGGCTAATTATTGCAATGTATGGTAAAACTTTTTTAGAGGCAATTTTAATTTTCACGTATGGTAAGTATAATTTTAAATTAATCTTGATCAAAAGAGGCAACTTTATTGCATTTTAATTTAAAACAAAAAATTAATAATAGGCTAATTATTGCAATGTATGGTAAAACTTTTTTAGAGGCAATTTTAATTTTCACGTATGGTAAGTATAATTTTAAATTTATCTTGATCAAAAGAGGCAACTTTATTGCATTTTAATTTAAAACAAAAAATTAATCATAGACTAATTATTGCAATGTATGGTAAAACTTTTTTAGAGGCAATTTTAATTTTCACGTATGGTAAGTATAATTTTAAATTCATCTTGATCAAAAGAGGCAACTTTATTGCATTTTAATTCAAAACAAAAAATTATTGCAATGTATGGTAAAACTTTTTAAAAGTCAATTTTAATTTTCAACGTATGGTAAGTATAATTTTAAATTCATCTTGATCAAAAGAGGCAACTATATTGCATTTTAATTTAAAAAAAAAAAACTTAATCATAGGCTAATTATTGCAATGTATGGTAAAACTTTTTAAAAGACAATTTTAATTTTCAACGTATGGTAAATATAATTTTAAATTCATCTTGATTTTATTAAAAGAGGCAACTTTATTGCATTTTAATTTAAAAAAAAATTAATCATAGGCTAATTATTGTAATGTATGGTAAAACTTTTTTATAGGCAATTTTAATTTTCAACGTATGGTAAGTATAATATACAAAAATGGTCAATGGTCAATTTATTAGAGGCTAATTCATAGATCATACAAATCATACCCTAAATAATATTTTTCATATTTTCAACGTATGGTAAGTATTCATAGAAAAATGCATTAATATTACAGCATCTTTTTAATTGAATAATTGAGAGAAAATTTTGTCCATATTTAAATCAGAAAACATTTAACCTTCATAACCCTATATATATGCATCTTTTTAATTGAATAATTGCATTCTAATCAACCTTTTATACTGTTCAAATTAAGGCCTAGGTGCAATAAAAATGAGTTTGAATTATTTTGATGAATTATTTTGAGTAATTAGAAAATGTCTTAGATACACTGCATAATATATATGTGACAATTTATAAAACTACAGAGTTCATTTATACATATAACTGTCAAAATTAACTTTTTATGCTGCGTAATATCCTTGACTTTTTTAATATCACATGTATTTAGTTATCGATGCTAATAGAATCGTGCATTGCACGGGTTTCTACACTAGATATCAATAATAAACTAACGTTTACTTAATCCTCTAGAAATAAACTCATTTATTGTTTATCTTCTAATAAATTCACTTATAAGATAAATTTACTAAAAATAAACTCACCTTTTGTTTATACTCATTCTAAAAGCTTTTTTTTTTGTAAAAATAAAGAATTACAAATAAAAATAATTAAGTTTAATTTTACTCTACACCGAACAATAGAATTAATTTTAAACAAACAATAATTTAGTTAATTTTAGCAAATCAAACAAATTTGGTTCATTTTTAACAATTTTCCCAATTAAAAACTAAACATATACAACCATTTATTTTCGAAATACAAAATTGATCATTCTTTCCAATCCAAGTTTCAAAGATTATTTGATTATTTCATATCTAGTTAGTTATATCATCAACACCATACCAAAAATGAAAAGACTGCATACCATACACAACAATCAAATTTAAAAATTAGCAGAACAACCCCCATGAGAACCTTGTCCAAACAAAGAAGAATTAATAGGCATAATCATCTTTTCATCTCTTTGCAAATTTCCATCCCTCGCCGTAAAATTGATTTGTTGAGACATAACATTCGTCCAATAACCATTCATCTCATCAATCCTTGAACCTACTTCACCTCTTAAAGCCTCTAATGCTTCCTTAAATTCTTCAAGTTCATTAACCCCTAAATCATCAATTTCCTTTTCCCACCAAAACCCTAACTTATTATCATCATCATTATTATCATTAATTGATGAATCAAAGTCTTTAATCATCTTCTTTTCTGACTCGATATTGCGAAGAAGATCCTTATACTCTTGAGAAAGTTTGTTAACAGAAGATTTGTTATCATTTTCGGCGATTTTAATGTCGGAAAAATGAATGTAACGATCGATAACAGAGTGAATAGAAGGATGACCAAAAGAGAAGAGTTTACCGGCGCCGGAAAAAGTAATGATAGCGATTTGAGAACCGCATAAGGAGCATAATTCACTCGCCTTTTTGAAGAAACCGTTTCTACGCTTTGAAAACGTTACTTGTTTGCTTGTTTTGTTTTCGATTGCCTTTATTTCGATCTTCCTTTTTCCGGATTTCTTTTCTGACATTTTTCACTTTTTGTTTCTTCGATGAGCAATTTCTGTTGAATTCAATGTTATTAATTGCTTGTTTAAGAGATTTTATGGGTTTTATTATTAAATAAATAGGAAAGGACATGATTTATACTATAATATATGTTGCTAAATTTTTCATCAATTAGTAATGATAATTTTGGAAGGTATATTCGTAATTATGAAAGTACGGATTGAATTTCAAAATCACCCATCAACGTTAATAAATTCCTCAAGTAATTTCATTTACTTGAACGAGAAGACTTCTTAGGTTAATTTAACGAAAAAGATATTTTATTTTATACTCTCTTTTTTTTTTTGAATAATATTTTATACTCTCTAATTCAAAATTAATGTTTAATTTTCTTTTTAAACATTATTTAAATTATTTCCGAAAAAAAAACATTATTTACATTTTACTTTTAATTAACATATAAGTTCGTGCAATGCCCAAATTTGTAGCATAATAAGTAGTTATATAAATTTTGAATAAAGATATTTAATTATCATTATAAAATTATGATACTCCCTCCGTTTTTTTGTTCTTCCCATTTACTTTTTGCACAGTTTTCAAAGCAACTTTCGAGTCTAAATATCTTTAAATACGCATTATAAAAAATTATAAAAAACATATGATAAAAAAGTATACATTAAGACGAATCTAAGAAGATCTCATATGGACATATTCAGGGCCGTCTCGTTCATTTTTGGGCCCCAGAGCAAAAGATAAAAATGGGCCCCTAAAACTTAATACATAACGCATAATATAATACATCTTTTGTTTTTTATTGTTAATATTTAATCTATTATACAAAAAAACACTAAAAACTCATATTATTTAGCAAAAAAATGTAAGTTATATTATAAATTTGATTCAAATTAATATCACTTATATACATAAAAATAAGTTTTTTGGGCCCTAAAAAACACGGGGCCCTGGGCGGTTGACCGCTTTGCACTTGCCATTCGACGGCCCTGGACATATTTTATCATCTATAAATGTCTTAAAAATCTTAATCAAATTTCTCTCTCCAAAATGAAAAATTCTAAACGAGAAAAACAAAAAAGAACGGATGGAGTATTTCATAAAAAATATAGACAAAATTAGAATTTAGAATAAATAGAGCTTTAAATGAAAAAGAATTCGACTGTTAATATAAATACTTATTAATTAAAGTTATCATATCTTTTAAGGTAGTTTGGACATGTGAAGAGAAAGACTTTTAACGCCTCTGTCAGGAGGGTCGAAAGCATTATAGTAGAGGGTAAGAGGAGTCGAAGAACACCTAGGAGAACTTGGATTAGCAAATTAAAGTGACTTGCATGAGTTAAACCTCTCTGAGGACCTGACTAGGGATAGGGGTAGTTGGAGGCACCATATCCAGGTTTTAGACTACTGATTTTCTTCTTAAAGTACTTATTGATGTGCATGTTCTCTTGCTTTCTCTGGTTTTTATTATTATTATTATTAGTAGTATTGTTTTATGTTTTATATTTGTTTTTACCTATTTATTTTATCTATATTCAGTACTGTATTTATATCTCATGTGCCAGGAACGTCGAGCCGGGGGACTCCTTTTGGTCGCGCTCTCCATTATGGGTATGAGTTACCGCCATCCTTCCCTCCCCAAACCCTGTCCATAGTTTTCTATGAGCGGAAATGCGGGATACATTGGGCAGGATGATGATGATGATATCTTTTAAGGTATATCTAAATCTTCCAACAATGTTATCATTTTGTCATTCTCAAAATAATATTAAATTATCATGTATCTTTTGATTTCTCGACGAAATATTTTAGAATCGAAATTTTGATAAAGAAACTTTATTAATTAGCAAATATTTCAACATAAAAAATCAAATATATATTCTAAGAAACTTGAATTGAAAATCTATAGAGCTTTTAAATGTAAAATATAATATTTCAAAAAAAAAATAAAATAAAATAAAAGAACATATCTAATTCTGATATACTACTCATATATGCTAACTTTGGTAAGAATTATTTAATTTGGCAAATTATCATGAGAATGACATGTGAAAATTTTCAATCTTTTTATTAGATAGTATGATATGATGATGATTTGCATTTAATTCTTAATCTATAAGTTTAAATATAGTCATGTAAGATCTTATTTTGATTTAATTTGTCTTAATGTAAATATTATTTATATCAACTTTTAATAACTTTTCATAATAATGCATTGACAAACGCGCAAAAACAAATGAAATATTAAATCTAAATTAGAGGGAGTGTTATAAATGAAACACATTATTAAACTACATTGATACATGTGCCATGTTGGAAGTTTATATTTCAAGTGTATGATAATTCTTGTATGATAGAAAAAACAGGTAATGTCGAATTGATTTTATATAAAAAAGTAAATCAAATGTGTAAAATTATAACATTCAACAATGATTAATTAATACAATTGTTCACGTCAAGTTCTCATATGACATATTTGAAGCAATTCATATTCAAAAAAGTTACAACATTATATCATTTAAAAACTTATTAGATATCTTGTTGCACAACTCAGAATTAAAAATATATATTGCTGTAACAAGCATCATATATATTGCTGTAACAAGCATCATTCTCAATACTATATTCCAACCCAATTGGAATACTCATCATACCAAGATTCACCAGAGTATGATCTTTTCACCTCCACCTTCGAATAGGACATGGACTTAATTTCTTGTCCATGGACGTTGCTTGGAGTTGGATTCTAGGACCTCCGAGATAGGCAAATCATGACATCTTTTTTAAGAAAATACTTTCTCTGGATTTTATTAGTTGCTATAGAAAGTGACATTTTGTACGAAGAAATGTCATTATCTGTAGCAACTATTAAAAACCAGAGGAAGTATTAGTTAACAATATTTAAATGGATAACAACAATGACATTGAAATAAGTACATATTTGAGAATTTTAAAAAATAGGAAAATTTGCCAAGAATAATCCTAATTATCATTCGTTGGCCAAAAATAATCCTAACTATTAATTATTTTTAATAATCCTAATTATTTATCGAATTTGCTTAAAACAGTCCCACACCCTCAATTGGGTGATATTGTAGTTGCTTCGAATTTGAGCAGAGATAATGTTTTTGATTATGATGAAAGTGATGAAGAAGGGACAAATGTTGCGAATGAGCACACAGATTAAAAGAAATTCAAATGGTACTGTAGGACTGTTTTGAGCAAATTCGATGAATAGTTAGGATTATTAATAAATAATCGATAGTTGGGATTATTTTTGGCGAACGGGTGATAGTTGAGATGATTTTTGGCAAATTTTCCAAAAAAATAATAAAAATATTTCTTTAGTCTTTCTAACTGAGTAGTACCCCCTTCTATTCATCTTAAGTTTTCTATTTACTAATACACTTTATCTAATGCACTTATTTATTCCTTATTATTAAAGTATGTGTAATAAAAACAATATAAGTTGATAGTTATAAATGTTACATTAAAACGAGTCAAATAAATATATTTTAACTTATAACTTATAAATTATAAGTTGATAGTTATAACCATGTAGGTAGTATGAAAGAACTCATTGATTGTATAGTTTTTAGAATCGCTGGGAGAGTAAAAAGTAGGATGGTAGATATGCTTATAGCTAGGTAGTTAGCTATTTTTGTTTTTGGGCTTTCGCTCTCCTTTTTGTAAAGAGCGTAAGCGTTTTTGGGTGGCTTGGGCGGAGTTAATTTCCTGCCTGAGCGTTGCATGTCTTTTCTTCTCCCTGGGTATATAATACAAATCATTTGACAAAAAAAAAAAAAAAAAAAAAAAAAAAAGTTGATAGTTATAAGATTTTATGTCCATGTTGATAATTATCAGGGTCAAATTCAAATTCGATTTTAATATCGAGTGCATATCAGATCACTTTCGAACACCAATACTTGAATTTTAGTCAGGCCCGTTTCTAAACATTAGGTGGCCTAGGGCGAGATTAAAAATATGGCCCTTATTATTTCATCTCAATCTTCTAATTAGTTTGATATATCTTTCAAATTCCCTTGTTATCCAAATGAATATGAAATTTTCTTCTTTTTTTCTTAAAATTTAAAAAGTAATGTTAGAAATTTATTATCTTTGCCATTAATATTGCATTCCTACTATGACATTCTCATATTTATTTTTTAAAATTTAATTAATGTTTTAATTTAAAGACTTAAATCTACATAATTTTTAGAATATGGGGCCCTGGGCCTTTGCCCCATCTGCCCTAGGCCAGATACGGCCCTGATTTTAGTCTAGGAAAGAGAGAGGTGTGGAAATCTAGGGGTTTTGGGTTTCTACCAGTACGTTCCGAATTTCTAGTGCCCATAATCCTACTTTATAAATATTAGTTTAAGTTATCATATCTTTTAAGGTGGTATGGACATGTGAAGAGAAAGACTTTCGACACTCCTATAAAGAGGATCGAAAGCATTATAGTAGAGGGTAAGAGGAGTCGATTAAGACCTAGGAGAACTTGGGATTAGCAAATAAAAATTGACTTGCATGAGTTGAACCTCTCTGAAGACCTGACTAGAGATAGGGGTAGTTAGAGGCACCATATACAAGTTTTAGACTACTGATTTTCTTCATTAAGTACTTATTGTTATTGATGTGCTTGTTCTCTTGCGCGCTTTCTCTCGTTTTTATTATTATTATTATTATTATTGTTGTTGTTGTTGTTGTTGTTGTTGTTGTTGTTGTTGTTGTTGTTGTTGTTGTTGTTGTTGTTGTTGTTGTTGTTATTATTATTATTATTAGTAGTATTATTGTTTTTAAGTTTTATATTTGTTTTTACCTATTTATTTTATCTATAAGGCGCTGTATTTATATCTTATGAGTTGTCGTCGTCCTTCCCTCCCCAAATCCAGTCCGTAGTTTTCAATGAGCGGGATACACTGGGTAGGATGATGATGATGATATCTTTTAAGGTATATCTAAATCTTCCAACAATGTTATCATTTTGTCATTTTCAAAATAATATTTAATTATCATGTATCTTTTGATATCTTGACGAAATATTTTAGAATCAAAATTTTAAGGAAAATTTACTTTTAAAAATCCGACCTTTGGGTTGTTCTCTTCTAAAAATCCGACCTTTTGATTATTTTCTAAAAATCCCACCTTTGCACCCCATCTTCACTTAAAGTACACAGTCCATTGTCTACCTAAAGAACCGGTTAAAATGAATTTTATAAAAAAGAAAAATTTACTTTTAAAGTTCCGACCTTTGGGTTGTTTTCTTCTAAAAATCCGACCTTTGGGTTGTTCTCTTCTAAAAATCCGACCTTTTTTTATAAAATTCATTTTAACCGGTTCTTCAGGTTAAATAATGAGTCGTGTACTTTAAGTGAAGATGGGGTGCAAAGGTGGGATTTTTAGAAAATAATCAAAAGGTCGGATTTTTAGAAGAGAACGACCCAAAGGTCGGATTTTTAAAAGTAAATTTTCCAAATTTTAATGAAGAAACTTTATTAATTAGCAAATACTTCAACATTAAAAATCAAATATATATTCTAAGAAACTTTGATTGAAAATCTTATGTAGCTTATAAATTTAAAAATATAATATTTCAAAAACAAATAAAAAATAAAAGAACATATCTAATTCTGATATACTACTCATATATGCTAACTTTGGTAAGAATTATTTAATTTGGCAAATTATTATGAGAATGACATGTGAAATTTTACAATCTTTTTATTAGATTGTATGATGAGGATTTGTATTTAATTATTAATCTATAAGTTTAAATATAGTCATGTAAGATCTTGTTTTGATTCGTCTTAATGTAAATGTTATTAATATCAACTTTTAATAATTTTCATAATAGTGCATTGACAAACACGCAAAAACAAATGAAATAATATCTCTAAATTAGAGGGAGTGTAATAAATGAAACACATTATTAAACTACATTGATACTCGTGCCATGTAGGAAGTTTATAATTCAAGTATATGATAAACTTTTTATAATTCTCGTATGATAGACAAGGGTATAATCAGGAAAAAACAGGTAATGTCCAATTAATATTTATAAAAAAGTAAATCAAATGTGTAAAATAATTAAATTCAACAACGATTAATTAAGGCAATTGTTCACGTCAAGTTCTCATATAACATATTTGAAGCAAAATAGCAAATCATATTCAACAAAGTTACAACATTACCATTTAAAAACTAATTAGACATCTTGTTGCACAACTCAAATTCGAAAATATAAATTGCTATAACAAGCATCATTCTTAATACTATGTTCCAACCAATTGGAATACTCATCATACCAAGTTTCACTAAAGTCTGACCTTTTCACCTCCTCCTTCGACTCGGACATGGACTTGAATTTCTTGTCCATGGACTTTGCTTGGAGTTGGATTCTAGGACCTCCGAGACAGGCAAATCATGACATCTTTTTTAAGAAAATATTAGTTAACAATATTTAAATGGGTAACAACAATGACATTGAAATAAGTACCTATTTGAAAATTTTAAAAAAAATAATAAAAATATTTCTGAGTCTTTCTAAATGAGTAGTACTCCCTTCTATTCATCTTAAGTTTTCTATTTACTAGTACACTTTTTTTTTTTTTTTTTGAATAATACCTGATTCATTAATAAAGAGTCATACGACATCTACATCAGAGATAAAAATTAGCAAGTACATAGCAATTAAAACCAAATATAATTCAAAAATAACAAAACTACGATCGTTGTGTATGAGATCTGACAATTCTGAATATCCTCTTCCACATCGCTGTTTGATACAGCCTTCTACGAGGGGGTCTTTCGATCTGTTGTAGTCTTGAGATAGAATTAAATTTGATGTAGTTGATGATACTTGCAATTTTGGTGTCTGCTGCATCATCGCATTAATCTCTACTAATAAATCAACTAATGACCAAAATTCATAACTCCAAACTCTCACAAGGAGAGACTTTAAAACCCAATATATGGGTAGAATCAACCCAATGAATGGGTAGAACAACTCTCTTACAAGGAGAGGACAAAAATTTACTAGTACACTTTATCTAATGCACTTATTTTATTCCTTATTATTTAAGTATGTGTAATAAAAATAATATAAGTTGACGATAGTAATAAATGTTACATTAAAACGAGTCAAATAACTGTACTTTAACTTATAAATTAATAATAAAATACAATTTAAAAATAATAGATGAATAGTATCCAAAAATTAATAGAACACCTAAAGTGAATAGGAAGAAGTATTCACCTGGTTAATTTAAAAGTTTACCACTTATTTTTCCACCTTAGAGATTCGAGTTAAAAGTTCATGATTTTAGGGGTTCGACGTTAGAAATCCAGACAAATTATGTGCCTCTTATAATTTGAAAATTGTGAAACCTAAAGGGGAATAAATTCATAAAATAAAGTTAGATTTATTCGATGGCCATAAAGCTAGTATGGTGTATTTAGGTTTTAGAGGCAAAAGGAATCAAAATTTACATCAGCTTTGTTAATTCCCCAGCCCGTTTATGGAGGAAACATGTAACCTGAAACCTCATTATGGAGCAATTAGTGTTTTTACCTTGATATTGGTGTTCACTTTGCCCAAAAAATTCACCTTCCTACAAAAATAGCCCACATATTTATTGTTAATACACCTTACTTTGCTTAATGCCTTACTCTATCGCATATACACATACATAACCGTTTCTAAGGGGATATTATTAATTGTATTTTGAATTAATTTATTTAATTGACAGAAGGTCTCCTGAGAGACCGTCTATGGCAAAGACGGCTCTCCCACCAACTCAGCCTAATGATTTTAAATTTAAAATAAGGCTGATGACTAATTAGTTACTTATTTATCTAAATGGGTTGACCCATATTTACCCGTCTATACTATAGACGGTTTTACAGCAAAAAAATTGTAATTGAGAAATTGACTTAAATAAAACATACAAGACACGTTAGCTAGGCACTTTCAGCCATAAGTGTTCCCCTAATTAATATGTCTGGCCGTCTGTACTCTGGGTAGAACTCATGAGTCACGCTCATGAGATACAATGTAATAAAGTCTTGATGAATCATGGAATAATGCATGACAATGGAAGTTTTCAGGTTTAAAAACAAAAGTCCAAATATCATACTCGTTAGAAATAGCTAGGCTCAAGGACAATTCTTACTTTGTCATGAGTAGTGACTAGGTGATGGGATGAGGTCTTATTCGTTTCATATTCACTCGACCCCTTTCTACTCGCCTACACACCATATCTATATAATGTACTATATATATATTGATTTTGTATATTTTTATTTAAAACCGCTGACAAAAAATTTAAAGATATTAATTTTTTCTTATTACTTTTTCCGTTTCATTATACTTGTCATATTTGACTTTTTGTGCAGTCCAATGCGTTATTTTGATCGTTTATATATTGAATTATACACGTCTAAAAATTATAAAAAAAAAGTAATATTATGAAAGTATGCGAATAGACGATTCAAACAAGATCTCACTTGACTACATTTTTTCTTACACATTAGCCGTAATATATAAAATATGCTTAAACGAAGAATAGTGTCGATAATGAAAATGTAGCGAGTATTTCAATACAGAGGAAGTACATTGTGTGATTTATATAAAATTAGATATACAATTAAGTTTATAAGAATTGCGATTGTATCGAGTGCATACAACTAACGTGAACATGGAGTGAATATGAGACAGGTATAAAGTGGGTATACCTCGTTGAAGATAATGGGTGAGAATGAGTTTAAATACGTATCCCGGCGATGATGAACCCTAGCCTATTCATGTAGTGTGAAAAAATAAAATGAGTGCGACTATGAATTTTCAAAGCAATAACGTCACGGGCTCATGGCTATGAATTTGGGTTATGTAACATTGAGCGAAGCGGTCCACAGTAATTTCAAATTGTATAATTAGACGAGTAGAAATATTAGACTAGACTACAACCAAAACAAATCAATGAAGTTAATTGGAAGAATTTTGAACCACACTATAACAGATTTAGTTTTTTGCAACATTGGATTTAGTAGCACTTAAAAAACGCCTCTGATTCATATTTTTAGTGTAATAATTATTGGTTTAATTTATTTTAAGTTCACCCATAAAATGATTTAGCGACATTTAATTTGGTCTTTAGCATATGTAATTGTCACTATAGTCTACAGTGCATTTGTGAGAAATGTTACTAGTTCCTATGGCACTAAAAGCTTTAGTGACCTTTTAATATGCTGCTAAATACTCTAATAAATGTCACTAAATCCTCTATATACACTATAAGAAATTTGAAATAATGACATTTGAATTAAATTTTCTAATATATTTGTATTGTTAAATAATTAACATACATACGTAATTTATTATTGTGACTTTTAATTTTTTTGGGCCCTGAGCGGTTGAACATGTTGAAATGCTCAAAGCTTCATCAAAATGCAACATAAATTGAATTTAAAATAAGTTGGATGTGTAATCCTAAATGCTCATTTGCTTGTGCATATTAAAATATGAGAATGATAATAAAATTTAATTTAATTTATTTGAAAATTTTTGACAAAATTTTGATGATACTTGTCATACTTTAGTCATTTCACAAAATTCAGTGATCACTTTCATTACAATATATTATTTTATATCAACAATAAACGTGCCTTAATCAACAAGTATATAATTTTCTACATTTAAATGGTAAATTGAAATAAAATAAAAACTAATACAAAATCGTTTTATATCAACACTTAAAATTAACATAAACTTTTCAACGAAATCTACAATTGAGTGTAAATCAAAACAAAATTCCCATCGATTTGTTTGTAAGTACTACCAACACATTCCATTTACTTGAATTTTAAGGTATTCTAGTCAGCTATTTTAAGTCAGTTTAAAATCAATTTTTATATTTACATTGGTATTTAAATAATTTTAAATTTCTTTTTAATCCGAGTCAATTCAAATTCGATTTTATTATCAAGTGCATATCCGATAACTTTTGAACACCAATACTTGAATTTCAGTCTAGGAAAGAGAGAGGTGTGGGAATCTATGGGTTTTGGGTTTCTACCAGTACGTTCCGAATTTCTAGTGCCCATAATCCTACTTTATAAACAATATATATGTACTAGTATTCTTTCATGGGTTAATTTACTATTAAAGAAGCATGAAGAATCAAGTACAAGTCAACGTTGCATTGGCCATACTCCCATGCCCATACAAATGTTGCAAGTCCAATTGTCCAAATTACTAAAACTATATGGTAATTGCCTAATTGGTAAGATACTATAAAGAGTGGTTAAGAACGATGACAATTTATTTTTTTTGAGAAACACGTTCATTTTGGTCGGTCCAATATAACATGCTTTATTATTTGTATTAACCTATTTAAAGTTGGTGTTTTAACATATTGAATTTGAATTTTTAACCTATTTGAGTTGGTGATTTAGCCTATTAAAATTGGTATGTTAATCTATTTGGAGTTAATGTTTTAACATGTTAAGTTGTTAATCTATCAAAGTTGGTATTTTAACATATTAAAGTTGATTTTTTAACTTGTTAAAGTTGGTATTTTAGCCTATTTGAAGTGGCGTATCAACCTATTAATTTGTTAGCATATTGAAGTTGATATTTTAACATGTTAAAGTTGGTACTTTAACCTATTTAAGTTGGTGTTTTATGCTGCTTAAGTTACTATTCCGGCTTATTAAGGTTGGTCTTTTAATCTATTTAAATTGGTGTTTTAACCTATTAAATTAAGATGTTAACTTGTTGAAATTGGTATATTATAGTGTTGTTTTGACCAACTACAACATGATAACACACTAACTCAATAGGTTAAAAATACTAGCTTCGATATGTTAAAATACCAAAATCAGTAGGTGAACAATTTAACAGTTTAAAACAACCACTTAACAGATTAAAACATCTAATACCAACTTTATAGTTTAAAATACCAACTTGAATAAGTTACAATACCAACTTTAATATGTTTAAACACCAATTTCAAATAGGTAAAACATGTATAGCGCGTGCTTTTATTAACTAATTGTAAATGCTAGTGGGCGGGGCTTGAAGAGTCGTCTCTACAAGAGACAGTCTAAAGAGACTAGCCCAAGTAAAGTAGTTGTAAAGTTGTAATCAGTAAAAATAAGGAATAATTTTTGAAAATTTTGTTTAATTTTTCAAAACATTTATACGCTAAAAACATGAATTTACAAACACAAGTAACTAAAAAAGGAAAAGTAATGTAAATTAAATTAAATTATTTTTATAATTTTCTTTTAAAAACATTATGTACAACGAACACTTTACACATGTTAAATTTTAACTCGTCGGGACCGGACTGCAACAATTGGCAAAACATTAATAGTTTACCGGTGGATGTGGTTATGTGATTGTGTATTGATGTTACATGTTACAGCCTGGAATTGGGGCTTATCCAACATTTAAAGCTCAATTATCCTACTATGATGCATAGGCCAATGGCCATAGCTAGTGGCTACTATATAATACTCCCTTCGACACAATTTAATTGTCCAATTTGAGTTGGACACGAATATTAAGCGTGAGATGAGGTCCATCAAAAAGGTGGTAGTTGGCTATTTTAATTAATTAAATTAATTGTATAGGTGGTAGTTGGGTATTGAGAATTGGAAAAGTGGGGGTATTTAGGTAAAAAAAATGATAAAAAAGAAAATAGGACAATTGGAGTGAATTGCCCAAATGAGGAAATGAGACAATTGAATTCTGTTGGAGGGAGTACAAACTCCACTCTAAAATAGTCGTCATAACAATAATTGGTACTATTTATTTTTCAAGCTTATTGCATATATTGCGACCAATATGTTAAAAAATAACCAAGTGAGATCTTATTTAAATCGTCTAATCGATTACTTTCATAATATCAAATTTCTATAATTTTAGTCATGCATAGCAAATAATATAAGTGATCAAAGTTATATATTGAATTACGTAAAAAGTGAAATGTAGCAAATATAATGAAACTCAGAAACTAGCATAAATAGATACATGCAAATGGTACTGGAGCTTATGATCTACTCTACTGGTTACCCTTTTATTTTCCCAATCCTTAAACTTCGCCATGCTTTTCATTTTATCGCCACCCTTATTTAAATGAAATGACGAAAAAACCTCTGGACTTAAAAATTATTGTTATAAAACACTTCAATCTCATTCAATAACTTTAAAAATAGTATAAAACACTTCAATCTCACTCAGTAATACTTTTATCACTCTAAAAACACTAAATCTAAACTTAAAATTTGTAGAGCTAAAGCTAAGGAAATCAAAACGCAAACAACAATTCAAGGTAATTTCAAATCGAATCCTTTTCATTTTATCGCTACTCTTATTTAAATGAAATGACGAAAAAAGCTCTGGACTTAAAATTTGTATAAAACACTTCAATCTCATTCAATAACTTTAAAAATAGTATAAAACACTTCAATCTCACTCAGTAATACTTTTATCACTCTACAAACACTAAATCTAAACTTAAAATTTGTAGAGCTAAAGCTAAGGAAATCAAAACACAAACAACAATTCAAGGTAATTTCAAATCGAATCCTTTTCCAACACGCGAATGGACCGCGGCTCACTCGCGTGAAATGTTAAAAAATTATATTTATTAATAATAATTAATTAATTATTATTATTATTAGCATTATTATTATTATAATAATTATTTTTGCAAAATAACAATTATAATAATAATAATAATAATAATAATAATAATATTAAATTAATAGTTATTAACTAATACTATAATATATTAATTAAATGTTTATTAATTTAACATTTTAATTTAATAATTATAATTTTTTAAAGTTTATTAGTTTATATGTAGGAATTATATTATTCGTTAATAATTTATAATATCAAATGTTTATTAAATTAATATTTTTAATCTTATTAAAATAAATTTAATAGCCTTTTTAGTGTCATGAATTTATTAATGTTAATTAAGTAATCGTTTCCAATAATGAATTAATATGTTAATTAATTATTATTTTTGATCATGTAATTAACTTGATGTAATATTTTATTATTTTAATTAATTATTAAAAATTAATTAAATTATCAAAATTGTAGTAAATGTTTATTAAAATATTTCTAAACCGACTGTACTAAGAGAGGACCCTCACGAGAGAGGGGGTTATGGACTTACGGGTTCCGCTCAGCGGGCTAGGGAGGAACAGGCGGCCAGACATAGTGCGTACTCATTTTGAGGACCAGACGAGCCTACAAAGAAATTTGGGGGGCTCCAGTGATGAGGATAATGACTACGAACACTCTGTTGGTCAGCCAGTCGATTGGACAGTCATGGGAGGGCATGCCGGTAAGCTTACACGGGTTTGCCCTAGTACGACATGCGCTTCTGATCATGCATAAGACAACTAGGTTGATGATGTGGCTCCACGGGGGAGGAGACACCCTTAGTCCACTGAAACGGATTGGCTTATCACATCAACCCATAGCCCGGGGGGGCCACTGACGCCTGGGGGGCCCCACGAGGGGGGCACATAGCTAAGGCTATTTTTGAGCACTTTGAGCGTACGCCTCCAATTTTGGAGTGTTGTACTAGGAAGAAGTCACTGGAGGAGACCATCAGACTAGTCTGACGAGCTATACAGAGTTTTACTTGCCACTACCCTTGGTCATCTGCCATACATTATGCACCAGCACATTGATAGTGCGTTAATTATGGCCTTTGTGGAGAGGTGGCAGCCGAATACCAACATCTTCTACTTGTCCTGGGGGGAGATGACCATTATGTTGCAAAACCTACAACCCATTTTAGGTATTGGTATTGAAGAATCATTCCCCGCTGAACCTGCTGATGATAAGTGGAAGCTCGCATTGGCCGTTCTGTTTGGAGAGCCGAAGGATGGGGTACTTCACTAGTGGGAGCATCAACATTAGTGAAATTATGCACATGTCCCACTGGTCTCAGTCTTTATAGACACAGTCTCTAGCCTATTACAAAGCTATTGTGGGTTCAACACTGCTGATGGATAAGACTAGAGTTGGTTAGCAACCTTACATTTATACTTACTATGAATGGCGATCATGATAAGATTACTTAGGGTGCAATGACTCTGGCGTATTTGTATCGCCAACTTGGCATGACGTCTAGGGCTGGGTGCAAGACTATTGCTGGTATGCCTAAACAGACATGGATCTACGAGTACTTCCCAACCTTCCGCCCCCATTATCGTCAAGCCGATCTGCCTAATAAGACGAGGACGGAGATGTGGTCCATGTAGAAGCTAGTTCGTCAGCTCAGCAACCTGAGAGACTGTAGGAGTACCCACATTGTTATACGTATTTTAATTTTAGATTATTTTGTTTATGTTAATTTTGCGTGTAAGCAGGGGGAATGGACTCCATACATTACTTCTCCTATAGCATTATTAAATGAGTACCCACACACCTTCTTTATTGTGGGTATCACTTGTTTTGATATCGTCGAGGTGTATTTGCCTGAGAGGACAGTCAAGGAACTGGGGTTTTTTTTATATACTATCCCCCCCTCCTATGATGGTTCCCTTATTGTGCCCGCGTTGGTGATCAGACACTTTTTCAGGCATCTGTTCCATCAGAGGTTGTTCCTAATTATGTTGACTAGTTTAGAGTGTCCTCCCACCCATTTCTCCTCCCTAGCAAAGGACCAAGTGTTAGTTTTGGTGAACCTGATAGTGGAGTTAAATACGCTAATGTTCTATTTATCTGTTTCCATTTATATGTTTCCATTACTTCCATGTTGTTTATTATTTTGTTAAAACTATTGTTTTGTTTTTACAATTTGCAAATGAAAATCCGAGTCGAATCGTGCCACTGCTCAGGAAGCCTGCTATCGTGGATATGAACCCCTAGGAAAGACAGATTGCTGATCTTTATATGGAAGAAGTTAGAGAGTTATTTGCCGAATGACAAGCTTTTAGAGGGCAAGACCCAGCTTGATAGACTTTTGTGTTTGTAATTATAAACTATTTATTGATGTTGTGTTGTATTTCTAAACTACTCGAATTGTTTCTATATTAATTAAAATCAATGCTTTTTACATTTTTATTAACATATTTATTTATACATATCGAATGCAATCTAAATACAAAGGTAACATAAATAAGTTGAATACTATTTTGTGAATTTTTTTTAAGAATTAAACGTTTTTACCTCCATAATGTTACTGTGTTTACTTTTCAAGAGCTGAGTGCTGTTTTGTAGAAAAAATTTTAAGAATTGCTACCACTCGCCTTTTAACATAGCTGGTGCTTACCATATAGAATATCCCTAATAAATATAACAATGACATCATCATTAAATTTTAGAGAGAACATTTTTAATGAAAAAGCAACATGTAAGCCGTTTAAAAGATAATAGCGTAACCCATGTTTTGTTTTAGTTATAGTTATAGAAGATTATAAATAGATATACTACCTCCGTTTATATTTATGTGCAACTTTTGCCATTTTTGTCCGCTAAAAATTATGTGCAACCATTTTTTTCTTTCCTTTTTTTAGTAAAAATAACCTATCTAAATACATATATCATCATTTTCTCTCTCCTTTAATTACCTATCACACCATTTTCTCTCTCCTTCTTTTCCCTTAATTACCTATCCCCACTTCCTCTCTCTTTCTTTCTCTTACTTACCTATCCCTACTTTCATCATTTTCTCTCTCATTCTTTCCCTTAATTACCTATACCTATTTCCTCTAATTTCTCCCTACAAAGTTTTGCATTGGCAACCGTGCTTGGGCTAAAAGTTGCACATAAATATAAACGGAGGTAGTATTATCTAAACACAGTGTTAGTGAGCTCCCCCAAACAAAAAAACTGAGGTCTCATAGGATTTATTAAAATGAAACCCACAAATTGATATGAATAAGCTATTTTTGAACAAGCTGCTCTTGTTTAAAATCAGCTAGTCAAACCAGTTAATAAGATCACCAGGTCAAATCAATCACTACAATAAGCTATATTAGTTACTACTTACTAGCTATCAGCCATTTGTCAAACGGAAATTAAGATTTGACCCAGTTTTAACATTGTATCATTGTATGTTTCACTACTATAAACAAAAATAATTCATCATTAACATCAAATAGTGAGAAAAAGAAAATGGAAAATGAAAATAATTGCAAATTTGATCAAGTGTAGCAGTACTTATATTCTCCGACCATATTCTTTTCTCACTATAATAATCGAAGCTTAGTTATATTTGTCTATCGAATAAACTATCCATCGTTAATAGATTTGAATTAGTGGTATTCAGTAAGTCATTGGTAACAAATACATTTACCAACTGATTAACTAGGTGTTTTCCTAGTATTGGTTAATTTACCAACTGATTAACCAAGTGTTTTCCTAGTAACAAAATGTTCACTATTTATGAATTATTTTGATTTCAATCTATGTATTTTATCATTTTACCAATTGTAGAAGTTCAATGATGGACATGCATTTTCGAAATTTAGTATTTTACTTATTACTCCAAGCCAAGCCTATTGCTTAAGTACTAATCCTAACAAATGAGTAGAGTGTTGTCTCCATTAGAGCAAATATTATCTTTTTCATATACTTCAATTGAATCCCACCTGACCTTTCTTTTTTACAGCCCTTAATAAAAAAAACTCTTAATAAAGAAATGGTCCATAGGGGGACTAGTACTAGGGAGTAGCATGAGAGTTGGCCTAAAAATAATAATAACAAACTCCCCTTCTCAAACCCAATGAACCATAAATTCACAAAAAGCAAAGGGAACCCCCCCCTCCTCCCCTTCTTTAACTGAATTCCTAAAAGCATCCCATGTGAGTCTAATTACCCTTGAAATAGATAACAAACAACTCTATCTCTTTTCCTCTTCTAACCATGGCCAAACCTACCATTAATCCAAGAAAACCCACCAAGGAAATCCACAAAACTAGAAGAAGTCAACCCCCTCAAAGAGAAAAACAACAACAACAACAACCATCTTCATCTTCATCTTCATCTTCGTCTTCGTCTTCATGGGTAGTAATGAAAAACATCCTAACTTGCAAACACATGGAAGTACAACAACAACAACAACCTCAACAACAACCAACAAAAACCAAACAACAAAAACAACCCACAAACCTCCCAAATCCAATAATTGAAGATAACAACAACATCAAATCAAAGAACAAGAAAATGAGATGTTCTGGCTCACTTTGCAACAACACAAAAGTTATGCAAAGGCCTGAACTTTCCTCCCCTGAAACTCACCAAAGAAAAATAAGGAAACCTACCATTGCTACATCTTCTAGTAGTAGCAGCCATGAAGAGTCAAATAGGTCTATTAAATCAAGTGTATTGAGTGAGCTTAGTAACAATAGTGGTAGCAGTAATGAGATTTTACAGAAATCATGTTCTTCTAATACTAATAGTACTAATTATTCAATTAAAGGGATGCCATTTAGAAGACTTTCTGGGTGTTATGAGTGTAGAATGGTGGTTGATCCTGTTTTGTCTTTTACAAGAGACCCTTCACTTAGAGCTACTATTTGTTCTTGCTCTCATTGTGGTGAAATTTTCATGAAACCTGAGAATTTGGAGCTTCATCAAGCTGTTAGGCATGCTGGTATTTCCTTTATTTCTTTCTTTATCTTTTTGTTTATTGCTTTAATGATTTCTTCTTCAACTCAGATTTAATTAGCACACATTTTTGAGAAATACGGTCTTTTTGAGAGACCATTCTTATTTTGGTCGGCCCGTTATCATCTTTTACTTTAATTTGGTTTTAATTTGGTTGTAATGGGTTGAGCTTGAGAGACGTCTCTCTAAGAAATAGTCTCTTAAGAGAACTAATTAATTAGTTTATATCAAATTTTTTGTGATAAGGTTAGTGGTCTGCCTTCTTTTCCATTGTTCTAAGATTTTGCTTTTGACGGGAACTCATTAGGATAATGATGGTGATTTTAAACTACCAGTTGTTCTCCACTGTTAATTACAGCTTAAACTAGATATTAGCTTATACTCCATATATATTTACAATTAAAGTTAATTAACTACAGAGTTTTTTGTGTTTATTTTAGTTATTTTGAAGTAAATATATTAAAGTTGTGATTTTATTATCTCGTGTCTAAATTATTAAGATTATACCGCCTCTAAAATGTTTAAAACGCTCTAGCTTAGCCGGTGTTAATAATTAGAAGTAAATGAACTTTAGCTTGTCTCATTTAGATGTATATTATACAACATAAATTTATTTTAAGACAATCTCACTGTAAGCGATCTTTACGCATAGGCTGAATAGGCCAATTAACATAATTATTTACATATGAGCTTCTTATTTTGAGGTTGTCTCACCAGTTTCTCTCATAATAAAAAGTAGAAAGCAGAGCTACAAAAGTCATGAGCTATAATTTTGAGTTTAACCTTGATATTGAAGTATAGAATGTTGTCACTTTATAAACTCATTTCCTACATATAAATAAATACAAGAGTTCACTTTAAACCATTTACATACTTTTACCACACTTTTTTGTGACAAAAAAGACTAAAAAAAAAATGTTTTGGTGCAGTATCTGAGCTGGGTCCAGAAGACACAAGTAAGAACATAGTAGAGATCATATTCCAATCAAGCTGGTTAAAGAAGCAAAGTCCAGTATGCAAAATTGACAGAATTCTGAAAGTGCAAAACACCCAAAAAACTGTTACCAAATTTGAAGATTATAGAGATTCAATTAAGTTTAAAGCCACAAAACTACCTAAAAAGCATCCTAGGTGTATTGCTGATGGAAATGAGCTTTTAAGGTTTCATTGTACAACATTTAAGTGTTCTTTAGGCTTAAATGGCTCATCCAACCTATGTAATTCTATCCCAAATTGTAATGTTTGTAGCATTATTAAAAATGGGTTTAAGGTTGTTGATGGTGGGCCCACTGGAAAAGGTATATTGACCACTGCCTCTAGTGGGCGGGCCCATGATCAGGCGGAGGTTGGTCCGGAGGAGAATGAGAAAAGGGCAATGTTGGTTTGTCGGGTTATTGCGGGTCGGGTCAGAAAGAGTGTTGAAGGGGTCGGATCGTCAGAAGAGTATGACTCGGTCGCCGGAGCGAGTGGAGTTTATTCAAATTTGGATGAGTTGTATGTTTTTAACCCCAAGGCTATATTGCCTTGTTTTGTTGTTATCTATAGGGGTTTTTAGATGTTTTGGGTTATTTTAGTGTAGAATATTTCTATTTTGCTTTGGTTCTTGTATATCTTCAAACTTGAGCTTTGGGTAGGGCAACGTTTTAATTACATTTTGTACTATATATCAATATATGCATGGAAGTGGTAGCCCTTGTTTAAAAAATCCAAGCAAGTTTAGATATACCCACTAAAAAATTATTCAAATTTGACTTTTACGAAGAAGTGTTAAAAAATAAGAAAGAAAATACAATTGAATTAAACGTATTAATAATGAATAATTTTGTTTTTGTTATTGTAAACAGTTAGGCCCGGTCTAAGAGGTCTAAATGAGCAAAGTTTGATTTTTGGAAAGGCTTTGATAGTTTGATAGATGTTATTAAACAAAGGTTGATCCGAAAGAAAGGATGATCGTGAATCACTTTTTAAAAAAGCGTCTGAAAAATAAATCATGATAATTCCTAATTAAAATAACACTTAGTAAGCTCTAGTGATAGGGAAGATAACGTTTTAAATACAACATGACATGACTTTGGCTTTTTTTTTCCTCACTAATGCAGAAAGTTATTCATCTTAGCAATAGTTGAGAATTTCTTTTTCTTGTATTGATCAGTTAAAGTAATGGTTGAGAAATTTTGAGATTATGCATCAGTTTGAGTATCAAAATTCTTTGGACATGAACAAAAAAAAATTCTTTGGACATGTTTTCGAGTTTAAAACAGACCTCGTGATTCGATATTTATCCGACTTTATAACTGAATTAGGTTAGACATGAAATAAAAAGGGATTAACAATTAACCAATATGGATACAAAATTCGATTTTAAACCGACCCGAAAAATATAACTGAAATCAGCCTAATGACTTGAATGAATACAATTTCACTGTTTGCCACTGCGCTAGTGTTATGGTATGTGAAACATAAATAAAAAGGAAAATAGATAATTAACTTGCAAGTTGAAATTCAGGGCATGTTTGGATTGAGTGCAAATATTTAAGGTGTAAAAAGTCAAAGCTAAAAAACACAGTTGATAAATGAGAAATTAGTGAAATTTGATTGTTGTAGAGATGAAAGAATGGTTGCAAACTGCAAAGTAATGAAAAATAAAAGGTGCTCTCAATTTTGTGGGGTGAATATTTATCCTAGTGGAGGATGTCAGAATATATAACTGTCATAATAGGGAAAATCATTTTCTTTTTCCTTTATTATTTTTATTTCATGCTCATTTTATCTTCTTCACAACTATCTCAACTACTTCACTATTCGCTTTATTTTATTAATTAGATTTTATTTCCTTCTTAAATATTTACAATCAATCTAAACATGCGGTTGGCATTTACAACTAAAACTAAAAAAGCTAATACCCTCTTCTCTATATCTCAACTCAATTGTGGATTAACACCGGTGCGGTTACTTCAACAACGTCCTCCAATTTAATGGTTGCGTGATAGTTTTAGCAAATGTGAAAGCACATAGTTGGAAATTGAAATTTCAATTACCAACTACTTCTATTATCTAGTAATCATCATTTACTTTTAGTTTAATATAGTAATAGTGTCACCTTCTCTCAAAACATTCTTTATCATATTTTATTCATTAATGAATTAACTAGTACTAGCATGTTTTATTCTTATTTTTATCTTTATTTATCATAATTTTAAAAAACGTCAATCAAATTTATAGATATGTAAAGACTTCAGTTCAATTTTCATTTAGGTTGTGTTTGGGAACTAGCATTTCATTTCAAATTAATGATTTCAATTATAGAATCATGAATGTAGAATTTGAGAATGACAAGGTTAGGGATGTCATTCTCAAATCCTCATCTTTAAACCATTTTGATAACCATTGTGGATTTGACTCAAATCCAAATTTGAAATTCAAGTATTTGCCAAACACTAATTTTGAGTCAAATCCATATTTTCAAATGAAATCCTAATTCCCAAACATAGCATTAAGTCATTTTTTCTCTTAACATACCCATGATAAAAAGAACCTCGATATTATTTTGTCGAGGCTACAAAGATATCGGATCCGAAAAGAAAGGTTCACAATAGACTATCACTTAGTAAGAGGATTGTACACTCTTGTGTTTAAATTGTCTAAATACCCAGCTCAATAAAAACTTTAAATTTAAAGTAATAATTGTTACTCAACAATATTAATATACTTCATTATTATTTTGATTTAGAAGAGCAGTTGCAGTTGCATAACCTTGAAAGAAGACAAATTAAACAGTTGGGTATGGAGGCGTTTTGTGAATACTCTTCAAACCACTTATATCCAAGCAGGGCAGTGCACACTGCACAGCACCCAATCACTCTACTTTCTTGCAACAATATTTTATAAATGAACTAATTAATAATATGAGTATGACTAAGTACATTTGAAATATTCGATTTCTTTCAATTGGAGTAAATACTGTATTTTTTAGATAACGTTCTTGTGATACTTTAGATTTAGCTTGAAAATTGATTGATAGATTATTCATATCAACTAAATGTATCTTTTTTTAAGGAGTCTGTTTGCTAAGAACTCCACAGTTAAACGTGCTTGCTGGGGAGCAATCTTAGGATTAGTAACCTCTTGGGAATTTTCCTAGGTGCGCAAGAGTGAGGATAAAATGAGCTGGAAAGACTTATGTTGGTCTGTGGTGTCACCGGTCAATCTTCATTCTTCATGAGTAGTCATCAGCGGTACGTTGGGCCGGAGTGTTACAAATTGTATATCAGAGCAAGACTCTGACCGTGACTGATTGTGTGTTTAGTGCACCTAGTGGTGAAAAAGATCTTCAAACTACGGTCCAAAAAGGATGTTGTGTTCCTAAGTGGAGGTGAGTGTGAAACCACAAATTTAGCTTGAAAAGGATCGATAGACTACTCATATCAACAAGGTACATCTTCTTTTCTAGGGAGCCCATTAATTAAGAAATCCACAGTTAAACGTGCTTGGTGGGGGCAAGATGGGTGACCTCCTAAGAAATTTTCTAAAGACCGTACAAGTGAGGACAAATTGCGCTGGAAAGACTTGTGTTGGGTCTGTGGGGTCAGTCTACATACTGCATGAGTAATCACCAGTGATACGTTGGTGTTACAGTTCTAAAATTGAATCTCACCTCCCTTCAATTCGCTTGGTCTACCTTCCTATGTTACTTAGACTCGAATACGGATGTTGGATACTGGAACGTGTCCAAATGTTAGATACGGCTAAATATTTTATTTTACTCCTAAAAAAATGTAACTAAGTGTCATACCAATATCTAAGGATCAAAGATCGGACACGGGTACGCGAAGCAAAATAAAATGTCCGACTAACATATGTCTACCCTATAATAAAAAAAAAACTTCTAATACTTCCAAGTAATTAGTAAGATTTGGCATTTACCACAGCCAATTTTTAGGGCAGTATGTTTCCACTGCACAACTATTACTTCCAAGTTCTTACAGACTTGAATGCAGGGGCAGGGTCAAATAAGAGGGTTCACTCTATACAGAAGCAATGGATGTGTTACTACTGGCAGTGAACACCTGACTCATTTTGGTAAAAGTACTGCTTATGCAAGTAAAATTTGGACAAAAGTAAGATTTTAGTCTTTTTAGTACAAGACTTTTGGATAAAATTAACCATTTGACCCCGCCACTAAATGTTTATAGTTGCATTTTAACCTAACTAAACATAAAGTACTTGTATTTATCAGTCATGGGAAATTTTATCTAATGTTTGATAAATCATGTAATCCCATTGTACAAGATATAGAAAACCAGAGAAAAACTTTTAAGTGAAATAATAAAATAACTCTTTAAATTTCTTAAGGTTGTGTTTGGAAATTAACATTTCATTTCAAATTAATGATTTCAATTATGAAATTATTAATGTAGAATTTGAAAATGATAAGGTTTGGAAGATCATTCTCAAATCCTCATCTTTAAACCATTTTATAACAATTGTGGATTTGACTCAATTTCAAATTTGAAATTTTAATATTTGCGAAACACTAATTTTAAGTCAAATCTATATTTTCAAATGAAATTCACATTCTCAAACATAGCATAATAAAGTTCTATTGACATCTTAACAGGGTTTCATTGAAAAACTAGTGTAATAATAATTGTTAAGTTTGGTTATTGGTATTAAATCGTGGTAATGAGAATGATTTATAGTGTAAAATTTCATCAAAAGTTTCATATCATTTCCATGGTAATAAAATTTTGATCACAAAAAAAGTTTTTTTGTTTATAAATTTACATTACCACCTAATACCACATTTTCCAAAAGTAATGCATTGAGATGAATTTTATGAAGAAAATAAGATGATTGAAGTTGGACAAGTATGACCATCAAGGTAACCAAGAGATTTTTTAATCAAAATTATACTAGTTTTCATTTTTATTACCACATTTATTACTTTGTACCAAACGGGCCGTTAGAGTCTATTTTTGCACGCACAAGAATGTGATTAAGTATTATTTAAAAATAGGTATGGCTATATATACTTGGCTACTTGCTAATACATTTCATTTTTTAAGAAATTATGATCGTTAATGTTACAAACTCATATGTTTGATACTTTAACGAGTAATAACAAACTCTAGATTATGATAAAGTGAAGTATAATTTTATAAAGTATGTACATCAGTGTATCTACAATATACAGATATATTAGTCTTTTAATTTATGTAAATTCAAGAAAAAATGAAGAACCGTGGAAAGAAGAAGAATTTATGTAAATTCAATTAAAAATTAAAAATTATCATCATCATCATCATCATCATCATCCTACCCAGTATATCCCGCTCATAGAAAACTATGAGCAGGGTCTGGGGAGGGAAGGAAGGCGGCAACTCATACCCGTGAAGAAGAGCACGGCCAAAAGAAGTCCCCAACGCCAAGATGATAAAGATAAAAATTAAAAATTATACTAGTCTTTAATGTATCACATTGTAAATGAAGTAAAAAAATTTAAATTACCCCATAGTCATTTATAAATAAATTATATTAATATACCAACGTATTTAAGTAATTTACTAGTTTTGTTACTTTAATATACCAACGTATTAATAAATTATATTAATAATTTTTTTTGAATTATCTTTGGTTAAAGTCGTTATGCACTTGCTAATTTTTATCTCTGATGTAGATGTCGTATGACCCTTTATTAATGAATCAGGTATTATTCAGAAAAAAATTATTCATTTTTATTTGTCTAATTGATGCACATGTAAAAAAAATTTAGTTATCAAATACAAATTTTAATTATGACTTACTAATTTTAATTTAAGTACCTGTGTAAATACAAATTTGTAATGTTGATTCAATCAAATATTAAATCATTTTAAATAATTGTAATTATGAGAAAAAACACTTATTATCATTTTTATTCAATTATTCATTAGCATCAATTTTTAGCCGCCTAATGCATACTTTTTTTTAGAGAGAGCCTAGTGCATACTTTTATTATCCATTGGTTTAGTTAAATCATCATTCAGTAAGTATTAAATTAATGAGACTTTGTTTCATTAATAAATTATTATGTAATTAGTTTAATTATTAAAGTATTTATGTAAATAATTCAATCAAATTATTAGTTCTAAAAGTCGTAATAGTAATCTACAATTTCTATATTGGGTTGATTGTGTACATAATTTTTTTTATTTTATTTTCATCCTATAAAAGAAATGATTTAGTCAAAATATTTTATTAGATTAATCTCTTTAAATATTGTCATAATTCCTTCATTCTAAAATAGAAGTATTTGTAATGTTTCACTTTGCACACAGTCAAATACTAAATCAATCATTAATATCTCTATATTAATAATAATAAAATTTAATACTAATAATCTTTTTTAAGGAGACAAATGAAACAAGAATCATGCTTCCTGTGTTTTAATTTATAGATATATTAATCATAAATTAAAAATAATGAATGAATTGCAAGTAATTTGAAACGAAAAAGGTGTAGTTTCAAATTTCAATTTATTCATTTATCATTTTTAATATGATAATTACTAAATATAACTAATGACAATATTTTGATTATATGAAGTATACATGATTATATGATTACAAATTCAATTACATGATCCTTTGTTATACTTGTACTTCCTCTCTTCCATAGTACTTGATATTAATAGTGATATTTTCCCATATTACATGATTAGAGGTGTTCAATGGGGCGGGTCGACCCAACGGGTCAAGGGTCGGGTCACATTTTAGCGTTTCATTAGCGGATCGGGTCAATAATGAGGCGGTCCGTTAACGGGCCTTGGTGTAAAGGGTCGGGCCGGGTCGGGTCGAGTAATTATAAGCATTACTTGCGGAAAAAAATTTACCAATTTTTTTTTTATATTTTTCTAAATGATACTCCATCCGGTCCAGTTTACTTCTCCCATTTGACTAAACACGGATATTAAGGTGGTAGTGGGGTCCATTAAAAAGGTAGTAGTTGGGTATTTTAATTGATTAATTAAATTATTTGTAAAGGTGGTAATGGAGTATTGGGAATTGAAAAAGTGGGGGTATTTAGGTAAAAAAGGTAGCCAAAAAAGGAAATGGGACAAGTAATGAGGAATTGCCAAAAAAGGAAATGGGACAAGTAAACTGGAACAGAGGGAGTATTATTATATACAAGAGTGGATCGACCTAACGGGCCATGAAGTATAATAAAAAAAGTTAATCTATGAACTTTTTTAAAAAGGGTCAAAGTGGGTCGCATTTAAATGGGCTTGACCCGCCCCAACCCATTTATCATTTGACATGACCCGCCCCGCCCTGGCCCATTTAAATTTTAACCCGACCCGCCCCAACCCAGCCCATTGAACACCTCTAAACATTATGAAACTGAACAAGTATGAATTATCAAGTACTACTAGGCTAGGCTGTAAGATTTAAGAAGAAAGGAGATTGTCGATGTGAGTGAAAGGAGTTAAAAAAAAAGAGAGAATATTACAAGAGTGGAAGGCTGTAGCCTGTAAGGCTGGAAAAGAAGGTAAGTTGGAAAGTACGTGTTTGAGTAAGAAGTAGCATTAATAAAAGTCTTTTTCTTCCTTAATAAAGTTTCCACAAAGAAATAGTTATGAAAATAAAGAAAAATAAAATCATCATTAATTCATTATCATCATATTCAGTGTATTCTGCTCATAGAAAATTATGCTCAGGGTCTGAAGAGGAAAGAACGACGACAACTCATACCCATAGAGTCTCGGCTCGAGAAAAGTCTTCAAAGAGAGATAAACCTACAACTTACAAATAGAATAAAGAAAAATAAAATATTTATGATAATTGAAGTATTATTTTACTGAATAATAAATATGATGGTGGAAAAGTAAGGACTATAAATATTAAAAAATATTAAAAAAAGATTAATGAAAAAAAATGGGAACCATGAGTAATAAAAAAAATGTTTTTTAAACTATTAGGAAACACAAGAAGACCATAAGGAATGTAAAAATGTTACAATAAAATTCGTGGAAGATATGTGAGAGCATAACCATTATTAAAATATTAAAATAATATAAATAAAATTATTTTTGTCCAAAAATTTGTGAAAGAAATATAACGTTTTTTTTAGGAACAACAAAGAGTTATAAAATAACAAATGAAAACTTCTTTAAGGAACGAAGAGAGTAGTATATTTTTGTTCTCTTTGTTTTACGAAATTTATCGCACTTTCTTTTTAAATTTATCCCACCAATTTCAATTATCTATAATTTTGGCCACGATTCGTACTCAATTCTTAATTTGTATCCATACATTTTAAATATGTTTTTTTTATTTGTTCTAGACATTTTTATTATTTTCCTATAAAATACCTCTTTTACCCAATTTTTAATTTAATTATTAATTATTTAGGAAGCTTTTTAAAAAGGGTAATGATATTTACAGTCCTTATGGTTGCACATAAAAATTAATAAATTCTCTTTATCGTCAATAATTTTAACTTTTCAAGAGAATCTAATTTAGATATTGAATATCAATTAATATTAAACTCCCAAGAATGAATAAATGGTAAAATAATTAAGTATGATTAAATGCTTATGTTTTCAAAACAAAAAAACATTAAATTACTTAAATTAAATACAAAATTTTTTCTTATATACAGCCTTAAGAGTTGTATATATCATTTTCCTTTGAAAAATATAAAAGTAATTATCGAAGAAGCAAATTTGATGGAATTATGAAAGTAATAATGTACGAGTATTATATGAAGAGGGAATCCCTTGAGTGGATGTTAAAGCCGAATGAAATCATTGCAGAAACGGCGCGCATGATCCAAATGACTTTAAACTAGTCATTATATTTTCTCAAAACAAGCAAATTGTATAAGTGCTGTTAAAATGTGACCCGATTTTACGATGTAAACTGAAACAAAAAATATTCGATTTAAAAGTATGTTTTTTTTAAAGCTAAGGTTTATCTAATCCATGAAATTGAGTTTGAACTGTGGGACCGTTTTTTCATATCCGACACAAAACTATTATCTGAGGTTACCCGAACCTAGTAGTGATCGAGCTGATTCATAGTTGACCAGAATTATGCACGAACCGAACACGATTCAACTCTAAAACCGACTTAATTCAAATCAATTTTAAGACAAACTTTTGTAAACCTAAATCGATTTTTAACCAAACCATTATAATTCGAACTAATTTTTAATTGAAAACAAGTCGAAGCTCCAGAAATTTTATGATGGATTTACTTTGTCAAATTTTTATCTATTAGTAAGAAGTGCTTGATTCAAAATCTATTTTGCTAGCTATTCTCACTTCCTTCTTTTATAAGAGATAAATTTGTTTTGTTGTTCTCCAATAATAAGAGAAATAAAATTTGTTAATTTGTAATTTTGCTATCTCTTCTCTTTTCTTTTATAAGGAAGCATTAAAATTGCAATGTATTTTAAATAATGTTGGACAATATTTGTTTTATTATTTTGCTATTTTGTATTTTTTTTAATAAGGGAACATTATACTTGTACTATAATCCCAAGTGACAAATGATAGTGAAAAAATTTGTTTATAATGGTAATCTTTTCTTTTTTCGATTTTGTTATTGCTCTTGGTATCTTTATATTGACAAAGTTCAGGAGTAGTTATTAATGAACTTTATTAGTCCATCTCTAGTTTAATCCAAAGAGAAGGGTGGTAAAATGAAGAAACTCGTGTTTAATTTATAGAGGATATAACCTAATGTAGGTTTTCTCCGATCACAAAATCTTGCTATAGACCGTCTAAAGCATGCTATAGACGAGTGTAAATGAGCCAGCCCATAACTCAAAACAAAGAATTTGGCAATTTCCCGCGGTTAATCATCTTTGATTTTTACTTTTTTTTTTCTTTTTTTACACTTTGCAAAAATAGAAAACTGAATTTGTTTATGGGCTGGGCTGCTGAGGCCTGAGAGTGTCGTCTGGTCTCTCAACAATTATGGATGTAAATGGGTTTGTTGCAAACCCTTCGAAGAAAATTCGAAATAAATAAGATTATTCATTAAAAAAAAAAGCATACAATAAGATCATAATCAAATTAATTCCAAAACTAAGCGTGTAATTCCCAAACCTGAGGTTTAGGCTGTTAGCACTTAGTAAGTGCTAACAGCCTGTTTCAGTTTTTCAAGCTGTTCGCACTTACTAAGTGCGAACAATTTCTTGTCTTAAAATCAGCATGTTGACCATGTTTGACCTGTTCGCAGTTACTAAGAGCGAACAACCACTTGATTTTTTTTATCAGCTTGCTTCTATTCGCACTTAATAATTGCGAACTAACCCAAACTTGTGCTCTGGGGTATTAGGCGCTTATATTTGGAATAAGTTTGGAGTTGGGGGACTCCTTTTGGCCGTGCTCTCCTTCACGGGTATGAGTTGCCGCCGTCCTTCCCTCCCCAGACCCTGCTCATAGTTTTCTATGAGCGGGATATACTGGGTAGGATGATGATGATGATGATGATTTGGAATAAGTTTGATTTTCATCTTATTATATGCGTTTTTTGATAAATAATTTTATTCATTTCAAATTTTCCCTTTGAACTGCTATTGGCAATAGTGTATTTGAGCTTATCCAAGAGTTGGCTATACCTTCCCTTTTTATGTCCCCGTATGATTAGATGGTTGCCTATTCGAACCCACTTGAAGCGGTGGTTTGTACTTTTAAAGTATCAAAATTGGGTTTGAAGCCTCAGTTATATTCGTTGGTGATGGAATTTATGGTTGTCTTGCCTACAATAGCTTCTTTTGAAGGGGTTTGGTTTCGAAAATTGATCAAGAAAACAACTGTGTTTGATCGGAATGTATTGAGCCGACTATGCTGTATTTGAATGCTGTATATTATATATTAGTCACACATCTGATGCTGGCCTCCAAAGGTCACGAACCCCTGTCGTAACACTATATTTTACGTGCCGGCTAATATGGGTGTCGGAATTTAATATGTCTATTCATTGTTCACCATTACCTTACTATGAGGATCATCAACCAATACTCAGATAAATTCACGCAGAAACATCACATCATAAATTTTCTTACTACAAGTTAACTTTGACTTAAACAAACTTAAGTGAGACTTTTTTTATTTTAATATGGTATTTAGTCATAAACAAAAAATATACCGTTTTTGCCCTTATAGCTTGTGAGTCGACATTGTAAGAAGCAATATACCGTCTCCAAATCCTTCTATGAGGCCGAATATGAGGCAATGTATATTGCATCATCATATATTATGTGGATTGTTTACTTTGGCAAACATACTAAACACAAAGGCACAAAAGATCACTTCAAGCGTGTATGTAAGGTCCCTTTCAACTTAGTTATCTAACAATAAAACTCAAACTTGCTTATACACTCACCAAGGTACTTCCCTGTACTCGATTACAACACCTTTGTTATCCAAGTTCGGCATGATTGACATCACCCCAAGCTTGAGGAGGAATATTAGTATACCCTCTCATGACTCAACACAAGTTGTCATGAACTACGAAGAATGAAAAGTTGTTAGTCCACTCTTTACATGTCATCAATTTGTTACAACAAAATCTTTATCAACTAGCTTAGTTTCATTCCTCTAATTCCTTGCTTGTATAGCATCTGTTAACACTGTTACTACTTGCTATATGATTATTTTTGTGAGTTTTTGATTTATGTTAGGGCGAAATTAAAATTTTTTAAAAAAACACATGAAACGTAATTTGATGAGATAAAAAAATTAATTTTAAAAATAAAAATAAAAAAAAAAGAAAATGTGAGCTCCTTATATAAATAGAAATATAACAAAATTAATAGGAGAGTCGTAATTAAACGGTGGCCAAATTAGCGACTCAACAAAATGCATAGTACTTCTCGATACAATATCACCCAATTTAGCATCTCAAAGTCGTTCCTGAATAGCTCATCATCATCATCCTACCCAGTATATCCTGCTAATAGAAAATTATGGACAGGGTCTGGAGAGGAAAGAATAGCGGCAACTCATACTCATAAAAGAGAGTGCGGCCAAAAAGAGTCTCCTGGCTCTAGCCGTTCTTGGTGGAAAAGAAGTTAAAGTCTTTGATTAAACCATTTCCTATTCTCAGGATGTTAAGGTCTCTTTATTTCTCTCGGTTAAGCAAGTTGAATACTAAAACAATTAGCTACATGTACAACTACTAATCCATTCATTTATCCCAAAGCCATAGGTGAATCTTATTATTTATAACATTATTATTATTGAAGTAGATTTTGAGCGATGAGAAGTCTGTTAAATGCAGCAGACCTTCGAGCAGGAAGTCTAGAATAGGAATAGCACCTCAATTTCTAACATCAAGAGTAGTAAGACGGAAAATACAAAGAGAACTTAATTGGATTGTAAATTCTTATGATGATATCATCTAGAAGGAGGCCTGCAGACTACCAACTCTATCGCGGGGAATCAGCCTCAATTCAGATCCATGCTTCAGGAACACATTCCCTATATATATCCAAATGTCATGATGAGTAAACAAATAGCGAATGCCGTGGTTAACAATTCTTAGCAGACAATAGTAAAAGGCCACACACATGCTTTTGATCACTAAAACTAAGTTGCATACGCACTCAGCAGTTGGCCAAAAGAGGGATATAGCGAGAACCTAGCAGTAAAAGTTAAAAACGCTGCAAATGCAATCTTACACACTACAACACAGCCAAGACTGCAAACAATGGTGGATTCAAAATGCGAAAAAAATTAAAACAATTAAATATCACTTGCCGTGTAAACACAAGGACAACCACAAGTAACAATGTTTCATAATCACAAGAAACCAATCAAAATGAACGTCAAGGATTTGCATGGGAACCTGAACTTCAATTGAAACCCACGAATTAATGCACTATGGTTTAATAACAAAAGAGATGCTCAATAAACAAAGCACCCTTGAGAAAGCTCATTAAAGTTTATATTCTTTTATGTTCTCATCATTATTAATGCCTAAAGTTTACAATCACAAGAAACCCAATCAAATGCTTTTTCTCCCAAATGATCAAGGGTACTGACTTATCCCAAGGAGCAAAATATGGTATATGTTAATAAACTGTGATATTTTCAGCTCAAAACCGGTTTGCCAGTCATGTTAATAAAGTCACACATTTGGAGACACAAATTTATGACTCAGGACAACTACAAACCTAGATTATTCCCAGACATGGCATATAAGTATTACCCTTCAGTACAAACCTAGATTATTCCCAGACATGGCATATAAGTATTACCCTTCCTCTCTGGACAATATCTCTAAAAAGAGGTGGGATAGTTGTTCCAAGATTTATTTGTGGGCTAAAAAATTACAATTGTCTGGGCTTAAAAGCCTCTGAAATTCCTGATCACTCAACTGCAGTAAATAATACCCTTTTAAGAGGCCTAGGATCATGTAATCAGCAGAACCTTCATGATACAAAAAGCATCACTAAGGAGACTTCTCCCTTCCCACTTCTTTAGCCATACAACAACAAAAAATTATTCTTTTGGCAGCTTTAACATTTATGACTCGCAATGAATGTTAAATTCTAGATTAATCATATTTTTTTGGACATGATCAATCATATTGACTATTGTGCTTATGCACAGATATTTCAGAATTCAGATTAGCCGTGTAGCGCCATATATGTAAAAAAGGAAATCTGGAGCCAATCACTCACGCTTAGCTCTTACAGTTCAAAATGTTTAAGCAGTCAACCTAATATAAGTAAAAAAATACGGCAAACTTAGCTAACATACATCATTTGTCTTTAACTAAGAACAAAAAGAACTTTTAACTATTAGTACCAACTTCAAGAAAGGCAGCTAGACTGCACAAGAAAGGAAATAGATAGGAGGACAAAGCAACAGGACGCACACATTAACGAGAAGCTAACAGAGCATCCTTCCAAAAAGGCAAAAACATAATCATAGATACAGTCTACTTAATTCTGTGCTTCAAGTTCACAATTCACATACAATTTGCCTACATTACTAGTTTACTACCGACAATTTAGATCTTAATATGTCTAATTGAACGTGTTGTGAGTGAGCATAATATCAACTTATAAGGCATCAAAAACCTCTTAATTGCCAATGAAAAGGAGGAGTGAACTACAACAAGAAAAAAGACAAACTTTTATTACCTGCACTTTGTTGAGGATTAATACCAACACCATCTGTATAAAAGAGAGAAAAATTATATTATATTTAGTTGAAACTAATTAGAAAACAAGAAAGGCATAATACTCGTAAAATATCAACAACGTATTAAATTATAGCATAATAAAATATTGAGATCAAGCAGTCTAGAGAGCAACATGTTCCAGAATGCATTAACTGTAAATTAATATTTGAACTTCCACAACAAGCCAAGTATTAGTTAACACTTTAAGTGCCTTTGAACCCACTATATATCTGTAACTGTAAGTTACAAGTCCAAAATGAAGTATGTACTATTGACCACTAACAAGCAACAAATTCAAACATAGAATACAATATCAGAAAATTATGCCAGGACACCATGTCATCACTGTATAATTGACTGTAAAGGGGTCCCTTTGAAAGGAGGTACTAAGAGATAAATAGTCAGGGAGCGATTTTTATGTCGGAACATTTAGAGCATGTTAGGAAATCCCTAGAGTACTATGAATTTAGTGAGACATATAAAGCTTTTGGCATTAGGTCCAAGTATATAACATACGAAGCAAGAACACAACAAACGAAGCAAAACAAGTGCAAAAACATGATGGGTTCGAATGAGCACTTCGGTTTTTTTGAGACAATTTTAGAAATTTTATGTTCTTTAGATTTTGGCATGTGTTCATTCGAGCACACTTGTATAGACAACAATATTTCGTGAACGAATCTTCTAATTCACTGGATGAGCACACTGTCATGTGTTCCTTCATTTTTTATTGATATTTTCATCAGTTATCAAGACATTAATTAAGGTTATGTTGTTTCATGAAGGTAAGGGATGAAATCATGCAACATTCCTATAAATAGAGGACATGCATGTGGTATTAAAAACAAGAGTACTAGACATATGCTTTTATACATAAGAACTTTTGAATTTTTTTTCTATTCTCTCTACACATGAAAAAATAAAGAACTTACTTAACTCTTTATGATGTTTCTGTATTTATCATCTTCTTACACACATAATCATTTCATTGCATACTTTGTACTGACTATGTAATGTGATTGTTTGTATCTCATTGTGAATGTCACTTAACATTTCCATGTACCGGGGTGGGGGAAATATCACAAAAAGATTATAGCCTACAATTAGTTATCACGTTTTTGAGTGACTTAAGTGCTGGAAACTAAACTTCAAATTATGTTTATTTGGTGATCAACAAAGCAAGGAGTCCATTATCATTTATACAACGCAAATACAAATATAACTTGTAATTTATATTGTTTTATTTGTATTATTTGTAATATTTTACAGGTTGATTAAGAGTCCTAATAAAGAGAAAAAAAAATCAAAGAATAAAATCCAAAAGTAGTATATACTCCAAATTAAGGGTTAAATATTTTAGCTAGGCACCCTAGAATAAAATTTTCACCTCAATCTTTCTTCAACATCCATAGAAAGTTGTGAGTTATTCACGTCCATAGCCATCTTATAAATCAACCATCAGTTAAATTGTACTTGCCATTGCCAATAACATTACATCTCTGTCATATTAATTTATTTGATTTTCAGATATGAAAAATAGATTTATAAATTTATAAAAATCAACAAAATTTATCTAAAACCTTTGTCTTTGCTGTGATTTTTTTAGCAAACTAATGAATTTAAGGTCTTCAACCAACAACACCACCATGAATATTTTATAAATTGTTTATTTTTTTGTTTCCGGAACATCGAAAGAAAACGTAAAGTGTGGGTTATTTGATTTCAAAGGTAATCAAAGAGCATTTTAGCTAGATTTTAAGATTTTTTGGGTAAGACAATAGGGATAATTGCATAGGTTGGAAAGTTAGCATGGAGTTAAAAATGACAAAGTTTAGACATTGATATGGATTAGAAGTTAGATAAACTTTTTGCTAGAATAAAAATGCACACTAACATAAAAGTACTTTTTTCATCTTACTAATTCCTCCTATAGGAAATCCCTGATAAAAAAGTACTCCTATGTTTTACCGAGAATGCTACCTTTCAATCTAGATGCTTTTTAATATTAGTAGATGCGTTGAAAGATAAATGACTATAAAACTTACTGAGATGCAACTATCTGATTGGATGTAAATAAAACACGAATAAGGCCTTCTAAGTTATATTTAACACCATTAATTTGTTTCGGAGATACTAAGAAAGAAAAGAACACACCACATGTCCATATACACAGTTTGATCTTTTCAAGGATAGATGTCAAATTGACATACTTCATTCCTTCCTCTTTTTGAGTTATAGTGAGTAATATTGCAAGAGCACAATAGCATTACAAGACCAATTGCCTAGATGATTTTTCCTACTAAACAACCTTTAAAGGATGCAATTTATTGCATGATTCAGCTTGATCATGGTGTAAAGTCTTTTTTTAAAACAAATATAAAAGAGTTTATTAAGATTATAGGTGACTTGGTTCACCTAATAATTAGGATAAGATTAAGAGTATTAAAAAACATGTTAGTACTGGTAAGAAGAGTACCAAAGTACACCTTTGGGATTGGTTCTAGGAGTATCAAGATAATAAATTACTACATTGTACTCTTTGTATAAGTAAAGGTTTTGAGAGCAAGGAGTGTATCCCATCAACATAGGACAAGTTCATAACGTGTGAAGGGGACCAAATGGGGACCATGAGACGAGTTGCACACAACAAAGGAGAAAACAAGAGCTGGCAGCCCGAGCGGCTATGTTCTCAAACGAGCACAGGAAGGAGTACACATTATGCCTCCGTTGTTTGCTTGTGCTGTTGGCCTATCCCCTTGAAAATTCTATGCCCTACTTTTGCCTATGTACACACTAGTTCTAGATCATTTTTAGTGTGCCAAAGTCTTATTTGTATAGAGCTTATCATTGCTTCGTATTCTCCCTCATTAACTCCTATCTTCCTACACTTAACCTCCATTCGTAAGTCCTTTAAGTTTTGTATTTGTCCTTAAAACACATTAATATAATCCTAGGCTCGAATGGTAGATGTAGCTTAAGATTGGTGATAGATACACCTTAAATCTTGTCTTGTCTCTTTATTTGATTGTTCATTATTGTTATTCATTATTAACTTGCATACTTAGTTCCTACTTCCTACAACTAACACACATCATAAACACCCACTTAAACCCTAAGTTGTGATCTTTGGTGAGTGAGACTATGAGAGTGCCTCTCATTTCAGAGTTTGATCTATAGTTGATTGATACAAAGTGTATTCCAGATTGTCAAAAAGAGGAAAATCAAAAAAGATAGAAGCTCAGACAAATGTTATCGACTAGTTCATCAATAAAAATTCAAATAGCAATCTCTATAACCAAAATCGTGGGTATCGACCAAAATTCAGAACAGAAAGATCAAATAACATAGTTTGAATGAATTGAATTCCCATCTACAAAATTAAATATCAGTAAAACGAAAGATATAAATCGATAAATTACCATTGGTGATGATAGCGCTGGTTTGAGGAGGAACCTTGAATTCCTCGGCGGCGAATTTGAGGACCGCCGTGAAAGGTGCAGCTTCCGGCACGCTAAATCTGTTAATAATCGGAGAATTAATCATTCAACAACTCAATTTGTTGGTCAAATCGAATTGAGAAACCAGCAATCGAGGAACAGAAATCTTACACTTTGAAAGGAAGCTTTGGATCGGATGTGAGTATGATCTTGAAGGATACTTTGCCTCCTCCTGCAGCTCCTCCTGCTCCACTCGCCATTTGATTTTCTCTTCTTTAACTCTTCTCAAGCTGTGGAATTGTGGAGTTGCGGTTCTTCTATGCTTCTTTTCGTTGTGCTGTGCCTATGCGTGTCCTTACGCTTCTTTGCGTAAAACTTGAAAAGAAAAAAAAGCCTAATATTCGTATTTCGTAGCCTAGACAGGAAATAAGTCCAGATTCTGCTTGAACACGGCCTGACCGTAACTCCGTAAGACAGCATTAAATTGCATTAAACAATAAAACTAAATTAATTAAAGGATATTTACCAATTACAGTTTTAAAATTTGTTCAATTTTAAATAAATATCTTGATCCTTTTTTTTTTACCAACAACAGCCTTTAATTTACCAAATACGACATCGTTACAACCACTTTACCGGATGACCTGCTAAAGGACATTTCACCAATGTAAATGACTTTTGAGTTTCATTTAAATTCATTAATCAAACCTAATTACCCAATTATTCTTAATTAAACCCTTCTTCCTCGACCTCTCTCTAACCCATCCCAATCACCTACATTCTCCCACTTCATCAACACCACCACCACCACCACCGTACCACCACCATCACTATAAAAATTCCTCATTCAATAACACCACAAACAACTTATTACTCATGAAATTCCTCCTTTGTTATCTAAAAATACCCATCATTCCAAGAAAAATACCATCATTCCAAGAAAAATACCCATTAAAAAGGATTTTAATAGTGGTGATGGTGTTGGGAGAAAACGAGTACCTTTTTGCAATTTAATTACAATAATCAGTTAAGAGAGAAAGAGTACCAATTACAATAATCAGAAATCAATGGCATCTCAATTTATTATCCACTTCTAAATACTCCAATGGCTTAACAATACTTGGAATTTCAATCTACACTACAATCATCTGTGAAGCCATCTCTTATCTTTTAATCTACTAAACTAATTCCTACAAATCCCAAAAATCCGCCATTGAAAAATCCTACAAAAAAACTAGAAACAATGAAAACCCTAGAATCATTTTCCTCCAAAAAAAAGATTGTTCAATGATGTTTCTTTACTTACTTTGTTCAATTAGTATTCGTACTAAATTGCAAAAGTTTCTGGGATTTGCTCCTCCTCATGGTGTTTTTGGGTTTAATCAATTAACCAATTAGAAAAAAGTTAGTGTTTCGGATACGAACTTGAATTGACAGAAAACTGAAAGAACACCTAACGATTTAGCGTTGCTAAATCAGTTGTCTTTAACCTGAATGTGAAGTAATTCTTCCTCCAACTCTACCTGAGATCATGCACCACAACATGTTAGCCTTGTCCGAGGGGTGATCTTCCAGAAAACCCCTTCGGCGCTCAAGTCAGATCGGAGAATAGAAAATCGATCAATGAACAGTAACAAGTCGTATACAAGAATTCTGATATTGATGCAAAGATGGTTGTGGTTCTGGGAGATGATTGCATATGGTGGTGAGTAATAATTTTGACAGAGTTTTAATATAGAATGATGAGCTTAGGTGGTTAAGGTTGCTGGTTGGTTATATATGTATAAGAAGAGATGAAGTTACTGTAGGAGAAAAAGAGGATATGACGGGCATCATGGAGGGGTAGTTGCAAGTGATGGGTAGTATTTTTAGAATTATGGGAGTTACTTGCTTGACAACCAAGCTAGATAGTTGAGAAGTTCAGAAAAAGCCCATTGACCGAGAGTCAAGGGCAACAGAGAGTATAAGGGTATCATGATAATATAACATAAATAAATAAATAAATAAATAAATAAATAAATGAATCACATTTAACCCCACGCATGAGGGATGATGTAATAGGAGAGCCCCAACGACTTGAAACATCTTTCTTTATGTGGAAAAAATACTCCTCGAGAGCTTAATCAAGCATCGATCCCATGACAACTTCTTTAAATGTTCTTGAGGTCTCATCATCATCATCATCATCATCGTACCCAGTATTCCCGCGCATAGGTAGATCTATGTTCAGGGTCTGGGGAAGGAAGCTCGACGGCGTCTCATACCCATAAGGAGAGGGCGGTCAAAAGAGTCCTTCGGCTCAAGAAAGGTCTTCAACGATAAGAACCTGCAAATACCCGAACTCCTGCATCTTACACACAAGTTAGTCAAGCATATAAAAACAAGTTCTTGAGGTCTGATAACCCTAAATTTTCGCAAAATCTTTTAAGGAAATATAAAAATTGACCTCGCAAGCTTCGAGTCAACTACTCATATGTCAAATTCCAAGTTATGAGGAAAAAGTTATGGCATGTACAAAATATAATAATTATATAGGAAGAACAAAAAATATAGTATGCGGCTTTGATGAGGATCTACATGCAGCCTCGGCTTGTTCGTGAATAATTTCACGAAAAAGTAGGTAACTAAGAAAGATTTTTAAAGATTGGCTCCTCCACGCAGTCCGACTCATCGACTTCACAGTCTGAGTGAAGTGTTGTCCTTTCCTCACACAAGAGGTCATAGATCAGTATGTGTGATCCTTCAACAATGTCGCGTCTTACATACTAAAAATGCCGCGTAAATATCTGAACTTGGAAAAAATTCAAGAAAAGGGATCCCTCAAAGAGTCCAACTTGTCTACTTCGCGGACATGATAAAGAATTATACTCTTCTACTTTAAAGTACTTGAGTTAGCCCCCTTGTAATAGTGGGTCCACGAAAGGCGATATATGGGAGCTACGGAAAGATAAAAGCTTATAAAATCCATGTTACAAGGCCCAACCATGGCACACATGATTATGCCGTAGAATATTGCCAATTTAACAACTTAAAAAAAATTTGAAAATCTGGTTAGATAAAGGGTCTAACTCATCGACCTTACAGACTAGATTCAGATATGGGGTCCGACTCATCGACCTTAAGAGCTTGACGACATACAAGTGTTGCGGATAATGCTGCGAGTCTGCAACTTCATCTGATAGCACGGCTGGAAAGGATGATACGACTACTAAGCCCTTTCTACCTTCTATACTTAGAAAATTTTCTTATGTAGCTAGTTCCATGAGGGGTCCGACTTATCGATGCGGCGGAATACTCTAGGAGAATTTCCCAACACTTTGAATTTTTGATTTTAGAGGTTCATGATAGGGTCCGATTTATCGATGACACAAACACCTCCATTTGAATTATCAATAGCATGCCGCGGCTATTATAATAATAAGTGGCTTCTTTTTACTTCGCCAAATTTTAACTTTTTCAGATCCTTTCCTGGGCCCGACTTATCGCGACCATGATAGACGAATGATGGCGTAACTCGGCCTTCATCTATACTTAGCCAAATTTTAACTTTTCCAGATCTTAAGAGAGGTTTACTTGTCAACCCTGCGGTTCATTCCACTTGGAATTTTTCTTGGGCTCTTTGAATAAGCAGTCATGTCCATAAGTTGAACAGGAAAAATAAGAAATCTTCAATACTTAGAATTTCCAAGATCTCTTCAATTTTGGGACCAAATTAAGGGTCCGACTTGTCTATATGGCGGCAAGGCTTATGATTTCATAGTTCAACACTTTAAAAAATCCATTCTTATCTAAGCTCACTTCAGGATCTAACTTATCGACCTTACGGACCTATTAAGATATTAGCTTTTGATGCTTGGACTTAGAAAAATTTTCAAATCCATGGTCTACTGAGGAGTCCGACTTATCGACTTCTCGGAATAAAATGACTGCAAATCAAAAACAATTCAAGTGACTCTTCATTTCTGCGGACCAGAACGCTTTCAAGAATGAATAGTGAATTAGAGGTAGTTAAGCATTTATTGTTGTAATAAATAGTGATTTTGGAATTCTTCCTCTCACATAACCTTCATTTATATTCTTAACTGTTATTCTAGTGAGAAAAAGTAAAGAGATATGCTCTAAACACCTTCATCTCTTCTTCAAATCTGACAAATTCTTCAAGATTTTCTGACAATCTTTAAAGTTCTGATAAAATCTTCAAGATCTTCAAACAAGGTATTCAAATTTCCCTCAAATTCTTTGAATTTCTTCAAACTGTTCTTCATATTCTTGAATTTGTTTATAAGGGATCAAGAACTTTAACTCCATTTGTTAAATAACACCAAAATAAACAAGACTGCCTTATAGATTCAAAAGGGATAATTATTAAGAAGCTTTAACTCTATTTGTTAAATACTTAAATGTGACTTTTGCTATGATTCAAGTTTATTTCAACCTATATCATTTTAAAATTTTTATAATTTAACTAATTTTTATATGATTAAAAAATTATTAATATATTAATAATTTAACGTCTCCAATTTCAAAATCCTGACTTCGACCCGCATATTTTTATGTAGCTTCACCCTTAGCTTTAATTGTTTACAAATTCCATGTGTTGCATAAGTGAGGGCAAACCAAAAAAAACAAAAGCATAATATCAAACCAATCAACATCAGGCATGTTTCTTAATTTATTTATTGTAGCAAAGTGTAAGCAAAACTACTCCAACCTTATGGTTGAAATTGCAACACCCAAATAGCCAAATAGCCAAATCCTTGTTGGAACTTAACCAATCAACATCTTGATTTTTTATTGATTATTTACATTTTCTTTATAATCATATTTACTTTTACTTTCCCGATCCTTCGGAATTAGGATATCAAGTTTTTTTAATTGATTCCTCATTTTGTTCCGTGATTTCTCATCTTCTATCATCTAAAATGGGTCATAAAATTTGGTTACTAGTATTTTTCACCCTTCATTTCTTCATCTTACTCCATAATTCTTATTCTTCTTCATCAAGTTCCGATCTTTTTGATTCCTGGTGCAAAAAACATGGCAAAACATACCCATCTGAGGAAGAAAGACAGCATAGGCTTAAGATTTTCGAGGAGAATCTGGAATTTGTGAATTACCATAATAGTTTAGGAAATTCAACTTATACCCTTGAACTCAATGTCTATGCTGATTTAACCCACCATGAATTTAGAGCTTCTAAACTTGGGTTATCTTCTTTTTATGCTAATGATTTGATTAGGTTGAAGAAGAGTAACCCTGTTCAAAGACCTGATGTGAGTGTTCCTGATTCTCTTGATTGGAGGACACAAGGTGCTGTTACTAATGTCAAGGATCAAGGGAATTGTGGTATGTTTTTTTTATTTCATTTTTTAAAAATTTTATTTAGCATTTGTGTATTTGTATTCATAGATAGGATCTGTAGGAATTTTGAATTTTGACTTTAGATGAAGGATTTATGGTGTTTAGTTATGATTGGAACTGTTGAGAAGGTGTTATTGGGAGACAAATTGAAAATCTGTTGTTTTTTTTGTAGAGAATTCTTAATTTTTGGATGTCAAACTTCAAACCAGTTTATTGTTTTGTTGATTATCTGGTTGAGCTTTGGGATGATCCATTTATTTGTAGAGGAGAAAGTAGTACATTTGTATCTGTTCTAAATTTAGCAAAGTATGAAAAGATTGACCTAAGGCCAAAATTGTGTTGAAATTGTAGCTTGAAGGTGTTTGTCATGTACTAGACTAGTAGCAAGTGATAAGATGAAATGTTTAAGAAATAATTTATATGAGATTCATCAACTTGGCTACATCCTCTTCCTAGACTTGTGTTTTGTATTTTGTGTTTAACACTATGTTTGGATGGAGAGAAACGGAGGAAAAGAAAAGTGAGGGATTAGTTGAGAATGAGCATGGAAACTAGAGAGGGATGTATGAAGCTCAAGCGAGAAGCTTAGCTTAATTACATCAACAACAAAACCCAATATATATATAGGCAAGAGGCATTAAAAACAAAGACGTACAAAAGTTGCTAGAAAAGTGCATAAGGGGCACTGCAGGGTCGCTCTTTTGAGTAGTATAAGTGCTTGTTTCAGCGACCATGTGAAAGAAGCTTCTGTGTGCATTTGGCTGGTCTGCTCGTTCGAGCTCCATCAAGGTTTGTTGGAGCTGCTTTGCTTCTGCCTGTATGATTCACGTGGTGCACTTCTTCAAATGCCCAATTTCTGCTTTGCTCCATTGATGCATCTATTATGCTTCGAAGTGCACCAAGACAAAGGTTTTGCGTTTTTGTTACCGAAGCTTGACGCCTACATTTCTAAAGTCTTGGGCACTCTTCTTATCCTCATCAAACACGATGCTACATTGATCAAATAAGACATAGTATTGAAGTGCTTGATCATAAAGCAGATGTTCAAGTAATCAACAATCGGCTTAGTCCAAAGTTTATTTCATATCCATACAACTTATGGGAAAAACCCATGATCAGGATTCTAAAACCAAATTTAGTCCAACATTGCCTCTAGTCACGTTTGGCAACAATTTACTTGAATCATCTTTTTCTTCTATGGAATTACGTTATAATTAATTTAAACGCTTGGGTTGTAAGGCTAAACATCCTTGTTTTAAATGGAAACGATAAAATATATGGGCAATTGAAGCTCTGAAACTAAACATCCCCTTAATAATCTTCTTGCAATTTGCTATTCTGTTGAAATTTATAGTAGTCAATTGGTATAAGGTTTCAATTAGAAATGGTTGCCCCTTCATTGCTTGAGGACTATGTCTAGCTTTAAGATCGAGATGTTAAAATTGCAGTTGAGATTTGAGAGCATTAGCCAGAGACTAGAGTAATTTTGTTCAAATCTTGAGATCTTAAATAAAAATAACAAAATGGCTAGTTCTATTCATAATAGATTTGAAAGAATTTCTAGATTTTTCGATTGGATATAATGGATAAAATATGAATCAAACTTGCTGATGCGGAAGGCCTTCTTCTGATTGCAAGCTTAGTGCTGCATATATTAAATCATCCTAATTTTCCCATTATTCTAGACTATTTCCATAACACTAGCAAGGCGTTTGGTTATCAATATTAAATAATTATGGGAACGAATTTTTGTTTTAAATTCTAATTTTCATAATACGTGTTATGTTATTCCCCTCAAACTTGTTTTCTACATGATTTTTTTATCACCACTTAATACTACATTTTTGGGAATTTTGTGAAGAAAAATGATTAGAGTAGGACAAGCATGATCACTACCTTGTCATATTTTTTCAGCTAAGTTACATTAAATTTTCTTTACCAACCCCATCGTTTAGTGCCAGAAAGGCAGCAACCGAACCAAATAGGCAGTAGAAGTATTAGGATCATATTGTTATAATATTGATGCTTGCTTAAATTTCTCATCATTTCAGAATAATTTATTTATTGAATTTCTTGGGAAAATCAAATTGTACTTTAAAGCAAATATGGATTGTTTTTCCCCTCTATTGGTCTCAGATACAGGCTGCTTTGTTGTCAGGTGCTTGCTGGTCTTTTTCGGCCACAGGGGCAATTGAAGGAGTAAACAAGATTGTTACCGGGTCTCTTGTGAGCCTTTCTGAGCAGGAGTTGATTGATTGCGATAGAGGCTACAATGAAGGTTGTGATGGAGGACTCATGGATTATGCTTTTCAGTTTGTTATAGATAACCATGGAATCGACACCGAGAAAGATTATCCTTATGAAGGTAGACAAAGAAACTGCAATAAGAACAAGGTAAGATATCTTTCTGTCGGTTCGTAGTTCCTTTAAATCAGGTCATATATGTTATACTCTACCATCCAGTTTTAACTATCCATTTATAGAGTTTGATGCTATTACACTTCAAAACACGGGGCAAAAGAATTGACAGTATTAGACAGCATACCAAGTATAAGATTGTTCAAGGGCCTTTTCTTTCCTTTAATCATTTCGAGAATCTTAAATAATTTTCAGTCTCAACATTTCGTTTCTGTGCACTGGTTTCTCTGTTTTGTTGACATTGTTTACTGGTTTTGATACTATATCATATATCTTGACTTTTGCAGCTTGCAAGACGTGTGGTGACTATTGACGGTTATGCTGATGTTCCTCCTAATAACGAGAAAGAGCTCCTGAAAGCAGTTGCTGCTCAACCAGTTAGTGTTGGTATATGCGGCAGTGAGAAAGCTTTCCAACTGTATTCTAAGGTTAATTTTCTTACTGTTTTATCTTTCTTTCTATCTAAAAAGTTTATAATCCCTCCTAAAATCAGGGCCATTTCATTTTCCTATGGCTCATCCTAATATCTGAAAATTATGGTTCATGTAGTGACACTTAAAAAATTACAATTTATGATTTATTCTTATATCAATTAAGAAGTATATAACACGTCTATATTTATAATAATAATAATAATTATAATACATAGGGTCCGTCTCTGTTGTTTTTCCAGACATCTATTAAAGTTCAAAACCGATCTTCTATAGAGATGACCCATTTCTTTCAATTTTCCTAGCCCATAAAAGGCCAAGAACGGCACTGCCTAAAATTGGATGTCTCATGTCTTAACTCTTACTCATACATGATATATGATAGCGTATTACCAATCCTTCATAATAATTGTGCTATTCCAGACATATCCCCGTTTCACATAGTTTTAAGGAGATTCATACTTGAGATTAATTATAAGCCTTGTAAAAAATGGCAAGAACATCTTACTAACATCCTAAAAAAGGTATGTGATCGTATATTTCCGTATGAACAAGTTTGTCGCAATTGTGAGTTATATGAGTATTTACAAGTTTAATGTTATTCCGTGCAGGGAATCTTTAATGGCCCTTGTTCCACTTCTTTAGATCATGCTGTTCTAATAGTTGGTTATGGTTCAGAGAATGGAGTGGATTATTGGATCATTAAGAATTCATGGGGAACCAAATGGGGTATGAATGGCTACATGTACATGCAGCGGAACACTGGAGATGCTAGTGGTATCTGTGGAATCAACATGATGCCATCATATCCTACTAAATCAAGCCCTAACCCACCACCCGGTCCTCCTCCAGGACCTACTAAATGTAGTCTGTTCTCGAGCTGTCCGGCAGGTGAAACGTGCTGTTGTGCACGGAGCTTTTTAGGTATATGCATGTCTTGGAAATGCTGTGAGTTAGATTCTGCAGTATGCTGTAAGGATCGCGTCCATTGTTGTCCACATGATTATCCTATTTGTGATACGCGTAGAAACCTTTGCCTCAAGGTTAGTGTCAACTTCGTTCTCGTTCTTTATTTTCAGTAGATAGCTTCGTAAGGATTTTACGGCCTGTTTGGTAGGTGGTAATAAATTGTGGCAATGGGAATGAAAAACTAGTATAATTTTGGTTAAAAATTCTTTTGGCTATCTTGATGGCCATGCTTGACAACCTTCAATCATCTCATTTTGTTCATAAAATTCATTCCAATGCATTACCAATAGAAGATGTGGTATTAGAAGGTAATGGAAATTTGTGAACACAAAAACTTTTTGTGATCAAAGTTTCATTACCATGGGAATGACATAAAGTTTTGATGAAAATTTACACTATAAATCATTCCCATTACCACAATTTAGTACCACTAACAAAACGGGCCGTTAGAGTTTAGCCTGAAATAAAGTAAATTAACGAGTTCATGATCGTGCATACTGCATACCCATAGAGGAATAAAGCTCGAAATTATTGAAGGGTGAAACGATGAAATTACTATTATTTTGTTTATTTTTTCAAAAACTTAAGCCTAAAGTCCAAAATAGTGTAATATAATTCGCTAGTTGATTCGCTTTTTGAATTCGTGATTTGCTAAAATTTGCCCAAGTATTGCCCTAAACCGACCATAATTTGCTTTTTTTAATTCACGATTCGCAAGGAGATTAGTGAATTATGTGATAATGGTCCAAAAGCTAAATGTTATAGATGAAGATGAACACTTGGGCGTTCTCTCTAGTCCGACGAGAAACTCGATCAATTTGTGCTTAGAACAAGTTTTCATAGAAAGGCTCATTAATTTATTTATTGCAAATACCAAACATTTCAGAAAAAATTACCCAATAAGATATTGCAAATACTAAACAATTTGGAGTAATGAATTTTTATGGGTTGTTCATTTTACAAACAAAACTCTACCAAATTTCTTTTGATTTTTTTAATTATCTACTTGCTACCCATAATTTTGAATCCCGCATCCGCCATGAAGTCTACAGGTTAGAATTTCTTTTATGTTCTTGTGGAATTTGTCCTTCCAAGTAATATGTTGATAATATGTGAATTTTTTCAGTTGTTCATTTACTACTTGATGATGATATGCTAATTCTAGCAACACAATTGTTTAATTTTGTAGAGCGCAGGAAATACTACAATGGCCAAACCATTCAGCAGCAGACAAAGTAGCATGTAAAGAATAAAGGACACGTCCAGTATCCCGCAGGATTCGGATTGGGGATTTTTCTTTTTCCTGAAAGATGCGGAGAGTAGCATGTAAAGAATGTAGTAGTTAAATTCCTCTCGTCGTAAATTAAAGCTTGTGAACTATCTTTGAATGATAAAAAATTTATGAGTCTCATGTCTGATGTGTATCGACTATCAAGTAGCTGCCTAAGAGCCAAAAATATGGAGAGCCAGATCATCTGTGGGTTTGATGGTATAATTTATTGTACATTTTTGAAAGTCTATTGTACTTTAACATTTCTATTATTTATGTACGAAATTTAGAACATAAATAAAAAGGCGGGAAAATAATATGATATATGACTCTTCTAATATATAGACTTTAAAGTTTGAGATGTATAATCCAATATCTAGGATATGGAAAGGACGTCTAAGACTTGCAACCACAAAGGAAGACGAATCTAAAAGAGATTTTATAGAAAGGCCCTTCAACGCTGAAGTTAGTTGGAGAATTGTGAATATAGAATGATGACTATAATAGTGAATGAATGTGTTGCTTGATGTATAATAGAGAATATGTATCAAAAAATCACTCCCCATCTCCTAGGGAAGGGGTATTTATAGTCGAGAATATGGGGAGAATCATCGGAGGTAGTTAGGATTGTAGTTGATCTTGTCCTACGTACCCTTGGAGGAATCTGCAAGAACTTGTGTTCTTTCCCGTGAATGGAAACACATATGGAAATATTTACCTGTCTTGTTCTTCCAATTAAATCCTCTGCGATTGAAAGCGTTATAGAAAACTTTCAGTTAGTTTCCCGAAGATCAGGTTAGCAAAACATTTTCTTGTAGTCTGTCGATGACCGTTAGGCTGGCACTGGAATTGGCGTGGTCTGCTGGTGTCATGGACCTGCCACATCAAAATGTAGTCCTGCAGTCCCTATAAAACATTTAAGACAGATGGTTATAGATGTGCCTTCCTAATGTTTGAATGGCATTTGGGATTTTTTCCCTATAAACATTTGTCTGTTTTATCCAATGCTAGTTTTACTAGAAAGCGTTTGGTTCTCTGTTTTGTTGGTATTAGTTATTGAAGCAATTACGGAAGCACTAATTAATGAGAAGGAACAACCAAAGATAGCACAAGATGCCACAGAAAGCATACAAAGCTGTCAGACACGACCTGCTGACCAAGCACCCTTGCAAGGATTGTGCATGATGAATCCCAAAGGCATAGAGTACATGGAGACTAGTTTTGGCATCTCCCCACATGTACCTTTCCACCAAAACCTTAAATGCCTATTAATCATCATGGGAAGCTCTCAAAAACAAGTGCCAAAGGACACCCAGTCGCCAAAACTTGCTGTCAGAAAACATGAGCCAACAGCAGCTGCGCAGCCCACCTACACGAAGTTTCGAAGAACATATTTGGAAAGCTTAGAGGGTATTGAAGATAGAAATGGAATCTCTACACTAGGATCTTTCCATCAAGCCTTTGGAAGCCCATTTTCAAGCACAAGAAGACCTCCAGAATAGAGCACAAAGGTCGTCTGCCCGCAAGATTGCTGTCAGAATTTTTAATCTGCTGTTGTCCTTTTTTTCACTTAGTTTTATTTTGCACGTGATGGAACACGTGTGTATAGCCGTTGATAATTAGTTGTTTGCATCCCCTTATGTCTTAATTGTTCTTCTTATACGTTAAGCCTATAAATAAGAGCCAAGGCATGTAATAAAATTAGTTTTCAAGTTTGAATAAAAAAAAACACACATTGAGGTTTTTTTCTTCTTTTTTTTTTTTTTTTTTGAGTGTGAGTGCTCACCAATCTTGAGTAGTCCAAGATTGTCACCTACTATAATTGAGAGTAGTCTTGATTAGAGGGAGGGGATTGGTCGCCTTGAAACATCAAAGATTGAAGTATCCAATTCAAGAACTATCCAAAACAAGTGCATTTCTGATTTTTCTGTGTAAGACACTTTGTGGCTCTTGTGGAGGATTTTGGGTTGCACATATTGGGGTTGTTAATGGCTGATCTTCAAGGGGGCATTGCAAGGAAGGCTTCCCATCCCTCGTTTCACTTCAGTTATACGCCATAGTTTGGAATTATAACAGTTTTCCAAACTTGAAACCTAGTGTACCCACTTTTTAAAACCCAAATCGAGGTCTGCATACCCTATTATGAGGTTGGTTTCACTTTAACCTGAACTCTGAAATTAGTTTCATATTTCAATTATTGTTTTACGTTAATTCGAACTCTGGGCATCGTGGGTATGAATCTATAAGTGTTGCTCATTCCAAACCCATGTAGTTGAAATTTGACTTTAATACCTCATATTAAAACGAGAACCAAACGCCCTTCTAGTGGTTTTTAAATTCTAATTATTGTGTGAGATGGTCTTATGTAAACCTTTTTTCGTTAGATTTCGTGAGATGGGTCAACAGTATTGTGGAAGCTCACCTAGGCTCATCTATAGATGATTTCAAGGTGATTTTTGACTTGGACATTAACAATGAAGTCACTATTGATAAGTGGGTGGTGTTTGCATCATCAAAACAAGTCAAAAGGCTTGAATTAAACTTTACTCCTGGCTCGAGACTATTCCGATACATTGACCGCTACACTTGGCCGCCTGAATGTCGATTGCCATCTCTTGGTTATCATCGACTCCCTTTGTCTCCTGAAGTACAAATTAGGTGTAAATCCAAGAAAGCGGTAAAAAGGTATATTTTATACGTGAGTGGGAGAAATGTGTGGATAAAATGAAAATGTTAGTTAAGTTGTATGAATGAAAATTAAAGAAAAAGTTATGGTCAAAAATAGGAAATCAAACAAACTCTATGGGACAGACTAAAAAGGAGAATTGAGGCTAACATTTAGGGACCGAGGGATTAAATTTTTTCGGTGATTTTTAGGTGAATTCCTAGGTAGCTACCCAAGCCTTGCTTAGTTTATTCTCTTCAACATACTATATAAGTTCATTTCAGTATTCCACATAACTTATTAGTTGAATTCAGCTTATATTTTCACTTGTGTTGAAATGAGATGAAATAAACTGAAATTGCTTGTGTCGAAAAACAAGCAAAATTTCAGGGTATTATCACTAATAGTAATACATTGAGATAAGTTGAATACAAAAAATAAGCTTATAGGTTTTTTATTTGTATTTCCAAACTTAGCGACGTACATATAAGTTCTAATACTCATTCATCAACATGTCTTTTCTGCTCTTCATTGCAGCTCGCAGGACGTAGCAGGATACATGGTAAACATCGAAAAATCGACAAATGCAAAGTGGAGCCTCTCAAGAGTTTGAAAATCTTAGAGCTGATTAACTTTGTTGGACTACCAATTGAGATGGAGTTTGCTACTTTTGTAGTTCTGAATTCTCTGTCTCAAAGAGGTGACTCGCGTGGTATCACGATCATCATACATAAATGTTCCGATCAATTTCAGAAGACGTTTTGGCGATGTTATTAAGGAGTTCCAAAGAACGCTGCCTCCTGGGGCCTTCTTTAGAACTACTGTTTGCCTAATTTCACACTTTTTTTTAATTATTATGTTGTAGTAAGTAGAATAAGTAACAAATTAAAATATCAAATATTTTAACACTTTCCTTATATTATACTTGTACAGTTGTACTATTGAATATCTACTTGTAATGTCTTATATAAATAAGACAATTTACAACTCTTTAATGTCAACATAAAATTAAGGGGGTCTGGTGTGTTAAAAGAAAGTGAATCATTATCAAAGGCAACTAGAATTTGGGTTATTCAATTGGCTTGGTGGCTGGGCTAAGAGAAGGCGTAAGACTATTCGATGTCAGGTTGCGTTAAAGGGCTCCAATTTGCTATTTCGCCCAGGGTCTTAAATATCTAGGACCGACCCTGCTCACCAGTTATCGGGCACATAGACTTGGCGAGCTCACAAGCATGTTTGGAGGAAAAGAAACGTGTAAGTTGTTTAATTCTCATCCCAACATTCTTTTTATGTCCGTGTTTGTTCCATTTCCTTTTATGAAATGACCTCCACCACTTTCTTTAATTCTAAATATTACATTCTTTCTCTTTTTTAATATCATCTACACAATTCCAAATTTTTTGTCTAATCCTTCTATGAACTACACTATAACTAAAAACATGTGTCCATCTCATTTGTAGCAAACTCAAGAGACGAACACTTTCAGCAGGTCTCTTATAGTAGCAATGGCTCCGTGTTGTTGTATATGGGAGATTGTTGTGTGTAGAGGTGTTCATTCAGGTGATCAGATTAATTTTGGGTTGGATATTTTGAGTTGGTTAAATGTCTACATTGATTTTTACATTATTTTAAATTCATTGAAAAGTTAAGTTAAGTCGGGTTCGATTTCAAGGTCGGATAAATATCGGATCATCGGATTATGCAGTGACTAGATTTTATCACAAAAGTTTTTTAACCATTATGATATTGAATATTGGAATCCAATCTTTCATTTTACCAAATAATGTTAGAATTTGAAATTTAGAAATTAAAAATCAAATGATTTCAAACAAATTTTAGGATTAATAGTTATAGAAATGAAAATTGTAAGAGTTTCTAAACAATAAATTGAAATTTGAAATTCATAATTCAAAATTTTAAAATGAAATTCTACGTTTTCAATTTAATTCTTGATTCCTACATGCTAGTGTGCTGCCTTAGGTATTTTTGGGCTATTAAACCCGGATATGAGACTATCTCTTGCGGTGAGATTGTCTCTACAAGAATCTGTTTTCTGATTATTGATGGTTTACTGAAGTTTAAAGTTTTTTCATAATTTGGTTGAGAATCATGAGGTTGATTTATTTTAGATGCTTTGATAAGGTAATTTGGATTTTTAGCACTTTTATGTCAATTTTCACCAAGTAAATAAAACTTGATTAGAGATTTAACAATGGTTTGATCGTTTTAAGATTTTTAGTTTGATTACCAATAAAATTAAAAGCTTTATAATCATTAAACTAATTTCTAGCACTGTATATTAAACGACACTTCGTTTACTTGACAATCAGCTATTCGTCTACGTAATGGTCCATATCTTTGTTTTCTAAGGGTCTATCCGTTGAAAATCTGAAATAAATAAGATCATAATCAAACTTATTCCAAAACTAAACGTGTAATGCGCAAACCTTAAGTTTGGGCTGTTTGCACTTAGTAAGTGCGAAGAGATTGAAATACTGAAATAGGCTGTTCGCTGTTACTAACAGCGAACAACCTGCTTTAGGTTTTCAGTCTGTTCGCACTTACAAAGTGCAAACAACTCTTGTCTTAAAATCAGCATGTTGACCCTGTTTGACCTGTTCACAGTTACTAACTTCGAACAAACACGTGATTTTTTTTGACTAGTTTATTACTGTTCGTACTTACTAAGTACGAGCAGACCCACACCTGTGCTCTGGGGTATCGGGCGCTTATATTTGGAATAAGTTTAATTTGGATTGTTTCGCATGCTTTTTTTATTAAGAGTCTTATCTATTTCAAATTTTCCTATCCGTTTATGTTATGATTTTTTGCTTTGGGTTGCGAAAATTTCTGAGACGAACTTGAAAATAAAAGTTATATTTTTCTTAATTAGCTTTTTTTTTTATTGTTTTTTGGTTGGTTATTAATTTTTAACTTTTTGGTGGTTAAAGAGTAAAAATTTTTTGATAAATAACTTTTAGTTATTTGAAAAGCTATTTATAGTAATTTTTTCATCGATTTTTAACCTGACATATTTTTTTTCAAATAAAAAACCAACAAATAATTTTTACCAAACATCTTCATCATCTCCACAACAACCGGTTTAAATAACTAATTTATAAAGCCTACTTATCATTCAATACCTTCAACCGTTCTACAGCCGTCTTGTTCATTTTTAGGCCCCAGAACAAACTTAAAAAGATCCGTAAAAACTTAAGGCGTAACCAATAATAAAATACACCTTTTGTTTTTTTAATGTTGCTATTCAAACAAATTTATAAAAAATCACTAATAACTCATACTAGTTAGTAAAAAATATAAGTTATATCGAAACATAATTCAAATTAACATCATTCATATGCATAAAAATAAGTTTTTTTGACCCTAAAAAATTTGGGGCCGTAGGCGGTACCCCGCTGTACCTTGCTAGTCGACGGCCATGAGCTGGTCAAACAACTATTTCGGTCAACAACTCCGACTAATAGCAATTTATCAAACAAATCGACTATTAAGGAGATGTTTGGTAAAATTTACGATAAAAAGAAAGCCAACGCATGTCCAACTGTAATGTGAATATGTGAATATCCCAGTATGGGCTGCCCCAGGCCCCAGCTGATGTTTGCAACCAATTGACTTAGCTCAACCGAGAAAGAGACAATTATATTGGTCAAATATTTGTTTTCATTGTATATTTTATACAACTATTAGCTGAATTTTGGTAATGTAGGGAACTTATTGCAGACTAATTCCTGATTTTCTTTAATTATTGAACTCCTTTCTTGCTTGTTTATTCATCTTTCCCTTTGTTTTCTATGGATTCTTTCTTAATTATCCCTGCCACATTAATTTTCTTTTCTCTGATCACCCCCATTTCTGGCTCTTACCAATACCATATTACCCCAAACTATAACATTTCGTACCTACAATTCGTCGATGATCATGGTGCTTTCTTATATTCTCAAAACAGAACTTTCATGGCAGCTATTTGTAATCCAGGAAAGCAACAAATCAAATTCTACTTGTGTGTCATACATGTTCCATCCACCATTATTATTTGGTCGGCTAATCGCGATGCTCCTATGTCAATATCAGGTAAGCTGCTGCTTTCTTCTGGTGGTATTACAATCTCTGATGAAAATGGAAATAAGAAATGGTCAACCCCACCATTGCATTCATCTGTCTCATCCCTGATTCTTACTGAATTTGGTAATCTTGTGTTGCTTGATCGTGATAACGTTTCTCTGTGGGAGAGTTTTCGGTTTCCTACTGATACTGTGGTGGTAGGTCAATTGTTACCAGTTGGGGGTTCGTTAACCAGTTCTGTGTCGGATAATGACCTGTCGAGGGGCAATTATAGTCTTTCTGTTACAACCTCGGATGCCATACTTCAATGGTCTGGATCAACATATTGGAAGCTATCTATGGATCCTAATGCACACCGGAATTCAAATTATGTGGTTGAATATCTAAAGATTGATGCTAGTGGTCTTACGCTTTTTGCTCGTGATGGGTTAGTTGTTGTTCTTCAAGTCGAATTGTTGCCATCTGATTTCCGGTTTGCTAAATTGTATCCAAGTGGGCAATTCAAAGTTGTTAGCTACTCGGGTGGAGATCAGACTGAAGATTTTGTATGGCCTCGTGACAGTTGTGATATTCCATATGTTTGTGGCGGAATTAAGTTATGCAGTATGGAGGGAACATCAAATGGTCCTGTTTGTTCATGCCCTTCTGGGTTTAACTCTGATCATCAAACAAATGGGTGTGTTCCGCGTGACACCTCTTTGTCCTTACCTTTTGCTTGTAATTCTTCCGATGATCAAAGTTCACAAAATTCTCGCAACTTCTCATACTTGGGGTTGGGGGTTGGCGTAGGTTCTTTTCTTACCAAATTTTCGGATCCTGTTAAATACGGAATAAAGTTGTCCAAATGTAAAAACCTCTGCTCAAAAGACTGTTCGTGCTTGGGATTGTTTTACAAGAACTCATCGGGTCTTTGTTTTTTGATTCAGCATCAGTTAGGATCGTTTATATCGAATGTAGCTGTTGGAAGTGATCTATCTGGTTACATCAAAATGTTTGATGCAGTGTCTGCGACCGATGATACTAATGATACTTCTAGAAGTCGAAGACAGGTAATTACGTTGGTTGCTTTGATCATCTTTCCATCATCTTTTCTCCTAGTGATTGCTGCATTAGGTTTTCAAAGGTGGAGAAAATGGAAGAGGTCAATAGTTGGACCTGAAAAGTCAGGCCACCTAAGTTCTTCAGGAGAATCAGAGGCCTTCTCGATACCTGGGTTACCTGTGCGGTATGATTACGAGGATTTAAGGGTAGCAACCGGTAATTTCAGCAGCCTAATTGGTTCTGGGGGATTTGGGGCGGTCTATAAAGGGACCTTACTGGATGGAACTATTGTGGCTGTCAAGAAAATAACTAATCTCGGTGTTCAAGGAAAAACGGAGTTCTGCACAGAGATAGCAGTCATCGGAAATATTCACCATATGAACTTAGTAAAGCTTAAAGGCTTTTGTGCTCAAGGAAGTCAGCGTTTATTGGTTTACGAGTACATGAACCATGGATCCTTGGACCGAATTCTGTTTGGTAACGGTCCTGTCCTGGAATGGCAAGAGAGATTTAATATTGCTCTTGGCACCGCACGCGCCCTTGCTTATTTGCACAGCTGTTGTGAACATAAGATCATTCATTGTGACGTGAAGCCAGAAAACATCCTTTTACATGATTTTTTCCAACCTAAGATTTCTGATTTCGGGCTGTCAAAATTGTTGAGCCCTGAACAATCCAGTCATTTCACGACAATGAGAGGCACTCGTGGGTATCTTGCACCAGAGTGGCTTACTAGCTCCGCAATCTCAGAAAAAACAGATGTTTACAGCTACGGAATGGTACTGCTGGAACTCATTAGTGGAAGGAAAAACTGCTCGCCACAGCGAGTGCAACAAAGCCATAGCCTAGATGGTGGCAATAATACGGGTAATAGTTCATCAGCTTCATGCAGTTCAGGAAGTCTTTATTTTCCGATGTATGCGCTGGATATGCATGAACAGGGCAGGTACCTGGAGCTTGCTGATCCAAGACTCGAGGGTCGTGTAACAAGTGAAGAGGTCCAAAAGTTGGTTTGTATTGCTTTATGCTGCGTTCATGAAGAACCGTCAATTAGACCAACCATGGTGAGTGTAGTTGGAATGCTTGAAGGGAGGATTGAATTTGATCACCCTAGATTAGAATCTTTGAATTTCTTACGATTTTATGGACGCCGCTTTTCTGAACCTTCCATCATTGGAAATGAAGGACAGCAAATCAATTATTATCAAACTAACGCCTCAGTTTCAAGCACAAGTGAAAATGGTACAGTATATAGTAATAGTAATCCCTCTTATGTTTCGTCTCAGGAAGTTTCAGGTCCAAGATAGATTGTATGGCTAAACTATCCTAGTTTTTTGTAATTAGTAGAGATGTTTGCTATGCTATCTTGTAATCCTTTATGAAGAATCAGTCGTCAGCGAGCATGATTTGCTTTACTTCATCTGTCTTTTTTTCGTTCTTGCGGATGGTAAACTGTCATAGGACAGCGACTGTGTCCTTGTTTAGTTCATAGACAGGATTTTCGAGAAGAGCATATGAAAATTCCAAAATTAATGGAAGTTCATAGTCAAAGTTAAGATGCCAAAATGGGTGGTCAAAATTTTATTCATACCGAACAGTCAGCACGTACGCACCACCCATGGCGCGTAAAATTTTTTGACGGAAAAAATTCAATAAGGTCACAATTGATATGTGCTGAGTAAATATTTGCAGAGTAATCTGCTCAGCTTTAGTCTCCGACTAATGGACAGAAGACGAGGGAAGCAATTGAACACAGAAGCAATATGCAGCAAGTATGTATCAGAATTTCAGCCACTTTATGATGTGAACACATCCCGGTTTCTTCAACAAGGAAAACATGAAATAGAATCATCATTTTCAGTCTTGTGAATAATCCCCTAGGACAATAAGCCATAAAATCAGTCTAGTGAGTTATGAAGCATTGTATATTATCATCCATTATATTGTCATGTAATCAGATTGTACCTTGTACGAACAAAGGATCATATATTGGATCAAGCTAAATAATGCTAGAAATTTAGTTACTAACATATTAAAGTGTCTTTGGAGGTAAACTAGTGGAAGATCAGGATAATGCAAAAGCAAGCTAAGCAACAAAAAGATTTATGCACATACAAAATCAGAAGCTTGCAAGGTCTTGCTCATAGAAATGCAACAAAATTCTACTGAATGTGAAACATCAAACATCCCATATTTGATCTGCAAGCACATCATTTATGAGTAATCCTGATAAATAAATGGCCTCGAGGTGTATGAGAGCTTGTCTCACTGTGAGACGAATCCACACAAAATGCTAAAAAAATTTTTTCATTGAGCTATTTAACCCAAGTATGAGGTACGTGGGCGAAGGCACACCGGGGGCCGGCGGAGGCCCGGCCCCCCGTGTCGAAAATGTGATCCTTTGTACTTTTGGCTTCGGCCCCCCTTACTAATAAATTATATAATTTAAAGAGTACATAATTGTAATAAAAATTACTATAGGTCAATGAATGAGGTAACATATTTGTAATTTAAAGTAAAAGATCAAACCCAAATTTGAACTATTATTTTTTAGTAGGCTAATAAATTTAATTTACACAAATTCTCATATGAGACGGTTTCTCGGTGAGACCAATTTAATTGCCTTGGCCTAATGTACATTTATTTTAAAGTGATGACTTTTTAGTTTTAAAGTTACACTTATAATTAACCTTAAAGTGATAACTCAAAGTGACATTAGACAAATGGGCTTACCTGTATAGTCGTATCCTGGTGAGACGGTCTCATATAAGACAAGTTGATTTAATTTATTTTATAAAGTCATTACTATCTATCTTTCATAATTTACATTCATCATTTTTAGTGTGTGTTTTTATATTTTTGTTATCTTAATTTTAATAATAATTTTTTTTGGAGACTAAAAAGACAAATACATGAAGTCACAAACACTTAGTTTCTTTTTCAAAAGGATAATTATAGGGAAGCTTTAACTCTATTTGTCAAATATAATTTTTGCTATGATTCAAGTTAATTATATCTATACAATTCAAATTTTCATACTTTAACTAGTTTATATATAATAAATAACTTGCTAGTATATCGACAATTCGGCCCCCCCTAACCGTAAATCCTGGCTTCGCCCCTGCGTCTCAGAGTAACACATCTCAAGTTTCTTCAATTTCAATACGAATTATGTCAATTAAAGATTTATTTAACAAGTAATTTTTTTTTTTTAACATAATGTAACAGTTTTTTGGTCATATAATGACGCAGTTCATATGAAAGCACAAGGACATTGCACACCAAGAATTAATATGATCAGTAACTCAAAAGTTTATTTCATCAAACACCTTGTAGACAAGTCTAGACATACAAACATTTGTCTTAAATTCAGCACTAAATGTGTATTGTTAAATTTTTTAGCAACGAAATTACATAGAAATAAAAAATTGGGAAGCAAAATTAGAATAACAAATTGGGGAAAAATTGCAAATAAATGGTGAGCAAATCCTGACTTCTGAAAATATAGAAAAATTATGGAGAAAATCATAGAAAACATAAGATTTAACATAGAAAAATACTTGAGTAATAATATTAAAACATCAAATCAGAATGAATTTGAATAACCAGAAAGAAATTAAATTTACCCTGAAAAAAATTCTAGATTTTCAACGTTTGATTTGCAAGAAGCGGCTTTCAAACTTCGTGACTTCAACTCTTTAATAGCAGGTTTTCAATAATAAACAAATATTTCAACCCCATCAACGGAGAATTGTTGAAAATAAAGAGTTTTAAAAATCGTCTCCTCTTTTCTCAATAATAAACAAATATCTCAACAATGTTCTCAACATTTTTTTTTCTAATTGCCAAGCCAATTTAAATAGATCTAATTCAATTTGTTCTCTCCCTTTTTTTCCTTTTATGCAAGTTAATTGCACATCCATCTTACCTTCTCCAATTTTAAAATGGAAAAATTGTCGAGAATAATCCCTACTTTTAATGTTTTCCTGTATAACTGCTACTTTGATTATTCATGAATAATCTGAGCTTTGCAATATTTTTAATACTTTTTTAATTGCACATCCATCTTAGCTTCATGTTCCTAAGGTTTGGGTTAACAATGTAGAAATAGGGGTAACAAAGAGGAAGATGAAGGCAACAACTATAAGGTAGAAAACAGGTCAAAACGGACCTTTACCTGTTATATCCAGTCACTTTGAGGAAGGGGGTGTTGTGAGCAAAAATATTGCAAAGTTTGGATTATTCATGAATAATCAAAAGTAGGGGTTATTCACACGAAAACGTTAAAAGTAGGGATTATTCCCGACAATTTTTCCTTTTAAAATCAATTCTACTAATATACTCCATAAGTTAATTTTCCAATTTATATTTTTGTAAATTATGTATTAAGACATATAGATGATAAAATAAATCTATGTTAGATCTCGTTAGATTTGTCTTAATGTATACCTTTTTATAATATATTTTTTTATAATTTTTTATGATGCGTATTTACAGATATTAAAGTTTAAAATTTATTTTAAAACTTGTGCAAATAGTAAACGAGAATAAAAAAAAAAGAATAGAGTATCAATTAATAAAGTAATAAAAACATAATTCACGATCACTTGTAAAACTGCAGTATCATGGAAGAAACCTTGTATGATCATTTACTTTGACTTTATTGAACTAAAATAATATTATAAATTTAAAATATATATTTTTTGTTGTCACATTGTTTTTTTACTCTAAAAAATAATATTTTTGTACCATAGAGATTAATTTTTCATGACAAAACTTAGTTCATTGTAATGAAATGTATTTGTTGCTTAATTTTGCAAGATTGTGATCTTGATCCAATTACATTGATACAATATTGATCATTCCACTAAAAGTTTTTTGTTAGTCGGTATTTGCATGGCCCCCCTATAAGTTATAATCCTGGTTTTGTCCCTGCACCAAGGTAATCTTTAATATATTACAAATTCTTACTTGAGACCGTCTATACAAATATACAATAGACGTTTTAAGTTTAGGAGATATGGGCTGAGCTCTTGATGAGAGACGTCTATACTATAGATGGTCTCTCAAGACTCAACAAAGGGCTTTTATATCTATACAACAACTCATTTTACATTTAAAAAAATTAAATTTATTATTAAATTATTAAAAAGTTGAAAAATAAAAAATAAAATAAAAACATAAATCAAATAATTTTAATTTTTTGATTTTAACTTTTAATTTTAATATTTTTGATGTTTTATATTATATTTCTTTTTCATGTTACAATTGATGTGCAAAAATCAATCACCATTTGGGCAATGATATTTTTAAGTCCCTTAAACTAAAACTATTAATGATTAATCAAAATTGAAATTACTTGAGGAAAATCAATAATAAGTCGATTATTCTACCGTAAGTTTTTCCTTAAAAAAACCCTTAAATATAAATTTCTTAATTTTACTAATTAACTTAGCGAGTGGGAATAAATTACTTCGTAAAATAAAATTAACCACAGATAACATGTCGGAGTTTTAGTTTTCCTAGCTTTTGGTTTTGTATTTTGTTCAAATGAATTCTAATAGTTTGAAGTGTTTAAGAAATTATTAAGGGATTGTGTCATTTTGAAGAAATTACCATTTCTATTCAATTGTGTTTGGATCTCATTGTGCGGGCTGTTATTGTTGATATTATATTGTTACTAGGATATGTCCCGTGCAATGCACGAATATATTAGTTTATTAAGTTATGTAAAAAATTTATTATGTATAATTGTTTATTTTACAAAACTAACCTTTATATTGATCAAAACTATATATTACTAACTAAAATGATTATAAGTAAAATAATTCTATTTTACTGATTAAAATAATATTACTGATAAAAAATAATTATTGTGCAAATATTATATCAAACTTCCTTCTATCAAATGAGTATACGGTATACTCATACACAAACAGTTTATTGATGGCATCCTCAAAATTTATACTTCTATAATTTTCTTTATCATAATTATCCTTGTAAAATTATTCTAAATAAGATTTTAGTTATTATTTTGTTAAAATTAAAGTTAGCTGAATAATTAAGTTGAAAATTTTTTGGACGTTACATAATTTAAGAGTTTTTAATTATAACATTATTTATAGTTAACAACTATTTTATATTCTAATTATTTTTGTATCGTAATAAATAAGATATAATTAATGGTATAGTCATTTAATTTACTAAAATGAAAGCTACCAAAAATATTTTTTTTTCTTAAAAAAGTGTATTTTAAAAATTAAAGGTTTCTTCTTCTTCTTATTATTATTCATTAAGAAATAAAATTTAATTAAAACTCAAAGTTTCCATATTTAACTACTTAAAATTATGGAGGGAAACCATTCTGTATAAAAGTGATATGTGTCATAATCTTTTATTGTTTTAGTAGAATGTATGATAAGTTTGGGTTGGTTTAGAAATAATTTCAATTTTTAGTACTTGTTTGAATCTTATGTTACTTAATGTGATGCCTGGAATTTGGGAATACTACTGCTTGAAAATCAGTTCTTTAGATATAGTTGTTATTGTGCTGGAGAAACATTCTGGTTATGAACTGATAATCATGACAATACACCATATATGCATTGAATATATGAGAATGATGGTATGGGAAGATTACCCGCAAAGCATAAATCTACCGATAATGAGTGTGAAACCATATGGTTATACGAGGATTACCCACAAAGCATTATATACAAATACAAGTCTCCATTCCAACCCACTAATTTAGTGATGTAAGGTCTTCTTCATATGTAAAGTATTTCCAACAGAAACGACACTAATCACATTTTTTGTTTAGCTTTGTGCATTTGGTTCATTTGACTGAAGTTGATTTTGGTGCCTAAATATATTTGTAAAGTGAGAACATGTGAAGCAAGAGATGCTTGAAGGAAATGATGTTGGGTCCTTCCCTCTTTTTCGCTTAAGTATTTTGATGGGTTTTTTAGATTTGTACTTCCTCTGTTCCTTTGAGATAGCACTTTTTGACCAAAAAATGTTAGAGTTTTTTTAGTCAAACGGTGCTAATTCAGAGGGACAGAGGAAGATGCTTGTTCTTGTTACGTAAGAGATGCTAAAAGGAAAAGACGTTGGGCCCCTCCTTTCCGTTTAGCTTGAGGTATTTTGTTCTTTTACTGAAGTTGATAATTGCGTGTTTATAGATTTTTCGATTTCTATTAGGTTGTGTTTGGTAACTAGCCTTTCATTTCAAATTAATGATTTCAATTATGAATTATGAATGTAGAATTTTAGAATGACAAGCTTTGGGAGGTCACTCTCAAATCTTCATCTTTAAACCATTTTGATAACAATTGTTGATTTGACTCAAATCCAAATTTAAAATTCTAGTATTTGCCAAACACTAATTTTGAGTCAAATCTATATTTTCAAACGAAATTCCCATTTCCAAATATAGCATTAGCGAGTTCTTAAAATTTGGTTGTTTGGCTTAGGTAATGTTGATATTGAGTTGAGTTAAATTGAGATAGATTTTTAGTTTTAACTTTATATTTAGTAGTTGCGGGTTTATATATTTTAGGTTACCAAGAAAATGATATTGTTGTTGAACCTTTCACGATTTAAGTCACTTGATTTGAATTATTGAGAGAGACAAAGGGAGTAATGTTTGATGATAGTCGGAGAATAAGATACGTCTATACAACATAAATGTATACATGGTTATCAAAATTGCGATCCGGATCGTAGGATCGTACGATCCTACGACCCAGATCGGTGCCAGCGACTAGAATCGTGCATAGGATCGGAATCAGTCAGGATCACACATAGGATCGGTGGGATCGATCAGAATCGTGTAGGATCGTGGGCAGGATCGTTAGGATCAGCTAGGATCGTTAGTAGGATCGTAGAATCGGTCAAAACTACTAATTAAATTTTTTTTTGCTAGTATCTTTGTTCTTTAATTTTTGCTTACTGTGGTATATTATTATATCCTTGTGTGTATGTGCTTTAAAATATATTATATGTAGTGTATATCTTATACTTCCTCCGTTCCATAATACTTGCTACATATTCCATTTTGGGAAATTTCTTATTACTTGCTACATTTCCTTATTTGGTAACAAACCAATCATTTAAAGTTATACATACTCCTAATTTTATCCTACTTTATATCTAATACTCCTATTTTTCTTTTTCATTTTTCAACCAATAATATTAAAAAATTCCAAAAAGCAACTTTTCACCTATTGCTCATCATTGCACAGTTACTCCTTAATATTTGTGCCCATGCAACGGTAGCAACTAAATAAGAACGGAGGAAGTATATAGATTCCCATTTCATTAAGAATAGAGAAAAAACGACATTAAAAAAGTAAGATATGTATGTATTTTAAAATTAAAGAAAAATCTTAAGAAAATGTATATGTTTTAAAAAAAATTAAGGCAAAACAATTAACATAGACATAATATAACTTATTAATTCTGCAAATTTGTAGGATCGTTCGATCCTACGATCCAATCCTACGATCCAATCCCACAAGTTACTTTCGATCCTACGAAGAATCCCGATCCTGACAACCTTGAATTTTAAAAGAATGATTAGATAAGATCTAGGATAAGAATATGTTTGTAAATGAGATTATAAAAAAGAAAATGTGGCCAAAAAAAGAATGTAAACTTAGAATAATTTGAACTAGGTACATATCCGTGCTAAGCACGAAATCATAAGAATTTTAGGAAAAACATATGAGATAAAAATTGGACATTAAAGACTATTGTAAAAGAGAAAAGAAGCATTAATAGAAAAACATATAAGGCAAAATCAAATATATGATTAAATTTATTAAGCAAATCAATGGAATAAAATTAAATTTAAGAGACTACCTAAAATAACTTTAAGTATAATTAGACGGAAAAATAACTTTTAAAATTGTAACACTTGTCACATTCTTCTATTGCTTTAGTCGAATTTATGATAGATATAGGTGCAACCATGCAACTTTATTGGAATAGGTGTAGTTATATTGAAAATTACTCTTAATTATTTACTCTTACGTCATATTGATTTTTTTTTTAATCTTTTTTCGTTTTTACTCCAATTGAATTAAATAATAAATTAATTATTTCTACACTTATTATAAGTATCATACATAAATAAAGATGACAATTATTTCAGCAAAGTTTGATGTGATGGTCTATGTGCTTGTTTAAATCCACATATATGCTATAAACCATCTATACACTTTACCTTCTTGTCTTTACAAAACAAACTATTTAGATTGTTTCACATACATCTCTTCCTCGGTTCATCGTACAAATTAAATATGTCGTCTTAACATCCATTTAATCGACGCCAATTCAAGCAGCAACTAAATAACACTTGCTATGAATTTCTAACATCATATAGAAAGTATATACATGAATACAATTTTTTTGAGAAAACTAAACATGATTTATAGCCCTTTTACAGTATGAGTACCAACAATCTTAAGACCCCAACTAACATCTTCACAATTCCTTATATAGGGTACAAGTTTACTAGTATCAATATCTATATTCCCTTTACAATCCCAATGGGGAGGGGAATGAAAGCAAGGCTCTATCGACATTGCTCGACCACAAGGAGGACTCACCCCAATCGTCTTATTCCTTAGATCGTATAAAATCCATGGCTTCAACCCTCCAAGACCTTGAGCAACATATCCGAAAGTTGATCGTGCACTTGTCATTAACTTATCACTTAAACTAAGCACATATATTTCTGCCCACGCTTTCCTCTCATGCATTTGTTCGTGTGATCGTTGGGATCCTTCGTGACTTGGCTGATAAAATCCAACCATTTCTCCTGTAACTGTCTGATGTTCCCAATATAATTCTTTCAAAGTCTCGTAGTATACATCTTCCAAAGATGTTATTAGTACAGCTATGTATTTCGGCTTCTTGGATGAATCGAATGATAAAGAATCGTTCAGCTTGTCATAGATTTCCGGGAGTAGCTTTTCCTTAGATATACACGATATGATTTGATCTGTAACTTGTGATATATAATTTGGTGCTCTGAATGATCTAATTTGTAGTCCAATCCTCTCATCCGCTGTTACAAAGTATGTATTATAGTATCTTGTGATCAATCCCCAAACTTGATCTGTTGGGTGGAAAAGATAACGACCCAGATGATGAAAAATTGTGTCTTTTTCAGGAAACAATTTAAACAGTTCTTCCTCGAAAGATTCGATGAAGTAAAGAGAAGGAAGAAAGTAGTTATCCGTCTTCATTATCAACCACTGAACCTTCCGAAGAAGAGATTGTTCTTTGTCACAAAAGAAACTCTTGTCGTAACTGTTGTAATCGTGGCTTAGATGAAAGTAAATATATGGTGGTATCATTTCTATCGAAGAATTGATCAAAACGTCGTTTTTCAGCATATAACCATGACATTCAGGAGAATTTTGATGGAAATTCTGAAAATTTTTCAGCAAAGGAAAGTCTTGAGGTAAAAACCAAGAGGTGAAGGGAAACGGCTCACAGAATAGATCTGTCATATGATTTGCTTGATCGATGAGCAATACTCGATTTGTAAGAAGAGCATAGAGAAAAGCTGAAGTGATTGTTAAAATCCTGTTGCCTAAACCACTAAATGATATCCATACAACATAGTTACAATCATTTGTTGGCGCAGTAGTGTTACGACTTTTGAGGTGTTTCAGAGCGTTAGTGTATGGTTGTGTACCAGGACCACAACGTCGATGATGTTCTTCATAGTTGCGTAGTTTGGAAACGAGATAAGGCGAAGGCTTGAAAGGTGATGTCTTCCTATACATGAAGGATTGGTATCTGCTTCGACATGAGTCGTTATTATTGAATTCCGAAGAAAGTAGTCCATCAAGCTTTTCTATTGATTTTTTTGAGACATTTAGCAAAGATCCTGAAATGCGCTCCAACAATATAACGATTATGATCATTCGACCTTATTTCAAACTTGTCCTTACAAATGATCCTAGGCTACATGGGTTTTAAATTACCACATGTTAATCACATGCCCTATTAATGAAAATAACCAACATGGCTTTCAACAATCAACAAAATAAAGGATCAACTAATACATTTATTTTTCTAACATTATGCTACTGTTTTTGCTAATTTTGTGTCTACGTATGTTGCTGATTTATTCGTGCAAGATGTTGTTTTTGCTTATGAAATCATACTAAGCATATTGCCACATCTTCACCAACTAGAGTATACTTCATCAAGTCTTGAAAGTGTTGTTTTTGACAATGATTGAAGTATACTTAGTTACTATATTGTCACACAGAAAAGTAACTATGACGTAAATTTTAGAGTTTTCTTACTTTATAAGTTAGTATCATTTTTTATAAATAGTAACAAAACAAAATCAAATAAAAGTCCTTCTCATCCTTCTTATTATATATATATATATATATATATATATATATATATATATATATATATATATATATATATATATATATATATATATATATATATATATATATATATATATATATATATATATATATATATATATATATATATATATATATATATATATATATATATATATATATAGGGTTTGGATCATGTGAAAACCAATTAAAATGGTGAAAACTGAAAACAAGGGTACATAGAAGCTCAAATGGAGTACATATTTGGGTGGCAGTTTTGTAATTAATTAGACATTTGCTAAATAGTGTACATTTGTGCTTAAAAAGGGTACATATTCAGATGGCATTATTGTAAATAATATGAACTTTTTTATTCATAAAAAATATGTACACCTTATAAGAAACTATGTACCCCTATTGTTACAATATGTATACCCCTGTCTGGTTTTCAGTTTTCACCACTTTAAGTGTTTTCACTTGATCCTACCCCTATATATATATATATGTGTGTGTGTGTGTGTGTGTGTGTGTGTGTGTGTGTGTGTGTGTGTGTGTGTGTGTGTGTGTGTGTGTGTGTGTGTGTGTGTGTGTGTGTGTGTGTGTGTGTGTGTGTGTGTGTGTGTGTGTGTGTGTGTGTGTGTGTGTGTGTGTGTGTGTGTGTGTGTGTGTGTGTGTGTGTGTGTGTGTGTGTGTGTGTGTGTGTGTGTGTGTGTGTGTGTGTGTGTGTGTGTGTGTGTGTGTGTGTGTGTGTGTGTGTGTGTGTGTGTGTGTGTGTGTGTCAGAAGAAGTTCCAATGAGAACCGTAAAAACCAATAAGCCTTATAAAAAAGTGGTACTTTTTAGTAAAAATGGGTTACTTTTAGGCCAAAAGGTTTTACTTTTTTTATGATACTATTATGCAAAAAAGTTTTACTTTAAGAAAAAAAATTTTGAAAAAAGCTCATAAAAAAGTGTTACTTTTTATATAAAAATGTGTTACTTTTCGGAAAGAAAACGTGTTACTTAGTAACATGTTTGTTTTTTAAAAAATATTTTTTTGTGAAAGTAACACTTTTTTTACTAAAAAGCATCAGATTTTTTTTAAAAACAAAAGTAACATTTTATTGTCCAAAAGTAACACATTTTCTGTGAAAAAATGACACATTTTTATCGGAGAGATTAATTCTCACAGGTTTCATATAAGCTTGGTTCTCACTGGAACTTGACATTGTTGATTGGTTTTCAAATTATACTTTCCTCTTTTGGATATTTCACAATACTCGCAACATTACTTTTTTTTGGCCTAAAGTAACTAAATAAGTTTTTATTTTATTCCTACTGCACTTTATACATTATTAACTTTTATCTAATATTATTGAGGATATTATAGACATTATGTACTTAACAATGACATTTCTTAATACTTGTGTCAAAGGCAATGTTGCAACTAATTAAGAACAGAGGAAGACAGAAAGTACTCTAACAATATATAGGCTTCTTGTTTGATGTCGTCTCGCTGAGAAACGGACTCTCACAAGAGTAGCTCCTAACATTATCAAATAAAAAAAAATGACAAAGGAGAAGTGTTTTACCTGAGGATTGAGTATTATGCAAAGAAATATTGGGACAAAAAGAGGTAGATCGTGGATAAACGACGTAGGATAAAATGAAGAAAACAGGCAAGGATAATATTATGAGAAAGACAGTGAATAATTTGGTAATATTTGGAGTTGTAATGTTCATGTTTGAGCACTAGAATTGTCAATGCAAGACATGAATGAATATATATATATATACTTAGTTATTTAAAGGGTGGGTGATGAGCACGTAGTTCCTACGTTTTATGAAGTATTAATTAATTCCTGGTGTCCAACTAAGGAGCAACTACTCGTTGGAGTATAATACACAATTGTGGGCCTTGTGGCTACCAACATGTGAATATTGAAATATTGAAATAAATAAAATATATCATTTTCTCATATATTAAATAATATGATCTAAAAAGTAAAAAATCAATCAATATTGATAATTAGGGATGACAATTCAGTACGAATCCGACCCTAGTCCGAGGAAAAAGTTATCCGACTCCGGCTTTACGATCTGAGTCCGAGTTAGAGACGGATCGGAGTTGGACCTTATTAAAAATCCGAGACTCCGACCCGACTCCAACCCTGAAGGACATCTGACTTTGATTTTGACTTTTACACTAATATTTTGTTTCCTTTAAAACTCTAAATGTGACTAATTGAAGCTCTATCTCATACTAATTTTAAATTTCGATTTTGAAAAACTATTTGGTATTTTTATTGAGATTAATAAATCAAGATAAGACAAATGAAATCAAGAGAAATTAAATACGAGAAAATTTTGTTAAATTATAGTAGTATGATAATTTCTCTTGTTAAAATTGAATTCAAATTAAAGTATATATTTTTTTGTTAAATTGTATTTGAAAAATATATTTTGTAATTTTATGTGCTTTAAAATCATTATTACAATATCACAACGATACTGTTTGATAATAATCCGTCTCTAAATCCGACTCTGTTGGAGATCCGAGAGTCCGAGTCGGGGCAAACTTGGTGTATGCATAATCCGACTCCGAGTGGAGGTGGACTAAAAACAAAAGTCCGATTATTATCCGGTGCAAAGTCAGAGTATGTATAATCCGAGTCGAATCCGACCTGTGGTCATCCCTATTAATAATATAATTAAAATTAAAAAGTCAAAGCTATAATCATTTGTAATAAATACAATGACATCATCATTGTGTTTTAGAGGGGAAACTTTTATTAAGAAAGTGACACATAAGTAATTTTAAAAAATGATGACATTAGCAATGCTTTATTTTAGTAATACTTATAGATAAATAGATTGTGAGAAGCTATATTACCAACAATTTTGTGGATTAAACTAGGAATACGTAGTTATATCAAAATGATTTGATGGACGGGTTCTGAGATTAATTTTAATTGGCTTTTTATGGGTCACGTTATTTTCGGATGAAGTTTCAAGTTATGATTAAATATTGTTTAATATTAAAATGATTCTTAATAACAAAAGAATGGAAAAGGTAAAAGGTAAAGGTAAAGGACCTTCACGGTATCCGGCACAAGACAGGATCCGAGTGGGGGTTTTCTTTTTTCTAGAGGATGCGGATAAAAAATCATACTCGTACCCCCAAGGAGGGGTAAAGAGAGATACGCGCAGTCAAGAACCCCACAAGTGATACCTGCACCCAGTAGGGGTTGAACCCTAAACCTTCTGCTCCACATGCAGATGTTCTATCCATTGAGCCTAAACAACGGACCAAATGAAAATTGTGTCAAATAACAATGAATAAGTAGGAAAAAAAAAACTCTTGATCATATCATACAATATTGAAGCTATATTAATTAAATGTCAAGTGGATTAATTTATGGGGTAGGTTATTTGATTGACACGTGGATTAATTTAATAGGCTTAGACTTAATTATATGTCACTTAATTTTTCTACTTTAATTTGAAGCTAATTTGGTTAATTATTCTAAAGATATTATAACATTAATTTTTTATACCTAAATAAGAATCTAAGAATTTTTATACATGTTCCTTGAACAAATGAATATGTTTTTGTATGATAATTATGTTAATGATATTAATTCGTGTAAACAATTAATAAAAATAAATATATTGTAATTATACATGAAAAATTAATAGAATAATATATAATTCTATTAAATTGTCATGTGTGGATAGGTGTAGGGGTTTAGACAATGAATATAGTGCAATGAACTCAGATACAAGTAAATGAACATATCATATATACATTTTATATTTAGTTGGAAAAAATGATATTGATATATTGTACAATGCATTTTGATAATGAGTATGTCCATATTCACTACTCGATCTTGTTTTATTATTTTTTAATATGTAATTTTTACTCCTATAATTTTTCGTTTAGTCAAAATAAAGATATTAAATATCAAAATATACATTAAATTACATGCAAAAGAAATGTAGCAAGTATTGGATAATTGAAATAGTATGTAGAACATGGGAGTGTGCATCGGTCCAAACCCGGACCATAAGACCGAAATCTCGAATTTGCTAAGACCAGAGACCGGATCGGTTCCTTCCGTCTGGTCCGAGTTTTGACCGGTTGATACCAAAAATAAATTAAAAAATGGAAGATTTTAAAATAATTTTGCAAATTAATTATTATAAAATTAAAATATTTTTCTTTCAAAAAAAAATATTTGAATTAAAAATTATTTTGTGTTGAAAATAAAATATTTAAAGCCTTTTAAATAAGTATATACATAATAAACGTAAATATTATTCCCCATCAAAATCACTTTTATGTACATCCGGTCTCATTCGGTCCAACACAGATTTTTTTCGGGTTTAGACCGGACCGGACAGGACCGGACCGGAAACCCGAATTGGTGAATAAGTAAGACCCCAACTACCACCTTTACAATTAATTTAATCAATTAATTAAAATACCCCAACTATCATCTTTTTAATAGACCCCATACCACTCATAAAATTCGTGTCAAATCAAATGAGACAATTGAAGATAATTGAAGGGAGTATTATTTAAAGTTTTCATGCTTATGAAGCAAATTTTGGTAATATTCCAGCAACTTATCATAATCATAATGATTTTTTGTCATTCTCAAAAGAATTTTTGATTATCATATATATTTTATTTCTTGATGAAATATTTTAGAAATTAAAATAGGATAAATGGAGATTAATAATCCCAACTTTGCGTGATCCGCTCAAAACAATCCCAATTTTCGCATATTTTCTAATATATTTGCTCCTTTATTGCTCAGGACATACCCTTTAATATGGTAACCGGTTATAACAGGTAAATCACCTGTTATAACCGGGTATAACAGAAAATATGCGAAAGTTGAGATTGTTTTGAACGGATCAAGCAAAGTTGGGATTATTAATCTCCATTTATCCTTCTTATTTCTATGACAAAAAAGGTGATTTACCTGTTATAACCGGTTACCATATTAAAGGGTATGTCCTGAGCAACAAAGTGACAAAGTTAGGTATATTAGAAAATATGCGAAAGTTGGGATTGTTTTGAGCGGATCACGCAAAGTTGGAATTATTAATCTCCATTTATTTATTAAAATATTAATGAAGAAACATAAAAAAAAAATATTCTAAGAAATTTTGATTGAAAGTCATAGGTAGCTTTTAAATTTCAAAATATAATATTCTAAGAAAATTTAAACTTTTGTTTTTTATGAAATATTTCAGTAGTTAAAATGTAAAGGAAGAAGTATACAAAAAAAAAAAAATGTAAAGGAAGAAACATTAAAAAGGGTGACGCATGGAATTGTACGTGGCAGATGAAGATAGGTTGAGTTGTAATATTGTGAGGAAGTTCGACGTGGCGTTAATCTAATGTGATGATCAACGCAAAAAAGAATGGAACCGCGCACACCGTAATATTCCATAATTACACCGTGTCTGCGTTAAAAGACTTAAGTCTAAATCTCTTTCAAATAAATAAATAAATAAAAGTCTATATCTAAAATCTAAAGCTCAAAAAAGAGAAAAATTTAAGTCTAAAGTTTTCGTTGATTGTTTGTTGCTGGTAGGTTCTCGAAAGGAAATCCATCTGTCTCCCATGGCGTACGTTGAGAGGGGTAAGTCATGTTTCTCTCGTATTTTTACAATTCAACATTTTATGTCCAAAATTAAATTAATTGTGTTTCGATTTGTAATATAGACATTTGATTTGTGATGCGATTAATTGGGGATTAGGGATGGTGTCTTTTTTCTGTATATCTATTCCCAATCGATGTCGATAGTTTTCCTAGCTTTTGGTTTTGTATTTTGTTCAATTAAATTCTAATAGTTTGAAGTGCTAAAGATATTATGCTTTTAGGGATTGTGTCATTTTGAAGAAATTACCATTTCTGTTCAATTGTGTTTGGATCTCATCGTGCTCGCTGTTATTGCTGATACTATATTGTTATGAGTTTAGGCTGGTTTAGAAATAATATCAACTTTTAATACTTGTTTGATTCTTATGACTTAATTTGATGCCTGGAATTTGGGAATACTACTTGGAAATTAGTTCTTTACACAAAGTTATTATTGTGCTGAAGAAACATTCTGGTGATAAACTGATAATCATAACAATACACCATGTATGTATTCAATATCTGTGAATGATGCCATGGGGAGACGCTGGAATGCGGGAAAGTGTTAGGCTCATGATCACCCATGTGCCCACTTGTGTGGACCCACTCACGGGGCAACCGTGGGCTAGGGCCAATAAATCCACGGGTAATGAGTGTTGACTCGCGTACAACACTTGATGAGCCTCACTCTCTCCCTTAACCATATGGTCTTAGGAGGTTTACCCACCAAGCATTACATACCAGTCCCCAACCCACTAATTTAGTGATGTGAGATCTTCACATGTAACATATTTCGAATAGAAAGGACGCTAATTACTTTCCTTTTTTTTGTTGAGCTTTGGGCGTTTGCTTCATTTGAATGATGTTGATTTTGTTGCCTTAATAATTTGTCAAGTGAGTACATGTGAAGACAGAGATGCTTGAAAGAAATGATGTTGGGCCCCTTCCCCCCTCTTTTGCTTCAAGTATATTTTGATAAGTCTTTTAGATTTGAATATGCATTTTTTTGTTATGCAAGAGATGCTAAAAGGAAAAGACGTTGGCCCCTCCGATCCGTTTAACTTCATGTATTTTGTTCTTTTTGATTGATGTTGATATTTGTGTGTTTATAGATTTTTCAATATCTATTTGCGAGTTCTTAACATTTTACTTGTTGGTGGTGATAGTTTGGCTTAGGTAGTGTTGATATTGAGTTAAGTTAACTTGAGATAGATTTTTAGTCCTAACTTTATATTTAGTTTTAGTAGTTGAGGCCTTGAGGATTTATAGGATTTAGGTTACCAAGATGAATGCTATGGTTGTCGAACCTTCAACAATTTAAGTCACTAGATTTGAATTGTGGGTTAGTCGCAAACCAAGTCGATGGGATAAAGGATCCGGATAATTTTTTTCCAATTGACTGGCATGGAGCTAAAACATGCGGTCATTTAAAATGTAAATGAAATAAAACTGAAAATAGAAGAATGAGAAAATAGAACGAAGAAATGAAAAAAGAAAAAGGAAGAAGAAAACATGGTTAAGAATGGCAAGACAAATTGCAAAAGAAAAGAGCTTCTACTGCTATTTTTATTTATTTTGGCTAGGGAAAAAGGGATTATTGTTTTCTAAATTTTAAAAAATACTCCCTCCGTTCTTATATGTGTGTCCTATTTGAAGATTTCACACATATTAAGATAATGTGAATGTTTGTTGATTGTGGGTATTATTTTATTATAATAGTGGTGTGAATTAATGATTGTATTGGTATTGTGAGAGAGAAAATATAAATTAATTATTATAAATGGGATATTAGAAGACAGAGGGGGATATTTTATTATAATAGTGGTGTGAATTAATGATTGTATTGGTATTATGAGAGAGAAAATATAAATTAATTATTATAAATGGGATATTAGAAGAGAGAGGGGTGAAAAGAGGGTATCAAAACTTTCCATTTTAGGAAATGGGACAAACATATGAAACTACCCGTTATAGTAATGTGGACAATCAAAAAAGAACGGAGGGAGTAACTATTTACTTAAGGGTAATCTAGTAAAACAAGCAAAGGTAAATATTTTAGTACCCAAAACTTAAGAAAAGCAAAAGTTGAAGTAACATACAAGTAGTGCAAGAGGCCCACACCTTTCCCTCACCTCTTATAATGCGTTGCGCCTTATATCTCTGAGGCGCATTTCTGGTCATCTTGGAGCGCCTTCGCTAAAGCGTGCCTCGAGAATGCTTTTTACAACCAACTAAAATAATGGATCCCAAAAATCGGAAACATAATTTTTTTCGATCCCATCTCAAATCTAAGAAATAGTTGATTGTGCTCCTACTCCCGTTTCTTAATCCTAGTGTTTTTGATGGTATGGATAGACTATGTTGAAGATTAAATGTGATGTATGAGAGATTTCAAATAGAGATAGTTGAATAATATTGATGAGAAGTATTTATTACTTGTTCTCTTTAGCTATATGAATATGGAATAATTAGGGAGTGACTCTGAACTACTATTGCTTGCTTGTGTAGAATCATCTATTGGCCACAACTTTTGTGTATTGAAATTTCCCTACTATGTTTCGTCTTGGATGAATGTGTGCGTCCCTGTTTGACTAATTTTGGTTGTAGCCTCACTTGCTTAGGAGTACTTGAGAAACCTAAGAAGACAAGCTATAAGGATTTAGTCTTTAAACTTAACATCAAAAAAACTTGTGATAGGGTTGTTATATTTGGATAAATTTTAGAAGGATGGCATCTTATACTTCGGTGGGTTAGGCGGATTAGTGGCCGATACCCCAGGATTGGATGTTTAGGATCTTGGATATAGTTGATGGAGCGTTGATGGCTAGATTCTAGTTGATGATTTTACGATTCTACGATCCAAAATTAGACGAACAATCCTAATCACGTAGGATGTTAATCATGGTAGGATTGTAAGATTCTACGAAGATCAATAATATGGGTGATATGATCATAATACGATATATGATCCTACGATACAACGATCAAATTCTACAAGAGTAGTCTCAACCATAAAAATATTCTTATATTCAAGCTTTTATTCACATATAAATATACAATAAAATACGTAATCATTGCGATTATGAATATTCATGTACTTACTGATTTCAGTTTACAAAGGATTTTTACAAATATTCGACGAAGTCAAATAAATCTTTATATATAGATTAAAACTTTAAAAATGAACTAATGTGAAAAGATATGATTTAATTACTCTATAGCATATCAAAACATTTTTGTAGGATCTTACGATCCTGAGATCCCATTCTATCGATTTCAATCCTACTCCCTTATCGATTTTATGTAGGATTTCAATTCTAACAACCTTGGGAGCGCTTAAAAGTGGTTAAGTAACCTTTTCTAGGGGTTTTTAACTTGAGTGGCCCCTAACCTTGTAAGGATGCTTATGTCGAAGTAGTTGACGAGTGGGAGTTTGTTCGGTAGGTTGGTACAGTTGCTCGCCTTTCATTGGGACTTTGTTCTGGTTTTCACCTCCATCACAGGTTGTTGGATGAGGTATGATGCTTTGTTTTTTGAAACTTGACATTGAGGCAATGGAAGCCTAAGGTTATCTTAGTTTTAATCCCTTGAAATCATTAGTGAGTGCAGATCCTGTGTGTGATTGATGTAGAGTTGTAGCATGTAGTTCATTGCTGGTTTGGATAGGGGTTATAGCTTGAAGCCTCGGTAACTTATTTTACAAGACTTGTAGAGACTGCTTTTTTTTTAGAGGGGATTAACATTACATGACTCATCAAACCCATAGATCTGTTTAATGGATGGTTGTCAAGGAGATTAAGTTGTGATGAGGCTGGTTGTTTCTCCTGCATGTAGTTGTTGACATTGTCCTTTTGTTAGCTTATGGGAAGATTTTTATGATCTTGCATATCATGAAGCTTTCCATGCATCTAGAATCTTGCTTATCATGAAGATTTTGCTCTATTATTGTTATCTAGATGAGGTTAAGGTTGCGTACATTTGACCCCAAACACCATCAAAAGTTGGAGCCTTAATGGCATTTGGGGTAATGGGATGTTGTACTTTTTGCTCTTTTTAAAAAAAAATCCTTTAATTGCCTTCTCTTCGAGCCTCCTATTGGTTTAAACAATTAACACTTTTCTCTCCCTTGTGCCTCAAAATTTTTCTCTAGTGAAGATCAAACTTATAACTTCTTTTTCTGGCGGTGGTGAAGGAGGATTGCTTTTTGTGATTTTGTTCTGAAAGTAATTATTTAACACTTTCTTATGGTGGGATTGGGCTGGTTGTGGGGGATTAAGAAGCCATTAATGATAGTGATTTTATTTAACCTTGGAACTTAAAAGCATTTTTGGACATGTATTTGTTTGCAACTGCTTATATAGCTTTCCCTTTATAGGTGTTGTGAAATCAAAACGATCACTATGGCGTTTGAAGACTTTCACAGATTACTTCTGGTCTTTTATCAACATCATTGTCGTTTTCTTTACAACAATGTTTTCGGTGAGTATCTTATTAGGTTGCACGTTAACATGCAGTTATTCATGATGTAACTTTTGTGCAATTATCTGGATATGTAATGAACATGTTCTGAGTAACAGATGGAGAAGTCCGATGCTTATAGAAAACAATCCGGGTCCAGCAAGAAATGGGATGGTGGCGGCCCTGGTGGTGGTGGAAGGGGTCCATATGGTGGAGGTCCTCCTGGGCCACCACGCGGCGGACTAGACAACGTTCGTGGACTGAGGGATGTTCGTGGGGCAGATCATAGTAAGATTCGTTAACTCTTCACACACACTAAAATTTCAAGGCTTTTGCTTTAGTTAACTGAAAAATTCTCGTTACAGGTTCGCTTCCTGCTTGTGGTTCCTGCTGCGGCTGAATTAACACTTAAATTCTATTTCAATTTCAAGGCTGTAGTGGTTCTTGTTTCTTTCACCAAAAACGTGCGTTGCTTTCTGTTAAAACTGTATTGTGACATCTTTTGTATACAACTGAGAGTTTTGGCATGAATTGGATATTTGTATATTTGTGGATACGTTAAGCTACATGCCTATGTATGTTATCTCAATATATAAGCAAGTACTATTATGGCGAATAGTTTATTGAATTTCTACTACCATGACTTACAAAACTTGTATTTTATCTTTGCTAAAAAGATAAATACGAAATAATCAGTTGACTGATAAAGAAAAGAAGTCTCAACTTATGACATGGGATACCTGCCATGGGATGGGTATGCCGTATGGATAATAGGAAATGATTAATTCTAATAGGAACACTCATCATCGAGGTAACAACATAAAGATTTATGAAAATAAGTTTTGATACAACAAATTAAAAAAGTTGACAAGAAACAGAAGTGTGTCTCATCTCGCGATCTAGTTTGCACCCTTGTAACTCTGGTTGCATCTTATGACAAGCTTCTTCCTCTTTTTACTTATTTTTGTGTTTTAAAAGCACTTTGGACTATTATTCTTCTATGTTATTATTTATGTCCCACTATAATTATAGACTTTTTATGTCCCACTAAATTATGGGAGTAGTTCACAAAATATGTTCTAACTGGCTCTAAATTTTAACAAGATTAACCCTAATTTAATTATGAGTAGGTATAAATAATTTTTTGATCATGGGCGGTTCTTTGGGCATCCGAGGTAGCCGACCGCCTAGGGCCCCTCGAAATAAGAGGCCCTCAAATATTAAATGGTGCTATTCAGTTCCGGTTCCGAGCAATACTTTTTAAGTGATTTGTTTGTAAACTTTTTTTGTATTTAAAGTATTATAATGTTACAATACATTTTGTCTTGAATTATTTTTCTTGAAGTGAAAAATTTTGAATCTTTTGATATAATAAAGGGCTCCATTTAAAAAAAAAATAGCAAAAATAAATAGGGTCTCTAAAATTTTTACTCCGCCCCTATTTTTGATAACAATCCAAACTATAATAGAAGTATTATTTTGATGATATGGCTATTAAAAGTAGGGGGTGCTACTAGTTTATTAGACAAATGAAGTAAAAGTATATCTCAACTACTTGACGATGATCGAGTTAACTAAAAGGCTCCATGAGCTTCCACACAGCTCCATGAAATTAATTATTCAATAAATTTGTAACCAAAATTGAAAATACCCATTAAGATTTCTTATTGGATTCCTTGCAAAATAGAGTCGTCATCATCATCCTACCCAGTATATCCCGCTCATAGAAGACTATGAGCAGGGTCTGGGGAGGGAAGGACGGCGGCAACTCATATCCGTAAAGGAGAGCACGGCCAAAAGAAGAGTCCCCCGGCTCGAAGAAGATGAAGATACGTACCTGCCATGAGAAATAAAAACAACAAATAATAGACCCAATACACATGTAGAATTAAATAAACGTGAAAAAAAACAAAAATAACAAACAAAACACACAAGGAACTAGGGCACGCAAGAAAGCGCGAAAACCGCTAAAAGATAAAGTCTGAAACCTTGCAAAATAGAGTATAATGGTTTAAAAATTAGTGAAACCTTTTATGAATGACCACATTTTTTTTACCATGTCTTGTACGAGACTGTCTCATGGTAAAACAGATTTAAACAAGCAGGCCAAATTATTTATATTTATGAAAAATTTAATCTAAATTAAATTTAAATTAAATTTTTAATAAATTAAAATTGGGTCAGCTCATATTAAGTCGTCTTATGATGCCTATTATAAAGATGACAATTGTTAATTTCCAACATTTTTATTAGTATGTATGATATGATGTCCATTATAAAATTTAATTATTTGAATTAATATTATTTCCTAAACTAACCTGTCATGTTATCAAAAGAAACAAATTAAACAATATTGTTCTATCTATCAAAGAAAGCTCTAACATGTTGACACTTGGAATTTTCCAAGTCTTTTATTATATTGTATGATATGATTTTATGATTGTATCTATCAAAGAAAGCTCTAACGTGTTGACACTTAGAATTTTTGAAGTCTTTTATTATATTGTATGATATGATTGTATGATATGATATGATTTTCTTATTTGCTCAATTAAGAGAGTATAGTTGGGGTAAATGGGAGGGAAAATGAGAGATTATGAAGGTATATTTGGGAAAAAGATTTTCAAAATAAAAAGTATTCTAAAGTGAACAAACATTTGAAACTACCCGTTATAGTAAAGTGGACAAACATGAAAGAACGGAGGGAGTAATGTCTTTATATATAGTAGTAAACTTTAATTTTTCTATTGTTGCATTAAGATGTAAACTGTTAATAACTTACATTATACTCCCTTTATCCTCTTTGATTTGTATCAAAGAGAAAGATGGTAGTTTTTAGGAATGTGGTAATGAATGACGAGAGAAAATGAATTGTACTGCGTGGATGAAATTAAAAGAAAGTTAAAATATATATATGAGATTAAAAAAAAGTGATGGGTCATCACCCAAAATTAGAAATGATGCAAATTAATTGAGACGAACCAAAATAGAAAATGTTGCAAATTAAATAGGACGGTATATAATATCTATTTTGATTCAATATGATTTTTTTCTATAATTATGAAATTTTTTTTATCTAAATAATTAATAATTATGCTAACAAAAAATTATCAAAACAGTTTACTAGCTATATATATGAAAGTTTTAAAATTATTTTGTGCATTGAACGGGCATTATACTAGTATTTGATTAAGCATTAAATAGATGACTAGATGTCTATTATTTATTTTAAGAAATATTTAGACTTTAAGTATTGATTGATTGTTAATGTGCAATTATGCCGGATCTTAATCAAGTGTAATATTAATAGGTATAATTAGCTTAATGAGCAATAAATAAGACATAATTAAATTATTTTTAACCTAATTTTGTCTACTAATATACTGATTGGTTGTTAGTTGTTACAGACTTACAGTGTAATTTTACCGAACCAAGTACATGATATTATTAGGTAAATTAGCTAAATGAACAATAAATAAGACATATATAATTAAATTTATTTTTAACATAATTTCAACTGCGAATACACTAACTTTTGAATTGGTAACGGTTAAAGTATGTACATTTTAATTTTTGGATCACAAACAATCCAATAAATTAAAAATAGTAGTAGTATTATTTACTTCAAAATTGACTATACATATAAGGAAATTGAAACATGTGTGTAAGATTTTGTGGATTTTCTGCAAAATTAATGATAAAAATTGTCTCTTTAAAGTTGGAAATTTATCAAAATAATTAATTTAGTTAAATATCATGAAGTATATATATATATATATATATATATATATATATATATATATATATATATATATATATATATATATATATATATATATATATATATATATATATATATATATATATATATATATATATATATATATATATATATATATATATATATATATATATATATATATATATATATATATATATATATAGTTTGTGAGATTTCTGTAAACAATTATATGTACTTTTTATACATCAATTACCATGTACATCATGATATATAAAAAATATTTTATATATGATATGATTACAAACCTTTTCTATTAAATTTATTGATAAAAAGAATTTAAACATTCGTAAATTGTACTAGTTTTTATAATAGTTGAAGTTTGAACAATATTAAAGTACAAATTATATATACTTCATAATTATTCCTCTGTCAATAGAGATCACCACATATAACTCATAGGTAAAGGCTATATGAGAGTGCAATAATATTATACTCTCAGTTTTTTATTTCTCTTTTTTATTTATTTTTTTCTGCAAATTTCAATGCAAACATAAAACTCATATAATTTTAAGGAAAAATTGTCGGAAATAATCTGAACTATTGACAAACTGCTGTGAATAATTCGAAGTATTGATTATTTATGAATAATCCCTCCTTTGTAGTATTTTTGCTCGTGGCACCCCCAGTCGAAATTTTACCTACTATAGCAGGTTTTTGCAATTTTCAGCATGTCATCTTCTCCAAGTGATTTCTATAAACTCCATTTACTGGTTTCTCCTCCATCTCCATTATTCTGCATTTTGTCATTGATTTCAATTTTATAGTTACCGTATTTTCTTTGTTCAATTCGCCATCAACGAAAAAGGCTGCTTTTTCATACTTTGCTATTGCAGTTAAATATTTATCTGAAACCCTAATCTCAATTCGGTAATATCATAATTCTCTTTTCGATTCATTATCAATTCATATGCTAAATATTTATCAAATAGTATCAATTTGGTTTTTCCATTTTCGTTCCTTTTTCAACTCATCGTCCAAATTAGAGTTGATTTGCAAAACTATTTATCCGAAAGCCCTAATTTCAATTCGGTAATTTCCCAAGTTCATTTCAATTAATTATCAACATCAGATTCATCTGAAAACCCTAATCTCAATTCGGTGATTTCTTAATTTCCATTTTAAACTCATCATCAACATTAAATTGGGAAAGAAAACTTCATCCCCATAAGCAAAAGATCTCGGTTTCTCTGCGGCATTATCACAAACATGTGGTAGGCAAATTCAAGAATAATGGAGATGGAGGAGAAACCAGTAAATGGAGTTTATAAAAATCATTTGGAGAAGATGACCTGCTGAAAAATGCAAAAACCTGCTACAGCAGGTAAATTTTCAACTGGGGGTGCCATGAGCAAAAACATTACAAAGGTGGGATTATTCATAAATAATCAATAGTTGGGATTATTCACAGCGGTTTGTCAATAGTTCGGATTATTCCTGACAATTTATCCTAATTTTAATTGCGAGTTTCTACAATTCTAAAATCTTGATATTTGGAAATTTTTTATTAAGACGAATCTATCAAGATCCACATGAATATATTTTTAGAAAAATTGTTCAAAATAATCTCAACTATTGTCTATATTTTGTGATTGTTCCCCACTATTGATTATCTAAATAATCCAACCTTTGTATATTTTTGTTGACAACAAACCTTTTCACATTTTAAGTGCCTAATGTAAGTACTTGCTAGTCGTTACACTAGCTTCTTCTTCCTTCTAATACTTTTTCGTTGTTCTACCCTATTCCACTTTGTTGGTAAGTACATAAAATAATAATGTGTCAAAGGGTGCTATTAGCATAAAATATACAAATGTTGGATTATTAATAGATAATCAATAGTAAGGGAGTAATAATAATTACTTATTCCTCTATTCTTTTTACTTACACCAAATACCTTTTTGAGCAGTTAAATGTGTTTGTTGGATCATTTATATTTAGAAGAAACACAAAACTAAAAGTTTTATAAAAATTGATATATTAAAAGTATGTGATATAACAAACGTAATATACCACATGACTATATTTTTTTATCTTATATATTTCTATTAACAAAATGAATTATATAACTAAAAAAAATTATAAATAGTTCAAAAATTAATTTCATCAATTGAAACCAATAAAAAAAAGTACTACTCAAATAGTAGTAGGTTGGTAAGTTCTATAGAGTGAAGCACATTTTCCCACGTCAATAAATCTCAGTACTCGTCCTTACTCCATCAAAATCAACCATCACTACATTTCTGTTCTCCCTAAAATTCTGTTACGAACCCGTGAACACTAAATTAGTTACGCAAAATAATCCTATTTAAAGAAACCATGACTTAATAACAATCAATCATCAATCACTCCTCCAAAAAGGAAACAAAATTAACCCATAACAATGGAGGTAGAAAAGGTCCAAACCATAGCCTTAAGAGGAGACACCATTCCATCGGAATTCATCAGACCAGAGAAAGAACAACCGGCAATCACAACCGTCCATGGATCCGTTCTGCAAGTCCCAACCATTGATTTAGGTGACCCGGATGAACAAAATCTGGTTCATCTTATATCAAAGGCTAGCCAAGATTGGGGTTTATTCCAGATCGTAAATCATGGGATCCCAACACAGGTTATTCAGGATTTGCAGAAAGCTGGTAAAGAATTCTTTGAATTGAGTCAAGAAGAGAAGGATGTTTATGGGAAACCTCCTGGGTATGAAGGTCCTGAAGGTTATAGTACTAATTTGGGTAAACATTCTGATGTTGTTAGGCCTTGGGTTGATCATTTGTTTCATATTATTTGGCCACCTTCTTCTATTAATTACCGGTTTTGGCCTAACAATCCTCCCTCTTATAGGTATGCATGTCTATTTTTGTTTTTACCACTTTCCTTTTGTTCTTTTCTGATAGTAGAAACTAAGAGTTTGGATTCATTACCATAATTATTTTCGATGAAATTTATCATTAAATATTGATATCAGTGTTGTGTGATTCACTAATTTTTTCGAAAATCATGAATAGAGAAAAATGAAATATAGTCGGTTTTGGACTTTCTACGGATAGAGAGTACATCTTTTTTGGTTAATTATTATTGGTATTAAACATGAATAAAGGTTGAATCTAATTTATGATCGTGCTTGTTCTATTTGAAAAAGTTGGTATTATGTGGTAATGGATAGTTAATAATATATTTGCCGATAACAACTTCATTACATTAAGAATGATATAATTTAACACCTGATTTAATAGTGAGGTTCAAAACAGATCCGATGATCAGATATTCACCTAATTTTGTAATGGAATCCAATTTGATCAGAAATAAAAAATGATTTACAATTATGTAAAAATCAATATAGACACAAGATCCAATTTTAAACTGTCCCGAAACACCTAATTCAACTCAACCCGATAAATGACAAAAATAAACACTTAGCTATACATACATGTGAAGAAAATAAACAAAATAATTCACTATCGTTCTCATTATTTAATACCGATAACCAAAGAAGCTGATAGTAATTATTTTTATAGAATGGTATGGTTTGTAGTTTTGTGTGATGTTGCTAAGTGCTAACACTAAGAGTAAAAAATGTGTTGTAGAGAGGCAAATGAAGAGTATGCAAAGTACTTAAGAGGAGTAACAGAAAAGCTGATGAAATGTTGGTCAAAGGGATTAGGGTTAGAAGAAGAGGAGATGAAAGAGGCAGGGGGTGGTGAGGAAATGGTGTATCTGGCAAAGATCAATTACTATCCACCATGCCCATGTCCAGAATTAACACTAGGAGTGCCTGCTCATACTGATTTAAGCTTGTTAACAATACTTGTCCCAAATGATGTACCTGGTCTTCAAGTTTGTAGGGATGGTTTGTGGTACAATGTCGACTATATTCCTAATGCTCTCATCATTCACATTGGTGACCAACTTGAGGTACTTTTCTTATTCTTTGTCATTTTTTTTTGTTTAATTTTCTACCCTCTTTTCATTGTATTTATTTCCATTATTGTGTGTGATTTTAACATGAGTTATGTATGAGATAATAGACACTTACATTCATTTTCACATCTATTTCAAAACATTGTAATTAGTTTATTTTGATTTGTGATTAACAGGTGCTAAGCAATGGAAAATACAAGGCAGTACTGCATAGAACCACTGTAAACAAAGAGAAGACACGGATGTCATGGCCCGTTTTCATCGAACCCCCATCACAACACGAACTGGGCCCTATTCCAAAGCTCATTAATGAAGAGAATCCGCCCAAATACAAAACTAAAAAGTTTGTTGATTACAAATATTGCAAGCTCAACAAGCTCCCACAGTGATTGATTTACTACTTATATTACATTTAGTTCCATTATAATTATATTTACCTAAAACTAGTAAAACACATCTTAGATTCATTTGTATGACAATTTTATCATTTCGATTTCGGATAATGTTGTGATGTGGGTATGACTTACTCTTATGAATGGTTTTCCTAATACAAGGTAACTAGTTTATAATAGAAGCAATGTTTGTGTTTCAATTTAACGGTCCGTTTAGTAAATAGTGATAAACGGTGGTAATAGGAATGAAAAACTAATATGATTTTGGTTGAAAAAGCTGTTGGCTACTTTTATGGTCATGCTTCTTCAACTTCAATCATCTCATTTTCTTCATAATCAATCCAATGGAGTACTATTAGGAGATATGGTATTAGGTGGTGATGGATTTCTGTAAACAAAAAAACTTTTTTGTGATCAAAGTTTCATTACCATGGGAATGATTTTGGAACTTTTGATAAAATTTTATATTATAAACCATTCTCATTACCTCTATTTGATACCACTAACCAAACGAACCGTAAATGTCACGCAGTGAAATGTGGAGCCGAGGAAGACCTAAGAAAACGTGGGTTAAGAAAAATAAGAACGACATGAGTGAAGCACCACTCCAATGATTAAATTTTATAAATAAACTATATTCTAATGTAATTGGATTTAATCTATATAATTAAAAACTCTAAAATATTAAAATTACCCAATTCTCATGTGAACGATGATTACTACTCAATGATAAATCATCATAATAATCATAATCATAAATCATAATAAATAATAATAATAATACTAATAATTTTGTTGTATAGTAGCAAAAAGACAGTTTTATGGGGAGCTTGACATTTGTCTTTTTTTAATTGGACGGTAATAATGAAATCCTACTTTGTATCTTTATTCTTACTATTTAGAAATTTGTAATTTATATAAAACTTATGCATTAATAGATGTAATAAATCACAATTATTTACATTATTAAATTTAAAATATAAAGAACAATATATATTGTCTAATACATATATATATATATATATATATATATTATATATATATATATATATATATATATATATATATATATATATATATATATATAATATATATATATATATATATATATATATATATATATATATATATATATATATATATATATATATATATATATATATATAATATATATGAGATATATATATATATATATATATAGATCTAATATAATATATATAATATATATATAGTTACTATATATATATATATTTATAGATATATATATATATATATCATATATATATCTATATATATATATATATATATATATATATAGATATATATATATATACTATATATATATATATATATATATATATATATATATAATATATATATATATATATAATATATATTCTCTGATAAAAATACTGAAATTACACTACAAAGGAAATTATACTGCAGATAAATTACATTTATTTCATTGTAATTGTTTCTGCGAAGAAACTTGAGTTGATGTTACTGCTTGAATTCACCTGAAGAGGTAGTAATGAAGGAGCTGAATTGCCTTGTTGTAGATATTGTGCGGTTTCGTCTGTAGCTTTTACCTGCACACAAGTTAGCCTAACCCGGGATGTGATCTCCCGGAAGGGCACTCCGACGCTCAAGTCAGTAAACAGAAATAATAATATGACCGACAAATGAAAAGTAGAGATTCGGGATTATAAAGGTTGTGAAGGATGATGATTTCAGATGAATAGGGAGATCACTGGATTTGGGTATGAGTGTAGTGCAATGAGTTTGTATGAGGTTACTAGGTTAGATGATAAATAAATCAGAAGTTCCCCTTTTTATATTTGAAGGGTGAGTATTTTTAGGAGATAGTGGGATAATGGGATAATGGGAGATCATGGGATGGTGGCGGCTATTTTTAGAATGTTGGCAGTTATTTACTTGGAGACCAAGCAAGGCAGTTTAAGGAATCAGGAAGTCAAGGTCAACAAATAATAAGGAGGGTACGAAGGTCATTAATGCTAACAAATTAGTTAATTAAATAATAACATAAATAAATATTACCATAACATTTAGCCCCACGCACGAAGGAAAATCTAGAGCCCCGATAACGCGAAATATATTGCTTTGTGCGGAACTGTAGATTAAGAAAAGAGAAGCCCCAAGCATTCATTCATGCCGCGACATCTGGACTAACATACCGCGGCTTTTGTTTAAAACCAATACTTAGAAAAATCTGGACCTAGGACCCCTTATGAAGAGTCCGTATCATCCATGCCGCGGTGTAATGTCCAAAAAACCAACCTTGAAGGAATACAATGACCTGAATTCATATACAGAATCCGTTTTACTGATATCGCGACTTCTGTTGATAAACCCTTCCGCGGCTTAGCATCAAGTTTACTTAGTATTTCCATACTTAGAAAAAATTTCATTTTCATGATCATAAAAGGAGTCCGTATGATCGACTTCACGACTATGTTTTTCCCTTTCCTTTTCCTTTTCTTTTTTCCTTTTTTTTTTTTTTTTTTTTTATATATATCGCAATACATACCGCGGAAAAACCATGGATACTATATGCCGCGGATTTACGTCAAAGGCGACAGAGGACGCGGATTATACTTAGAATGTTCATCTCCAAAAACCCAAATAATCCATGCTACCCTATGAGTCCGACTTATCGATGTCGCGACATAGGAGACCTTCATATGAGCAATTTTAACTTAGACAATTTTGCTTGGAAGAAGTCTAGCTGGGAGTCCGTATTATCTATCCCACGGAATACTAAAATTTTCTTCTGTGTAATGAAGCCGCGGTATAGGAGAAGGTTGTAGATGTCGTGACTTGCATGATTTTCAAAATACTTAGAAAATTTTTCATATGGGAGCCCCCCTTTGGGAGTACGACTTATAGACTTCACGACCAGACGAAGTTTTGTATTTCTCTGAGAATGTCACGACATAAAAAGATGCTGAACCCCTTCTGATGTCGTGGAATATTTTTGACTTAGAATATTTTTCACCCTGGACACCTATATTGGAGTCCGTCTTATCGATATCACGACACATATGATTTTAGCCAAAGTTCCCGAGGATCCGTCTTATCCATTTCTCAGATGAAGCTCTACCCATGATGACGCGGTGTGAGATTGTCTTTTATCCTCAATGTACCGCGGTATAGTAAGATAGTTGACCATAACTTAACCAAATGTTTAAAATTAAGGCCCTCAAGGGGGGTCCGTCTTATTGACCTCACGACAATGACATGATTCCCCTGAGATATTCTGTCATTTGAATATCGCGACATATGATGACAAATGAACATGTCCCTCTCAATACTTAAACAAATTCTTACCACTTGCTCCTTATCAGGAGTCCGTATGATGGATATCACGGCAAATGTCGTCACATAGATGAGTCGGACTCGAAAATGGAAACTTTCCTTTGGATACTTAGAATATTTTTGCATTTTTCATATACATTAGTGGGTCCGTATCATCGACTTTACGGAAGACATCTTCCATACTTAGAATATTTTTGGAAAAAGACACCAATTATAGAGTCCGTCTTATCGACCCTACGGACACCCCTAAATAATTGGACAAAAGTCCCACAAGAAAGTCTGAAGAGTCTGTATTATCCATACTACGGCCTGATCCCACCATTGTCTCCATACTTAGACAAATTCCCATTTTCTGTCTTCACAAAGGAGTCCGACTTATCGACTTCACGACACCTTTAGAAAGAAAAATGTCGCGGCATGCGTTATTTGACTTCTAATTAATTGAATATTGTGAAAATACCCTTCCTAAAAAAGGTAGTTGAGCAATAAATGTTTCCATAAATAGCAAGACTTAGAAAAATTTCTCTCACCAAACTTCATTTGCACTTTCTTAAATTATTTCTTAGTGAGAGAAAGTAGAGAGAGAGACTCTGAGAATTCTTCAAACTTCTCCAAATTTTTGAGAAAATTCATCAAAGATCTTCAAACTCCTTGTCAGATCTTCAAAGTTCTGACATAAATCTTCAAACTTCTGACAAAAATCTTCAAGATCTTCAAAGGTATTCAAACTTGATCTTGAAATTACTTGAATATCTTCAAACTGTTCATGTGTTGTTCATCATAACTTGTATTTGTTCATAAGGACTTGAATATATATATGAACTTAACTTTAATCTTTGACAAATATCAACTGTTAATTTATTTTGATTATGGCTGACAATAAATCCGCGACTAACAATGACATTAACACTTTGGACAAAAGATTTCCCCCTTTAGCCCCATGTGACCAAGTAATAACCGCTGAAGTTCCTCAAAGTGACTCAGATGAAAGTAGTGAAATAAAGATTACCCCTCACTTTGAATCAATAAAGACTGGGGAGTCATCTGTTTCCCCTATATATGTCGCGGACAAACCACAAGTCGCGCCATGGGAAGTGAGCGTAGCTTTTTTTCCCAACTACTTGCCAAGAATAAATCCTGATTTAGAGGGGTTATTGCTTGTAGATACCGGAGTAATGGAGGGATCAAGCGAATCCACTAGCAGGGAAAGCGCGGTGCGTCCTCCACCACCATTCTACATCCCAAATGGGGGCCCTCTGAATTATTTTGTTGACGTGACAACAAAGGAAAATTTGGAGAAGCGCAGGGAAGACATAATGCAAAAGTTTGGAATCCCTGATGATTTTAACTTATTGGTGCCGGGGAACTATGATACTGCTAGGTTTCCCCCACCCCACTGTATAGCGGTTTATTTACCGGCTTTTGAGTTAGGACTTAGATTTCCCTTACACCCGTTTTGTAGAGAGGTGTTAGAATTGTTAGATGTCTCGGTACCAGAGTTGTACCCTAATGCTTGGGGTTGCATAGTTGCATTTTTAATTCTATGCAAAGTTTTGGGAATTCCCCCTACCCTCACAGCCTTCAGACACATATTTAGGGCAAGGTTGTGCAATTCACAGCAGCATGGCTGTGGGTGGATAAGTTTTACACACCGTCGCGGACTGAAGATAGTCCACGGCTTACCCGACAATCAAAGAAATTATAGGACTAAGTTTGCCTACCTTTATTATTCCAAGGAATGGAATATTAAGACCAAGTTTGAGATCAGCCCAAAGATCTCATCTTTCAATAATAGTGTACCGCGGTGTTCTGAACTAGACGCCGTAATCATTGAGTATGCCAAGATGGACGTTAAGTTGGACAAGAAGCCATTCAATGTACAACTCAATTGGATCCCGTCCCCAATTGACTTAGCAAATGAAGATTTGCTATCAGCATTTCAGATCAGCCTGTCAATTGATAGGAGTAAGAGCACTTTTTCTCGAATATGTGTTAAGTATGTATACTTGTTTGCTGATGACTTAGTTATTTTTGCAGGAGTCGCGAAAGAGAATTTGAAGAAGAAATATCCCGATCTCATGAAGAAGTTTTCCATGATGAGGTTTGCTAAAGGCCCTGCCCAAAGGCCAGCAGATAGGCCTTTGCCAGATACTCCAAAGGTAATTTAAAAACTTAATCATTTGAAATTCATCATGCCCATTTTCATATCTGACGATGTTTGCTTGCAGGACTCCATGTCCACGACACAGGGATTGGATGACGTCCCTACAGAAGCTGAAGCGCGAAAGCTTCTAGAAGACAGGAAGAAATTTCATATTCCTGATGAGAGTAAGAGGGTTTACCCCTCTGCCAAGACTGATAAAGCCGCGGGTAAGACTGTGGCTGCTGAGAAGGAGGAGAAAAAGAAAAAGAGGAAAAGGGTTTCCTCGGAGGACAGTGCTGCTAAGGAGGTAACCGCGGAGGTCGTCAAGACGGCGGTGCCCCTTATAATAAAATCTACTGGGGGAGAAACATCTGCTCCCAAGAAAAAACATGCCTCAGGTAAAGGCAAAGAAAAAATGGAAGAGATTGACCGAGTTGAAGAGTCGGTCCCTGAGATTTCTTACAACAGGAGGGAGGTGGTACCATTTAACCCCACAACCCCCTTCGATGAGCTGAGCCACAAGGCCATGGTAACAAGGTTCAACAGAGCCTCGGCTCAATTGGTCAGCCAAGTCGATGTGGGCAAGTTGGACGAAGTGCCTCCTTCGGACAGGATCCGACAATTGCAATCCTCTGCTGCTGAGGTACATAAATTGGATTTTATTTAAGTTTATCTTCATGAACATCTCTAACATTCTTCTTTCAACAGGTGTTTTTGCGTCTTTCTTATGAGTTAGGCACCTTTCGCCAAACCGCGGCTGAAAGGGAAACCATGGAAGCTCTGACTGCTCGGTGTGATGAGCAGAATGAAGAGCTTCAAAAGCTAAGGGAAGAGTTAGGCGAACTTCCAGGCCTAAAGGAAAAGGTGGCGAGAGTCGATGAACTGAAGTCGCGTCTCTCTGGTATTCAACAATGGAAGGAGGGGACATTAAAGCAACTAGAGAGCTCAATTGGCAATATGGATAAGGCCACCTCCCTAACCGCGACTCTTCAACATGGGGTTGGAGATCTGGTAGAAGCTTACAACAAGTTCGACTGCCAGACTCAATTCCTTACAAAGCAAGTAGAAGAAGATGTTGCCAAATTTAACAAGTTGTTGGAGGTGGCCAAAATTCATAAACTTCGTTCTGAAAGGCATGCTAGGGCTGTTCGCGACTGGTTCGCTTCCGATGATGAGGAGGCAGGGATCTTCTAGGACCGTTTAACTCAGGAGATGATGGAGTCCAGCGCCATGATCAGCTTTGAGCAATTTAGATTGGCTGCCGCGGACCTTGGGTTGGACTATGAAGCACTTAAGGAGAAGGCAATAGAGAAGAAAGATGATGCCTTAGTCAACCTTCAGGAGGATCTTGAAAAAGAGTCCGCGGTACTAACAGATGCTGAATGGGACGCCAGAGAAAAAGATGAATGGTCGAAGAAGGTTACTGCTGAAGCTGAGGAGAACGCCCTTAGCACAGACTTGGAAAAGTTGTCTCTCTCTCCTTCCCCTTTACCAGAGATTCCGCGCAACCTGGCTGTGTCAGACATCGAGAATCTAAGCCTCGACCTATCCAATCTGTTGATTGATGAAGGGAAAAATTTGCAGGATCTGCATAAAGGTCTTTCCGAGCTTGAAGTTGAATTCTTCGATGTTGAAGAATTTATAAATTTCGACCAAGAGGCTGAGGATCAACATGAAGAAGCCGAAGGTGGCGCGGATCCAGATGCTTTTGTTAATGATCTTTGATGTAATTCTTGATAAATTTTTATGATGAATGTAATTTTGATACTTCTCCAAAGTCCGCATATGTCGCGGCAACCAACATTTCTTCAAAAGTCCGCATGTGTCGCGGCAATCAACATTTGTATTTGTGAATATTTTTGCTGTATATATTTTGCCGTAAATATTATGATCCTTTTTGTGCTTTAGCATTTTGATTATTGATTATTTCCAAATATTACGATATATTTCGCGACAGCAGCTTGAGACTAGGTTTTCTGAGCCCCATACTTAGGATTATTTTGAAATAGAGGACTTTCTTAACGAGTCCGACTTATCGATGCGACGACCAGTTGATCATACCCTTTTTAACTTAGAAAATATTTGTTTAAGGAGCCTCATTACCTGGTCCGTCTTATCGATATGACGGCTCGTTGACGATTCTGGTACTTGGAAAATATTTTCCAATACTTAGAAAATTTCAAAGTAAGGAACCCCTTAGTTGGGGTCCGACTTATCGATATGACGACATCACGCATGTCTGATGAAAACACTTAGAATAATTTTGATATGGGACCCCTTTTTCAGGGTCCGACTCATCGACTTTACGGATTAGCCTCAATTATGATTTAGAATTTAAGGCAATGTGCAAAATGACCTATTTACCATGTACGTCTGGTAATTATATCGTAACATCAAGTACGTCTGATGTCTCGGAAATTGTAAGATCAATGACTTAGAATAGATATTTGTGATCAATAACCAGAATAAAATAGATAAATGTTAAGAGAATACAAATTGTTACGAATTGAGACATTCGGAATGTCTAGATTATTAGGAACATAAGGAGTATTACAATGGTGTCGCGGAAAATAGTGATTGATGATGACTGGTGAGATAGATTATTATAGCCCTTTGCATATTGGCTTAAATGAAGAACTTTTTCAAGTGATCTCCATTCCACGGCCGTTGGAGCTTTTTCCCTCTCATGTCTTCTAACTCGAATGTGCCAGGTACCACGATACGGATTATTTTGAATGGACCGTCCCAGTTAGCCCCAAGTTTACCTTTTTCCACGATTTTACCCGTAGCTTCAACCTTACGTAGCACAAAGTCGCCTTCCTTTAATGCCCTCGTCTTGACATGGCGATTGAAAAGCCGCGTCATGCGTTGCTTTTGAGCTATAGACCTTAGCAATGCGTTTCCCCTCGTTTCAGGAAGCAAGTCAAGGTTCACCCTTTTTGCCTCAACATTGTCATCATAATTGTAGAATGTGATTCGTGTTGAAGGCATTCCTACTTCAACAGGTAATACGGCTTCCGACCCGTATACTAGAGAAAATGGAGTGTGACCGGTTGCTTCTTTAACGGTTGTGCGACTGGCCCATAATACCCCGGGTAACTCCTCATCCCAAGTACCTTTGGCTCCCTCTATCTTCTTTTTTATGCCATTCAGGATCTCCTTATTCGCGGACTCGACTTGGCCATTAGTCTGAGGTCTGGAAACGGAACTAAAGCGGATTTGAATGTCGAACTTATTGCAATATTCCACGGTATGCTTACTGATGAATTGCCTTCCATTGTCCGTGATTATGACTCTTGGTATGCCATATCTTGTAATAATATTTCGCCATATGAATTGGCATACCTGTTTATCCGTGATAGTGCTTAAAGCCTCGGCTTCGACATATTTTGTGAAATAGTCGATAGCCACAATAACAAACTTTTTCTGTCCTTTGGCGGGGGGAAGGGTCCGAGGAGGTCCATCCCCCATTTGTCAAAGGGTAGAGCAGCTTGGATACTAGATAGATAGTTGGAAGGCTTCCTATCTATCTTGGAGAAATATTGGCATTTTTCGCACCGTTTGATCACGTTCTCCGCATCTTGCCTCAAGGATGGCCAAAAGTAACCGCTTCTTAGAATTTTGTTTATCACTGTCCGCGTTCCCTGATGAATACCGCAGCCTCCTTCATGTATTTCGCGGATTATGTAGTTCCCTTCTTCCGGTGTTACACACTTTAGCAATGGTTGGGTATAAGACTTTTTATACAAGGTGCCTTCGTATACCTCAAACCATTTTGCCTTCTTCTTTATTACCGCGGCCTGGGTAGGATCTTTAGGTGTAACGTTATTCTGCAAGTATTGGATGTAAGGATCCATCCAAGACTCGGATCTGTCTACCGGATACACCATAAGATTGATGCTGGGATTAGGCAGTACTTCCCACACAATATCTCTAGCCGCGGTTGTTTCAGCCGAACTGGCGAGTCTTGCGAGGGAGTCTGCCTGTGCATTCTTGGACCGAGGGATATGAGACAAGGTAAACTTCTCGAACTTGGTGATGAAATCTTTGACTTGGAGCAAATACATTTTCATGCTTTCATCCTTGGCTTCAAATTCACCATTTACTTGTCCCACAATAAGCTGGGAGTCCGAGTAAGTAGACAAGACTTTAGCCCCGGCTTCATAGCATATCTTTAGCCCCAGCAGGAGTGCCTCGTATTCGGCTTCATTGTTTGAAGCCGCGAATTCAAACCGAACAGCTCTTTCCATGCGGGCTCCAGCAGAGGAGATAATAAGGAGTCCTGCCCCACTTGCAATTTTGGTGGAAGAGCCGTCCACATACAACTTCCATTCCTTATTGGGATCCGGAGCAGTAGGAATGGTAGTTTCGGCGATAAAATCAGCCAAGGCTTGGGCTTTAATGGCTGTCCGCGGTTCATATTCTATTCCAAAATCGGCCAGTTGATTCGCCCAATCAGTGATACGACTGGATTGATTTCTCCCTTCTAAGATCTTCTTCAAGGGTTGATTGGATCTGACAATAACTTGATGTGATTGGAAGTAGGGTTTCAATTTTCGACTCGCCATCACAACAGCATACAAGACCTTCTCTGATTCCGTATAATTTTTCTCTGAGCCGCGATATGCATGACTTACATAATAGACGGGGAGCTGGACTTTTTCCCTTTCCGCGATCAGTACCCCCGAGAGAGAATATTCGGAGACGGCAACATATAATACCAAAGTCTCTCAGTCAAGGGGCGAAACTAATTTAGGAAGGGAGGCCAAGTATTCCTTGATTTGATTGAAGGAGTCCTCGGCTTCTTCTGTCCACTCAAACCGCGTCTGTTTCAGCGTTTTGAAAAAGTGGGAGCACTTGTCGGCTGACTTAGACATGAATCTGCTTAATGCCGCGATACATCCGGTCAATCTTTGTACTTCCTTGACCGAGGTGGGAGACTTCATATCCATTATGGCTTTGATTTTGTCAGGGTTAGCCTCGATTCCCCTTTCATCTACCAGGAAACCGAGACATTTGCCCCCAGTGACCCCGAACACACATTTTTCGGGGTTAAGCCTCATCTGATGTTGGCGTAGAGTGAGGAATGTTTCTCTTAGGTCCGCGGCATGATCTTTTGCTTGTTTGCTTTTTGCGATCATATCATCCACGTACACTTCCAGATTGCGGCCTATCTGGTCTTTGAAGACTTTGTTCACCATTCTTTGGTAGGTTGCTCCCGCGTTCTTTAAGCCAAAGGGCATTACCTTATAACAATATACCCCGGCATTGGTGATGAAGGCCGTATGAGGCTGATCTTCACGTGCCAGAGGGATTTGATGATATCCCGCGTTGGCGTCCATGAAGCTCAATAAGGCGTGGCCGGCCGTAGAGTCCACTAAACGATCTATCTTAGGCAGGGGATAGTCGTCTTTTGGACAAGCTTTGTTGAGATCGGTGAAGTCCACGCACATACGCCATTTCCCATTCGGCTTTTTGACGAGGACAACGTTGGATAACCAATCCGTGTATTTGCATTCCCGGATGAACCCAGCCTTGAGTAGTTTAGCCACCTCCTCTTTCGCGGCTTCTATTCTCTCTTTTCCTTGGTGACGCAACTTCTGCTTCACCGGCTTATATCCCTCTTTGATGTCAAGTTTGTGGCACATGACATCAGTTGGGATACCCGGCATCTCTTCAACCGAATAAGCGAAGATATCGCGGAACTCAGCGATAGTAGCTAAGACGTCGCGTCTCTCGGCTTCGGGAAGGTTTTTGCCGATTTTCACCTTTTTTCCTTCAAACACGTCGACCTCTTCGTGCTGCTCCGAGGGTCGTGGCTTAGAAGGGGCGTTGGTATCCTCCGTGTAAACGGTCATTACGGAGGAAGGCTTAGGTCTTTCCCTTTTGGAAGGGATGGCCACGATCGGCTCTTGTTTGAGTGTGTTGATAAGGCATTTACGAGCCGTGACTTGATCCCCTTTTAGCACACCCACTTGACCGTCATCCGTCTCAAACTGAAGAAGCAGCTGATGCGGGAGAATCGCGGCTTTCAGCTTGTTGATGAGAGGGAGCCCCATTATAGCATTGTAGGGGAATTTTAAGTCGACCATCGTGAATCGGATGGGCATTGATCTGCAGCTATCTTTCTCCCCTACGCGAACTGGGAGGATTATGGTGCCAAGAGGTTGGACTTGGTTTCCACCAAATCCTATCAGCGGCTTATCCAGCGGCTGCAAATGCTTTTCTTCGAATTTCATCTGTCGAAGGCATTCCATGGTGATGAGGTCGGCGGTGCTGCCGGTGTCGACCAAAACTCGTTTGACCCTCATTTGTCCAATCTTCATCGAGACGACCAATGGATCGGAATGGGGTTGATGAAGTTGTTGAGATGCAGCGGCATCGAATTTCATAAGGGGACCGGGCGAGGTAGTTTTTGGTGGTCCCTTCAGCAACGTGTGGACGCTGTCCTTTGCAGCACGGACAGTAGGATACTCTTCGGAATAGCCCCCACAAATGAGGTGAATAGTTCCTTGGGTGTTGGAACTCTCCCTCTTAGCATCTTCTCTTCTGGGGGATCCTTTTCTTTGACGCCAGCTGCGCCCTTCCCTTTCGTTCCTGTTGTCCTTCTTAACAACATACCGTTCCAATTTGCCTTTGTCGGCCAATTGGTATAATACTCGCTTTAGTTCGCGGCATTGGCCCAAGGTATGGCCGTGTTCCTTATGGTAGTCACACCATAAATTGAAGTTTCGTCTATCAGAGGGAGTATTAGTAGGACGTGGCTCCGGTAGATCATCTCTGATAGCGAAGAAGATGTCGCGACGATTTAAGTTGAATAGGGGATCGTTGCCACGATCCAACAAATTACGCGTTTTCGGACCCTCTTCCGCGGAATACACCTGCCTTGAACGAGGAGGTCCCATGTCAGAGGGATCGAGGCGTCGCGTCTGCTGGCCCCTATCCCTCGTTGGGGCGTAGTCTTCTCTGTTTTTGGAAGGAGGTCGCGGAGGTAGTTGGTCTTTCCTTTCCGTCCTCCTCTTCTTTGGATCTTGGCCTGGCATATGTCCGAGGCCGTAATATAACTCTGACATTGCTTCATGGCCTCGGCGTATGTTTTCACCTGGCTTTCCACTAATTGAAACTTCAATTTTTGAGCCCGCATTCCGTTTATGAGGGCACTTAGGGCGACGGACTCCTCTAATTCGGTGACCTCCAACACCGCTTCATGGAATTTCTTAATATAGGAGGATATTGACTCCCCCTCCTGCTGGGTAATACTGAGCAGGTGGAAGTTTGATTTCTCCTGTCGTCGAGAGGCGACGAAGTGGCAAAGGAACTTGTCTTCAAGTTGAGCGAAGGTACGTATACTTCCAACGGGAAGTGAAGTGTACCACGTCAGCGCAACTCCAGACAAAGTGATGGGGAAGTATTTGCATAATAAGGCTGATTCCGCGGTATATAAGAGCATCAAGTTTTTATAAGCCATAATATGTTCTTCTGGGCAAGAGGTACCGTCAAAGGTTGTCATATTAGGCACATTGATCTTTGCGGGATTCGGAGTCGCCAGTACTTCCGCGGCAAGGGGGGAGTTGATTTGAATGGAGGTTTCTGGTTGGACCCGAGGTGACTCCTCGGTAGGCTTTCCTTTCAGATCCTGGTAGTGGCTGGATCCGGTATATGAAGATCTTCGTCGTTCTTCGCGCTTCTTGTCAATAAGCGTTTGAACAGGATTTGACCTTTGCCGCTTCTTCTGGAGGAAGGAGCGGGCGTCGTGAGATGCGGTTTGTCTCTCGTCTTGAGAGGCGTTTTTAGATCTCACTTCCCGTGAGTCACCCCTGGTGCGGCTTTCATGGGTGCGTGACATTTCACGTCTTCTTTTGTTTCTCCGGCTGGAGCGAGAACTCCCTGTGTTTCCACTTTGGGATCCTTGAGGTGTTGGTTGAGGTTGTGGATTGATTCGCTCTTGTAAATGTTTAATTTGATTTACCATCTCATCAACGGTCTGTTGTTGGACCGGAGTCTGGGTGATGACGTTACGCAGCTGTTCAGCGAAAGCTGCGGTAAGATTTTGTGCAAGTAAGTCCAGATCACGACGGGTCACGGCCTGGTTGTTGGCCTGACCTGCCGAGGTATCTGTGTCAGTACTTTGCACGGTAGCGGTTTGAGTAGTATTCTTTTTGGGAGCCATGACCTTTTGATCGAATCCCCACAGACGGCGCCAAACTGTTTCTGCGAAGAAACTTGAGTTGATGTTACTGCTTGAATTCACCTGAAGAGGTAGTAATGAAGGAGCTGAATCGCCTTGTTGTAGATATTGTGCGGTTTCGTCTGTAGCTTTTACCTGCACACAAGTTAGCCTAACCCGGGATGTGATCTCCCGGAAGGGCACTCCGACGCTCAAGTCAGTAAACAGAAATAATAATATGACCGACAAATGAAAAGTAGAGATTCGGGATTATAAAGGTTGTGAAGGATGATGATTTCAGATGAATAGGGAGATCACTGGATTTGGGTATGAGTGTAGTGCAATGAGTTTGTATGAGGTTACTAGGTTAGATGATAAATAAATCAGAAGTTCCCCTTTTTATATTTGAAGGGTGAGTATTTTTAGGAGATAGTGGGATAATGGGATAATGGGAGATCATGGGATGGTGGCGGCTATTTTTAGAATGTTGGCAGTTATTTACTTGGAGACCAAGCAAGGCAGTTTAAGGAATCAGGAAGTCAAGGTCAACAAATAATAAGGAGGGTACGAAGGTCATTAATGCTAACAAATTAGTTAATTAAATAATAACATAAATAAATATTACCATAACAGTAATTAATATTACACTATATATAACATGCAGAATTACATTGAGTATAAAAATCAATTGCAACATATTTGCCCTTTTTCCAACAATTTTTCTTTAAAACTGAAATGACCTAAAATCTGCCGTTTAAATTGTTAGACTACCATAATTTTCGTTTTTTCCAACAATTTTACGCCATCGTTTCTAGAGTAACTAGCAGTAAATGACTAATAATTTTAATATGCGACAAGAATAGTGACATATGTCATCGTACTGAGAATGGCGTGTATAGAGAAGTATTTCAAAACCTATAACTCTTTATTAACAAGAGTTTTATTAATCTATAATTTCATTAAAATATTGACGTATTTAAAAATCCATGTATTGCACGGGGTTCTATACTAGTATTAGTATTTTATGGGTCAAATACGTAAAGAAAACTAATCTATACTAATTTCAAGTTCTCGGCTTATCAATTAATTAGCTAATTAGTACTCCAAGTCTCATACTCTCACTATATTGATAAGGTAAACAATGATAATTAATTCATATATTTTATAAACATTTTTGCAATTAAATCCAATCCATAATTGAGATATATCTCCCTATACTTACTATCGTGAATTCGTCATAATAGACGTAAAAACTTCATATAAAACCCTATATATATATATATATTATATATATATATATATATATATATATATATATATATATATATATATATATATATATTATCTCTATATATATATATATATTATATAGTCTAATATATATATATATATATATATCTATATCTATATATATAGATATATATACTATATATATATATATATATATATTATATATATAATATGATTTAATCCGTAATATCTTTGATTAAGCTAATCAAAAACTTATGGAAACTAGAAATTACTAAACGTTGAATCGAGATGATTTAAACAAGATCTCATATGGCTATATCATATAATTTATAGATTACCGACCATATGAAAATCAATTTGCTTAATGAATAGTATCGAAGTCAACATAGGTGGAAGTAAAAAAATAGAAAAGTACAACATTTTTCTGCACGTAATATATACTCCTTTGTTCCTTTTTGTTTTTTCCACTTTAAGTTTGTCCGTTTTTAAAAAGAGATATTTAAATTAGATTTTTATAATATGTAATTTTTATAATTTTTTATGATACATACTTAGGGATATTAAGGTTTAAAATTTACTAAAAAAATGCATACAAAAGGTAAAGAAGACAAACAAAAAGGAACGGAGGGAGTATAATATATTTTAGTATTAAATATTTTTATTTTGATCAAATGAATTTTATGAAAATTACATACCAATTAGAAAAAAACTAAGTTATACAAAAATAAGCCAATATCTCATATACTTCCTATGTTCCATATTATTTGTAACATTGGCAAAAATGATATTATTCATTCATCACTTTTTATTTGTGATTAATTTTTAATCTATAGCTTAAATTATAGTTAGGTGAAATTTTGTTTGAATCTTCTCATTGCAAAAGTTATTAATATTAAATTTTTTATAATTTTTTATTATACCTAATTAGAGATATTAAAGATTGAATAAGTACATCCAATTGCGTGAAAAATGAGATCATTGAAACTGGACAAGTATAGGTATAAGTGACTTTTTAACCTAAATTACACTAATTTTACATTTTCATTGCCACCTGCCAAACAAACCATAATAAATTTATGAAAAAATTCAAAAGGCAGACTTCAGGTAAGGGACGTCCCTATCCCCCCGCTTCTGTGCCCTATCTTTCTCTACTTATATTCCATTCTCTCTCTTAATTAGTACCTAGTGGCTAGTGGCTACGTGCTAGTATTAGAAATTAACATTTTTTTTTGAAATATGTATTAGAAATTAAACATAGTTCCTCCTTCAATTTACTCGAACATTAGAAATACTTACTCTCTCCGTTCTTTTTTGATTGTCCACATTACTATAATGGGTGTTTTCATTAGTTTGTTCCATTTCCTAAAATGGAAACTTTTGATACCCCTTTTTCACACTCTCTCTCTTCTAAAACCCTATATCCGTCGAATCTCTTCCTCGGTTAAAATGTTCATAATTGCTCCCTCTCTTTTTTTGCGTTTCTCTCTCATTTCTCAATAACTCCCTCTCTCTCTCTCTCTCTCTCTCTCTCTCTCTCTCTCTCTCTCTCTCTCTCTCTCTCTCTCTCTCTTCTGAACCTCCATTTTCATTGAGCTTTTTAAGCTTTGCCCCCTGTTTTCACCCAATTTTCGGTTCATTTTTTTGGACTAAAATATAGATTATCATTTTCTCTACAATTTGAGGTAAGTTTCGTGATTTTTGGTGGTTGGCTTGAAAAATCGTCTCCTGTTCTTGAACTAGCTTTGACGTTTTTTGGGGTTTATTTATGGATAATAAACCCTCTTCAAGTTCATCATCAATTCCTAGTCATTTGTATAATGGTCTTTGTGAATATGGTGAGTTGTGTTCTTGTTCCATCCATGGCTTGTCACATTCTTACTCAAATGAGATACTAAGATGGTCAAAAAAAGAGCTTGAGGCTTATCAAAGTTCTTGAAGATGATGCTTGCTCGAAAATGCGTGGTGATCCACCTATGAAAATTAAATTTGTGTTTGATTCTCCATATCTAAAACACCTCCTCAAACTCCTCCTGTTGAAGATGATGATGTTAAGGTTGTTCCTGACACTCCTGAAGAAGTACTCTCTGCTAGGGGAAAAGAAAACCCTAAAAACGTCGTTGTTGACTGTAAGACCCATTTTTTAAGTTTATGTTAAATTTCGTTTTATGTAGTTGAGACTAAAAGAAAATTTGGGATTTAGGTTGTAATTGCACATTTTGGGTGACTTCTGGATTTGTTTGTTGCTGGAAATATTTTGGGTATTTTGATGATTCATGTTTGTTTGTTTTGATGATGATGATCTATTCATTTGTTTGGGTATTTTGATGATCCTGGAATTTTCGTGTTCTCTTCATGTTCTGTTCATGTCATTTTGTTTGTTCATGTTCTGATTTAGGGTTTTTTTCATGTCATTTTTGTTCATGTTCTGATTTAGGGTTCTCTTCATGACCTGTTCATATTGTGATTTAGGGTTTCCTTCCTTTGAATGATGATACCCCAATGATGATTTGCAAAATTCTGAAAAGTTGATTTTAACAGTGTAGTTGAGTAGCTTTTGAAAAAAAACGTTTGAAATCGTTGTGTTTGTTGCATGGTAAATGACTTTCATTTAAAGTGATGATCATACACAATATGAGAGGCTTTAGAACCTCTATGATGAAACAGGGGGTATTTTTTTTTACTTGATTTACTACCAAAATGAGCCATACATTCTCATGTATATCAACCATTGATTTCATATCTAGTTTTTTTCAAAATGTTGCTCCTAACATAATTAAATCAAAAATTTTTATGATGATTTATCAAAACATACACTGAGGGGTTGAGTTCAAAGTTAAAAAAAATAATCACCCTTGTGTCTCTTCTAATGCTTGTTCATAAGCTTCTTGCATTGCATTTGAGGATTGTGCCACATCTTCATTCTCTTGTTGTCTTTGGGATGCTTGAGGATTCATTGTGTATTGGAGTTACTAATTTTGAAGGATTATGGTTATGTTTATTGGAGCTACTGATTTTGAAGCTACTGGTTTCGTTTGGTGCTACTGTGTATTGCAGCTACTGGTTTCGAATGGTGCTCATAGTTGCTGATTTTGCTGTGCTTATATACATTAAAAGCAGAATTTGTATAGTCATTTGATTTCTATTGCTTGATTTACTTCAATTACATAAGTGATCCATGTTTATTGTAATTGCCCAATGGGATGTTTGGGTTTATAATTTCAGCTTTTAGGCAATTCCCTCCTTAATTTGTAATTACCCTCCAAAACTTTCCTTAGATGGAAACCCCCAAATGTAACAAAAACAGAAATTCTGTTTTGGTTTGTACGGTTCTCTCTCTTATTAATGAGAATAATTTTTTTTGTTTTTTTTGTTTTACTTTATCTTTAATTAATTTATATTTTCTCTCTCATAATACTAATACAATCTTAAATCATTCCACTATTCTAATAAAATATTACCCACAATCAACGAAGATTCCCACTATCTTAATATGTGTGAAATCCTCAAATAGGACACACATATAAGAACAGAGGGAATATTATTTATATTCATCTCAAAAAAAAAATACTACTTATCTCCTATTCAATCTAAATGTCTCATATTTTTAGCACTATTTACTTATCGCTTTTAATTTGTATTTTATTCTTAATCTATAAGTTAAAACACAGTCATGTGAGATCTTGTTTAATTCGTCTCAATACACGAATTATTAATATCAAATTTTTATAATTTTTAATTAAAAATAATTTGAGATATTAAAGGTTAAAATGTTGCATCGGCAAGTGTGAAAAAACTAAATGCGACATTTAGACTAAATAGGAGGGAGTATTATTTATTTTCCTTGATTTTTAATTTATAAGTTAAAACACTCAAGTGAAATCTTGTTTGATTCATCTCGATACATAAATTATTAATCACTAGTGGAAAAAAAGCTATTGGCTGCTGCTTATTGGCTGCGGTTGTTAGAAAAACGCAGCCCATATGAGTAATTAAAAAAGGTGGAAAAAAAAATTACTAAGGGGCTGCGGTTTTTGGCACTGACCGCAGCCCTTAACCCCTTAGAAAATTCATTAAAAAAAAAAATACTAAAGGGGCTGCGGTTTTATGGATGTCCGCAGCCCTTATTTATACCAAATTAATAAAGATAAAATAAAAAAAAAAAATTAAGCTAAGGGGCTGCGGTTTATGTTGGTGTCCGCAGCCCTTGTCTTTTTTTTGTAAAAAATTAAACTGAAAACCGGGAAAATTAAATATAACGTTCACCTTCTTGCTTCTGTTTCATTACAACAGTACTCCAAACCCTTCGAATTCCAAACCCACGACATTCTTTCTGCTTCTCTTCGAAATTCTGCTTGCTTCTCTTCAAAATTCTTGCTGCTGGTGCTTCGAAAATTCATCAAACACACGAAATTCTTGCTGCTGGTGCTTCGAAAACTCATTACAGTACGTTCTTGCTGCTGGTGCTTCGAAAATTCATCAAACCCACGAAATTCTTGCTGCTGCTACACTCCAATTCCAATTCAGCCCTTGTACACTCCAAACCCACGAAATTCTTGTTATTATTGTTCTTCTTGCTTCTTGCTTCTTCTTGTTCTTGCTCAAACGAAAATTCATTACCGTAAGTTTTTTTTTTTGCTTTTTTATTCGAAACAAATATGTTTGTAATTCTAATTTTGTTTTTTTCTTATGTAATTGTAGGTCACAACATAATTTCTGAAAAACCCTCCCACAAAGTTCAAAAAAAACCACGATTCTTCTCAAGGTATTGACCATTCATGGTGGTTTTGGTGTTTTTCATTTTTTTTTGCTTTTTTATTCGAAAATTAATAATGCTTGTAATTCTAATTTTGTTTTTTTTTTTCTTATGTAATTGTAGGTCACAAAGTCACTATTTTTCGTATATATACCCAAGGTAAGTCTTTTGATACCAATTTTTTTTTTCAAATTAGTAGTGTTAAATGATGTTGTTTTATCGATGAATGTAATTTATTTACGAATGTGATTTTAAATGTGACTTTATATTTGGATGTAGTTGCTAGAATTACATTTGCCTAAGTTTATATTATTAGATTGCTAATTATTTTAATTTATGTGTATTTTTGGTTATTAGAATAAAGGAAATTTGGAACTATTTAAAGAATATAAAGTTTAATTAAGGCTTAAGGAATGTTGTAATATTATAAAGGTTAATAAATGTTGCTTTTAGAATATAATACATATTTTTTGAACAAGTTATAAATTATGTAGGTTAATTATTGTAAATTAGGGTTATATGAAAATTTTGTGGTTAATTAAGGTTCGTTGAGTACATATGTTTAAAAGGTTGTGTATTAATTTTGTTTTGAATTAAATAATCACACTTAGGATGACAAAAGATCGTTCTTGGATGTATGGAAGCATTGAATCGTCGGAATTTATTGATGGCGTGTTAGAATTTTGTAGTGTTGCGGTTGAACATCAAATTAGGACGGGGGGAGTTGGTTTTTATTGCCCATGTGTCAATTGTGGCAATGTATCAAAGGTAGATAGTGTTTATATGCTTAGGGAGCACATACTCCGACGTGGGTTTAGGCCTCAATATCATGTTTGGGTTTGGCATGGTGAGGAGGGAGTTTACAAGGAAAATAGGGTTGTTGAGGATGTCAATAATGTGGCCGATGTTAATGAGGATGTAGTGGATGAAGAGAATGTTGATGAGGATGTGGATCGTGTTGATGAGATGATGGAGGGAGTCGAGGATGAGTTAGGAAAACGTCCTCGTGTATTTGACTTGTTGACAGAGGCTTCTCAAAAGCCTTTGTATCCTGGATGTACAAAGTTCACCAAGCTTACAGCAGTTTTGACGATTTTCAACATTAAGTCAAAGTTCAATTGGAGTGACACTAGTTTCACAATGTTATTAGAAGCGTTAGGTGAGATGCTTCCCGAGGGAAATGAACTTCCAAAGTCGACATACTATGCCAAAAAGCTAATGTGTCCTTTCGGGTTAGAGTACCAGAAGATTCATGCGTGTCCGAATGATTGTGTATTGTATCGGAATGAAAACGAGAACTTAGAAGAGTGTCCTAGGTGTGGGTTATCGCGTTACAAGCGTAAAGGGGCTCGAGATGCTAAAGGGCCCCCGGCTAAGGTATTGTGGTATCTTCCAATAATACCAAGATTCAAGCGCTTGTTTTCTATAAAGAAAGATGCGTTAAATTTGAGGTGGCATGCAAATAGGGTGAAGAAAGATCACTTGCTCACACATCCATCCGATTCTCCGGAGTGGAAGAGTATTGATAGGTTGCACAAGACTTTTGGGGATGAAGTTCGTAATTTAAGGCTCGGACTGTGCACGGATGGAATGAACCCATTTGGCAATCTTAGTTCTCAACATAGTACTTGGCCGGTACTTTTAGTTATTTATAATTTGCCACCTTGGTTGTGTATGAAGCGTAAGTACATTATGCTTTCGCTTCTTATCTCGGGCCCTAAGCAACCTGGTAACGACATAGATGTATATCTTGCACCTCTTGTTGAGGATTTGAGAAAGATGTGGGATGAAGGAGTTTCCGTGTATGATGCATATGCTAATGAGGAGTTCACCTTGCGTGCAATGCTTTTATGCACCGTTAACGATTTTCCGGCTTATGGAAACTTATCAGGGTATAAGAACAAAGGGAAGAAAGCGTGCCCAATATGTATCGATGACATGGAATCCACGTGGATTCCTAAGTGCAAACATGTATTCATGAATCATCGAAAGTTCCTCCCACGAGATCACCAATACCGTAAGAAGAAGAAGATGTTCAACGGGGAGGTTGAGGACCGTGTAGCTCGTCGACCGTTGTCCGGTTATGAGGTTTACGAACAAGTTAAGGGGGTTGAAACTGTATTTGGTAAAACAGGGCAAGTGCAAGGGGGTGAAGATCGACTGTGGAAAAAAGAATCAATCTTTTGGACGCTTCCATATTGGAGAGATCTACAGGTTAGGCATTGTCTTGACGTTATGCATATAGAGAAAAATGTATGCGATGCCATACTCGGGACTCTCATGAACATTCCGGGTAAGACAAAGGATAATAAGGCCGTGCGAGATTACTTTGAATGTAAGGGTATTCGTCCGGAGTTGTGGGCACAGGTTAAGGGGAGTAAGAAAAGAGAAAGAACTGATGAAGTTGGTGGTAGTAGCAAGGGAAAGGTCGGTAAGAAGAAGATGAGTAGTGAAAAAGTTTATTTGCCTCCAGCTTGCTACACATTGTCCAAAGCAGAGAAGCGAGCCTTTTGTGAGTCTTTGTATGGCATTAAGGTTCCCTCTGGGTACTCATCTAACATGAAGAGATTTGTGACCCTTAATGGTGAATTGAAGTTGGGAAGCATGAAATCTCACGATTGCCATGTAATGATGCAAGTGTTCTTACCGATCGCACTACGTGGAATATTGCCAAAACATGTGAGATATGCTATTACCGAGCTATGTTCGTTCTTCAACACTATTTGTAGTAAAGTTCTTGATCCCTTTAAACTTGATGCTCTTCAACTCGACGTGATTGTAACTTTATGCAAGTTTGAGATGTATTTTCCACCTTCTTTCTTTGACATAATGGTTCATCTTATTGTTCATCTTGTTCGTGAAATCAAGCTTTTAGGTCCAGTTTTTCTAAGGTGGTGCTATCCTTTTGAGAGACACATGGGTGTGTTACAAAACAAAGTGAGGAATCCAGCACAACCAGAGGGGAGTATGATTCAAGGCACTGTAAGCGATGAGATTGGTAATTTTATAGCCGAGTATATGGCTATGGCAAAGCCTATTGGACTACCCACCTCTCGACATGAAGGAAGACTTGAGGGAAAAGGAACAATTGGATCTAAAACAATCACACCTTCTCGGGATAGTCTGTTACAAGCACACCTGTATGTGTTGCATCATATTTCAGAAGTTCATCCTTTTTTGAATGAGCATTTTGATATATTGCGCGCAAAATATCCGTCTAGAGGTGATAGGGCATTGATGCAGTTGCATAACAAGACGTTCATTGATTGGTTTCATAACCGAGTAATATGTGAAGAACTAAAGGGTGTATCTGAAACTGTTAAGTGGTTAGCTTTTGGTCCTCGTGATGATGTCAACAAATATGAGGGTTACGATGTCAATGGGTTTACATTTTGGACTGAGAGTCAAGATAAGAAGTCATCGTATCTGCAGAATAGTGGGGTTTCTATTTTGTCGTCATCTACATTTTACGCGAGTGCCAAGGATCAATCGCCGGTTGATGCTAAATCGGTATACTACGGGCGGGTACATGAAATATGGGAGCTTGACTATTGTACTTTCACTATGGGTCTTTTCAAATGCAAATGGGTGGATAATAATCGACGATGCGTTAAAAATGACGACCCTTGTGGATTCACTCTTGTAGACTTGGATCGCTTGCGTGATGGTGAGGAGCCATTCATACTAGCCACACAAGCCAACCAAGTATTTTACATTGAAGACCCTTCTAATAAACAATGGTCTATTGTTGTACCGGGAAAAAGAAGTATCCTTGGTATAGGTGATGTTGAGGATGAGGAAGAATATAATGCTTTTGAAGACTCCCCGCCCTTTATCAATCCAAAATCGGTGAATGAAGATGATGAAGATGTTGGTTATATGCGTGTAGATCACACGGAAGGAATACATTTGAATTAAGTGATTCACAAGGTATGAATTATTTAAGGTTATATTATATAATGTACGACTAACTTTTTAATAATAATAATTGATTTTAATTCGTAGATTATTGACTCTCCAAGACCAACACGCGAATTGACGGATATTGAACTACGCAAAGTCAAGGACAAAGTCGCGGTGTTTATTTCTAATTTATTAAGTTGGTAGCTAGATTATTATATATATATATGTATATATCGTGTAGCTAGAGTACTTTAATTTATATGTATCGATTTATTTCTAATTATATGCGGTTGTATATATACTTTATGTATATAATATTATATATATAATATATATTATAATTGAGTGATATTTTGGTATTTATCGACGGTTTAGTATTGTGAAATATTTATTATTTAATATTTATGCTAATAATTATTATTTATTATACAAATATTACGAAAACAAAAAAAAAAATTAAAAAAAAAATGGGAAAGGGGCTGCGGTTTTAAACACTGTCCGCAGCCCTTGAGTATTCAACAGCACAGCCCATATAACATTAGGGGCTGCGGTTTTTAGTATATGTCCGCAGCCCTTGATTATTCACACAGGACAGCCCATATTACTTAAGGGCTGCGGTTTTTGTCCATGTCCGCAGCCCTTTACGTTTTTTGTGGCTGCGTATTTTGACCGCAGCCCTTTAATATTATTTGTTGCTGCTACAATAATGGCTGGGGTCAAAAAACGCAGCCCAAAGGGGCTAAAAAACCGCAGCCCTTAAGCTTTTTTCCACTAGTGAATATTAAATTTTTTTTAAATTTTTATCATGCATAATTTTTGAACGAGAAAAAATTATGTGTGATAAAAATTTTACAAAATTTGATATTAATAATCTTTGTATCGAGACGAATCAAACAAGATTTCACTTGAGTGTTCAAAATTGAAATTGAGAATTGAATTGATCACTTTTAATTTTTATTGAAATTATTTTGTCTAGGGGTGTTCGCAACCGGGTACCCGGTTAGTCCGGTACCTATTTTAATGGCCCGTTTTCCAGCCCGATTTATCCAGATAAATTGGGTCGGGACACTGGATTCCCGATTTTATTTGTCACATTTTTTGGCATTCAAGAAGAAATCATTGAACTCATTAGATAGTTCACAATTTTTGAGTATTGATCAAAAGTTACTGAAATCAGCTGGTCTTGGCCGAGACCGTCTCATTCTGAGATGAGGTCCAGCCCACCTTTCTCTCTTTGATTCCATCTTCTGGGTATTTTTCAATTCTAATCATAAAAGTATCAGTTTTGACCTTAAAAATATCAATTTCAAATTAATCATACATGTATGAACTACATTAATCATGAAACTGAATACTATAAAAAAAGAGTTGAATAAATTAATAATGAAACTGAATACTATCAAAACTGAATACCTGTATGAACTACATTAATCATCAAACTGAAAAGTATAAAATGAAAATTGAATAAATTAACAATGAAACTGAAAACTATAAAAACTGAATACCTATATGAACTACATTATAAAAACTGAAGAGCAAAATTGATATCTTTAATGTCAAAATTGATACCTTTAAGGTCCAAATTGAAAATTTTCCAGAAAAATGAAAAAAAAAAAAAAACGAAATTTGAAGGGCATCCCGCGCGCGTGCAACATGTAGAAAATCATAATGCGGAATTTAGTTTGGGTTCAATCTGGTGAATACTAGATTTGTATTGAATAATAATGAGAGGTACTACCTCTATTTATACATGAGATTAGGACTAAAAATAAGTCTTAATATTCTAAATATTAAAAAGCTCTTAACTTCCTAAACACTTAAAATATTATTTTAGAATAAAATTAAAATATTCAGGATATAATTCCCTCTATATATTATTTCATACACTCCCCCTCAAGTTTGGTCTAGGGATCACCGAGACCGAACTTGCCAATAATATTCTTCAATACTTTTGAGCCAAATTGTCTTGATCAGAAAATCCGCTAGTTGATCTTTTGATTTTACAAAGGAACTTTTTATTATCTTTTCTGCAAATTTTTCATAATTAACTTTTAATTTTTTGAATTTAGATAAAAGATCAAGAAAAATATGGGTTGAGTAAAGAAATGGTTCATGGGTTATGGGAATTTGGTGGGGGTAGGATTTTATCAATTTGTGCCTCCATATAAAAAGGAATTAAATGAGAAAATAAAATATTACTCTTCTCATTCATGGTCTCATCTATAATTCTTACTTTTGAACCAAATTCCTTTTTCTCATTATTTTTTTACCTTCCACTCACCATGAACACCGATATTTGTGGTGGTAGTAGAATCAGTGACACCTATCAAATTATTTGTACCTTTGTTGAGAACTTTTTCTTTTAAACCTTGGTTTCGGGGGTTTTGATCTCGGTTTTGGGTTTGGTTATTAATTTCGGGTTTCGGGTTTTGTTCTTCAACCTTATCTCTTATATTTCTCCCCCTTGTGACCTTATGCTTGATGGTGTTATTCTCAAGAGGTAGCGAAATGGGCCCGTATAGAGTATGAATACAAGTCCATAATTTATGGGCAGTGTTAGTGAATGAAATAACAAGGTCAATAATATCGGAGTTAATACATGCAAGAATCCATGACATAACCCTGACATCATTTTGTTTCCATTGTGGAGTTACGGTTGTCGAGGGAATGACGATGATATGATTGCGCATCCCCCGATCACCAAGTTCAACTTTCATTTCTTTACTCCACGAGGTGTAATTTTGGTGGTTTAAATTTTTAATCTGGATAGGTTCTTCAAGTTTTTGAGTCATTTTTTTGAAAAAGTTGGAACATTTGTTACATTTGCGCCATGAAATCATGGTCTTGGTTTGGTTTGGTTTTGATTTTGTTTGGTTTGATTGGTTTTATTTTGAATTGGTTTTTGTTTGGATCGATTTTGTCCGATTATGATTAATGATAAAATATTGATAGTTATTCCGTCCAGGAAAACCTTACGGCTTTCATACCATGTAGAAAATCATAATGCGGAATTTACTTTGGGTTCAATCTGGTGAATACTGGATTTGTATTGAATAATAATGAGAGGTACTACCTCTATTTATACAAGAGATTAGGACTAAAAATAAGGAAATAGAATAACCTTAATCTTCTAAATATTAAAAAAGATCTTAACTTCCTAAACACTTAAAATATTATTGGGAAATTCCACATGGTAACCCTGAGGTTTTGAGTTTTTCATGTGGTAACCAAAACTTTTAAAAAATCCACGCGGTAACCCTGAGGTTTACCAAATTGTTCCACCGTGACCTTTTTGCACATGAAACGTTAGAAAAAAGTTAGCAAACGTAATTTCGAAGCTTTAAAGCTGTTGTACGACTATTTATGCGATTCATCATTTCAAATGTCATCAATTTCAACCTTTTCCCCCAAAATATACACCTTGAATCTACCATTTTTGGATTTGGGGAAAAAAAATGATTTGGATGAAAGAGGGTAGAGTTAGAGTTTATGTTTTGAGGAAAAAAGATTGAAACTAATGATATTTGAAATGGTGAGTCGCTTACATAGGCATAAATCAGCCTTAAAGCTTCGAAATTAACGTTTGTTAACGTTTTTTATGTGCAAAAAGGTCACGGTGGAACAATTATATAAACCTCAGGGTTACCGCGTGAATTTTTAAAAAGTTTTGGTTACCACGTGGAAAACCAAAACCTTAGGGTTACCACGTGGAATTTCCCTATATTATTTTAGAATAAAATTAAAATATTCTGGATATAATTTCCTAAATATATTATTTCATACAATTACTCATAAAGTCACATATCGTTGTTTTGTTGAGGTGTAGTGGAGTAATGAAATTGAAGTGTTAATAAATAAACTAGACCATTTGATATTTAATCGTCTTTGTAATAAAGTTTGATTCAGACATCAAATTAATTTTGCAATTATTCAAAAATTATTATGGACAAAAAAATCAGATTTTCAACTGAATCGAATCAAAACAAAAATTTTAAGATTGGTTACTCTGCTCAAGCGTAATAGAAATAATACATTGGTTCTACATTGTTCTATAACATTATTATTCAACATTCGGTAGTAAAATTATTGAGAGAGATTACAGAAATTAATATCGCATCATTAATATAAGGTGTACGTTCACTTAATATAATTAGCTACTTTTTCTGTTTACTATACTTACTATATTTGACTTTTTTACGCAATACAATGTGTTATTTTGATCATTTATATATTGACATATACAAATCAAAATTTATAACAAGTTAATATTATTTAAATATATGTGTTTCGACGATCAAGCAAATTCCAATTGACTATATTTTTCACATTAGTTGCAATGTAAAAAAGCTTAAACGATTTATAGTGTCAAAATCAAAGTAGCAAATATTTTAGAATGACTAGTCGTGGGGCCGCAAGCTATGCACGCGGTCCCCTAAGTTACACTTTTAAATTTGACGATAATTGTTTGCATAAGTCGAGTATCATAAAAAAAGATTAATAAAATAATTTCAAATTACTTGCTAATCATTGTAATACGATATAATATAGAGAAAAAATATATTCATTTCCGTAAGATATATATTCATTGTAATACGATAATTGTTTGCATAAGTCGAGTATCATAAAAAAGATTAATAAAATAATTTCAAATTACTTGCTAATCATTGTAATACGATATATTTTATCGTCTATATATATCTTAAAAATCATAATCAAATTCTTCTCTCCAAAATAAAATATTCTAAACGGGAATAATATTAGAAAACAGAGGGGGTACTATGCAGTCGGAATTTACATTGATGAGATGATTTAGCCAATGGAATTAAATTCCTCAACACACTAATATGTTATTCTATTTTGTCAAAATTGGTGACATTAAATGATTCTAATTAATTAACATCACATTATAATAATGTTTTAATTTATAAATTCATAGAAAGTGAAAAACAAATTTTGAATTATTGCAACAGAATAATACATATCATTCAATACTATATATATTAATATAGAAACTCAAGTGCACTATATTTGTACTATGAAAATATATGTAAAAATAAATATTAAATAAAGTTGTAATAAAAGCATCATTTTACCCTAAAATTATTATTAGTAATTTTTATTCCATAAATATATCTAATAGAAAATGCTCGACTATTTGCGATCCCATTAACACAATGATAAACTTATAATAGTTATTGATATATAATTTATTAAGCATATCCAGAAAATCTTATACACTACACTGATTTTCTAAAGCTATGAAACACTACATAAACGAACAATTTAAAGTAGTGTTTCATTATCCTCATTAAACTACTAACAGACTCTTATATTGTGACACAAAACACACCCTTACACAAAAGAGCAAAATTTTAAAGCTTTAAAAATTGACGTGCATATTTGCTCTTTTGACTATATTAGGTTTTTGCTGCCATTTTCTTTTGAATGCTAAACCAGCCAACACGATTGCCTCCAATGGCCCAACAGTGCCGACACTGATTGTAGTTTCTTCTTCAATCTGAGCATTAAAAAGGTATGTAATTCTATTAACACAACGATTCTACACAATAAGCAGATCGATCATCAACATTCTTATAAACTCGACAAACGAGAATAAATAGAGCAACATACTAAAATGAAAAACAATTAATCTGAAGTTCAATAGTGACAGATTACTCCGCTATGTCGACAATTTTCATTTGGAGAAGCGATTATGAGCTGATCTTTTATCATATGTGCTATAAATTTCTTAAAAACTCTCTCTATTCCCTTTAATTTGCACCCAATTTCTATTTAGGGTTGTCCCACTTCGCAACCTTTCCTCTTTTGGTGAGCGTTCCCACAATTCTCCTTTAATTTCATCCATTCATTAATTTACCCCCACCTAAAGCTAAGCACCTGTTGTAGATGTTGCTAGCAGTTTTCATGGACCAAGTGAAGCTACTGCAGCAGCCTCAAACCGACAGCAGTAGTGGCAGCCCCTTTCCAGATGCAGCCCCGAGGTACCAACACTCTTACGGAACCTGCCGTAGTGTGAGACAGCAGCAGTCTGCACAGTAGCACATCTTTTACGTGCAGTGTAGCTATTTGCACTTCTACAACACAACCCAAATCCTTACAATCTCCATTGTGTATTTGTGTGAGCAACAACGCTACACCATATAATGTAAATCTATTAGAAATGATTTAGCTAAATTATGACCAAACCAAAATCATAAAGTTCCAAATGTAAGTAGCTAATAATTAAGTACCCAACAAAATCACTACATAAATTAAAACCAAGCAAACACAATAAGGCAATAGATATTGCATTATAGATTAATATACAATAGACGAATCAAGTCAGTAGTTGACACTTAGCTATATATATTTAATTTCTGAATGATCCAAAGTAGGCAATATGAAACTTCAATTTGACAGTAGAAGTGAAAACTTTCCTCTATTTAACTGTGTACTATATTGTACATGATCATGGTGCACTTTCTTGAATATGAATTAACCTACAAAGCCAAGAGAGATGTACATTATGCCAAATACAATTGAATGCCTCTGATTACTTTTTCCTTATGATCTTATGGTGTGGTTTACGTAGAGTTGCTTGAATTATAGCTTAGATTTTGGTTTTCCATGTAAGGACTTACATTTTTGCCGAACAAAGCTGACAAATCGAGCTCGTAAAATATAGTTATTAGAAAAGCATTTATAAAATCCCTGAACTTCATTACCTTGTAACCGAAAATATGGAATTGGTTAATCATTACCTTTTCCAGTCAAAATTGCTTGAGCATCATATATTTCTGCAAGTAATGCCTGCAGCAGGCTCATAATTCGTCTGAAACCACTTATCTTTGATGTTCTGCCATTGTAATTGGCTAATTGCTGGTAAAAGATGCAGTTTGAAGTCAATTAGATTGAATTATCCATTTCCAAGCAGAGTACAATATGTCAGAAGAATGTCTTTTGTTCAATAGGCTTAATTTATTCTATCCTTTAATAGCTTTGCATACAAAGTAGATTGGGATCATCATACATATGTCAGAAGAGTAAAATATTTTTTTAGCACATTAGTCACAATATGTTAAATAAGCTTGAAAGATGAATAGTTCTAATAGTTCTTATGTAGCGACGACTATTTCAAAACGGAGGAAGTATGTTCTAATCATTTATCTTGATTTTAAGTGGTATATTCAATCCTTGATTAAAAATATGAAACATACTTGACTAACTATTCATATACTCATGAAAGTAAACTAATCAGTTCTTCATAGATCTTCATACTTGACTAACTATTCATATACTCACGGAAGTAAGCTTTGAATTATGTAACTCCGAATGTTTTAGTAGCCTTTCCTCACAAAGTCACAATAACTAAAATTTAATGGGTTTCAACTAACATTCCAACAACAATAAAACATATGCAAAAGTTACCTAGTGTAGAATAGCAAAACATTCTAGCACCATCACCTATATAAGTAATATAACAATAAAACCAAAGTGTGTGGGTGTATATGTTTTCATGTAGTCTAACTATGAAATTATTTGGTAGAAGAAAAGGCTTTGCTACCGTCATTATTGACAAATAACCAGTTCAATTTACTACTTAACTCCAACAGAACACTATTTCGTTTGTACCTCTCAATTTGCACAGCACTTTCCATTTTGATTAGTCCATATTTTGTCTCCTTTCTTTAGAAGTACTACTATTCTCCTTCTAATCTCACCCACAAAGTTATTCCACTCAATCTTATCATTCACATATGTTTTATCCTCCAAAACAATTCCACTTTTCCACTATATTTCACTCAAAATGAAATTGGTGGATCCCAAGTGGAGTGATGAGACTATAAACCTGCACAAGCTCAAATACAAACCTACATTTCATACCTTAAACATCAATTAATAGTGTAGTTAAATTCTTCCATTTAGGCTACCCAACGCTTTTAGTCATTTAACATCAATAATATAATATTCACTTACAAGTTATATAAACCCTTCGAGAACAAACAAAATAACTCAATGCTAATTGTGCACGAGTCTAGGTACGAGATTTGATACTAAAAACTCATCAGACCCTAAAAGAATGAACAATCATGCAATTATAGGACCCATGGATGTTCAATAATCATGATTCAAACTATTTACAGTGACAGAGATAAACAAAATTGTAACCAAAATTCATCGAGTATAATTTCCAACAAATTTAAGACGCAGAGTTAAAACATGAAAAATAAAATCAGCTAAGCAGGATATTGTATATCAAAACAAACAATATTACTCAAGTAAAAAGAGATTGATTAAATAATAATAAGGATTCAAAATTATAGATCCAACATTAGCAACCAAAAACAAAGTAATGATATAATTCTAACTTTTCTCAATTCATAAAGCCAGCAATAATACTCTGATGCAGAGTAAAAAGAGAAACAAGAACAATCCCTCAATCAAGCCTTAATGAATTAAAAAAAAACTGGTATAATCTTAAAACGAATCACCAATACATCTGCATAGTTATTAATAACAAACAATAGATCAAACAAAAATAATATCCGAGTATGGTGTAGTTTTAAATTTCACACAAAAAAATTATCCCTCAGTTCATATTAGCATAGAATTTACCTAGAGCTATTGTCCTTAAAATTGATGGGCATGATTGGCCACTTAATTGAAATCTACAATTGGCTGCTCACTGCATCAAGTAGAAAAAAAACGAGAATTCAAATCAACAATGAATCAATAAATTACAACTTAACCAAAAACAATACTTCATTAAGTTGGTAAAACTCAGAGAGTTTTTCAGGCAAATTTTTCAAGTACCTGACATTTTTATGGCAGGAAGAAGGGAAGGGAACAACTATATCCATCAACCCATGAAGTGTAGAACCTCATAATATTCTTGTGTTTCCACGTTTGAATCTCAGAGTATAGTCTTTCCAGATCTTCAAATCATAATGTTTTACTTGATTCCAAGCAACTTCTATATCATCATATTCATCAAATGCTCATGTTCTATTGTTTACATAAATCACCTGAAATATAAAAAAAAAAAATTAATTAAACTGCAAATCTAACAAATACCCATCTCATAAAATTACCCAAAAAAATACAAGGAAAAAAAAACAAAACAAATGTCAATCTTATATTAGAAAACCGATTTACAAAACCTAAAATGAGGGATAATGTTCTTACATTATTTTGATGCTCCTTTCCCCATGAAAACTCCATTAATGAAGAACAAATTGAAAATGGAAGCAAATCAATCAAACAAAAACCCACAAATTAAACATTAATTAAAAAAACCCATGAAAGCCCCATTAATGAAGAACAAATCGAAAATGGACGCAATAAAAACCCATGAAAAGCCCATTAACAATCAAAAATTGCAAATTTAATCAAACAAAAACCCACAAATTACAAACCAATTATATAAACAAATATCAAAACCCTAGATTCAAGTAGGAAAAAAAGAATTACCAGCAAATTAGGATTGGGGGTAGCAGAAACCGAAGCGATAACAACAACGACAACAACATCTTTCTTGATTATCTTCAATAACGAAAATTATTGTTCAAACTGAATTTTCAACAAATAAGAGGATATTGTAGAGTGGAAGAGAGAGAGAAGAGTATTGTGAGGAGGGTAGAAATTAGATTGAGAACCACAAATGAGGCAAAGTAGCGAAAAAACGCAAAGACATTAATGAACAGTGATTTCACTATTCATCAGCAATGGCTTGGAAACTTTTTATAGTTAGAGGAAGGAAGTATATTTTCTGAGTAGTAAAAAAGTGGTAATGAAGATTTATATACAAAAAAAAATTGTGATCAAGGTTTCATTAGAAATGATATGAAACTTTTGATGAAATTCTACATTATAAATCACTTTCATTATCATCATTTAATACCCCTAACCAAATGGACAGCTATTGTCGGACTTCTACTTTAGCTTTCTTGGTGTTCTTATCCTCTTTAATCTCCTTCCACACTTCATTTCAAAACTTGGCCGAGACGGTCTCATTATGAGACGGGAGATGGGCCGGCCCAATGATAGGCGCGTGTGTTGTGTTGGGATGAGTTATCCCACATCGACAAATTGAAAATGGTGTACACACTTTATAAGCTATTGGAGACCTTCTTCCCATTGCCATATGGTTTTGGGATGACATGTATCTCCTTGGCTTGTGAAGTGTATGTTCCTCGTGTTTTCCCCGATAATTGTTGACATTGACAATAATTCCAGCCTAATTTAACAGTATTATCCTAATTGCCAAGTTCCTCCTTACCTCATTTTCCAAATAAACAAAACCATAGAAAAGCAAATTTTGTGCCGCTTAATTCTGTGCCCCTCTTTCTCTACTGATATTCCATTTTCTCTCTCTTAATTAGTACCTGGTAGCAATTATTAGAAATTAATATAGTTCCTCCTTCAATTTACTCGAACATTAGAAATAATACTTACTTGTTGGAATTGTATGGGAAATTAAAGAAATGGAAGCGTTATAGACGAAGTGAGGGAGGGACGAAGGGGGAAGGATTAGTGATGGAGTCGATGGGTGCAACAAAAAGGGTGAATAACTCGGTGGAAAGATTGTATGTCTCGGATTTCGTGGATGATACGGCTAGGAAGAGGGGAGTTCCTATGGATACGGATGGGAGTGACGGTTTTGAAAGGGTGGCGGGCCTCACCGATAAGGCTCTCGGGGAGATATGATGCCTATTATTTGTTGGAATTGTCGTGGGTTGGGGAACACCACGACAATTGATTCTCTCACTGATCTTGTGAGATCTTGTTCCCCTGTGGTGATTTTTCTTGCGGAGACTAAATGTCATGCGGGGGAAATTAAGAAGGTCCAACGTAAGATTGGTTTTCCTAATGGGGTGTGGGTTGACTCGGTTGGTAGAGCGGGGGGAGTGGCTATGTTGTGGAAAAAAGAGGTGGATATTAGTATTCGATCAATGGGTAGTCGGCATATTGATGTTAGTATTTGCCATACGACAGGGGAGCATTGGCGTTTCACGGGTTTATATGGATGGTCTGAAGGGGGGAACAAGCATAAAACGTGGGAGCTTATTAAAAAACTGGGTGGCGAATCGGATATGGCCTGGATGGTTGGAGGCGACTTCAATGAAATTTTGTTTGCCCATGAGAAAAATGGTGGTAGTTCGTGTGATTTTGCCTCCATGAAAGCATTTCGTGATTCCTTGGATGGGCAAAATTTGCGTGATGTTAGCTTTAGGGGGTATCCTTTTACTTGGGCCAATAGGAGGAAGGAAGGCTTTATTGAGGAGCGGCTTGATCGGGTGGTGGCTAATTCGACTTGGCACGATCTTTTTAGAGATGCTACGGTTGAAACTCTTATTTGGGATAGCTCGGATCATTACCCGATTTGTATTAATTTTGGAGAGTCTCTTGGTTCTAATGGTTCTCACAAGTTAAGGTTCAAGAAAATTTTCCGCTTTGAGGCTAAATGGCTCCAAGTCGACTCGTTTGATTCTACCATGCAACATTTTTGGGATAATTCTAAGGCGGTTGGGATTTCTTGGGGTAAGAAGGTTAAACATTGTGGGAAACTTCTCTTGAAATGGGAGAAAGAGACGTTCAAAAGAACTCAATGGCGGATTGCTTGGCTTAAAAGAAGAATGAATCGTCTTCGAGTGCTTCCCCAAAATCGCATAATTATTGATGAATGCCGGGAAATTGAGAAAGAATTGAGGGAGTTACGACGTTGCGAAGAAACGGTGGCTTGGCAACGTTGTCGCCCTTTTATTCTTCGGGATGGCGATAAAAACACGGCTTATTTCCACGCTAAAGCTGCGAGTCGGATCAAGAAGAATACAATTACGATGCTTAAAGACGATCGTGGGAACCCCCAAACCTCTCTTGAGAATATTCAGAAGATTGTCATTAATTTTTACTCGGAGCTTTTTACATCTTCAAGAGGGCCTATTGATGTAACTCAGATGGATTTGGTTTTACCTAGACTTGACTCATCTATCATTGATATTCTTGATCGTCCGTTTGCTAGAGATGAGAATTGTCATGCTCTCAAGGAAATGCATCTGTGCAAGTCTCCGGGGCCCGACGGTTTACCCGCGTTATTTTATAAAATATTTTGGGATCTTGTGGGTGATGAGCTATGTGAGTTAATCTTGAATTTTCTTAATGGGGGTAGCATGCCTTTGGATCTAAATCATACATTTGTGGTTTTAATTCCTAAAGTTCGGCATCCGGTTGAGATGAAGGATTTACGGCCGATAAGTTTGTGTAACGTCTCGTATAAATTAATCTCTAAGGTGCTTGCAAATCGTCTTAAGAGTATTCTTCCAAACATTATTGATAAGGGTCAAAGTGCTTTTGTGCCGGGACGGCTTATTACCGATAATATAATTATTTCATCGGAAATTTTCCATTCATGAAGACAAACCTTGCAAAAAAGAGAGGTTACATGGCGATCAAACTCGATATGAGTAAAGCGTTTGACCGGGTGGAGTGGGATTTTTTAGCCGCTATTATGACAAAGATGGGTTTTCCTCATCGATGGATGGATAGAGTGATGACTTGTATATCCTCGGTATCGTACTCTTTTCTCGTCAATGGTCAACCTACTAAAACTATTATCCCTCAACGCGGGTTGAGGCAAGGGGATCCGCTCTCACCATATCTCTATTTGTTATGTGCCGAGGGTTTTGGTAGCATGCTCAAGAAGGCGCATGAGGGAAAAAGAATCTGGGGTATTTATATTTCAAGAGTTGCGCCTAGTGTATCTCATTTATTCTTCGCTGATGATAGCATCATTTTTACCCGTGCTAGTCAAGAAGATGTCGATACTATAAAGACGATTCTTCATCATTATGAGCATCTTTCGGGTCAAAAAATCAATCTTGATAAAAGCGAGATATCGTTTAGTAAAGGTTTGGGTGGTAATATCAAGACGTGTATGCGTGCCTCTCTTGGGGTGCGTGAGGTCCAAAGACACGACAAATATCTTGGGCTCCCGACTATCTTTGATCGCTCCAAGAAGATTTCCTTTTCGGGGGTTAGGGATCGTATATGGAAAAGATTGCAAGGATGGAAAGAAAGATTGCTCTCGAGAGTCGGAAAAGAAATCTTGATTAAATCGACGATTCAATCGATCCCTAGCTATGCTATGAGTTGTTTCATGTTGCCCTCTTCCTTCTTTAAAGAAGTGGAGAGTATAACCCGGGGTTTTTGGTGGGGCTCTCACACGTCTAAGGGCATCCCTTGGAAAGCTTGGGGATGGCTTTGTAGACCTAAAGAAGAGGGGGGTTTGGGGTTTCGGGACTTAGAGAAATTTAATATTGCTTTACTTGCTAAACAGTTATGGCGCATTCACCAATTTCGTAATTCTCTTTTAGCTAGAATTTTTAAGGCTAAATATTTTTCTAAGTGTTTTATTTGGGAGGCTCCCTTGGGGAATAATCCCAGTTATGTTTGGCGTAGCATTCGATATGCTAGCAATTTAGCGGATCGTGGCACTAGATGGAGAATCGGGGATGGTAAAACCGTTAGAATTTGGCAAGATTCTTGGTTGGGAGGGGAGGGGATGGGGAAAATTATTTTGCCCCCGTCTAAGCTCCCTTTTGATGCCCATGTGGTTGATCTTATTGACCCTATTAACAAGTGTTGGAATATTAATTTGCTTCATGATATTTTCTTGCCTATTGATATTGATCGTATTTTGCAGGTGCCTTTGAGTATTACTCCCAAAGAGGATGAAAGAGTTTGGCATGGAAATGCCGATGGAGTGTTCAAGGTTAAAGATGCTTACAAGCTAGCTTGTCTCATGGATGATTATGCTTCCACCTCTTCGGGACCGGATCCGCTTTGGAAAAAGCTTTGGCGCCTCAATATTCATCCGAAGGCCAAAATTTTTTTATGGAGGGCTCTTTGGGACATTCTTCCTCACAAGAGTAATCTTTTAAAAAAAGACGTTCTTGATTCCGCTAAGTGCCCTCTATGCAATATGATGGAGTCTTCAATACATGTCTTCCGGGATTGTCCATGGGCTCAGAATTTTTGGAGCCACGCCCCGACGTTGGTTTGTGACACAAAGGCAAGCACGGTTCGAGATTGGATAACGAGCATTATGGACAAAGCCTTTTCGGTTGATGTGGAACTTTTAGGCGTCTTATTATGGCATATTTGGACGGCTCGGAATGAATTTTGTTTTGAGCATATTGGGTCCTCTCCAGAGTTATGTTTTGAGAAGGCCAAAGATAGCTTGTTGGAGTATCACAAATGGAATCCTCATAAGAAGCGAGCTAAGGAGACTCGCAAGCCGGATAAATGGAAGAGACCCGATCAAGGGTACATTAAAATCAATTTTGACGCATCTATCAATAATTCTAAAGAGTTTGGTGGCATAGGGATCGTAGCTAGAAATGATCAAGGGGATGTTCTTCTCATGGCGGCCAAGACTATTTACCTCATAACCGACCCTACAAAGGCGGAATTCTACGCGGCGGATTGGGCGGTTCAATTGGCACAAAATCAAGGATGGCCTATGGTTCAATTTGAAGGGGACGCCAACATTGTGATTGAGGCTCTCCGTGGAAACAATTGCAATGGTCTTCATTCCCAAGTGTTTGTTCATAATATTTTGGCTAGATGTGGCAACTTTAATTCTTTCAAGTTCTCCTTTTGTTTTAGAGAATGTAATGAAGTAGCTAATAGGATTGCCCATTGGGCCTCTAGTCACAATTGTGATAGTGTTTGGACTAGTGGTTGGCCCTTTTGGGTGTCCGATCTTGTTCTCTTTGATTCTTCTCCGTAGTTAATTCGAGGTATTTTTCAAAAAAAAAATACTTACTTTATATTTTATTTATTTTCATTTCAAAAAAATATTATTATTTATTTTCCTTAATTTGTAATCTATAAGTCAATACACAGTCAAATGGAATCTTGTTTGATTCGTTTCGATATAAAATTTTGTATCACACATAATTAAAGATATTAAGAATTAAACTAATCACTTTTAATTTTTATTGAAATTATTTTGTTAGGGGTGTTCAGAACCGGGTACCCGGTTAGTAGGGTACCTATTTTAACGGCTAGAGCTGTTCAAAAGTGACCCGACCCGAAAATCCAAACCGAAACCGAAAGTAAATCGACCCGAAAATATCTTTCGTTCTCAGGTTTATCGAACCGACAATATCCGAACCGATGTTGTACCCGAACCGGTTGACAACCGAAAATGGGAAACCTGAACCCGAACTGCAACCGAGTTTTGTAACCGACACATAACCGTCAACCGAGATTACCCGAACCTTAAAATGACCGACCCGAGTCATATCCGACCCGAATCATGCTCGAAACCGAACTCAATCCGGCTAAAACCGACTTAACCCGAATGAATTTTAGATCGAATTACTTTAAATCTGAACCAATTTTTAAGATAGAAGTATGATATGCTTATATTCAATCATTTTGTTAGTTAATATAATAAATACATGATTTCATATATTTAGAGCTAATAATCAATGGTCAATGTTTATTAAACTACTTTTAATCGTACTAGAGGAAAATTTATAGAACTTTATATTTTTAATTTTCAGTCAAACATGTAAAAGTAACAAAGTAATAATGATCACTAATTGATTTGCATTTTAACTATTTTGTTTTTGATCGATAGTAATTATTAATACGTAGCCGAATTCTGTTTTCTAAAAAACCGAACCCGATCTGTACCCGACAAAACCGAACCAATTATTAACCGATGACAACCCGACACCGATTAACATTCGACCCGAACTTCAACCGGCATCGAACCGATGCTTAACCGATTGCTCGAATAACCGATCTTTAACCGAACCGTGACTAACCGACCCGACCCGAGTGTGACCCGTCATAACAAACAACCGAAACATAACCGATCCGAAATACAACCGAACCGAATGACATCCATCCGAAACCGACCCGATCACCCGAATGAACACCTCTATTAACGGCTCACATTCTGGCCCGACTTATCCAAATATATTGGGCCGGGATACCCTATTTTATTTGTCACATTTTTTAGTATTGAAGAAGAAATTATTGAAATTATTAAATAGCTCACAAATTTTGAGTATTGATTAATAATTACTAAAATTACTCTAAAAATGAAGAGTGGAAGGAGATTAAAGAGAATAAGGACAACAAGAATGATAAAATGAACAAGTACGAGAGAAGCGGTCTATTTGGTTTGGGGTTTTAAATAGTAGTAATGAAAGTGATTTATAGTGTAAAATTTCATCAAAAATTTCATATCATTCCCATAATAATGAAATTTTGATCACAATAAAGTTTTTTGTTTACAAATTTTCATTACCACCTTTTTACTACTAAGAAAATATACTTCCTCTGTTATAAAATACTTGCTACTTTGATTTATAACATTATTAATCATTTAAACTTATTTTACATATTCATCAAGCTAATAATATTAACTTGTTATAAATTTTACATGTTTTAATAATATTAACTTGTTTTAAATTTAGATTTATATATTTCAATACATAAATGATCACAATAGTACATTGGATTGCGTAAAAAAGTCAAATATAGTAAATATTGTGAAAGAGAAAAAGTAGCTAGTTATTAAGTGAACTTACAACTTATATTAATGATACAATATTAATTTCTGTAATCTTTTTCAATAATTTTACTAGTGAATGTTGATTAATAATGTTATAGAACACTGTAGAACGTACCAATGTATGATTTCTATTACGCTTGAGCAGAGTAGTCAATCTCAAAAAAATTGTTTTGATTCGATTCCGTTTAAAATCTTATTTTATGTCAATAATGATTTTTGAACAATTGCAAAACTAATGTGAAGTTAAGTCGAAATCAAACTTAAATATCAAATCATGAAGTTTATTTATTATCACGTCAATGACATTACTCCACTACAACTTAACAATATGTGATTTTAATATCCTAACCCCTAAGTACTATTTATAATTTCATAGTATTTCGATATTACAATTGACAGCCATCATATGAGAATAAAACAATCGCAGAGAATTTTATTTTACTCATCTTGTATATTTTGATCATATTATAAAATTTAATTTATAATATTAAATACACATTAAATATTTAGAATGCTAATGACAATATATGAATATTCTTTTCCAATTTGTCTACTGCATTTAATTTGCTGATTAATAAGCAAGACAATATACGTGGAAGCATAAAAAAAAACTCCATGAAATATACCAATCGATTACCTCAGTAAAGATTTACATAGCTGCCCAACAAATTTCCAGTGAATACTACTTCTTAGAACTCACTACACTTAAAAGGATTTAAAATGATTTACCTAATTTACTTATCTCTTATCAAGGTATGAGTACATAAATCTAACCCTAAAAATGACATTAATGTATTTTAAAGGATTGTAAACAAAAAAAATAGCGATATCGAATATAACGGTGGTGATTGAAGCAAATCTTCTAAATGTCAAAAAAATAAGAAAATAAAAACGAGAGAAGTTGAGCAAGTGATAGAAATAAAAAACGTAAAAAATATTTAAAGTATAATAATATAATTGTAACATGTAAATTTTTTTTAAGATTTAATATTTTTTAAATAAATATTAATATATAGAATGATATTTAGAGGCATAGTTGATGGGATGAAAAAATGCTTGTGTTGTTGAAGCAAACACCCAATGCATGGAATATTATAAATTGATATTAGGTATTCAATTTTAAAAATCAAATAATTTATTCAATTTAAAGATCTAATGATATAGATTAAAATTTAATTTTAAGATTGCGCCTTGATACAAACTAGAATATTTACAAAAGCAAATAATCGAGTTGGATTTTTATTATTTTTTCATTTTTTTCATTTTTTTCATTTTCTATTTTTTTAGATTTTATTAAAGAATATTTCGATTAGTTGAACTTTTAATATCTACATTTTTTTAATTATAACTAAGTTCTTTTATTAATTTGTTTTTCATTAATTTAAAATAAATCAATTTTAAAAATCAAATAATTTATTTAATTTAAAATAAATATTCCGATTGGTTGAACTTTTAATATAATAGCATTTAAACATTCAACCAATAGAAGCATTAAACTCATCATAGCTGCCTATCCTCAAACAAATTAATTACTCATCACTGCTAGTGCTATAATTATAATTAATCATGTACGGTGAACGATGTTCCCAACCAGGAAATTTCTCCTCAAACAAAGGTTCCCTCTCTTTAAGTAATTCCTTCTCACCCAATGCATTCCATATTCCTTCTTCTCTCGCTTACAATCCATCAAAATACATTTGAGATCTCGTTCAGGAGTGGATTCATGTAGCCATATCTTTGTAGATGATGAACCAATTAACGTGAAAATAACTCAAACTCTCCGTAATTTGTAATAGTCACCGTTTCCAAACTTTTCAATTCTTCTCGTTTCTTCTCGGATTCTTGATAGGCTTCTTTAAGTCAGCGATGTGGACTTCCTGCTTTGGGACATGACGAACTTCCTCCTCCCGGTTCCAACTTGGGAGGTCCCTGCTAGAGGTGTTCATTCGGGTCATCGAGTCGGTTTTGGACGGGTGTAATTCGGTTCGATCAGACTATTAATAGTATAGTATTTGTCGTATTAATGTAGTGTTATAATTATTATTAGTTGTATTAGTATATTATTAGTTATATTAGTTATATTAAATAAGTATATATACTACTCGTATTAGTTTATATTACTTCGCGACCTCGTATTAGCATAATATTAGTCGTATTAGTGTAGTTTTAGTTGTATTATTATATTATTCGTGCATTATTAGTTAATATTAGCTATTATTATTGAAGAACCTTTTTAGTATAGTAATAGATTACTAAGCTAACTATGTTATTAATTAAGTGTATTAGTATATAATGAGTCGTATTAGTGTATTATTAGCTTATTAGTATTTAGTATTGTATTATTAGTCTTATTATTATTATTATTATTACTATTATTATTATTATTATTATTATTATTATTATTATTATTATTATTATTATTATTATTATTATTATTATTATTATTATTATTATTTCTATTACTCCCTCCGTTTCTTTATCTTCTTCCACCTTACTATAACGGACAGTTTCAAAAGTTCTTCCACTTTAGAATACTTTCTATTTTTAGAAAGTTTTCATCTCACTTTAACTCTTAATACCCCACTTCCCTTACTTCATACTACTATTTAATTATTTTATCTCTCATACTTCCAATACAATAATCATTAATTCACACTATTACTTAATTATTTTTTCTCTCATAATTCCAATACAATCAAAACTTTTCACTACTATATAATTAAAATAATAACCACTGCCACCAAATATTCTTTCTTTCTTAATATTTGTGAAAAACCCAAAGTGGAAGATCAAAAAGGAACGGAGGGACTAGTGTTTTAATAATCTAATTAATATAGTATTAGTCATATTAGTTATTGTGACTCGTATAACTTTATTAGTTATTTAGTCGTATTAGTTATTATTAGTCGTATTAGTATATTGTTATTGTTGTTGTTGTTGTTGTTGTTGTTGTTATTATTATTATTATTATTATTATTATTATTATTATTATTATTATTATTATTATTATTATTATTATTAGTTGTTGTATATTATTAATATATTAATAATGCAAATTAAACTTTTCGAGTACCAACAAAATATACTAGTAAGACAAAAAATAAATTAATAATGCAAAACTATTAGTATAAGACAAAATTTTAATAAAAAAAACAAAATATGTTGTTGGCTTGAATTAAACAAGGAACCTTTGGTTTGCAAACCATTGTGGTAATCACTACACCACAACTATTGTATAAATTGTTTCAACTTATATCTATATTTGATCAACCAAAAAATCAGAAAAAGGAAAATTATCACCGACCAACTTTTGGTCGGAAAAATTACCGACTAAAAAGTGGTCGGCAGTTGGTCGGTGATAATTAATGCTATTTTTTATTTTGTTTTTTCAATTTGAAATTACGAATTTTCCTAGACATGGGAATATCCGTAGGTTTTTGTCCGCCTAGGTTATAATAATCCAAATTATTCAGAATTTTCCTACAATAATTTCAGCTACTGATTGACCATGAATAATCCCAACTTTAAGTGGCATTTTCCTAGGGTAAATCCGGTGACCAATTTTTTTTTAAAAGATAAATTAAAATAAAATGTCAAAATAATGTTAAAAACTTGTTCATTAAAAATTTATGATTTTATGTTGTATTTGGACATTTGATCAAGATCAAATTCAAGTGAATTTATGACATCATTGAAAAATAAAATAATGAAAGTGGTTTGTTGAGGTTGAATTAAAAAACGTAGGTATTTGAAATATATAGAACAATTTACATCAGAAAAAGAAATATTAGGACGAAAAATAAATATTTCATGTAAGTATAAATTCGGAAAATCTCTTTGAATACTACATTTATTGTAGCTCAACTAATACCAATGATGCCCTTTAAATTGTAATGGTGCAATATATATTCCTTATTCATAATTATTATTTTTACTATTACAATAATATATTTTCACATTTCAATATACTCCTTCCGAATCTTTTTAGTTGTCCCATTGATTGTAGCTCAGCTTAACCCCAGCTGTTAATTGATACTCTTTTGAGAAGAAAATTTTTTGTTAGCTATTTTTTGGAATTTTTTTATTATTAGGTACTTTGTTGTAAAAAAAAATTTATTAGGTAATTTTTGACACTTTTTCCTTGTTTTTATTTACTTTTGTTGCTTTATCACCCTAATACTTGCATATAAACTATGTTTCATTAGTACACCTTCAAATCATGATCGGTAACCTTTCGTGCCGCCCCTTTAGACCCACGCTTCCGCATACGTTAGCCTACTCTAACATTTTCATTTAGTGATTTAGTCACTATATGCTTGGTACTAGTCCTACTTTTGTGTTAAGTCATCGAGTCGTTGGTTTCAAACAAAGATGAATAGACACACGAATTTGACGAGTCGTCACAGTGTTAATATGTTGGGATGAGTTATCACATATCGACAAATTAAAAATGGTGTGTGCATTTTATAAGTTATTGGAGTCTTTCTTCCTATTGCCATATGGTTTTAGGATAGTATATATCTTCTTGGATTATGAAGTCTGTGCATCTCGTGTTTTCGTTATTGTGCTGGCATTCACAATAAGTACAACTTAATTTAACATGAAATGCGATCCGATTTTTCGATCAAAGATTAAATAATGGTAGATTCGAAAAGAATAACGTTTGTATTTGAATTTTATATAAAAAATATTTTAAGTAAAAATTGAGATAAACAAACGTATGTTTGAACGACAAAAAGACAAAAAATAAAAAATAAAAAGAATCCGGGTTATTTTGAACACCCCTAAGTAAGACCACTTGTTTTAAAGACATCCCAAGGTATTAGAGCTATGTTAAATTAAATCAGCAACACAAACCCATCGCCATCAAATACCCTTGAGCATCCATGAGTTGCAATTTAGAGATGTCAATGGGTTGGATTCGGCTCGGACTATCCACCCTCCGACTTTGCTCTGGATAAATCTTGGACTATTTTTTTCAGTCCATTTCTACTCGAAGTTGGATTATGCATATACTCCAACATTGCTCTGACTCAGAATCTCGGACCTCCGATGAAGTTCGGATTATTATCAAGATTTATTCTTATCGATACTACATTAATGATTTTAAACCACGAAAAAATTAATATAGATTAGTCATTAGATACAACCTAACAAAGAAAATATGTCTTTCAAAGTCAACTTAATAAGAAATATTAGTCCTACAATTACAATAAACAAAATAGTCCTTAGTTCCCTAAAATTTCATTAACAAACATCAAAATTACATAAATAATGAAGTCTTGTTAAGTCTAGTTTTAATTTTTTCTTGTTTACTCTTATGTCAAAATTAATGAAGTTCTAAAATTGAAACAATTTTGAAATCAATGGTTCAAATCCAAAATTCATATGACATTCATAGTTGTATGTAATTGGTTATTGAAAGTTTTTAAGGATTGATGAGGTGGACATTATCAAAACCATTCACTCATCCACATTACATATCATTAATGACTTAAATTTAATTAATGGTAAATACAATTTTAATGAGTATTTTTTTAAAAAAGCTAATTAGCAATAAAATTGAAAAAGAATTATTTAGTTTATGAGGTTATTAAATAACTTATATATAAACATAATTAAATAAAAATTTAATTCGTATTAGTGGTTTAATTTTGTTTAATTCATAATAATTGACAACTTACAATTAAATCTTGGGAAATTCCACATGGTAGCATTGACTTTTCATGAAATGCCAGTAGTACCACTATTTTAAGGAAATTACACATGGTAGCATCCAATTTATACACAAACTAATGGTCGTAGCATTTTCCTTTAAGTTCTTGTTAAATTACGTTAAATTCATCATTTTGTTAGTTTTTTCCACATTGCCCCAATTTTTGTTTAATTCACTATTTTAACATTTAATTCACCATTTTTGTAAGTTAATATCACTCGTATAAAGATCACACAATCTATTGTCATTTTAGCAACATTAATGTTAAAATATTTATTTAGCGATATTAATATTACTTGTATAAAAATGACACATATTAATGTCGCTAAATTGACAATAGATCGTGTCATTTACTCATTTTTAAACGAGTAATATTAATGTCGTTAAATAAATCGTGTCATTTTTTAATGAAAACAAAATTGTTACAATATTTATGAGTGTTAAAGAATTAAACGGTCAATTAAACATTAAATTGGTGAATTAAATGTTAAAATAGTGAATAATGTTAAAATAGTGTATTGGATCTATTATATGTTCTTTCACATCACGTGGTAGGTACGTATCTCTATCTTTCTCTATCCTTCTGGAGCCGGGGGACTCCTTTCTTTGGTCGTGCTCTCCTTTACGGGTATGAATTGCCGCTGTCCTTCCCTCCGTAGACCCTGCCCATAGTTTTCTAATGAGCGGGATATACTGGGTAGGATAATGATGATGAGTGAATTTAACAAAAATTAAATGCTACCATGTGGAAAAAAATGTACAAAAAGATCGATTAAATATCTAATTGATTAATATTAAATAATACTCCCTCCGTCCCTTTATTATTGTCCACATTTCCATTTTGGGTAATCCCTCTTTAATTGTCCACTTTCATTTTTTGGCAAAACTTTTTACCTAAATACCCCCAACTACCCCAACTTATATTATTTAATAATACCCCACCTACCACTTTTTCAATTATTATATTCACTTAAAATATCCCACTGCCACCTTTTCAATTATTATATTCACTTAAAATACCCCACTATCAACTTTTTCAATTATTATAATCACTACAAATACACCACTACTATTTTTCCTTATTTTGCGTGCCCACTTTAAAGTGGACAATAGTAAAGTGATGGAGAAAGTATATAGACTAATACTGTAATTCTAATAGTTTATTTTTAGTTTTAGGTTTCATTATAATTAAATAACTTTAAAACTATGTAAGACTATAAGTCTATAATAATCTAATCAAATGTATGATAAATTTCATTCATTCAAGTTGATTAAACTTACAGTATTCAATCTCACTTTCAATGTAAACATGTAATTAGTCACTCAGATAGTCAGATTTCAAGTTTGCAATTTTGGTTAGAATAAACTTATTTTCATATAATGTTCAAATTTTCAAAACATAAAAATGCCTTAAATTAAAATTAGATTCAAATGTCGAGTCGAATCAGGTCGAGTCAGAGTCGGTCGGATTATCGGATTTTTTATGAGGTCCAACTCCGGTCCAGCTCCAGATCGGAGTTGAATTATATAATAGGATTCAGGGTCGGATAATTTCCACCTCGAGGTGAAATCGAATTAAAATCCTCTTATCAAGTCGGATCAGGGGCAGATTTGGACTGGATTGCCATCCTGATCTAAGTATAAATGAAATATTGTTCCAAGGTATCACAAATACTAGTTCTAAAGACGGCACCAGGAGGCAGCGTGCTTCTGAACTCCTTAATTACATCGCGAAAATGTCTTCTGAAATTGATCGGAACATACATGTATGATGAACGTGATACCACGCGAATCACCTCTTTGAGACAGACAGAATTCAGAACTACAAAAGTAGCAAACTCCATCTCAATTGGTAGTCCAACAAAGTTAATCAGCTCTAAGATTTTCAAACTCTTAAGAGGCTCCACTTTGCATTTGTCGATTTTTCGATGTTTACCACGTCTCCTGCTACGTCCTGCGAGCTGTAATGAAGAGCAGAAAAGACATGTTGATGAATGAGTATTAGAATTTATATGTACGTCGCTAAGTTTGGAAATACAAATAAAAAACCTATAAGCTTATTTTTTGTATTCAACTTATCTCAATGTATTACTATTAGTGATAATACCCTGAAATTTTGCTTGTTTTTCAACACAAGCAATTTCAGTTTATTTCATCTCATTTCAACACAAGTGAAAATATAAGCTGAATTCAACTAATAAGTTATGTGGAATACTGAAATGAACTTATTTAGTATGTTGAAGAGGATAAATTAAGCAAGGCTTGGGTAGCTAGCTAGGAATTCACCGAAAAAAAATTAATCCCTCGGTCCCTTAATGTTAGCCTCAATTCTTCTTTATAGTCTGTCCCATAGAGTTTGTTTGATTTCCTATTTTTGACCATAACTTTTTCTTTAATTTTCATCCATACAACTTAACTAACCTTTTCATTTTATCCACACATTTCTCCCACTCACGTATAAAATATACCTTTTTACCGCTTTTTTGGATTTACACCTAATTTGTACTTCAGGCTAATTCTATAGGACAAAGGGAGTCTAATTCTTTGGCTCCAGCAAGAATGTAAATTGAAAGAGTATATGATAATTAATTTTCTTTTCTTTTTGATAAAATAGGGTAGTGCCTTGCCTTCACAGATAATTTCTCCAAGACTGGAGATGCCTCAATCAAGCTAACCCATCCAAGGAGGCTCGCATCACACCTAGCTTTGACATGGATTTCTAGATGCTTGAGATTTGTCATAACTGGTGGGTTCTTGATCCCCAAATTCCACTGCATACGAAAATGATAGTTACTTCGAGAAATAATTATACTTTGTTAAAACATATGCAACAAGCAAACTGATAGATATTAAATACCTTGATATGCCCAGCACCACTTTCGGGATTCAAAAGCAAGTCCCAACTTAAACTTGTTAATTGTGGAAAATATTTTGCTAAGGAGCTATAAGCATGGGTCACAACTTCACCATAACGTCTTCCGTTACCAATTGAAACATCAGAAAGCAAAGCGGCATCTCTAATATTTAGTTTTATGGGATGCCCCTGATAAGTGAGTGAAACCAATTTTGGCGTCAAAATATCGATGCATAACAGCTTAGGCAAACATGCTACCTCTAAGTGCTTCAATTGTAGACTTGCATGGGGAATTTCTATCCTTTTTAAATATAATGACCCACTAATGATACACAAATTTTCAAGGTCATGGCAAGAAAGCAAAATGCACTTGATGTCTTCATCATTCATGTTGACATACTTCAGACACAAAGATCTTAATGAAGATAAATTACGATGATAACCAAGAGATGACAATCGACATTCAGGCGGCCAAGTGTAGCAGTCAATGTATCTGAATAGTCTCGAGCCAGGAGTAAAGTTTAATTCAAGCCTTTTGACTTGTTTTGATAATGCAAACACCACCCACTTATCAATAGTGACTTCATTGTTAATGTCCAAGTCAAAAATCACCTTGAAATCATCTATAGATGAGCCTAGGTGAGCTTCCACAATACTGTTGACCCATCTCACGAAATCTAACGAAAAAAGTTTTACATGAGACCATCTCACACAATAATAAGAATTTAAAACCACTAGAAGGGTGTTTGGTCCTCGTTTTAATATGAGGTATTAAAGTCAAATTTCAACTACATGGGTTTGGAATGAGCAACACTTATAGATTCATACCCACGATGCCCAGAGTTCGAATTAACGTAAAACAATAATTGAAATATGAAACTAATTTCAGAGTTCAGGTTAAAGTGAAACCAACCTCATAATAGAGTGAAACCAACCTCATAATAGGGTATGCAGACCTCGATTTGGGTTTTAAAAAGTGGGTACACTAGGTTTCAAGTTTGGAAAACTGTTATAATTCCAAACTATGGCGTATAACTAATACCAACAAAACAGAGAACCAAACGCTTTCTAGTAAAACTAGCATTGGATAAAACAAACAACCAATTCCAGTGCCAGCCTAACCGTCATCAACAGACTACCAAAAAATATTTTGCTAACCTGATCTTCGGGAAACTAACTGAAATTTTTCTTCAATTCTTTCAATTGCAGAGGATTCTGCTTGGAAGAACAAGACAGGTAAATATTTCCATATGTGTTTCCATTCATGGGAAAGAACACAAGTTCTAACAGATTCCTCCAAGGGTAAGTAGGACAAGATCAACAGCTGAATATCAAGTGGCAACTGACTCAGTCGATCATTCACATTGTCACCATTTGCTCCCGCATACTGAGTGTATTTTGTCAGACAAATAAAACCAGTCAAAAACAAATATGCATAAATTTTTAGTTGGGCAACATAAAATGATTAGAAGGCTATAAAATAAGAAAATATACTTTAAAAAAATTTGGAAGAAAAAGAAATGCTATTGAAAGGGTTTGATCCTTAGACATCATATAGTTTAAAACCGCCCGAGCTAGTGGTAACCTTGTGGTTCTTTGAACTACATTGACGTGATATATTTTTAATAAAAAACGTCAAGTACACATTAATTCCTACAGTTATAATCTACTCATCCTCTTCTTCAACCCTTACTGTACCCTGGTACCCATCATTAAAGAGCTACCATCTTAAATCATTTACCCTTTTATCCATTCCACGCGCCTAACTCTTTTAATATTTCAATAATTTCAACAAAATTAAACATAGTAACTAATTCAAGTGCTTGTACAACTCCATTTGAAGACAGTCTTACATCGATAGCATTTAGCATGAACTTGACGTTTTTATTATAAATAATCACAACACTTTTGTTTCCGCAACCACTCATTACCAGTTCATAAATAAAACTTTATGCACGTAGAAAAGTCAAAAAAAAAAATATCATCACTATGTAGAATATCAATAGAAAACAAAAAATAGTACCTTGTGACGACATGATTTGAGGGTTGGCAATGCCAATTTTTCCATAATATTCATTCAAATGGCTATTACACAAGACAAAGAAATCTTCAGGGTGGCCCAAAGTCTGCAAGGTTGAGCAGTATCACAAAACGGATCAATATAAGGCCTGAGTTCAACAAATTGCAAGAAAGATCTCTAAATCACTACATAACTAGAAGGATAAGAATTTTAGTAAGGGGTAAAGCTAGACCAAGAATCTATGGCGACAACCATTCGTATGGTGGCGAAGGAAACGCTAGGGGTGTCGACAGGAAAGGAAAGGGAATACAGGGAATCGTGGTGGTGGAGCGAGGAGGTGCAAGAGAAGATAAGGAACAAAAACAAGAGATTCAAGGAGCTTATTGCCTGTACGGAGGAGGAGGTTAGGGCACAAATGAAAGAGTCGTACAAGGAAGCGAAGCGGGAGGCGAAGAAAGCAGTCGCAAAGGCAAAGAGTCATGCCTTTGAAGCCTTCTACCAAAAGCTTGATACCGCAGAGGGGGAGAAATATATTTACAAGTTGGCTAAAGCCAGATCTAGGCAGAGGGAAGACTTGGGAGCAGTAAAGTATATCAAGGATGAGAGTGAACGGGTTCTCATTAGCCAAGAGGACATCAAACTAAGATGGCATCAGTATTTCTCCCAACTACTAAATATGTCAAGGGGTCCTACAAAGGAAACTCGACAGACTTCGGACACACAAAGAACACGGGTTTGTGGGTCATTTGGTGACATAACCAAGGAAGAAGTAAGTGAAGCCCTCAAAAAGATGGGGAGATTTAAGGCAGTTGGACCGGATGATATCCCGATTGAGGTGTGGCGGAGCTTAGGTGAGGAGGGCATTCAATGGCTTACTAATCTCTTTAATGCTATCCTGCGATCTAGTAAGATGCCGGAGGAGTGGAGGTTTAGCACAATTATCCCTTTGTTCAAGAAAAAGGGCGATGCACAGGAATGCGGGAACTATAGGGGTATCAAACTCCTAAGCCACACTATGAAACTGTGGGAAAGAGTTATTGAGAAAAGAATTAGACGGGAGACGGTGATTAGGGAGAACCAGTTTGGTTTCATGCCGGGGAGATCAACTACTGAGGCGATTCATATTTTGAGGAGGCTGATGGAAAAGTATCGGGAGCGAAAGAAGGATTTGCATCTCGTGTTCATCGACCTGGAGAAAGCATATGATAGCATACCACGAAGCATCGTTTGGGATAGCCTCAAGAAAAGAGGTATTTCATCAAGATATATTGAGGTAATACAGGACATGTATGATGGAGTTTTGACCAACATTCAGACACCGGTGGGGCTAACAGAGTCTTTCAGTATTAGAGTGGGCCTACATCAGGGATCAGCACTTAGTCCTTTCCTCTTTGCGGTAATTATGGATGAAATCTCAAAATCCATCTGGGAAACCGTACCATGGTGTATGCTTTTTGCCGATGATATAGTATTGGCTGCAGAAACTAAGGAGGAGGCTAATGGTAAATTGGAGGAATGGAGGGAAGCCTTGGAGGGCAAGGGGATGCGCATAAGTCGCTCGAAAACTGAATACATGCGATGTAACTTTAGTGGGATAGAATCGATAGGGGAGCCAGAGGTGTCCATTAGGGGAGAAGCTGTTGCATGCACGTCCAAGTTCAAATATTTGGGTTCAATAATTCAGAACAATGGGGAGATTGAGGGTGACGTTGCTAACCGTATACAGACAGGTTGGCTCAAGTGGAGAGCAGCGACTGGGGTGCTTTGTGATAAAAGATTTCCTAATAGACTTAAAGGGAAATTCTACCGCGTAGCGATTAGGCCGGCTTTGTTGTACGGAACGGAGTGTTGGCCTGTAAAGAAGGCTTTCGAGCAGAGAATGGATGTAACAGAGATGCGCATGCTGAGATGGGTGTGTGGTAAGACAAGGATGGACAGGATTAGAAATCAGGAGTTTAGGGAAAAGTTAGGGGTTGCACCTCTCTCTGCAAAGATGCGGGAGAACAGGCTCAGATGGTTTGGGCATGTGCAGAGAAGCACCCATGACGCCCCAGTGAGAAGGGTCGAACGCATCATAGTGGAGGGCAAGAGAAGCCGGGGAAGACCTAAGAGGACGTGGGAGGAGCAGATTAACAGCAACCTGCTCGAACTACACCTCTCTAAGGACCTGACCAGGGATAGAGCCACATGGCGGCGCCTTATTCACGTCCTAGATTACTAGACTAGTTTGATACTGTTCTGTGACTTTTGTCATCGCTTTTCACTTCCATTTTTACCTATATCGCTTATAGGGTTTTTTTTTTTTTTAATCCCTATGCTTGGCTGACGTGGGTGTAAGATGCAGGTTATCGGATTTTTGCAGGTCCTATCCTTGAAGACTCCTCTAGAGCCGAAGGACTCTTATGACCGCCCTCTCCTTATGGGTATGAGACGCCGTCGACCTTCCTTCCCCAGACCCTGGCCATAGAGTATCTATGTGCGGGAACACTGGGTATGATGATGATGATGATGAACAAGGGGACGAAAAAATAAATCAAGCTGCTCAATGCAAATTTTCAGAAGTTTAAAAAAAATCAATAGAAAAGAGGAATAAATGTGGGAGAATTTTATCAACAACACAAAAGCTATTAAGAATGAATACCTTCCCAAGAAAAATCAAGAGGAAAATAGTGAAAGAAAGATTTAAAGAGGATGAAGAGGCTACTCCAAAAGGTGAAGAAAAAGTTTCATATGATCACACTTTTCTCTATCATTCTTGCTATACATTGCCATTGACTCCGTCAGATCTATATCAACTACGGCTATGCCAATTTATAACACCAACTTTCCGGCTAACTCACAACTTGCTAATATAGTAACCAAAATCTTACGTTCTGAACAATTTAGAAAGTTATTGTCCAAGCTTGAGGTTCGGTCTTGAAGCTTGTCACCCAACCTCAAGCTTGAGGGGTGTGAAGGGTTGTTGTTTTGATACTTAGGGCAATTATTTTGGTTTTGCTTAACTGACACTTTTGTTTTAATTAATTCTGTTACATTGCTTAGGAAATATCTTCACAAATGTCAACAGTTTGTATCTATTCAATTCACTGGAATAAGATAAGACAAAACACTTTGTTTACTTCTCTACAAAGCTAATCTGAATAATCCAAGTCTTGATTGGTGAATTTGACTATTTCAATTGTAACACAAATTGAACAATATCCGAGCAAAGCTATAAACTAAAAACTGATCATAAATAAATAATCAAATAAATAAAAAACATGTTATCAAATTGCTAAATAAAAAACCAAGAGAAATATACTTGTCCTAAGAAACAATTAAGAAAAGAGAGTCGCAGAAGATTCGTGGAGTAGCTTAAATTTTGAAGTACGCTAGCGAAAAGGTGGTTTCTAAAATAGCAACAAACGAGTGTGCTGGAGTAAACACAACTGAAATTAACATATTATAGAAACAATATAAGAGAAAACAAATTATAAGGAAAAACTAACAAGTATGACAAGAAAACTAGCACAACGAGAGGCCAAACTCCACATATCTAAAAACTGCAATGAACATCCAGTAAGACTCGACTTTTATCCATAATGGCTAAGGGATGATGATTAAATTTAAACATCTTATTCAGCAACACAAGAAAGGCATGATGATTAAATTAAAACCTATCTTTGAATTTAGATATAAACACTTGATTTTCTAAACAATTTTGCAGCAAAGTTCATTATAATGACCTTTAGCAACTATTCTATCAAATAATTCTCCACAAGCACAGTTCCATAACCTAAGGCAGAGAAACTATATCTTTTGTTTTTGAGTATTAACAATGATAAACAATTTTTTTTTTTTAGCAACCAAAAAACAAAAAGATAAAAGTGAACTTACATATGATTTTCTGGATAAAAAGCCAAAGAGTACTTCTTCAAAAATTCTTCAAAAAGTTTCAATCTTTAGGTTATACAGAGTGCATCTTCAATCAGATTATAAAACATTAAAAAAAAAAACAACAATCTTAACCGATATTGTTGTTTTTAAAAGAAATTGGTTTCAATTAACCGATTAGAATCAAGTTAAAGACAAAACCATAGAATAAGAAATTTAGAGAGAGATTAGGTTAAAAACGGCTGGCAATTGGCAATTTGGCAGAGATGAAGATTTAATTGAGTTATCGCAATTACCCAAATAGACTAAAGACGAGAATAAGTAGGGTTTTCATTGGGTCTGTTATATGATGAGCCAAGGTTTCCATAGTTCATTTAGCCCATGCTAAAAAATGGAAAATGTAGACAATCAAAATAAAATATTGTATATTGAAAATTAAAAAAAAATTCAAATGATATAGTTATGGTTGGTGAAATAATTTTTATTAGACTGATTGAATGTACATTTAACGTTTTAACGACCCGTTTGGTTAGTAGTACTAAATGGTGGTAATGGGAATGATTTATAATGTAAAATTTAATCAAAACTTTCATGTCATTCCCATGGTAATGAAACTTTGATCACAAAAAAGTTTTTTTATTCACAAATTTTTATTACCTCCTAATACCACCTCTCTCATTGGTAATACATTGGAATGAATTTTATGAACAAAATGAGATGGTTGAAGGTTGTCAAGCATGGCCATCAAGATAGCCAAGAGATTTTTTTTAACTAAAATTACACTAATTTTTCATTCTCATTGCCACGATTTATTACCAACTACCAAACGAGCCGTAAAGTGTTTAATTATAAATTTAAAGTAATGCGATGGGTCTTGGTTGAAGACTTATCGGGATGGGTCTTGGTTGAAGACTTGTCGGGATGTACGGCTTGTGCTTGAGCCTTACATTGGTTTTGCCTTGAGAATGGCTTTGTTTCACTATGGTTTGATGAGGTAGTGGTTGACTACGGGTTCTCGTCAAGGTGGAGATTGTTGGGATTTTGTGACTTGAACCAAGTCCAAGATCGTCTTAAAATCAGCATGTTTGACATGTTCGCAATTACTAAGTGCAAACAGCCACTTGATTTTTTTTACCAGCTTGCTTCTGTTCGCACTTAATAACTGCGAACTAACTCGAACCTGTGCTATGGAGTATTAGGAGCTTATATTTGGAATAAGTTTGATTATGATCTTATTGTATGCTTTTTTTTATAATTAATCTTATTCATTTCAAATTTTCAGATTAAGCTACATCAGATAAAATATTAATTTGAATTTTTACATACTTTAAATTTTGTATCTTAATAAACTAAGTAATTTGAATATTTAATAAAACTAATAAGTTATAAATTTTTCTTACATCGAATGATATGAATAACGATTAAAAATATATAATGCGTTGTACATTCTATTAAATTTTACTTAACATTAAAAATCCGTGGTTTAGTTAATTTGATTATTACAATTGGACTTTTTAAGGATTTTGTTGAGAGAGAATTATATTTATATATACACAAATTCTTGTGAGAGACGGTGTCTATGAATTAGGTCGGCCCATTAAGAAAATGTAGAGTAAAAATAAGCATTAAGCTACAATGGACTGGGCTTGAAGAGCGTCTTTCAAAAAGGCGGTCTCTCAGGAGAATAGCTCTTATATATATCTTTTTACTAAAAATTTTGTGCAATGCACAAGTTTTTATACTATTATTATTATATTAGGAAAATATTATTACATTTTGCAGTTTGTATTAATATGACATATGTCATTTTCGAAGTCTTTTAGTTAGTAGTATGATTGGCAGTTTGTATTAATATATGACATGTTATTTTCGAAGCCTTTTAGTAAATAGTATGATTTGAGAAATATTATTACATTTGGCAGTTGTCTTAAAATATAACATGTGTCATTTTTCAAGCCTTCAAATAAATAGTATGATTAATTTTTTTTACTCTTTGACTTTGTATAGTTCAAGTCAATCGGCTCCCACTTGAAGGCTTGATCGCTCGTGAATGGCTAGCAATGTTTACAATGCTTAAAGGAGAAAATGAACATCAATACCAAAAGTGTAACAGTAAGTCTCATGGGAGACGGTCTATTCTATAGACGGAATCCATGAAGCCCAGCCCAAAATATAACATAGTATATTTGGGGTTATAATAAATTATTTGGGGTTATAATAACTTATATTTGGGGTTATAGAATAGTATATTCGAGGTTATAATACATTACATTTAGAATTATAACATAATATAATTGATATTATAATAAAAAAAAATCAGTTAAGGGAAATGGGCTGGCCCAATTTCGTGGTCTATCCTATAGACCGTCTCTTGTGAGATTTTGTGAAAGTGTAAAATTCATGGAAAACTCAAATCGTTGAATGAATAAAAAAATCAAATTGAGAAAGAAATATAGATATGAGATTTGCAAAGATCCTAGGGGATCCCTATTCCCTAAGGTATGAGTCTCTACCCTCTACCATATATTGCTCGATTCCTTTAGTTTGATTTGTTTGAACGTTTGGTAGGCATAATTTACTAGAGCTAGAAGGCATTTTAATGGTTATCGACACGTCTTATACATACGATATCCATGAAATTACTTAATAGTCATAGATATCAATATAATCAATCACAGACAAGGGCGGAGCAAAATTTTGATAAATTTTATAAAGGCCCTGAGCAATTTTAAAAATTATAATTTATTTCTAACAATTTTGTATATTTAAACACCTAAAATGTAAAAAATAATTTAATATTAAGGCCCCTAATATTTCAGGGTCCTGTGCGGTCGAATATGTTGAACCTGCTCATAACCTCCTATGATCACAGACAATCTGTGCTCAATCTTCGGTGAAAATGTTTTTCATTTTTCATATCTCTTCACATGTACATCATTGTTCTTATATGTTATAAATTGTATATGTTAGCGAGATTAATTTGAAGAACTTCTATAGTATCTGAAAAGTATATCTTAATGACTCAAAGTAAAATGTGCAAGTACATTTTAAGAGGTAAATCTTGTTATTACCATGAACATTATGGGAGTTCAAATCTTCAACATTAAAATGTGTTGCACAACACGTGCAATGTTGTATGTATTACATAAATAATGGTTCAAAAAGAATAATGGTACATTTAGAGTATTTTTCTTTACAAATAAATAAACAACAAAATGAGACATGGGTTTTCGGTTTTCACACCTGCACCAAAGTGTCCATCTACACAAAAATATTACATATGAAGGCCAGACCAACACCGAATCGTACACCTCACCTTTTGGTCGCTTACAACGGGAAGTCTGTCATGCTCTTCTTCATGATTCAATACAAGTACAACACCCCGCATTTGCCTTCGTATTTACACAACAGCTTATACTTTAAAGCATAAGTGTCGCCTACACAAACCTCGTCATCTAGCACCAACCTAACAATTGATACCACATTGATTGCCGGCAGCAATTTTATCAGCATCAGACGTGAACGGATTGATTCGAACCCAGAGCAACGAGAAGATGGAAGCGAGAAGAACGGACCAAACAATGACGATGGTAGGCGTCCTGTTTTGACGACCCAAGAGACCCTTAAGGAAGGGATACAAGTGAGCAATCACCCAAAACGAGAAGAAAAGTTTACCGAACAGTGGACCCCATGATTGGTAACCACTGTTAATGGCGTAAGAAACACCTGCTACAACACCGACCAAGTTCACAATCAAGACAGTGGTAGGAGGAATGAGAAGTGATGTCCATTTAAATATGTATAGTTCTGCGAATTCACCATCTTCATCAGCTGCCTTGGAAGTAACGGTAAAGTTGGTGTCGATACCAGCCAACACCTTCAACAAACCCTGGAAGACAGCAAACAGATGGGCTGAAGTACCACCAATAACCCAAAATTGTTCGTTTCTCCACCAGTCTTCAATGGAAACTCCACTCCATCTAAGCTCGAGAATACCAGTAGTAGCAATAGACATAAACAGCAGGATAAACAATATACTAGCGAAGTTGCTTAACTGCGACAAAACACAAAAAAACGCAAAATTTAACATCATCCCTAGGAAAAAAATACTGAAACGAAGTTAGTCATGCACAAACAAAACTTTCTGCACATGGATGCATGGCCGTCGATTAGCAAGGGAAAAGCGGCAAGGCATCATATTTTTTAGGGCCAAAAAAAATTTATTTTCATGTATATGAGTGATATTAATTTGAATTAAATTTATATATAATTTACATTTTTTGTTAAGTAATAGTATGAGCTATTCGTGTTTTTTAATATTAAGTAGTTCAAATATCAACAATAAAAAACAAAAGACGTATTATATTATTCATCACGCCTTAAGTTTTTAAAGACTTTTTTATCTTTCACTCTGGGGCCTAGAAATGAATGGGACGGCCCTGCATGGATGTTATCCTTTTTCAAAAAATAGGTGATCAATATGCGAAATTTTCCCCTCAACAAAAACAATGTGGTTAATGGATGGATTTAGTGTATGCAAGTATGCAGCCATTTTAGAAACATCCAAAAAGGCATTCATTATAACGAAAGAAAAAGGTAAATTACCGTAGGAATGATAAATTTATTCGTCAATAGACAGATAGCGGGCAGAATACAGTAGGCAATAAGTGGAATAGAGGTCAAGGGATAGACAACAGTGTTGATGTATGCCAATCTCTCCAAGAACCTCAACCTTCCCTTGTAGCCGTACCATATAGGACAATGCCTACTAAGCATAATCTCGATAGACCCCAAAGCCCATCGAAGCACTTGGTTCAAACGATCAGAAAGATTGAGGGGCGCAGAACCCTTGAATGCTGGCCTTGGAGGCATGCAGTAGATTGAAATCCAGCCACGTGCATGCATCTTAAATCCAGTCAAAATATCTTCTGTGACCGAACCATAAATCCACCCAATCTGGATACACAGTACGCGACATTAGACAATTAACGTAAGAAAACAAGGAACTTGTAAAATAACTTGAACTTTCGGAAGGAGATTTCTTCTCTCTTACAACAAAAGAACTGTTGGAAGGATCTTAAAAGCTATATTACTCGGACTTTTCATTTTGCTTCACGTACCCATGTCCGGTCCTTCATGCTCGAACATTAGTATGGCACTTAGACATTTCATTTTAGGTATAAAATTAAATATTTAGATGTATTTAACACTTGGACACGTACCGGTATCCCACTCAGTACCCGAGTCCAAGTAACAGCTTAAAAGATTCATTAGACCATGACACAAAGTAATAAATAACTAAATAGGAAATGTGATCTCACCTCTTTACCCCACTCGGTTTTGTCCTCATACCCACAACTAATTACATGGATGGCTTCTTTCAGCAAAGTTGCGGGATTGGTTGTAGGTGGAATCCCACCCATCTCCATGAAGGTGGCTGCAATGAACACTGGTGACTGACCAAATCGCTTCTCTAACCTCTTTTGAGACATAAGAAGAGACTTCTCATCTTCATAGCCTATACAACAACAACAGAAGAGTTAATACCTTTGTATGCCACAATCACACTGCCTAAGACTTTCCCCTTCAACACAAACTCAAATACGACAACGGGAAAAATTTATGCATCAAGTTTTACCTTCAACACCCTCTTCAATGTCTTCCATGTTAAAAATAGGTATGGAAGATTCACTTCTCTTAGGTCCCCTCTTTTTATCCATATACTTATTACCGTTCTTTCCTTTCTTCCTTGATCCAAAACAATTTTTAACAATGATATTCGGCTCCAAATCTTCCTCGGTCAATACTGGATCATACCCATAGAGTGCTTGTCGGTTGAAACAACATCCAGTACCCACATACACCGGTCCTTGTATACCATCTTGCCCTTTCATGTTGATCTGCACATACAGGGAAAAAAATAATATTCAAGCTTGGATGTAAATTAGAATTGCAGGTTAAGAAATTTGAAAGGATAGAGGGAAAGATACGTACATCAAAAAACACAATATTTCGGTTAGCATATCGATCGTGAAGATCAATACCATCGAATCTTTGCGGGAACTGAACATAACAGACTTTCTTCCCAAGAACAGGATCCATCAAGAAACACATGGCTTCTTTAAGACACTTGCTGTTGTTGAAGTAGTGATCACAATCGACATTCAGTAGATATGCTCCATTGGTCAGCACTGCAGAAACACGGATCTGCAAAATCCAAGAAGGCTTAACAAATCAAAATTCTAATAATCACGGGTGAAGGTTGAAAAAACATTCACAGAAGTGCTGAAGTGCACATCCATATACAAAATGGATAGAAATTACAACTTCGCGGGGGATGAAAATAACTCAACGTCCAAAACACTTCTTACCAGATCTCTCCAAAGAGACCCGAAAAAAATTATAAGATAGAAGGAAGTATTAATGATAGATTGTACCAAACAACGCACTAACGAGTTCACAACGAAAAGAGGGGGAATACAAAGATTGAAAGTTGTAACATATACGAACCAAGGCATTCATGGCACCAGCCTTCTTATGATGTTGAAAGCCAGGTCTCTTCTCACGAGAGACATAAACTAATCGCGGCAATTCATTTCCTTCCACATCGAGTCCTCCACTGTGTCCCAAAAACACCTGTAGAGAAAAGGCTATCGGATAAGCAGTGTAATTCAATTATGAAAAAAAATTAACAGCTGAAAGACGCTCATTTTTACCTGGATCATTCCAGGATGGTCCCTGGGGTTATTTCCAGGCCAGGCAGTTCCATCTTGCATTGTCCATCCTTCTTCAGGTACCTTTTGTGCTTTTGCAACATAGGCATTGATTCGGACTTTAAATTCTTCGTACTCCCTCTGCGTCAAGAAAAGATATTATCATTATACTCAAGAGGCAGATATTTCAAAGACTGATGATGGGCAGCTGCCCAATTAAATCCAGCAGACACCCGCTTAAAAATGATGAGCGGCTAATCCAGGAAAGTCACCAAATATTTTCATCAGTTACCTTCATCGCTCTGCGTTCCTTGACAAAAGAAGGCTGAATCTTGTCTTTCAAGTAATCTATCTTATGTTGGAAATAGAATTCTGGGGCCCTGGGCTCGATATTGAACTTCTTACAGAATGGCACCCATTTTCTGGCAAACTCAGCAGTCTCGGAAAGAGCCTCAAAGGTCAGCATTGCTGAACCATCATCTGATACATAGCAAGAAACTTTGTCCACTGGATAATCCACAGCAAGGATGGACAGCACGGTGTTGGCTGTTATAATCGGTGGTTCTTTCAGTGGGTCCACTGTACTGACAAAGACATCAATAGGAGCTAACTGTGATGGCTCTCCTTCACGGTCGTGCCTAGAAAATAATGTATTATAATTAAGTTCAGATTTCAGAGATTAAACAATGTCCATCAAATCACGACCAAAACTTCCTCACCAGGGGATTGAAAACCAAAAAGAAAGAATCTCGTAATGACAATGGTCCGGAGTGATGACATCAAAAATAAACAAAACACTAACCTTAATGCAAGCCTGTCAAGATATGTCTCACGATTGATAGGATACCACTTTGGAAACTGATCCAAAATCCATGACAAGGCGAACCAGATCTCACAAATGACTGATGTGAGCCACAGTGGATATGCATCCTTCACAGGGTGAGTAATACGAAATTGCAAGAAAAAGGCCAAAATGATCAAACGAAGGATGATCACAACTCGATAAGGAGTGAGATGTGATGAAGGAATAGGGACAACACGACTCATAGGTTGACGCACATCATCAGGCCTGCAAAAGATGTATTAAATTAACATTCAATTATTAATAGCTCAAATATAATTGATTTCTCTTTTGACATGCAAAACCTAAAACATTATTGACAATTTCTGCAAGTAGCAAAATACAAACAAAAGCCACCTGAATTTTTGAGAAAATATTTTTGAGAAACAAAATGTCCAATCCGTAACCTACCAGGCTACTACAACAAAAAAAAAATACAACATTTGTCGGAGCCTTAATTCCAACAATATGAGATCAACTACATGAACCGAAAAAACCCGCATTGGAATTCATCAATACAAAAGATTATTCAGCCTACAACTAACAGAATTAAAACTAATATGTTTGAAATTCGAAAACAAATAAAAAATAACTGCCAGATTAAAGGAACGTTGTGGCAATGAATGAAGCAGACTAGATATTTTGATTAGGATATCACAAACACAAAAAACGAGTTGTAGAAAGGAAATTCACAAATTGGATTTTTAACCTTGCCAACACTTCCCTCTATATCAAAAAGAGAAGAAAAGAAAAGAAGTAAACAGAACGAAACAAATGCTCACATTTGGAGTTCTTCACCATTGGAACCGGAACCTTCCATATCACCACCCCCTTTCCCTTCTGTATATCGGTTTGCCATATGCGTTATATTTTTCTCCTGCTTGAGTTTCCAGCTTTCAACTCGTTCCTTCCAATCAACACTACCAAGCCCATAAGAATTCAAGTCCTTTGAAGGGTCCACAATTCTCACCGGAACTGTTACAACATATAATCCAATTAGAAACATGCATAACACCAATAACAAAGACTTGAGCTTTAAAACATATTACAGATTAAATAAACAGATTACCAGGCTGGCTTGGATCAGTGTACGGAAGTGCATGGTTAACACGCTTCTCAGGACCTATAGGACCCGATGTGCTTCTCACGGACTGATTGTCGGGTGTGGCACTTGGGATTTCTCCAGAAACCTACAAGTTCACAATTTACAATAAGCAAATAAACCTTCTTACCATGAACATTTACAAACAAAACACCCAAACGTAAACCACACTTAACCAAACTGCATTGTGATGTAACGTGCGATGAAAATAAACCTAAAGAACTACTCTCTCCTATTATACCCATCCCATTTATTTTTTGTCAGTTGTCACTATTCATTTATCACTCTTAATTTGTATTTTATTGTTAATATATAAGTTAAAACATACTCATGCGGGATCTTGTTTGATTCGTATCAATACAGGGATTATTAATATAACTTTTCATAATTTTTATTAAAAAACAATCAGAGATATTAAAGGTTAAACTAATGGTGATCAACAAGGAAAGGGCGAGGACAAAAATACGAAAAAGATAGTGCATTGTTCACCTACCACTTGACCATTAGTAAGCAGTGGAATTGGCTGCGATTCATGCCTAGACGATGACGAAAGCTCAACATCCTCACCCGGCCATTGACGTTTAGCCTTGCTAGTTCCCCTCGTATAATTGAATTCATTCTCCAAATCATCGACATCATCCTCTTCGTCGTCTCCTTCCACACGAGGACTCCCTGATGAAAAATTCAACGTTACTCGATAAATCAGCATAATTGATTGCTGAAACATTAGAGCTTGATAAGCTTCAAATAAACTAACCTTTATGTCTCTTATATCTAGTCTTGCACTGAGGACAACACTGGTTTCCATCCTTTCTCTCATACTCATAACAAGGCCTGCAAACCGGAAATGCACACTCATTGCACGCGACAAAGACATCGCCGCTAGGCGTAAGTCCAACACTCTCTCCACAGATTTGACAGATTTGACCATCCAAATTCTTCAAAATTTTGGACTGCAATTTCCCACATGATGCAAACTTAATAACATGAATTATCAAATTGGATCACAAGCTGGAAGCTTCATATCAATAGATTATAATGAAAATGTATTTTACAAAGATTGACAACATAATACAAGCAAATTCAACCGACAGAAATCAAAGATTTTTATTTTTCAAACAATCTCAATTACCCAACATTCATCTTGCTCTGATCTAAAATCAAGTATTTGAATCATCTAAATAATTTCATATTATGTGACTAAAACAATAAAAACAAACTTCAAATATAGTCAAAATTTAAGCATCACAACCCTCACCTCACTTGGAACAAAAAATAAGTACTTCTCAATGTAAAATCACAATAATTAATCTCAAATTTGACAAATTCCCAAAATTATCAGTAATTTATAAATCATTTGTATAACAAAATAGAATTCCAATATCCAATTTTGAGTATCCATCCATATCCATCCATTCATTCATTCATCAACCATCATTGAGAGCTCAAATCAGTGTATCAACCTTAGATCTAAGCACATGAAGGTAAGCATCAATAGTAGATGATGATCTAGTCTGATTTAAGTATTAAAGCAAGATGCACAATCAGAATGAGATGAAATGAAAAATGAAAAAGCAGAAAAGGACAACTCACCCCACTGTCAGTACTATCATGCCGAATCCTAACAAGTTCATTTCTTTTGTAAGATCCAGCAACCATCCCACCAGTAGCTTCCATTGTTGATCCTTAAAAGCTTCAATCTCTCACTAAAATCAACCCAAAATTAAACTGATCTTTCTGGGTTTGTGCTAATTTTTAAAGATCTAAAATGGGTAATTGCTGAAATTGTAAGAAACCCAAGCAAATGAAAAGGGGGATATCATATCATATCCCCTGTTTCTTCAGCTTCTCTCCCCCTAAACACTCAATGAGCACATTTTCTGTTTTCACAAGAATCCTTTATATTTATCACTTATTATTATTATTTTCATTATTATATTTATTATATTATTATATTATAATATCATATTCAATTAATCTAGCTTTTTTTTTTGAGTTAATTCAATTAATCTAGCTTAATTTGATTGGATTTGTAATATTTGTTGGTTTTGAAATATGTTTGCTAAATTACCGTTGTTGATTGATATTTGAAATTAATTGGTATTTTGGCGTAAGTATTTTTAGAACGAAAGAAATATCTCATTTATCATTTAAGTTTATTTGTCTATTACGGCTAATATGCAAGAAAAATATATTCAAGTGGAATTTTATTTGAATGAAATAATCACATGCTTTCATAATTTGAATGGAATTTTATTTATAGATGCGTATAGTTTAATTATTAAATTGTCCAAATAATAAATTTAATTGCGTAAAAATTTAAATGTAGCCAATATAATAAAATAAAGAAGTATTTTCGTTTCTTACACTTCATGATAAGATTTCTTTTTTCATTATGTTTATAAAATTTTAAAATTTTATTCAGACTTTATCATCGTTCATTTTATCTTTTTGTTTAATTTTATTGGCATAATTTGAGTGTGTAAACTAATTTTTCAAAATCAATGTAATACTATTGCAAATTCTTAGAAGGGGAAAGTATTCGTAAAAATGGCGCATTAGATTTGTAAAATAAATTGTGTTTATCATTTTGTTGTAAACATTTTATTGTTTTCGCTATAATTATTGATATATTTAAAATTTATTTTTTTAAAACAAGAAAATAATATAATTAAAAAATAAAATAAATACTAAAATAGTAAGAGTAGCAAGTTAAATCATAGAATTATTCCTAATTTTACGGTATATTTTTACGAGTACATTTTTATCAATGGTATTTTCCTGCATATTTTTTTTATTTTAAAGATAGTATTGACTAATTTTTTTTCTTTAAAAACACAAAGAAGGCGCCAGATTAAGTACCGTCAATGCAATTATTCAAAAAAAAAAAAAAAAAAAAAAAAGTACCGTCAATGCAACTAGTCAAGTAATTATGTTGATTATTTTGTAGCAAGTGTATAAAATATTAAGGAGATTCAAATAATTAATTAATCATAGACATAAATCTCAATTCCAAGGGTGTGATTTGTTAACTTGCTATCAGTTTATGCAAGTGTCGGTCATTTTGTTTTGTTTTTTTTTTTTTTTTTTTGAATTAGTGTCGGTCATTGATTTTTTTTTTGAATTGGTGTCGGTCATTGATAAATTCAATCACAAATTCAAGATATCAACTACTAATATTAAAACAATATCCAACATTTTATTCATGTTAAATTTTTATAATTTTTTTATTATTTATAATAGAGTCATAGAGATATTAAGGATTGAATTAATATTTTGGACTGCGTGAAAAAACAAACGTTGTAAGTAAATTGAAACGGAGAAAATATAAATATTTATGTATTTTTTTCCTATGGGTTTTACTATTTTTCATGTTCTACACGATTTTTTTTAATTTGTCGTGGTCACTAGCTCAGTGACCCACACAAAATCTGAATTCGAAAGAAAAAAGTTGTGAACAAGCCATGTTGTATCCCTTTGAAAGATCAGTGGGCACACATTTTTTTTAATTTATACTAGCTTGAATCTCGTGCCAAGTACGGATAATCAAAAAATATATAAATGATTTCTTAATTAAAAATTAGTTTAAATTATTCTGATATTTGGTAAACATAATAAATATAGAGAAAATAATATTTGATGAGTGAGAGAAAAATAATCTTTGCATTACATTAATTATTTCAAATTTTAGAACTCTAAAATTAAATTTTGGGCTTGAGTTATTTTTAATTAACTTGTAGAATGATCAATATTTACCACTATAAATTAAGAATGAAAAAAATATTTAAGCGATAAACTTAACAATTTAAAGTAAATAATATGGGGCACACATTCGCTTTTATAGTGCCAATGTTCTAATTTATATAGCCCGTGATTTTTATAAGAAAAAATACATATTTTTTTATTTGAATCACTTATTGAAGTAATTTATAGATTATAAGTTTATTTTATAAATTCTCCTTCAAAATAATAGATAATGTTTATAATATGTTAGTGATTTTTTATGAAGCACTAACAAAGAAATAAGAGACCTTGTGAAGAATAATGATATTATATTGTTCTTTTTAGAGGTATAATGATATACATATACTCTTAATAACTAATTTTAGTTTGTGTTAAAACTAAAGTGAACTATTTTAAGTCAAACACTTCAATATCTATTATATAATCTAATCGTTTTATGCTATAAGTGGTGATCTACTCCCTTTGTCCCTCTGATTAACACCATTTGACTCAAAAAGCACTTATATTTTTTAGTCAAAATGTGTTATCTCAGAGGGAAAGAGGGAGTCAGAGGGGTCTTTGAGGGTGTGCGAGGTGATCGAACGCACAGGGCCCCTCTTTCTCCCGTATATAAAAAAGGTTAATCAAAAAAAGAAATATATTAAATTTATTAATAAAATATATTATATTTACTATAAAATAAATAAGACACACAACAAAATTTGGCACAAGACCCCCAAATTTTCCAAGACGGCTCTGGAGGGAGTATTCAGCTACAATTCCTAAAGAAGAATGGTAAATGGTAAAGATTGAAAAACAAAAGTACATGGTAAATATTCAATTCCTAAGTTTGCTGTAAATATTTGCCTCCTTGTGATTCGTAGTTTAGTGTGAGATTTATTGTTTTTGGCTGTATTTAGTTCGATTAAATAATGGGAAATTATCATTGGTGCCCCTGTGTTTTGGCCTTTTATCAATGGTCTACAATCTTTTTTTTTTTTCCAATAGCACCCCTGAGGTTCAGTCAAAGTAACAACCGTGACACTTTTGGTATTTTTTCCGTTAAACTTAACGGTAAACTCAATATTTAACCTAACCATGGTTAATCTTCTTTAATTCCTTTCTTCTTCAACCTTTTCTTTCACAAAAATGGTGTTTTCTCTCTCTACCTCTTCCCACCATAGCTTCCTCTTCCTCACAATCCCATTCTCTCTCATCCTCTTCACTCAATCATACTTTCAATAACCCTATTAGCCAAATTTACAAAGAAGAACGATTTGCCAAATCAGCAGGTCAAGCTAATCGATTCTCTAAATCTGGTATGACAATTAATGAGGCGATAAACGAGATCGACAAGCTTCAAAAACAAATTCTGACTCTTCAAACAGAAAAGGAGTTTGCAAAGAGTTCTTATGAAAGCGTGTATGCCAAGTACTGGGACATTGATGAACAAATCAGTGGAACACAAGAAAAAATCTCAAAGTTACAAGATGAATTTGGGGTATCCCAAGTTATCGAGGATGAGGAAGCCCGGACTCTGATGGCGGAAGCAGCTATTAAGTCATGCAATGACACCTTGGCTGAGTTACAGGAGAAGCAAGACAGAACTGCAGCTGCAGCAAAAGAGGAGAGCCAGAAGATTAAAGAAACGCGCGGCAAGTTAAAGTCTCTCAAGAGTGAGCTCTTTGGCAATCAAATTGATGCCTTGGAGAATGGAGATCCCCTTCAAGATGATTCAACTAGCTTCGATAATGAAGCTAAGGTTGCTATGAAAGAATCAAAGGATCTGTGAAATTGTTTATAATGAAGAACAGATTGAATTGTTTGTCTTTAACTTGATTCTGTGAAATTGTTTAATTGTTTATAATGAAGAACAGATTCTGTGAAATTGTTTGTCTTTAACTTGATTCTGTGAAATTGTTTATAATGAAGAACAGATTCTGTGAAATTGTTTGTCTTTAACTGTTGATCTCCACAGAAGCCATATCATGAAGCAAGGCATTGTTCTTTCTACATATGATTGCCGTTGATTCTTGCTGGGGATTTACGTTTTACTCAACAATCTTCTGTCTGACAGAGAAAGAAGATGAACCCAGAATCTGGTATGTAAAATTTGCAATAATTTTGGTTAAAATATTGTTGGGTTTGTTGTTTAAATCGTTTCAATGGTGGGATTTTCAGTGACAGAGTTTTTGGGGGAAGTTCCATTGCTTCAGCGATTACCCAGTTCATCTCTCAAGAAAATTGCTGAGGTCGTTAAAGTCAAGCATTTTGGTATTATTCTTTTGAATTCCCTACTTTTCTATTCTAGATTCAGTATAGGGTTTGCAAATTTTATGGCTTTTATGGTAGTTTTATTGGTGCTATGATGATATTGGTGAATTATGATAATTCATTTTTTCATAAATTTGTGAAGTGAAGGTGGGATTTGAGTTGCTGATGAATATTTTGCTTAGTTCTTAGACTTCTGTTTATGGTGGGAAGAGGTAGAGAGAGAAAACACCATTTTTGTGAAAGAAAAAGTTGAAGAAGAAAGGAATTAAAGAAGATTAACCATGGTTAGGTTAAATATTGAGTTTACCGTTAAGTTTAACGGAAAAAATACCAAAAGTGTCACGGTTGTTACTTTGACTGAACCTCAGGGGTGCTATTGGAAAAAAAAAAGATTGTAGACCATTGATAAAAGGCCAAAACACAGGGGCACCAATGATAATTTCCCTTAAATAATTAGTGTTTGATACATGTTGATAATTTTCCTAGTTTATTTTATGTGGTGGGTTTTGTTTAGCTATTGTTTAAATGTTCTTTTGCTATCTTCGGGGATTAATTCTTTCATTAATGAAGTTTTAGCAAAGAACAACACTATAGAGCGTATGTTAATCTTCAATATTTGTCAGTTTATTGTAATTTTTGAATAGCAAGTTATTATTTTTGGTGTATTTGTTAATGTTGAGTCAAGCCCGAAATCTCAACAATGTGATGAGGGTGAATTTGATCACATAGTAGCTTATGCTTTAGCTTGCACACATGAGAATGGTGTGGAGCATGAAATGAAGTTTGGAAGGATTAACTTTGGCTCACTTGGTGAAGTGGGTGTTAATTGGAGATGTCTTGATCATAGTGTGATCAATCTTGGAACACTTGATGAAGTGTTGGATGAAGTATGGTGCTTGAATGAGTGCAAGAAACAAGGGGCAGCAGCTTTGAGAAGTGCTAGAACACTCGAGCAAGGAAGGGACAAGTCGAGCATAGGCGCTCGATCAAGTCAGTGACCAACTGGATGCCGCTCGACCCAGTCGAGCTGGGCCGCTCGACCCGAGCGAAATTGCTGCCCACATTCTGACGCGTACAGTACTTATGCCGAGTATTTTGTTTTTGCTTTGTTTGCTTGGGCATCAAGCCTACAATTGTACTAGCTTATTCTAGAACCTTCTAGGGTGTCCTAAGGCCTATAAAAGAGTCCTTAACATCATAGAAAAGAGTAGTAGACATACACAAGAGTGAGAGTATTTTGTTGAGAGTTTCTTACTTTGTTTATGTAATTTGAGAGAGAAAAGCTTTGTTAAGGTGTTAATCAAAGCTTAGAGGGTTGTATCATTATTGTATGTTGATATTTTAATGATAAGAACCATTGTTTGAGGGGGAGGTATCCTAAGATACCTCATAATCTTGTGTGTTGCACCATTTTCATACTTGCTCTGTTTTTGTTCTTCTTTTCACCACCATTCTTGTTCTTGTTTTCTTGTCCAAACTCCATAGCCCATTCACAACAATTGGTATCAGAGCTTTAGGGGAGATTTGTGGGTTGTTTTGTGGGTGAAAGTTAGAGTCTTGGTAAGGGAAACAAGATGGGAGATGGTACCAAGTTCAACATTCCATTGTTTGATGGAAAAATGAATTTTTCGGCTTGGAAGAGCACCGTAGTGGATTTATTGGTGCAACAAGGGATTGATGAGGCTCTTTCAAAGACTAAGCCCTCATACATTGATGAAGGAAAGTGGATGGCAATGAAGAAGAAGGCGGTGAGTTCTATCCGACTTGCCATTGCACTAGAGATCAAGTATAATTACTTGAATGAAACCGACCCCGGAGAGTTGTTGGAAAAGCTTCAAGCGGTGTATGCTTCGAAGTCTTTGACCAACAAGCTATGCTTGAGATAGGAGTTGTATCAACTCATGAAGGAGGAAGATACAAGCATGCAAGACCACATCAACACATTCAACTTGGTGTGTCAATTGTGGAATGCCGATGAGAAGCTTTCGGACATGGAGAAAGCACTATTGCTCTTGGCTTCTCTTCCTAAGAGCTACAAAAATGTGGTTCAAGCCTTGCTTCTTGGGAGGGACACAATCACTTTCGATCAAGCCCTAGCCGCTTTGAGAGAAAATGATAGGTTCATGGTGAGGCATGGTGAGGGAGATGAGAAGAAGGGTCATGGTGAAGCTCTATTTGGGGAAGGCTCAAGAGGTAGGTCTAAGGAGAATTTTCAAGCTAAGGGGAAGGGTCAAGGGAGAAATGATTATAGTAACAAAGAGTGTTACTATTGCAAGAAAAAGGGGCACATACAATCTATGTGCAAGGAGATGAAGGAGGACCTCAAGAGGGGAAAAGAGTTGAGGAATGGAAGAAGAGATGAGAATAGTGGGAGTGCAAACCTAGGGCTTCTTGATGAAGAAGAATATGAGGGGGCTTTTCTAGTGGAAGATAGAGAACCTCATAAGAGTGACTGGTTGATTGACTCCGGTGCATCTTTTCATGTTTGTAGTGAGAGGAAGAAGTTTACTAAGATTAGTTTATTTGATGGAGGCCTTGTGTCCTTGCCTAATGATAAGAAGGTGAAGGTAGAAGGTGTTGGTGAAGTGGAGATTGTGGCACATGATGGTGTCAAGAGAGTACTAGGTGGTGTGAGGTTTGTGCCTAAGCTTGATTGCAACCTCATATCACTAGGAAGGTTGGAGACCAAGGGATGCACTTTTGAATCCAAAGGAGGGTTAATGAAAGTCATCAAGGAGGGTCAAGTGGTTATGTTGGGAAGGAAGACTAGAAACAACTTGTATGTGTTACAAGTGGGTGGTGGTTGCCAAGGCCACAAGAATGTGTGCAAGTCACCTAAGAAGAGGTCACTTGATGTGATTAAGAGATTTGGGCTTGAGGGGGAGATTGTTGAGTCAAGCCCAAAATCTCAACAATGTGATGAGGGTGAATTTGATCACCTAGTAGCTTATGCTTTAGCTTGCACAAATGAGAATGGTGTGGAGCATGAAATGAAGTTTGGAAGGATTAACTTTGGCTCACTTGGTGAAGTGGGTGTTAATTGGAGATGTCTTGATCATAGTGTGATCAATCTTGGAACACTTGATGAAGTGTTGGATGAAGTATGGTGCTTGAATGAGTGCAAGAAACAAGGGGCAGCAGCTTTGAGAAGTGCTAGAACACTCGAGCAAGGAAGGGACAAGTCGAGCATAGGCGCTCGATCAAGTCAGTGACCAACTGGATGCCGCTCGACCCAGTCGAGCTGGGCCGCTCGACCCGAGCGAAATTGCTGCCCACATTCTGACGCGTACAGTACTTATGCCGAGTATTTTGTTTTTGCTTTGTTTGCTTGGGCATCAAGCCTACATTTGTACTAGCTTATTCTAGAACCTTCTAGGGTGTCCTAAGGCCTATAAAAGAGTCCTTAACATCATAGAAAAAAGTAGTAGACATACACAAGAGTGAGAGTACTTTGTTAAGAGTTTCTTACTTTGTTTATGTAATTTGAGAGAGAAAAGCTTTGTTAAGGTGTTAATCAAAGCTTAGAGGGTTGTATCATTATTGTATGTTGATATTTTAATGATAAGAATCATTGTTTGAGGGGGAGGTGTCCTAAGATACCTCATAATCTTGTGTGTTGCACCATTTTCATACTTGCTCTGTTTTTGTTCTTCTTTTCACCACCATTCTTATTCTTGTTTTCTTGTCCAAACTCCATAGCCCATTCACAACAGTTAAAATTATCGGTCTACTGTAAAATAATAGAGTTCATATGTTAGATGATGGCATACTTTAAGGCAGGGGCGGAGCAAGGATTTTGGAGGCCCTATTTATTTTTGTGATAGTCTTTAAAATGAGGCCCTTTAAAAATAATTCAAGACAATTATGAAAGATTGAAAATTTTGGTCAAAAAACCACTTTTTATTGTGTTGCTAAACTAAAACATAAAACTCAAATAATAAAACATATTCTTGACAAAATGAGCTTCTGACAGTAACTTACAAAAACAAAAACACAAAAAACCAATTGTGAATTAACCTAAAAACTCAAGCTTTCAATTTCCTACAGTAATAATTCGATTAAGCGCCATTAACCAAAGAACACAAACCAAATAAGAAAGATTATACAAAGAAAAAGGATCCGAATGGTAAAATCTAAATCAACAAAAAAATAAAACTTAATTAAACAAATAAAATAGGGAAATTATCATTGGTGCCCCTGTGTTTTGGCCTTTTATCAATGGTCTACAATCTTTTTTTTTTTCCAATAGCACCCCTGAGGTTCAGTCAAAGTAACAACCGTGACACTTTTGGTATTTTTTCCGTTAAACTTAACGGTAAACTCAATATTTAACCTAACCATGGTTAATCTTCTTTAATTCCTTTCTTCTTCAACCTTTTCTTTCACAAAAATGGTGTTTTCTCTCTCTACCTCTTCCCACCATAAACAGAAGTCTAAGAACTAAGCAAAATATTCATCAGCAACTCAAATCCCACCTTCACTTCACAAATTTATGAAAAAATGAATTATCATAATTCACCAATATCATCATAGCACCAATAAAACTACCATAAAAGCCATAAAATTTGCAAACCCTATACTGAATCTAGAATAGAAAAGTAGGGAATTCAAAAGAATAATACCAAAATGCTTGACTTTAACGACCTCAGCAATTTTCTTGAGAGATGAACTGGGTAATCGCTGAAGCAATGGAACTTCCCCCAAAAACTCTGTCACTGAAAATCCCACCATTGAAACGATTTAAACAACAAACCCAACAATATTTTAACCAAAATTATTGCAAATTTTACATACCAGATTCTGGGTTCATCTTCTTTCTCTGTCAGACAGAAGATTGTTGAGTAAAACGTAAATCCCCAGCAAGAATCAACGGCAATCATATGTAGAAAGAACAATGCCTTGCTTCATGATATGGCTTCTGTGGAGATCAACAGTTAAAGACAAACAATTTCACAGAATCTGTTCTTCATTATAAACAATTTCACAGAATCAAGTTAAAGACAAACAATTTCACAGAATATGTTCTTCATTATAAACAATTAAACAATTTCACAGAATCAAGTTAAAGACAAACAATTCAATCTGTTCTTCATTATAAACAATTTCACAGATCCTTTGATTCTTTCATAGCAACCTTAGCTTCATTATCGAAGCTAGTTGAATCATCTTGAAGGGGATCTCCATTCTCCAAGGCATCAATTTGATTGCCAAAGAGCTCACTCTTGAGAGACTTTAACTTGCCGCGCGTTTCTTTAATCTTCTGGCTCTCCCCTTTTGCTGCAGCTGCAGTTCTGTCTTGCTTCTCCTGTAACTCAGCCAAGGTGTCATTGCATGACTTAATAGCTGCTTCCGCCATCAGAGTCCGGGCTTCCTCATCCTCGATAACTTGGGATACCCCAAATTCATCTTGTAACTTTGAGATTTTTTCTTGTGTTCCACTGATTTGTTCATCAATGTCCCAGTACTTGGCATACACGCTTTCATAAGAACTCTTTGCAAACTCCTTTTCTGTTTGAAGAGTCAGAATTTGTTTTTGAAGCTTGTCGATCTCGTTTATCGCCTCATTAATTGTCATACCAGATTTAGAGAATCGATTAGCTTGACCTGCTGATTTGGCAAATCGTTCTTCTTTGTAAATTTGGCAAATAGGGTTATTGAAAGTATGATTGAGTGAAGAGGATGAGAGAGAATGGGATTGTGAGGAAGAGGAAGCTATGGTGGGAAGAGGTAGAGAGAGAAAACACCATTTTTGTGAAAGAAAAGGTTGAAGAAGAAAGGAATTAAAGAAGATTAACCATGGTTAGGTTAAATATTGAGTTTACCGTTAAGTTTAACGGAAAAAATACCAAAAGTGTCACGGTTGTTACTTTGACTGAACCTCAGGGGTGCTATTGGAAAAAAAAAAGATTGTAGACCATTGATAAAAGGCCAAAACACAGGGGCACCAATGATAATTTCCCAATAAAATACCTTAAGACTGGAGTTGAAGATCTTAAGTAATTTTCTCTTTGCTAAATTAACATTAGGGTAAGAGAAATGGTAAATCTTAAAAATAATTTTAACGGTTTAAAAATTAACTTCATAAAGAAAAAAATATTCCATCATCTTGAATGAAAATTGATTTAAAAAAAAAACTACTTTAATGAAGAATTAATAGAGTTTAGAGAAGAGCAAAAATTGAAGGAGTAAAGAAGAAAGAGCGGGCATTAGGAATCAATTAAGGAAAGAATTGAATGTCGTTAAACGCGTGGACCCCGCTTTAAATATTTCCAAAACCAAAATATGCATTATTTCGAAAAATTAAAAATCATCTTTGTTAAGATTCGAACCCTGATCTGCACATTTAACGGGTAGGAGTCTTACCAACTACTCCAATAATGTTTTCTTTTATTAATTACGCAATTTAATATTTGAGGCCCCTTGTTTCTGGGGGGGTCCTAGTCGGTCGGCTATCCGGAATGGGCTCAAAACCGGCACTTCTTTAAGGATTGAATATTTATCAGCTCATTGTAATTTTTGAGTAGCAAGTTGTTGATTTTGGTGAAACCTAGATGTTTGAGCAAGACCCGAATCTCCCTCATGTGGAGGGTCTTCGAAGTGCTGTGAAGAGGGTGCGACGAAAAACAAGAGCTTTGATCAAATTATGATCAATGATGATGATGAGTTGGAGTGACTTAGAGATGAGAAGGCACGAAGGATGGGAGCTTTGAGGGTTGCTCGACTATACGAGCTGAGAAGTGCAAGCAAAGGAGCAGCTCGAGCAAGAAGGCTCGACCATTCCAGTAGCTCCTGCCTGGTCGCTCGGGTGGTCGAGCAAGCAAGGCTCGGTCGAGCGGCAGTCAGCAGGTATCACACTCGGTTTCTGTTTTTGTTTCATTTGTTTGTGGGCTTTTACCCATTTCGTGCTAGGGCTTTTACTATGTCCTAAGGCTATATAAGATTGCTTAGAACATATCTAGAAGAGTGTGGAGAGGCTAATACACACTAGAATAGGCTAGGGTTTAGAGAAACCAAGAGAGTCTCTTCTTCTTGTATTAGATTGTGGGTGTCTTCCATTGTTGAATGGATTCATCATCTTGAGAGCTTGTTCTCAAGTGTGAGTTGAATCATTGGTTGTAATGTTGATTAAACTAATGATAAGATACTTTTTGAGGGGGAGGTATCCATAAGTACCTCATTACATTGTTGTTTTTGGCTCTCTTGATTATTACTCTGTTTTTCCCTTCTCTTCTTCCTCCATAGTTTTACCTTAGAGGGTCCAAGACCTCCTCTTTCACTAGATGAGTTCTCATGTCCCTTTGTTTCTTAGTAGTTAAGATATTTTTGTTTTGCATACTATATATATATATATATATATATATATATATATATATATATATATATATATATATATATATATATATATATATATATATATATATATATATATATATATATATATATATATATATATATATATATATATATATATATATATATATATATATATATATATATATATATATATAGCACTATGTTAAATATAAATAACAAATGAAAATATTGTAGAGTAGATTATAAGAGTTAAGTACAATGGAATGTCAAATAATGGCATACTTAAATGAGTTATTAAATTATATATATTGTAGAGTAGAAAATATTGTAGAGTAGATTTATGATTGTGTAATAGTGCAATAACAAATGAAAATATTGTAAAGTAGAAAAGATAGAGTACTGAAGTTGGATATGCTACTTATTTTGTTTGATTCCTCGCTAGATTATAAAATTATCTATTTAGGTTTCGTGTCAGATTTTTGAGCTTTGTTATAACCAGCTTCTGGTTAAGCGATTTAGGAGAGTTAAATTGTTAAAAGTTATAATTGATGTTTTTCATTCAGTGATAATCAGATTTGTGTTTTATGTAAAAAGTAATTGGTTTCTTGCGATATTTTGCGAACTTTGCCCGTGTAGAGGAGGTGCTTTGAATTGCTTTCACCTTTCAAAATTCAGAGAGAGTGGAAACGACTTATCTATTGTATGTGGATACCAGAGGTTCAAATAGAGGATGCCAGGATGATGGAGACTGTTTTATGCCATGGATTTAAGGATATTTGGGAAAAGTTAGTTTGTGCAGTGATGTTTCTATAGCTTGTTTAATTATGATTATACGCTCTTGTTTCACAATAATAAAGCTTTTTATGAGTGGTGTTTGGATTTTTTGGTCATTGTACTTGATTTTGAAGTATCTGAGCAAAGTATATTGTGAAATTTTATCCCTCCGAATTGATATAATAGTTAAGCCTGTCAATGTGATTAAAATGCTAAGAGTATGATTCTTGATAAAGTAGTAGCTATTACTTCATGTTAATGTTTATTGACATCTGATTGTTGCCTTGCTTTAATATTTGGAGATAGAGATGGCTACAGCTACAGGTCCAAGACTCTATTCGGACCCTACTGGACCCTACTCAATTTTTAATTTAAGGGTTTATTTTCTTAGGACCATAGGGTCTGGGTCCAAAAAATATTTTAAGGGTCTAGATACGGGTAGACCCGGATCCGACCCATAGACCCTTTTTCGGTTGGCCTTCCCACTTTTTACCAATTTTCCTTTTTTTTTTTTATAACTCTACTCTTTCTTAGAAAAATAACCATTTTTCCTATTTCGTTCTCTGATTTTCATCTTCATTCTCTTTGTTTCTCTATCTCTCTCTCCAAATCTCTGCCAGTTTCAACTAATACATGTTGAACATTTAGTGTATAATAATAATAATCCTGAGTATTTAATCACCAAAGTACTACTAAGGTAGTGGGACAGTTTAAGTCCGTAATATATCGAATAAAGCTATAATAATAGTGGGAAATATACGTATTAATTTACGGGGTCCAAATAGGTGTTTTAAGATAACACAAGGAAAAGAGGGAAAAAGTGGGCAGAAGGTTTGCGCCGAGTCGGCGCTACCTTGGGTAGCCTCGTCGCCGACTCGGCGCTAGGCTACTGGAAACTCACTGTTTGGTCAGTGACTTGGCGCCGAGTCGGCGCCCACTTTTGTGGGCTCGTCGCCGACTCGGCGATTGCCTTCTGGAGGTGACCGTTGCCTTTTTCTTCCCGTTTTCTTGTGTTTAATGCCTAGGATCCTCTCTTAATTCTCTTAATTCTCATAATTTCTGAGATAATGAGGGAGTATAATGCTAATTCATTAGCAATATTGATTATGATTGCATTGAATCATAATCAATTGGGTGATTAAGGCTAAGGCACCTCTATTAGTATAAATAGAGGTCCTTGGGTGTTTGTGTTCTTGCACCATTCACTTGAAATCTCTGAATTCCTTTTCTTTAAGCTTTTCTCATTTGTTCTTTGCATACAAAAGAGTAATTAACTTTTGTTAGTGCAATTCCACAACTCATTGTTTCCTAAACACTTTGTTATTGCATAATACAACCTAAGTACTAAGGTTGTGTTGTAATCGATTGTATCTCGTTGTGAATTTCCAAGCAACAACCCAAGTACCTTTGTGGGGGAAATATCACAAAAGGATAGTGAGCACACGCCTTCGGTTTGTATCAAGTTTCCGGGTAACGTACATCGTTACACAATTATCTTCATTTTACTTTTGCATTGTAATCATCTTGTAAGTTTATTGTTGTCATCATACAAAGGGGTTTATACAAATTCCCGAGTTGTAATTTGTATTGTAATTATATACATCGTAATAATCTTTTGTGATAATCTTCATACGATGGCATCAATGAAGGACTTTACCTCTAACTTTGCTAAGTTAGAAAAATTTGTCGGCGTCGACTTTAGACGTTGGCAAAAGAAGATGATGTTCATGCTCACTACCCTCAATGTGGCTTATGTTATAAGCTCACCAAAACCGGAGGTTGCTAAGTCGGATGATCCGGAAACGGTGATTCCGGAAACGGAGATTCTTGAACAAAATCGCAAACGTTCAAAGTGGGAAAATGATGACTTCATTTGCCGGGGACACATACTCAATGGAATGCAAGATGCATTGTTTGATATCTACCAATATCATGAGTCCGCAAAAGAATTGTGGGATGCTCTTGAAAACAAATACATGGCGGAGGATGCTAGCTCCAAAAAGTTTCTAGTAAGTAATTTTAATTCATACAAAATGGTAGAAGATCGCCCAATTATAGATCAATTTCATGAATTGCAAAGGATGCATGCTAACCTTAAATTACATAAAATTGAAATTGATGAAGTGTTTTTGGTTTCAAGCATAATAGACAAATTGCCTCCTTCATGGAGGGATGTTAGACATGCTCTTAAGCATAAAAGGGAGGAGATTACACTCTCCGACCTTGGACAACACATTATTGTCGAGTCTAGCATCCGGGTTCATGAGAACCGGAAGGATGATAATCCTAATGTACCAACAATTAACATGGTTGGGGAAGGGAAACCACAATCCCGTCCCGGAGATAAGAGGAAGAGGAATGACTCTTCTAAGGGGAAAGCTACTAATCCCAATACCGAAAAGGTATGTTGGGAGTGTGGAAAGCCCGGGCACCGAAGGAAGAATTGCTTCGTTCTAAAGAACAAGCAAAAGAAAGCCAAGGGGAATGGTCAAGCTTCAACTAGCAAGGGACCACCCACACAAGGTAATCTTGCATGTTTTGATGAAAATTCTAATATGAGTTTTTCTACTTTGAATACTAATATTAGTGCTTTGCAGGATGATTCCTTGGCTTGGTGGATCGATTCGGGGGCATCGAGACATGTATGCAATTCTACTCAATGGTTCAAAACCTTTAACAAGGTTGTTGATGGGGAGCATCTCTATATGGGAAACAATGCACCTATCAAGGTCCAAGGCAAAGGACAAGTTGAATTGTTGTTTACTTCGGGGAATCTTTTAGTTTTAAGAGATGTGTATTACACACCCGAAATAGGTAGAAATTTAGTCTCGGGTCCTATTTTGAATCGTTTGGGCTACAAACTAGTGTTTGAAGCCGATAGGTGTATTATCTCCAAAAATAATTTGTTTATTGGGCGTGCTTATCTATGTAATAGTTTGTTTAAATTATCTTTGGATTTGAATAAAGATGTTATTTGCAATGTTTCTTCTATAAATGAAAATGATGATTTACATTACTTGTGGCATGTTAGACTAGGACATGTAAATTTTGACAAAATTTCTTTTATGTCTAAACATGAGTTAATTCCTATGTGCAATAAAATGTCTAAAAATTGCAAAACGTGCATGTTAACTAAGATCACTAGAACACCTTTTAAAAGTGTTGAAAGAAAAACCGAAATTTTGGAGTTAATCCATAGTGATCTTTGTGATTTTCATAGTACACCGTCTTTGGGAAACAAAAAGTATGTTATAACTTTTATAGATGATTTCTCAAAGTTTTGTTATGTTTATCTTTTGCATTCAAAAGATGAGGCTCTTGAACATTTTAAGATTTACAAACAAGAAGTAGAAATACAAATTGGTAGTAAACTTAAAAGGTTAAGAACCGATAAAGGAGGTGAATATTATGATCCGATTTATTTCAACTCAATGGGTATTATTCATGAAACAACCGCCGGTTATGCACCACAATCTAATGGTGTGGCGGAGAGGAAAAACCGTACTCTACAAGAGATGGTTAATTCCATGTTATCCTACTCGGGTTTGAGTGATGGATTTTGGGGTGAAGCAATGTTGACGGCTTGTCACATTCTTAACCGAGTTCCAATGAGAACGAATAAGGAAACTCCTTATGAACTTTGGTACAAAAAGAAACCAAACTTAAGTTATCTTAAGGTTTGGGGTTGTAGGGCCATTGTAAGAGTGCCCGGCAACAAGAAAAAGAAGCTCGGTGAACGTGGGCTTGAGTGCATCTTTATAGGCTATGCTATTCATAGCAAAACCTATAGGTTCTATGTTATAGAACAAAATGACTATATATCGATTCATTCGATTATAGAGTCGAGAGATGCCATTTTTGATGAAAATAGATTTTCATCATTGAGTAGACAAAGACATCTACAAAGTTGTACCAATGAAAGTGTTGATGATAGTCAACAAAGTTCACTTCTAGATGCTGATGAAAGTCAACAAATAGATGAACTTGATTTAGTTGATCCTATTCCTAAACGGAGTAAGAGACAACGGAAAGCGAAGAGCTTTGGACCGGATTTCCAAGTATACTTGGTTGAAGGTGATAGAAGTGAAGTATCTTCTAGTGTTCCATATTTATATAATGTGGAAGGTGACCCATTGACTTATAGCGATGCTATGGCATCACATGATAGTGCTTTTTGGAAAGAGGCTATCGATGATGAGATGCAATCCATCATGGGAAATAACACTTGGGTGTTAGTGGATCTTCCTCCGACTTGTAAACCAATCGGTTGCAAGTGGATTTTCAGAAAGAAAATGAAAATCGACGGTACTATTGATAAATTCAAAGCCCGTTTAGTGGCTCAAGGCTTTAGACAAAAGCACGGTATCGATCATTTCGATACATATGCACCGGTTGCAAGAATAACCACTATTCGGTTATTGGTAGCGTTAGCTACGGTCTTTCATCTAGAAATACATCAAATGGATGTTAAAACCGCATTTTTATATGGGGAGTTAGATGAGGAAGTATATATGAAACAACCCGAAGGGTTTGTTTTGAAAGGACAAGAACAAAAGGTGTGTAAACTTGTCAAGTCTTTGTATGGACTTAAACAAGCACCTAAACAGTGGCATCAAAAATTTGATGAAACTATTTTGTCCTTTGGATTCAAGTTGAATCAAGCCGATAAGTGTGTGTATAGCAAGTTCGATAGCCATGGCAATGGCGTTATCATCTGTCTATACGTCGATGACATGCTTATCTTTGGAACTTGTATAACACAAGTCCAAGAGACAAAAGATTTTTTGTCTAGATCCTTTCAGATGAAGGATATGGGGGAGGCTGATGTGATCTTAGGCATTAAGATCATAAGGCAAGGGAACCGTATTAAGTTAAGTCAGGCTCACTATGTTGAGAAGATACTTAAGCGGTTTAATATGCTTGATAAAGCGCCGGTCTCTACTCCCATGGAACCGGGTATGAAGTTTGCAAAGCATACCGGTCAACCAATTTCACAATTGGAGTATTCAAAGGTCATAGGATCTTTGATGTATGCTATGACTAGTACTAGGCCTGACATAGCATTTGCGGTGGGTAAACTTAGTAGATTTACTAGTAATCCAGGTCCCCATCATTGGATGGCGATAAGGAGAGTATTAAGATACTTGTTACGTACCAAGGACTTTGGTATTACTTATAGCGGAGAACCTCCTATTCTAGAAGGTTATTCTGACGCTAGTTGGATCACTAATGAAGAGGACAACTCTTCTACTAGTGGTTGGGTGTTTGTTTATGGGGGAGGTGCCATTTCTTGGTCTTCTAAGAAACAAACATGTATAGCCGACTCTACGATGTCAGCTGAGTTTATCGCTTTAGCTTCAGCAGCTAGTGAAGCTGAGTGGTTGAGGAATCTCATGTTTGAGATACCTTTATTACCTAAGCCAATCTCACCGGTGGCGATTCATGCGGATTGCATGACGGCTTTAGGTAGAGCTTATAGTCAAGTGTATAATGGTAAGTCTCGTCATATTGCTCTAAGGCATAGCCTTGTGCAAGGACTTATTATTAACGGGGTCATAACTTTTGACTATGTGAACACTAAGTTCAATGTGGCGGATTCGTTTACGAAAGCCATGAATAGAGACTCAATTGAGAAAGCCTCAATTGAGATCGGTTTATGTCAGTAAAATCATTAGGGAAAGCCCAATTCACGCATGAGTAACATCGTGTCTGAATTCAATGTGGTAAAGTCCTCTTGGTTTTTGTTAAAGCAACTCTTGCATGACCCATCGTTGCTTTGTACCGTGATGGAATAAGGTAGTCGTCTTGAAAGTTCTCAAGATCAAGAGTTGAAGAGCTCTTGGTGTTATATCCACGTCACGGGGATATGTTTAATACGTAATGAGAACCTACCTATATAAGTTTGAAGTGTGGCCGCTTCAAGTAGTCAAGATTGGCATAATGACTATGATAAACTTATGAATAAGATACGGACACGGCCTTATAATGTGTCAAGTTAATAACTTTGTGTTATTTGTTTTGTGTGTACTACATCTTCAAGTGGTTGGATGAGTCGATTGATTCAATTCCTTATGGAAATCAACTCTGGCTCGATCACTTGTTAAGTGTGTTGTACTAGGCGTTAATTCAATCCGTAGGGATATTAGCGTTGATGCATGAAATGTACTATGAGTTTTGGTAAATGAGAAGCTTATTATACCCAAAATGGGGGAGGATTGTTGAACATTTAGTGTATAATAATAATAATCCTGAGTATTTAATCACCAAAGTACTACTAAGGTAGTGGGACAGTTTAAGTCCGTAATATATCGAATAAAGCTATAATAATAGTGGGAAATATACGTATTAATTTACGGGGTCCAAATAGGTGTTTTAAGATAACACAAGGAAAAGAGGGAAAAAGTGGGCAGAAGGTTTGCGCCGAGTCGGCGCTACCTTGGGTAGCCTCGTCGCCGACTCGGCGCTAGGCTACTGGAAACTCACTGTTTGGTCAGTGACTTGGCGCCGAGTCGGCGCCCACTTTTGTGGGCTCGTCGCCGACTCGGCGATTGCCTTCTGGAGGTGACCGTTGCCTTTTTCTTCCCGTTTTCTTGTGTTTAATGCCTAGGATCCTCTCTTAATTCTCTTAATTCTCATAATTTCTGAGATAATGAGGGAGTATAATGCTAATTCATTAGCAATATTGATTATGATTGCATTGAATCATAATCAATTGGGTGATTAAGGCTAAGGCACCTCTATTAGTATAAATAGAGGTCCTTGGGTGTTTGTGTTCTTGCACCATTCACTTGAAATCTCTGAATTCCTTTTCTTTAAGCTTTTCTCATTTGTTCTTTGCATACAAAAGAGTAATTAACTTTTGTTAGTGCAATTCCACAACTCATTGTTTCCTAAACACTTTGTTATTGCATAATACAACCTAAGTACTAAGGTTGTGTTGTAATCGATTGTATCTCGTTGTGAATTTCCAAGCAACAACCCAAGTACCTTTGTGGGGGAAATATCACAAAAGGATAGTGAGCACACGCCTTCGGTTTGTATCAAGTTTCCGGGTAACGTACATCGTTACACAATTATCTTCATTTTACTTTTGCATTGTAATCATCTTGTAAGTTTATTGTTGTCATCATACAAAGGGGTTTATACAAATTCCCGAGTTGTAATTTGTATTGTAATTATATACATCGTAATAATACATATATTCCTCCTCTCTTTTACACTATTTTTGTAGTTTTATGCTTAATCTTAGTTTTTTTTATTTTTTTATTATTTTTTTCCATTTCGTATTGAGTTCCATTTGTTAGGTTTTTAGTTTTGTGGTACTTTCTATTTGATTCTAGAATTGTTCTGTAATTCTGTTATACTGAAATTTTTTGTTCATTTGTTGTTTTAGTTTTGTGGTATTTGTGCAATTTTTTTTCATTCTATTTGTTTGTTGACTTTACAAATATTTCAATTACATTTCGTCTTGAATCTTATTTATTTTTTCGTTAATGTATTTTATTTATTTGTTGATTATTTGATTAGATCAAAAAAAGAGTTTCTAACCGATGAAACATCTAAAATGGCGTAGAAATAAAGCATCTAAGTAAAACTTTTGAGTTCCACCATAGTAAATAGATTGTATAGAATCATTCTCACCTTATTAACTGGGTTATTGTATTAAATCTGTTATGTACCTTTCTATAATGTTTAATCATGTTATCTAATGCCATATTTCTTTCCTCGTTTATAATTTTTGATGTTTATTGTTACTTATCCTTTTTATTTTGCTAATTTTTTTATTTCAGTTTGTCCCTTATCCCACATCTTTTAATCTCATTCTAAAATTTATACTCTCTTTTCATCTCAATCACTTATTTTTTTTCATTTTCTCCGCTCTAATTTTTGTCCACTAATTTTATTTATCTTGCACTACGTGCAAAATGAGAGGGACCGAGGGAATATTTAATGAAAAATGGATTAATTTGGATTAGGTATTGAGCTACATGATATTTTCATGCTTTAATAGAGTAGGAGAGCTTGGAGTCATTAGATGTACGTTATCGCTTTCATTTACTCTCTTTCTAGTTTTTTTTTTTTTTTTTTTTGAATATCACCTGCAGCTTATTATTGCAAATCAAGGGCCACCAAATTTTGGAGGCTTGGTGGAAAAGGTTCCATACATATTTTCTCCATAGCATTACCGGTATCCCACCGGGCAATCATATGGGCTGCAGTGTTGCCATGGCGGCGCACAAAGCTACATTTAAAACCAACAAAACCATTACAAAGCTCAATAATACGATCTATTAAAGCATGAAAATAAGTCGAGCCACCCTCCTTCGATTTGATAGCATTCACAACAGTGAGAGAGTCTCCTTCAAGGTGGATATTGTTGTACCCCATTCTATGTGCTACCTCCAAGCCAAAAATTGCAGCAACAGCTTCCACATTTGTTGCACACCAATTAGCTACCACACAACGAGTCCCCGCAATAAGAGTTTTCCCATCAGCATCACGAATGATAATCCCTAAACCCCTATGCAAATTCAGCCCAACATGCGCATCAAAATCAACCTTAACCCAATCACGACATGGAGGAACCCACTGCCGAGAAGATGCAGCAGGAGGCTCTCGAGGTATACTGAGCTTCAAGTTATACTGTTGATAATCTTGGACCATTCTTGAGAGGCTAGAAGCAAGTTGGGTCACATTACACTGAGATTGTGTCATCACATTAATATTACGACCCATCCAACTTGCCCAAAGGCATGGGCCAATCCCATTAAGCTCATTCAAAGTCGCATGTGAAAACAGCCACCTCAGAGTTTCAATGAATGCAGAACGTGGCGCATCTTGGATCAACGATTGGAGAAGGTGTGACATCCACACAGATTGATTCACCTGGCAGTCAAGAAGGGAATGACAGATTGTTTCAGCTCCACCATCACAGCGAGAGCAATCTGAACTTGGGGCCATATGACTATGGTGTCGCACCTCGTTGACGGGTAGAGAGTAGCCTCATCAAAAGTACCCCTTAACTCATCAATCCTCCACTCCCTTGTCTCAAGGTTAATGTAGTGCCAGACCAAAAAATCATCAGTATAATCAATAGCTAGCCGTGGCGAAAAGGAACTTACCATCAGACATAAGCCAACGCTCACTCTGGATATGAATGCGATCACCACGCCCAACACGCCATCCAAGCCCTTCAATCAGTAGAGCCTTATTACCCCATATGCTCCTTCAAGAAAAACTCGGATCAAAACCCCTGTGCGCATCAAGAGGGTCAGAGTGCTTGAAATAGCGAGCTTTAAAGACCGCCGATAGAAGAGGGTTTGCGTTAGAGTGTAGTCTCCACATCTGCTTAGCAAGGAGAGCTTGGTTGAAGCATTTAAGGTCTCTGAAACCCATCCCACCATTGCCCTTAGGACGACAGAGATCCGCCCAACAGTGCCAATGAATCTTCTTTGCATCCCCAGAGGATCCCCACTAAAAACGAGCCATCATCTCATGTATCTCATCAAGAAGACCATCGGGGATCTTAAATATACTTATCATGTATGTAGGGATTGCTTGGATGACTGCCTTTAACAAAACCTCTTTCCCCGCTCTGGACATCAGCTTCTCCTTCCACCCTTGGATCTTCTTCCATATACGTTCTTTCAGACTCGCAAACACAGCTTTTTTAGATCTCCCAATGATCGTAGGTAAGCCCAAATACTTAGTGTGGCCTTCGACTTCACGGACTTGAAGAAGCTCATTAATCTCATTTCTAGTAGCCTGTGGTACCCCTCTACTAAACGAAACCTCTGTTTTATCAAAGTTGACTTTCTGGCCCGATGCTCGCTCATACAAGCTAATGGTGTTAGCTAACTCCGAACATTCTCGAACAGAAGCTCTAGCAAAGAGAATACTGTCATCAGCAAAGAACAAATGAGAAATAGGAGGAGCCCCTTTGCAAATTTGCACCCCATGGATAGAGTTCCTGGAAACCGCCTTACTAATCAACATCGAGACGAGAACGCATCTGCACATTGGTACATTGGTACGCAAAGAATTTAAATACTATTCAAAAATTATGAAATTCAGTTAAGATTGTATTCATCGTGGTACATTGGTACGCAATTATGTATTTCTTGTCACCATAAGCATGAAATATCATCTTGATTACTTGAATCATTAATAAAAAAATGAATTATTTTATTTAAATTTAAATTGTTATTTAATAAAGATTATTTATTCAATTTGATTACTTGAATTGTTAATTACTCGACATCCAACATGGTTGTCTACCAAATTGTTGCAAGTTGTTTTAAAGAGCTATCAACCTTCGGTTTAAAAGATAACTACGTTTGTTGTTCAAAGGTATTTTCATTGAATAAGCATATGATATACAAATTTACCTTTACATTTGAATTGTTTGTTTTCTTGAACTTTCTAACTAAGCTTTATAGTTGAACATATAAAGCTTTAAATACGTTTTCATGTCTTCATTTGATGTTGTTGTATACTACTTTTTATCTTCTATTATTTTATCCTTCACACCTTTACAACATGTTGACATTATACTATTTTCATTTGAATTATTGTTAACAGAAGTATATAAATAGCATTTTTAAATATAGTGTAACTTGAGAGACCGTGTGTTACGCACGCAGCCCCACAACTAGTCTATTAAAAAAAGAAAAAAAAGTTACATTTTCCTTTGTTAATCTTGTGACTAATAGGAATAGGAAATTGACTCTCTATTTGTGTATTGCTGTACACTATCTGAAAGATGAAATTGCCTATCTAACATAAATTATGTTTACACCAAAAATTTTTGAATTTTGTAAATATTTTGAAGAACCTAGCTTATGAGGGATTCCAAAAAATCCTATGAAAAACTCTAATTGTAGCCCAATGTCCACACAGGTACCGAGTAAATCAAAGTTCCCGAGGCAAATGAAATGACGATAGTGATGAATGCATAAGCGTATGCCTTCCATGGATGAGGACTCATTCTCATTGCGTTAAATTCCGCTATAAATGTGGACACAGTGCTTAAGCATCCCAATAGTCCAAACTGTATCCCTGATGCAATTGTGTCACAATTCTTGGTTTTCACCTACACAAATTAACAGTTTCAGACTCTTAACAAATCATATGTATATAATATGCGAAATACTTAATAAAATCCATACAATTCATATCTAATTTTGGAAATAACTTGAACTCATTGGTACTCATGCACAGCACAATTAGAGTTGAAGTTGAAGCAAGATCCAAAAACCACTTCCACAAGTCAAAACATTAACGCTCCTTTGGTTATTGGTATTAAAGAGTGGGAATGATAACGAAAAACTAATGTAATTTTGGTACGAATATCTCTAGATAAGTTTAATGGTCATGCATATCTCATCCAACAATCTTTTTTTTTTTTCACAAAATTCATTCCAATTTATTACCATTTAAAAATATGGTATTAAGTGTTAATGAAAAATTGTGAATAGAAAATTTTTGTATGATCAAACTTTCATCACCACGGGAATAACACGATACATATCATAAAAATTTACACTACAAATCATTCTCATTTAATCCCATCATTTAATATTGATTACCAAAGGGGGAGGGGCCTTATGACTATAAACACCAATAGAACCTAGATTGTAAGGACAATCAGAACAAACAGAATTGCATGCAACAAACTTAATAGGTAATTGACTATGAACCAGTTTTGTGTGACTGCTACAAGAACAAAAAATCTAGAATCAATTCTTACCGCTTTCTTCAATGTAGCTAGACCTGCCATTACGCATGCTGCGGACACATTAGCAGCCAAAGTCCCGAATGGAATCCACTTCCATCTTCCTGCTTGCCCCAACCCGCGTCCATTTAACCGAGCAAGCCACCACCTTAACCAAACCCCCAAGGGACCGACAAGGCAACCCAACCAAAGTTGAGCTTCACTTCCACCGTTTTTAAACTCTTGCTTCTCTAAGATTCCACTTGTAGTCCATAAGCCACCCCATACCAATATTAACACTGATAGAACTATAATGTGACTCTTCAGGCTATTCACTCTGAAGTTCCTCAAACTAGAGCTTTTTCCCGTCTTTCCGAGAATCCACTTCAGACCATTTGCTGTCTCAATACCAAAAATGATTGAATAAGCAGCAAGAAACAATCCTGCAAGTACGCAGAGAAAAAAAATTATTGGGAAGATAAAACTTCAATGACAAGAGTTCTCATAAAGAATTAGACTAACAAGCCACTGCTGATAATGCCACAAAAGACTAATTACCTATTACAAAGCCCAACACAGCAAAAACCCAATGCCCATTGACACTAAGCTCCAACATTTTCTGGTTCCAGCCACTAAAAGTGGTAAGGCTTCCTAAATAACCTGTGCTAAGTCCAACTGCTAGATGATCTGATATGTGAGCTATGTTGGCTTTGAATACAACACCGAACCATCCCATTAGGAAAGAACCAACCTACAAGTATACAAAAATTCAGAATATGAAAATGTTGCAACTCTCATCTTTGTTTGTAAGGAAAGAAAACTAAACGAATAATTAGCTTGTTTAGAGAACTAGCTTCTAGGGTGTATCAGAGAGTAAAAGACTCTAAGACAGTAATTTCATGATCCGATAAACATATATGGAATCAAAGGATTTAAAATTAAAACAACAAACCATATTAGATGGAAGATCAAGATATAGGATGCTCCCATCACTTGTCACATGAAGATTGGACGCAAACAGTTTTTGCAGTAGATACCTGGTTAGGACCTACAAGATTAGATATTGCAAATTCAAACAATAAGCTACATATTTAACTAGAAAAACCTCACATTTATGACATGGCAAGAAACAACAATTAGCTTTTCAATTTTCTCCACAAGTTTAAATGTAACATCTGTAGGCTTATGAATCTTAAGGTTGCGTATGGAAACAAGTATTTCATTTCGAATTGTAGATTTCAATTATGAAATAATTAATGAAGAATTTGAGAATGACAAGGTTTGAGAAGTCATTCTCAAATCCTCATCTTTAACCAATGGTAACTCAAATCCAAATTTGAATTTTTTGTATTTGTCAAACACTAAATTTGAATCAAATCCATATTTTCAAATGAAATCATCATTCCCAAACATAACATTAAAGAATTTGAAATCCTCTTGTGTTTACAAAATGAAAAACCAGTACAGAACATGATGCCAAAATACATGATTAATTCTCCGATCCAATTTAACAGTTGATATCAAGAGCAATCAAAGCACAAGATCATGCTAGCAAAATCAGCCTTATAGAAAGCATGTAAGAATAAAATCACTCACCCCAAGAATTCCAAAGACAGCTAAATGTATGAGGTAGGAACAATATTCAACAAAAGTTGGCAGCTCTTTCTTTTCTTCCTGTCATCAAATAATGCAAAGGCACAAGCTGAGGCAATTGCATCATCCAAAATGTACAATAAATCGAGCAAAACCAACAATTAGTAAACTCAGACATGAACTTACTTCTTTCTTATGCAAAAGAGCATTCGTAGGAGGTGGAGTAACAATATCAGACACTAATGGTGATGCTGGAGAGATCGTGTTAACATTGAAATTATCATGAGACCAAAATCCATAAGAAACCAAAAGGTCTTCCGGAATAGGAAAAACAACCCCTTGTTCCATGGCAAATCGGACACTCTCCCTCTCACTTCCTCTTCTGCTAAAAATCTTGTCTCCAACATCTCCAGCCTGTGAAACGATTTCATTTTCCAGGTTTTCCTCAAACTGAGGTTGAGAAGAATTTGACATGCTAAATAACCTTCTAAGAGAGGCCCCACTGCTATTAGTCCTTGCAATTGACACATTATGCATTAGCTGACTGTTATCTGCCCCATTTTCTCTTGTATTTTCTAAAGAAAGTGGAATACCTCCTGTTGGATGCCCTCCCATACATAATCCCGCACTATGTGTTCGTCTTAAAGAATCATTAGTTCTTTCATCTGTATTGGCTATGCCAGATTCACTGGCAGCCATTTGTCTGTAGAAACCTTCGCTGGAAACAAGATTGGAAACTTCAGATAACCTCTACAACAAAACAGAATGACAAATGTGGGCATATTCTATCAAAAATGGTGGATGCACATGACAAATAGGAAAGAACGTACAAGTCAAAACAAGGTTAGGCCACTTACTGATTTATAATAATTAAATGATATCATAGTAAAGTCACATAGATGCACAACAGACAGAAGAGAAAATAAACAACCAAGCATCAATACAGCTCAGAACGGATCATAAGATAGCATTATTTGCTCAAGTACTGTTTTTGGCCTACTCTTTCTATTAAATTTATTTTTTTTGGTTCTATATATTACAACTGAAGAAAGAGAATCGTAAATTAGAACATTTGAGGTGCTTTATGCTATTTTTCGAGACTGGCACAATCAGTTGATTATAAATTACTCACAAGGAGCATGGACTCACATCATCATCGTAATATAATCAAACCATGATTACAAATACAAGTTCAAATCACCTACCATGACCAATGACATGGGTATCAAGTTTGAAATCTGCTTAACCAATATCAATAAGTCATAACACAACTCAATAGGAAGCAATAAAAAGCCTTGAATATGATGATGACATGGTTTATTTATGTGGAAATTAGGACATTCAATGATCCATAATCAAAAGCAATAGGTAATCGATTGATTGATTTGCCAGTTGAATATTACAGAATCAATTGCAATACAGAATATTGCAGATTCAATAGCAAAGCCAAATGATTGATTCATCTTTGATAATATTATACAATCATCAATCATCAATCATCTGAAACAATTTATCCAAAAACGCTAAATTGATTACGAATATGATTTGAGGTATTATATAATCATCAATCATAAATGAACAAACAATATTTAACAATTAACATTCAATGAAATGAGAAATCTATAACAATGGTGCAAATTTAAAACTTTTATGTAAAGAAAGAAAAATAAAAAAAAGTGTATACATGGTTTGGTGGCTGGCTGACGCAGTTCGGTGGGCTGGCGGTAGCTGCCAGGGTGGAGTTGACGGTCGAATGGTCGGTGAAGGATGAAGGTGGCAGTTATAGTCGGTAACTGCGGCAGATTGTAAGGGTTTTGAAGTTGAAGGTGGGAAAAATGGAGAGGAGAAGTGTGAGGATTTGATTTTTGGAAAAAATATTGCGTGCGGGCATGCGTCATCAGGGCCGGTCCTATGATTTTAGAGGCCCGGGGCGAAATTTATTTCATGGGCCCTAATTATAAAAAGTACAAAAAATTTATAAAATTTAGTATTAAAAAGAAAAATAAGTCAAAAAACTACTTTCAAAATTCTTTTTTTTTTACAAACTACCCAAACTTTTTTCATCCAAAAGTACTATCTAAAAAAAGAGACTTTTATAAAAAATTATCAAGAATTTTTTTCCAGAATATATACTAAAACAATATATTTTCTTTGAAAAATACTACCTAACTACAAATAATGAAAGACGTCTAATTTTACATTAATATAGGCATGTGCAAAAGTGACCTCGTGTTTTGATTTAACCCGCTATTTATTTTCTCATTTTCAATTTTCAATAAAATTACTCATTAATAGGTAGTATTTGAAAAAAATGACATTTTTCTTGATAAATATAGCAAAGTTAAATAGAAAGAGTAAAAAAAAAGATAAATAGCAAATTTAGTGAATAGTCTTAAGTTAAGCCAAAAAGAAATTAGAACTATTAATTAATTACAAATTAATACCTATGGTTTGATTTCGAATGATCTCGATGTAGTATTGGATAATATTTTGTAAAGAAATCTTGAAAGCAAGTATAATATAATACTTCCTAAAGAAGAAAATGAACACGGTAACTTCCTTGTGTCGAGATGGTCTTTGTGTTCATCCATTACACAAGGGCCCTGAGTTCGATTCTTTGCAAAGGCATTCTTGTATTTTTTTTGGTGGGCCCTGGGCGTAGGCCCAGCCTGCCCCTGCCCAGGGCCGGCCCTGTGCGTCATTGAGGATAGCCAATGTAACTAAACAATTGGCATTGTCATTGTCATCATCAACTCCTTGTTTAATACATAAGCCGCCTCAAATAAATATTGATTAATCGCAAAGTTCTCTAATCAAACAACAACTTAATCTGACATTTACAAATAACACTATTTAGGATTCTCAGTATAATGAAATCATCTGAAACAATTAATTATATGCAGATGCTTTCCATTCATCAATTCGGTCAAAACAACACTGAAACAGTTTGTTCAAAACTGCTAGAAAAACTAGGTCAAAATTGACCAAAATCCCAATATAGGCCAATTAGAATATTTTGTTCGTCTTTTATCCATTATTACAGTACTAATGCCAATTGCCAACTGCTACAGAAATCGAAAAAGAAGGAAATAAATCAAATCAAATCAACACAAACCAAATGCTAATACTTGTTAATTAAGTGGAAAAGCCAAAAGATATATCCTCCAATAACATGTAATTCAAAGTCCTAAGTCGAATACAACCATTTACAACCTTTTTGTTGAACAAAAAATATATTACTTTTATGATTTTTGCATTTATAAAAAGTGATGTAAAAGGGAAAAAAATGTATTTTATATTATGAGTGCAATATGATGTAACTTTTGAGAAAAGATTGAAATTAGAAAGATCTAAAACAATAAAAAAGTAAATAGAGAAGAGAGAGAATTACCTCGGAATACTGAAGAGAATATGACGGTGGGGCTATGTCAATCAAAGAATTGTTAGGCAGATTTGAGTGTGAATAAGAATACCAATTGAAGTAGATAAACAGAAACGAAGACCTAAATTAAAGAAGACGATAGTCTCAGAAAGAGATGACAACAGATGAGAAGGTGAATTATCAGAATGAACACAAATTGGGTCACTTAGAGTTCCGAATCATTTTAGTTGTGATATTTTCTGGGCAAAATTACGTTAATTGTCCTAATTTTTTTTGTCCTTTTTTTTAATCTAAATATCTCAACTTTTACTACTCTCTATATTCAACTACTTTTATTATACTTCCTCCGTATTTGGTTATTTGCAACTTTGGGTTTTGCGCGGACTCCTAGGCAAAACTTTTAGTAGTGTATTAAAATAGATTAATGATGTTAGTGTGGTGGGATTATAGTATTATAATATTAAAAAGTAAGAGAGAGTATTAAAAAGTATGAGAGAGAGTATTAAAAAGTAAGAGAGAGTATAAAAAAGTAAGAGAGAGATAATAAAAAAGTAATAAAAAACTTTCTATAAATGGAAAAAAAAGAAAGTTGCAAATAATAGTATACGGTCATTTTTGGTAACACCAAAACTTGGCCGAGACGGCCTCAAGGTGAGACGGTCCAGCCCAAGCCGCGCCTATAGGGGAGAGTAAACTGCAATATGATCAGTTTCTATCTTAACACATTCATTTTCATGGTTAAAGTGTTCAGTTTTAAGACTAAATGACAATTGTCCATTTATATCAATCAGTTTTAAGACTAAATGGATCAATTGTCCAATAAAGTGTATCAGTTTCATTGATAATAGCCTCAATTTGATTCTTAACAGCGTCTGGTTTGATGGATATAGTGATGACAACATGCATGACGTTCCACACTTACATGGAGACAATGAAGAAGCAAGAAAGGTAGTAGAAACACTGTATAAGGCAACAATTGATGAAGTTAACAAGATAACTGAAAAGAGTACTAATGAAACTAAAGATGGGGCAGAAAATCAAACATATAATTTGATTCAATACCGTTATTTGTGAAATCATATACAAATTGTACATCAATTTTTTTTAAGAGGAGAATTGAGTATGTTAAGAGCACAATTGAGTATTTTAAAATAGCATTTTAGTAAGTGAAGTGTATACTTTAAGAGGCGAAATGAGCACTTTGATATAACTGACTAAATTGAGGCTATTATCAATGAAGCTGATACACTTTATTGGACAATTGATCCATTTAGTCTTAAAACTGATTGATATAAATGGACAATTGTCATTTAGTCTGAAACATACTAGAAGCATAACTGATCATATTAGAAACTGAACACTTTAACCATGAAAATGAATGTGTTAAGATAGAAACTGATCATATTGCAGTTTACTCTCCCCTATAGGCGCGGCTTGGGCTGGGCCGTCTCACCTTGAGACGGTCTCGGCCAAGACCGGCTGTTTTGGTAAAAATTGCAAATAACCAAATACGGAAGAAGTAATTAATTTAATCAATTAAAATAATTAATTACCACTTTTTAATGGACCCTACACCACCCTTAATAACCGTGAAAACTCAAATGAAACATCTAAAATAATTCGGAGAGAATATATTTTATAAAACAAAAAATCTTGTGAGAGACGGTCTATTTGATAGACCATCTCTAATTAAGTTGGCCCATTAGGAAAAATATAGAGTAAATATAGGAAATAACCTTTAATGAATTGGTCTGAGAGACGTCTCTCAGAAAGACAATCTCTCAAGAGACTGGCTGTTTATAAAAAATTTTAAATAGGTATTCAGAATAATATAAATAAATATATGAAATATTAAAAGTAGTATTTAAAACACGGTAAGTAATCGTTAAAGATAATATAAGTAAACAGTAAAAATTAAAAATATAAAGTAGACATTAATTTTTCCTAAAATGAGCTTAAAATACATCTCTAAAAAAGACATTTTTCAAAAGACTAACTATTAGGATGTATATAATTACAATACAAATTACAACTCGGGAATTTGTATAAACCCCTTTGTATGATGACAACAATAAACTTACAAGATGATTACAATGCAAAAGTAAAATGAAGATAATTGCGTAACGATGTACGTTACCCGGAAACTTGATACAAACCGAAGGCGTGTGCTCACTATCCTTTTGTGATATTTCCCCCACAAAGGTACTTGGGTTGTTGCTTGGAAATTCACAACGAGATACAATCGATTACAACACAACCTTAGTACTTAGGTTGTATTATGCAATAACAAAGTGTTTAGGAAACAATGAGTTGTGGAATTGCACTAACAAAAGTTAATTACTCTTTTGTATGCAAAGAACAAATGAGAAAAGCTTAAAGAAAAGGAATTCAGAGATTTCAAGTGAATGGTCCAAGAACACAAACACCCAAGGACCTCTATTTATACTAATAGAGGTGCCTTAGCCTTAATCACCCAATTGATTATGATTCAATGCAATCATAATCAATATTGCTAATGAATTAGCATTATACTCCCTCATTATCTCAGAAATTATGAGAATTAAGAGAATTAAGAGAGGATCCTAGGCATTAAACACAAAGGAAAACGGGAAGAAAGCAACGGTCACTTCCAGAGGGCAATCGCCGAGTCGGCGACGAGCCCACAAAAGTGGGCGCCGACTCGGCGCAAAGTCACTGACCAAACAGTGAGTTTCCAGTAGCCTAGCGCCGAGTCGGCGACGAGGCTACCCAAGGTAGCGCCGACTCGGCGCAAACCTTCTGCCCACTTTTTCCCTCTTTTCCTTGTGTTATCTTAAAACACCTATTTGGACCCCGTAAATTAATACGTATATTGTCCCACTATTATTATAGCTTTATTCGACATATTACGGACTTAAACTGTCCCACTACCTTAGTAGTACTTTGGTGATTAAATACTCAGGATTATTATTATTATACACTAAATGTTCAACAATCCTCCCCCATTTTGGGTATAATAAGCTTCTCATTTACCAAAACTCATAGTACATTTCATGCATCAACGCTAATATCCCTACGGATTGAATTAACGCCTAGTACAACACACTTAACAAGTGATCGAGCCAGAGTTGATTTCCATAAGGAATTGAATCAATCGACTCATCCAACCACTTGAAGATGTAGTACACACAAAACAAATAACACAAAGTTATTAACTTGACACATTATAAGGCCGTGTCCGTATCTTATTCATAAGTTTATCATAGTCATTATGCCAATCTTGACTACTTGAAGCGGCCACACTTCAAACTTATATAGGTAGGTTCTCATTACGTACAAAACATATCCCCGTGACGTGGATATAACACCAAGAGCTCTTCAACTCTTGATCTTGAGAACTTTCAAGACGACTACCTTATTCCATCACGGTACAAAGCAACGATGGGTCATGCAATAGTTGCTTTAACAAAAACCAAGAGGACTTTACCACATTGAATTCAGACACGATGTTACTCATGCGTGAATTGGGCTTTCCCAAATGATTTTACTGACATAAACCGATCTCAACTGAGGCTTTCTCAATTGAGTCTCTATTCATGGCTTTCGTAAACGAATCCGCCACATTGAACTTAGTGTTCACATAGTCAAAAGTTATGACCCCGTTAATGATAAGTCCTTGCACAAGGCTATGCCTTAGAGCAATATGACGAGACTTACCATTATACACTTGACTATAAGCTCTACCTAAAGCCGTCATGCAATCCGCATGAATCGCCACCGGTGAGATTGGCTTAGGTAACAAAGGTATCTCAAACATGAGATTCCTCAACCACTCAGCTTCACTAGCTGCTGAAGCTAAAGCGATAAACTCAGCTGACATCGTAGAGTCGGCTATACATGTTTGTTTCTTAGAAGACCAAGAAATGGCACCTCCCCCATAAACAAACACCCATCCACTAGTAGAAGAGTTGTCCTCTTCATTAGTGATCCAACTAGCGTCAGAATAACCTTCTAAAATAGGAGGTTCTCCGCTATACGTAATACCAAAATCCTTGGTACGTAACAAGTATCTTAATACTCTCCTTATCGCCATCCAATGATGGGGACCTGGGTTACTAGTAAATCTACTAAGTTTACCCACCGCAAATGCTATGTCAGGCCTAGTACTAGTCATAGCATACATCAAAGATCCTATGACCTTTGAATACTCCAATTGTGAAATTGGTTGACCGGTATGTTTAGCAAATTTCATACCCGGTTCCATGGGAGTAGAGACCGGCGCTTTATCAAGCATATTAAACCGCTTAAGTATCTTCTCAACATAGTGAGCCTGACTTAACTTAATACGGTTCCCTTGCCTTATGATCTTAATGCCTAAGATCACATCAGCCTCCCCCATATCCTTCATCTGAAAGGATCTAGACAAAAAATCTTTTGTCTCTTGGACTTGTGTTATACAAGTTCCAAAGATAAGCATGTCATCGACGTATAGGCAAATGATAACGCCATTACCATGGCTATCAAACTTGCTATACACACACTTATCGGCTTGATTCAACTTGAATCCAAAGGACAAAATAGTTTCATCAAATTTTTGATGCCACTGTTTAGGTGCTTGTTTAAGTCCATACAAAGACTTGACAAGTTTACACACCTTTTGTTCTTGTCCTTTCAAAACAAACCCTTCGGGTTGTTTCATATATACTTCCTCATCTAATTCCCCATATAGAAATGCGGTTTTAACATCCATTTGATGTATTTCTAGATGATAGACCGTAGCTAACGCTACCAATAACCGAATAGTGGTTATTCTTGCAACCGGTGCATATGTATCGAAATGATCGATACCGTGCTTTTGTCTAAAGCCTTGAGCCACTAAACGGGCTTTGAATTTATCAATAGTACCGTCGATTTTCATTTTCTTTCTGAAAATCCACTTGCAACCGATTGGTTTACAAGTCGGAGGAAGATCTACTAACACCCAAGTGTTATTTCCCATGATGGATTGCATCTCATCATCGATAGCCTCTTTCCAAAAAGCACTATCATGTGATGCCATAGCATCGCTATAAGTCAATGGGTCACCTTCCACATTATATAAATATGGAACACTAGAAGATACTTCACTTCTATCACCTTCAACCAAGTATACTTGGAAATCCGGTCCAAAGCTCTTCGCTTTCCGTTGTCTCTTACTCCGTTTAGGAATAGGATCAACTAAATCAAGTTCATCTATTTGTTGACTTTCATCAACATCTAGAAGTGAACTTTGTTGACTATCATCAACACTTTCATTGGTACAACTTTGTAGATGTCTTTGTCTACTCAATGATGAAAATCTATTTTCATCAAAAATGGCATCTCTCGACTCTATAATCGAATGAATCGATATATAGTCATTTTGTTCTATAACATAGAACCTATAGGTTTTGCTATGAATAGCATAGCCTATAAAGATGCACTCAAGCCCACGTTCACCGAGCTTCTTTTTCTTGTTGCCGGGCACTCTTACAATGGCCCTACAACCCCAAACCTTAAGATAACTTAAGTTTGGTTTCTTTTTGTACCAAAGTTCATAAGGAGTTTCCTTATTCGTTCTCATTGGAACTCGGTTAAGAATGTGACAAGCCGTCAACATTGCTTCACCCCAAAATCCATCACTCAAACCCGAGTAGGATAACATGGAATTAACCATCTCTTGTAGAGTACGGTTTTTCCTCTCCGCCACACCATTAGATTGTGGTGCATAACCGGCGGTTGTTTCATGAATTATACCCATTGAATTAAAATAAAGCGGATCATAATATTCACCTCCTTTATCGGTTCTTAACCTTTTAAGTTTACTACCAATTTGTATTTCTACTTCTTGTTTGTAAATCTTAAAATGTTCAAGAGCCTCATCTTTTGAATGCAAAAGATAAACATAACAAAACTTTGAGAAATCATCTATAAAAGTTATAACATACTTTTTGTTTCCCAAAGACGGTGTACTATGAAAATCACAAAGATCACTATGGATTAACTCCAAAATTTCGGTTTTTCTTTCAACACTTTTAAACGGTGTTCTAGTGATCTTAGTTAACATGCACGTTTTGCAATTTTTAGACATTTTATTGCACATAGGAATTAACTCATGTTTAGACATAAAAGAAATTTTATCAAAGTTAACATGTCCTAGTCTAACATGCCACAAGTAATGTAAATCATCATTTTCAATCATAGAAGAAACATTGCAAATAACATCTTTATTCAAATCCAAAGATAATTTAAACAAACTATTACATAGATAAGCACGCCCAATAAACAAATTGTTTTTAGAGATAATACACCTATCGGCTTCAAACACTAGTTTGTAGCCTAATCGATTCAATATAGGACCCGAGACTAAATTTCTACCTATTTCGGGTGTGTAATACACATCTCTTAATACTAAAAGATTCCCCGAAGTAAACAATAATTCAACTTGTCCTTTGCCTTGGACCTTGATAGGTGCATTGTTTCCCATATAGAGATGCTCCCCATCAACAACCTTGTTAAAGGTTTTGAACCATTGTGTAGAATTGCATACATGTCTCGATGCCCCCGAATCGATCCACCAAGCCAAGGAATCATCCTGCAAAGCACTAATATTAGTATTCAAAGTAGAAAAACTCATATTAGAATTTTCATCAAAACATGCAAGATTACCTTGTGTGGGTGGTCCCTTGCTAGTTGAAGCTTGACCATTCCCCTTGGCTTTCTTTTGCTTGTTCTTTAGAACGAAGCAATTCTTCCTTCGGTGCCCGGGCTTTCCACACTCCCAACATACCTTTTCGATATTGGGATTAGTAGCTTTCCCCTTAGAAGAGTCATTCCTCTTCCTCTTATCTCCGGGACGGGATTGTGGTTTCCCTTCCCCAACCATGTTAATTGTTGGTACATTAGGATTATCATCCTTCCGGTTCTCATGAACCCGGATGCTAGACTCGACAATAATGTGTTGTCCAAGGTCGGAGAGAGTAATCTCCTCCCTTTTATGCTTAAGAGCATGTCTAACATCCCTCCATGAAGGAGGCAATTTGTCTATTATGCTTGAAACCAAAAACACTTCATCAATTTCAATTTTATGTAATTTAAGGTTAGCATGCATCCTTTGCAATTCATGAAATTGATCTATAATTGGGCGATCTTCTACCATTTTGTATGAATTAAAATTACTTACTAGAAACTTTTTGGAGCTAGCATCCTCCGCCATGTATTTGTTTTCAAGAGCATCCCACAATTCTTTTGCGGACTCATGATATTGGTAGATATCAAACAATGCATCTTGCATTCCATTGAGTATGTGTCCCCGGCATATGAAATCATCGTTCTCCCACTTTGATCTCTTACGGTTTTGTTCAAGTATCTCCGTTTCCGGAATCACCGTTTCCGGATCATCCGACTTAGCAACCTCCGGTTTGGGTGAGCTTATAACATAAGCCACATTGAGGGTAGTGAGCATGAACATCATCTTCTTTTGCCAACGTCTAAAGTCGACGCCGACAAATTTTTCTAACTTAGCAAAGTTAGAGGTAAAGTCCTTCATTGATGCCATCGTATGAAGATAATCACAAAAGATTATTAGGATGTATATAATTACAATACAAATTACAACTCGGGAATTTGTATAAACCCCTTTGTATGATGACAACAATAAACTTACAAGATGATTACAATGCAAAAGTAAAATGAAGATAATTGCGTAACGATGTACGTTACCCGGAAACTTGATACAAACCGAAGGCGTGTGCTCACTATCCTTTTGTGATATTTCCCCCACAAAGGTACTTGGGTTGTTGCTTGGAAATTCACAACGAGATACAATCGATTACAACACAACCTTAGTACTTAGGTTGTATTATGCAATAACAAAGTGTTTAGGAAACAATGAGTTGTGGAATTGCACTAACAAAAGTTAATTACTCTTTTGTATGCAAAGAACAAATGAGAAAAGCTTAAAGAAAAGGAATTCAGAGATTTCAAGTGAATGGTCCAAGAACACAAACACCCAAGGACCTCTATTTATACTAATAGAGGTGCCTTAGCCTTAATCACCCAATTGATTATGATTCAATGCAATCATAATCAATATTGCTAATGAATTAGCATTATACTCCCTCATTATCTCAGAAATTATGAGAATTAAGAGAATTAAGAGAGGATCCTAGGCATTAAACACAAAGGAAAACGGGAAGAAAGCAACGGTCACTTCCAGAGGGCAATCGCCGAGTCGGCGACGAGCCCACAAAAGTGGGCGCCGACTCGGCGCAAAGTCACTGACCAAACAGTGAGTTTCCAGTAGCCTAGCGCCGAGTCGGCGACGAGGCTACCCAAGGTAGCGCCGACTCGGCGCAAACCTTCTGCCCACTTTTTCCCTCTTTTCCTTGTGTTATCTTAAAACACCTATTTGGACCCCGTAAATTAATACGTATATTGTCCCACTATTATTATAGCTTTATTCGACATATTACGGACTTAAACTGTCCCACTACCTTAGTAGTACTTTGGTGATTAAATACTCAGGATTATTATTATTATACACTAAATGTTCAACACTAACTGCAAAATGAAAGTTGTGTAATGTGTGATGAAGAAGAAGACCGAACTTTCCAAAGTCAGTTTTGGACTACCTTGTCTACCTATGTTGGATGTGGACCCAAAACATCCAAATAGGTAAAGCGAATAGCGGAATGGAGCATGCTATATTAATAAAATAATAATATATTAGTTATACTTTTCTTTATTCTAATGATTTAGTAATATTTCATACTTTTCTTTATACTTTCTCCATTTTAATATGCTTATACCAAATACAGTTATGTGCAATCTAATGTATTTGTCGGATCGTGTATATATATATATATATATATATATATATATATATATATATATATATATATATATATATATATATATATATATATATATATATATATATATATATATATATATATATATATATATATATATATATATATATATATATATATATATATATAGGAAGAAGTTCCAGTGAGAACCATCCTTATATGAGAACCGTGAGAACCAATCAGCCTTACAAAAAAGTGTTATTTTTTACTAAAAAGGTGTTACTTATGGATAAAAATGTGTTACTGTATTTTATGATACTATTGGGCAAAAATGTGTTACTTTAAGAAAAAAATTCTGAAAAAAACACAAAAAAAGGTGTTACTTTTTACATAAAAATGTGTTACTTTTCGAAAAAAACGTGTTACTTTATTTTTTTGAAAAAAATATTTTTTTTCTGAAAGTAACACATTTTATGCTAAAAAGTAACAACTTTTTTTTAAAACAAAAGTAACGGTTTTTTGTTCAAAAGTAACACATTTTCTAAAAAAAAGTAACACATTTTTATCAAGGCGATTGGTTCTCACGGTTCTCATATAAGCTTGGTTCTCACTGGAACTTGACCCTATATATATATATATATATATATATATATATATATATATATATATATATATATATATATATATATATATATATATATATATATATATATATATATATATATTGGCAGACGTATATTCGGGCATACGGGATCACGTGCCCTTAGGCGTTTTTTTAAAATTTAAATTAGACTTTTCTATTGGTCAGTGCAAAAAATATAAAATTAATATTGAATTTTTTTCATGATAAATATTTTCTCATTTTAGTAAGTTGGTCTTATTTATTTGTTTATTTTGTCTCATTTTTTATTAGGTCAGTTGATTTAATTTGTTTTATTTTCTTTATTTTAAGTTATTTTATATTTAAAATTTTAGCAAGTCTTGTATGAGACCGTTTCACCATGAGACGAGCCCATACAAGAACACCCCTGAATTTCCGACCCCTTAAACGAAACCAAATCGTGAAGGACGGAAAGAAATTTGGGTGTTACATAAAAAGAAAAAAAGAAAAAAAGGTGAGTGGAAACTTTGGCAGCATCTCTGCTAAAACTCGAACATGTGGTAAAGCAATTAGCACAACGAAAACAGTAAACTAATCTAAGGAATCAATGTCGTTAAAATCTCACACCATGGCGGAATGGTTCGTTGCCGGGCTTCTCAAATCGACATGTCAAGCATGGATCGTGGTCCCAATGTCAACGCTTGCGTTAAAAAAAGACTTGACTCTTTTAAACCATACAAGTTATAAACTACGCAGCGGAATTGCAAATATACAAATGAGAACACAAGGCCTCATAACAAAACGTATACGACCAAAGCTTACAAACGATAAATAAGAACTACAGAACCAATGCAAATTAACGGTATGACACAGGTTATGCTTCGCCCTCGTCACGCTCCCCCAATGCAATGCAACAAAAAAAAGAAGCTCCAAAACCTGCTACGACTGTCCATGATTCTCCTGCTGCTCGACATCAGACCAAGGCCAATGTGTCATAGCAAGACAATCATAGAAAGTCATCAAACAAACAAATATAAACACAAACACGTACACGTCAGTAACTAGCATCAAATATAATAAGACCAACTAATAGATAATATTATGTTATACAACAACAAAAGATGATTTCATAGGACACAAGCACAAATAGTAACCGTTTACCGTCCACCTGTGCTTCGTGGATGGAATGCAGGTCTTCACATTAGTGAAATAAATAAATAAATATATGAAAACTGAAATTCCACTTGTACGAGAAGCATTTTTTTAAGAATACTTTAAGCTGACCTAATTGAGGTCGTCTCACGGTGAGACGACCTTAACAAAGAACAAGCACTATAATAGATCCATTCACTATTTATTTACAACATACACATTATTTTTAGAGTATATTTTACTTTTTTCTCTAGTTACATTATTTTAAATAAAGTGAAATGAATTTAATAAAATTATTATTAATTAAGGTAATGCATATGATTAAGATAGATGTTAACTACTAGCCTTCTTTTATTCAAAAATGCTAGCATTTAATTGCAAAAAACTTTTTCAAGAATAAGATCACAATTTTGATAAATTTATTGTGATTCTACTTGTCATTTCTTCAAAATTTTAAAAAATTAGTTGTTAATTTTACAAATGAAACTGCGCCAAAATTTCGTGTGTTAGTTGGTGCCCCTACGACTCCGAACCCTGGATCCGCCACTGAATATATATATACGACGAGACGAATAAAACATCACATGACTATGTTTTTTCTCATATAGTAGCCGAAATATGTAAAATACCATAAAATGATAAATAAGGCAGAAGTTGGTTTGGTGAAAATAACAGAGAAGAAAAAAAGTACTCCCTCCATTTCCGAATGATATTTCCGTTTAAAATATTCTATTCGTCCTAATGTATACTTTTTTATTATATATTTTTTATAATTTTTATGTTACATATTAGAAATGCATTTAAGGTTCAAAATTAACTTTGAAAAATGTGCAAAGAATAAATGAGAAAAACATTTGAAAATGGAGCAAGTTTTTTTCTTTTCAATTTTATATCAAATGTGTCTTTCCTCATTTGCATACTAGATAGAAACCCGTGCTATGCACGGAGATAAAAAAAAATAATTTTTGAGTTAATTTTATACTTGTATAATATTTGTTTTAAGAAATTATTTACTTAATTAAAGATTATAAACAAGGTTTTTTGTTAGTATTTTGAAAATTATATATATATATATATATATATATATGTGTGTGTGTGTGTGTGTGTGTGTGTGTGTGTGTGTGTGTGTGTGTGTGTGTGTGTGTGTGTGTGTGTGTGTGTGTGTGTGTGTGTGTGTGTGTGTGTGTGTGTGTGTGTGTGTGTGTGTGTGTGTGTGTGTGTGTGTGTGTGTGTGTGTGTGTGTGTGTGTGTGTATATATATGATTAAGAATGTCGCTAGTCCAAGTGCCAAATTCATTACCTGGCTAGCCATCCAGAATAGGCTTGCTACCCGTGATAGAGTTGGCAAGTGGACTGCCTTGACAGATTACAGCTGTGCCCTGTGCAACAACGCTAGTGAAACAGTGCATCATCTCTTCTTTGATTGTACGAATGCGAAGGTTATCAGAACCGTTGTCTTCAAATTTCTCACATGGGATCTCAGTGACGGTAACTTCCAGGAAGAAATCAAGCACATGGCCAAGCTCAACAAAAAGAAAACCGACCGAGCTAAACTGATTGTGGGTATCTGGACTGAGATGATCTACAACATCTGGATGCAGCGAAATAGGAAAATTTTTGATAACCATTCCTTCACACAGAAGGAGGTTATAGATTGTATAGTCTTTAGGATTGCAGGAAGAGTTAATAGTAGGATGAATGACATGCTTGTTTCTAAGTAGGTCCTTTTGCGTTTTTGGGCTAGTGCTCTCCTTTTTGTAAAGGGCATTAGCGTTTTTGGGCGGTTCAGGGGGAGTTAATTTCCCGCCTGAACGTTTGTTTTTTCTCTTCTGGTATATAATACACATATTTGGCAATATATATATATATATATATATATATATATATATATATATATATATATATATATATATATATATATATATATATATATATATATATATATATATATATATATATATATATATATATATATATATATATATATATATATACCAGTTTTCAAACGACTAAGTCACTTTGTCTCTGTAAATTGTTTGTGCAAAGGCCAACATATCACTTTTTGACATGTTTTAGGTAAAATTTAGTCAATGAGATATTATATTTATATTTTTTAACTTAATTTTTATGAATAAATTAATTTACATTAAAGTTTTTAATAAATCAATATAATTTTTTTTTATAATGAAGCTTATTTTTTTTTTTTGAATAATTGATTGTTTTTTTGAAAGAAACTTATTTATAGATGAATTTACCCATTTATTAAATAAAACTATTTTTTACTATAAAGTTGATCATTTATAGGTTCAAATTGAAATTTTTTACTTTGATTGATATATTTATGTACCACTTAACATTGAAATTGATATCTTTAAGGTCAAAATTGATACCTTTAACGCCCCGTTTGGTTAGTGGTACTAAATGGTGGTAATGGGAATGATTTATAGTGTAAAATTTTATCAAAACTTTTATGTCATTCCCATGGTAATAAAACTTTGATCACAAAACAATTTTTTTGTTCACAAATTTCCATTAACACCTAATACCACATCTCTCATTGGTAATGCATTGGAATGAATTTTATGAACAAAATGAGATGATTGATGGTTGTCAAACATGACCATTAAGATAACCAAAAGATTTTTCAACCAAAATTACACTAGTTTTTCATTCCCATTGCCGTGATCTATTACCACCTACCAAACGGGCCGTAAGAGTAAAATTGAAAAATGCCCAGAGAAATGGAAAAAGCTTATGGGCTCCATATTGGGCTGCGTCTTATTCTAAGACGGTCTTACCCAAGATCTGCTGCTTTAAAAATAAGGCTGATGACCAATCAATTACTTGTAAACGGTCTATAGCAAGAATTTGTGTTGCTTATTTGTGAAAATTTGAAATAGATAAGATTCTTAATTAAAAAAAAAGCATGCAATAAGATCCAAATCAAACTTATTCTAAATATAAGCGTCTGATACCCCAGAGCACAAGTTCGGGTCTGTTCGCACTTAGTAAGTGTGAACATTAATAAACTGGTCAAAAAAATCAAGTGTCTGTTCGCACTTAGTAACTTCGAACAGGTCAAACAGGGTCAACATTTTGATTTTAAGACAAGAAGCTGTTCGCACTTACTAAGTGCGAACAGCTTGAAAAACTGAAACAGGCTGTTAGCACTTACTAAGTGCTAACAACCTTTTTCAGTTTTTCAGTCTGTTCGCACTTAACAGCCCGAACCTAAGGTTTGCGGATTACACGCTTAGTTTTAGAATAAGTTTGATTCTGATCTTATTGTATGCTTTTTTTTAATAAATAATCATATTTATTTCAAATTTTCCTTATTTGTTTCAAATTTTCCCATGGCATCTGCCAAGTCGAGCCCAGCCCAGTTTAGTGGGCCTTTTTGGCACAACAAAAAGTGAACTAGTGAAGTAATATTGGCAAGTAAAAACGTAGAGGATGATAGTCTCATAGTAGTAGAAGTAAAGCGAGCAAATCGAAGGCGTGAATGGTGAAGAGTTGAAGACCAAAGACTTAGTGGGACCCACTTGTAGAAGACGTCAACCTCCAGCATCAGACATAACTTGATTCAAATTAATGTCATTATTATCACTTCATTACCATCCATTCACTGACACCTAATCCTAAACTCAACATTCGTAAATCCACCACCACATCTCATTTCCTTTTTATGCACTCTTACTCTTAACAAACACTCCATTTCACTGCAAAAAAAGAATTAATTCCATTACCATTATCACCCATTATCCAAAAGTGGGAGTACTAATAATCAGTAATGCTAAATCTGACTTAATCCCACCACAAATATGGCAGAAGGAGAAGGAGATAAACTAAAAGGAACTGTCAAATGGTTTAATGGCTGGAAAGGGTTTGGCTTTATTACTCCTGATAATTTACAAACTCAAAATCAAGATCAAAATGATGATCTGTTTGTTCATCAAACATGTATTAAATTTGATGGATTCAGGACACTTTATGATGGTCAAAGAGTGGAATTTAAGGTGGAGCTTGCTGAGGATGGAAGAAGTAGAGCCATTGATGTGGTTCCTTTAGGGAGACGACGTCGTACTGGAGTTGTTGAGTGTTATAATTGTGGCAGGTTTGGTCATTTTGCTAGAGATTGCTATGCGCCACCATCTGCACCTCCTGGTGGTGATGATGTAAGACCTCGTGGAAGAGGGCGTGGTCGTGGAAGGAGAGGAGCTAATTATGCTGCTGGTGGTGGCGGCGGCGGCCGTGGTGGTGGTGGAAGATTGGATTGCTTCAATTGTGGTGAAGAAGGTCATTTTGCCAGGGACTGTACCAATTGATTTCGAATGTTCAATTTTGCTTCTTGGGTTTTTTTTTTTTTTTTTTTTTTTGAAGAATGCTTCTTGGGTTTTTTTTTTGTCATATACTTTTTTATATATAATTATATGAAAATATTGGACCAAAAACAGGTTAACTAAACTTGATTGGATTGGGTTTTCATCTTTGATTCAATTGTTGAACGACTATAGTTTTTTGTTTTAGAAGGTCTTCTGAGAGACCGTCTATGGCAAAGACGGCTCTCCCAACAGCCCAGCCCAATGATTTTAAATTTTTCTATATCAAGAATTTGTGTTTTCGTTTTTTTTTTGGTTAATGAATGTAAGTATGTAACACTACTTCAATTGTTCATGATTGGTGATTCCTGATATTTTGTTAATACTCGGTTCTATACTTGTATATGAATCTCTAAGTTTATAATGAAAATGAAAATGTGTACCATCAATTATATATATAATGTTCTCAAATTATTTGTTGCCATCAACCCTTGATTGCGGTTTGTGCTTATGTGATTATTTTACTTATCATTGCATCCTGTTTTTATTTCTAAATGGGTTGGGAAACTCAAACTAGGAGGATAAAAGGTAATCTGTATACAAGTTTAAAGGCGGTTCACTACTAACAATCAATTCGCAGACATAGAGTCACTCTTCACCTTCATAAAGTGGCGTACCCTCTTCTTTTTCTCTGATTTGATACAACTCAAATAGTGTCGGATAAAAGAAAAGATGTCAAAACTTTTTATTTAGTAAAATGCACTTCACGGCTTTCAAATAATGGTCACTAAGTGGAAATAATACACTAACCAACTTTTTTAGGGTATATTTCATATTTTACTTGATTTTATTATGAATTAAATGATGTCTACTGACCTCAATGATCAGACGCTAAATCCGCTCATGAACTCAGACATTGGTAATAGCTGTGCAGTTAAGAGTTTGCAATCGCAATTGGTTGAAATAGAGCACTTTCATTACTTGTATTTATTGTGAGGTTGATAAAATGCAGCAGGCTGCTTGATAGCTTCTTAATCATGCAGATCCTTTGAATTTTCGTTGATCATATCTCTGCTACTGACTTGGAAACACCATTCATAAGATCTTCTTTGTGTGTATTTGCTTAGAAGAGTAAAATTAGGCTTCAACGTTCAATGGGGTCATTTCCAGTGGAGCTATTATTGAAGCTGGTCATGCTTTATTACATCATCATCATCGTATCCAATATATCCCGCTCATCAAAATATGATAAGGGTATGAGAAGGAAAGAAAGACAACAATCCATACACATTAAAAGACGATACGGGCTAAGAGTCTTTCAACTCGAAAAAGATATTAAAATAAGATATTGATTTGATTTTCACTTAGCTATCCTTTTCCAATCCGCACTGTAAAAAATAAATTTCCAATCATCTATATACGAAAGTTGAAACAAGTGTATATTTGGACACTAATAGACAGTACTTTTACTCACAAATTAATAGTGCATGTTTGGATCATGCTGACTTTTCAATCCATTGACATTTTTTTGCCGGTTCCACAAATTACACATGACAATGTAGAAGCTTTGCCTTCCATGTCATCTACTTCATGAGTATTGCATATCCGATGTTGGGCCTAGCCCAACTGTCTCATAGTCAAGAAAAACTCTTCCAAGTAATCACAAATTTTTGGAGTCAATCTCATGTACGACGGTTTTACACATGCGACCAACCCACAATCCTAGCCCAACTCACTTAATACAATCCCAGCCTATTTTAAGTCGTAAAATGCCTAATTCAAGAATTATAATGCCTACTCCAGGGCTTGAAAAGACAACTCAAAGTTTTAAACTACCAATTGAACTTTTAAAATGTCAATTTTATTTGCCTACTCCAATACTTAAATTTAGTATTGTACTCTAAGCCTTAGTTTGCCAATTTCAAGACTTAAAATGACAATCACAAAGCAAAAATTGGCTAATATAATACTTATGGCCCTTTTGGTTAGTGGTACTAAATATTGGTAATGAGAATGATTTATAGTGTAAAATTTCATCAAAAGTTTCATATCATTCCCATGGTAATGAACTTTGATCACAAAAAAGTTTAATTGTTTACAAATTTCTATTATAACCTAATACCATCTCTCCCAATGGTAATGCCTTGAAATTAGTTTTATTAAGAAAATAAGATGATTGAAGTTGAACAAGCATAACCATCAAGGTAAACAAGAGATTTTTCGACCAAAATGACACTAGTTTTTCATTCCTATTACCGCCGTTTATTAACACCTACCTAATGGGCCGTTAAGTTTAATATCCGTATCAATGTTGAGATTTAGAGCATGTAAGATCATATCCAAAGGCTTAGCACAATGTACTAATGCATAGACTAAGCTAGAACATAACGACGAAGAAAAATGGGCCTGCTCAACCAATTTGCTTGTTCGGGCAAGGAGGTGCTCGTTCCAGCACTATTATGCTCATTCGAGCACTTCTGTGCAGCTTTGACAGTTTGGTTCAGAAGCTTTTGTTTGACGGTCTGGGCATTTGCTTGTTCGAACACGTAGAGATTTTCGCATCAGAAAGTTTCTAGAAAGTGATTTTGCATTTGCTCGTTCGAGCACATTGAAACAGCATGTCTGTTCGTGAAACTAAGCTATGTTTCATGGAGTAAAGTGTTGTTATGAACGGATGTATTACATCATTAATAACTGGTAACCACTAGATGTTGTTTGGATGGATCCATGTGACACTTCAACTCTATAAAAAAGAGTGAGTGCATGGACATCAAATGATATCTTTGAGAATTCATTTTCTGTCATCTTTCTCTCATTTCTCTTGAAACGTAAAGAAGCGTAATTAACTTCTTTATAGTTTTCTGATTTCATTTTCTATCTAAACACAAAGTCGTTTAGTCAATCGATTGTACAAATCAATTGATGTGATTGATTGTATCTCTTTGTGAATTTCAAATATAAAAAATGATTTTTCCATTATTTATTATTATAAAACTTTTTTTTTAATATAAAATATACTATTTCTCATCCCACTGACATTATGCCACATATTGATTGACACGATATTAAAGCCTTATCTAATTGCGACGGTCGTGTTACAAACTTTAAATTTCTATGTATAGTTGGATTTGTGAGGTACCTTTCATATTAGAGAAATCAGATGTACGATTTTCAATAAATAGCTGGTATGTCGGGTTCATTAAGTGTAAAGAAAATAGCGGAATCAATATTTATTTTGAAAGACTAGTAAAATACGCGCTCCATAAAAGTTATTGTGTTTATAAAAGTTTTAATGTTAGATAAAAATGACGTTAAAAATCTTCTTTTATCCTTATAAAAAGTATCTTCACAATTTTCATGTTGCACACTTATACAAATAAAAACAACTAAGTACTTATTTCGACACATGAGGTACATGTTTTATAGCGACTTGCTTATTGAAATCTAGCGACAAAAATTAAAACTTATATGATTGATTTAACAATACACACACAGAGACACACAGGCACACGCACACGCACACGCACACGCACACGGGCACACATATATAATCAATTAAGATGATTATAACGTCCTTTATTTAGAAAAATAATTGTGATGAATAAAAGTATTAGAACGTCGTTTTTCTAATACTTTGATTGACTCCTATCTATCATTGTATCATTAATTCCGAATAATGAGGGACCAAACCTTGTTCAAGGCACTTTCTATACATTGTATTAATCAATCAGCTTATAAAGTGATCCAAACCTGAACCCCTCATACTTCCTTACACACCCAACTTAATCTTCCAATGTGCAATCTACTATAATAGACTATTTGACAATAAAAGTCATGGCCCAAGTTAATAGGGTTGACACTTGTACTTAAATCTATCATGTTGTTTTAGTAGTCATATTGATTGAAACGAGAGCCAAGAAACGTATGATGAAATGATTGTAGGCAAATTAGTGTCCTTTTTAGTTGTCTTTTTATAGTCGTTGAACTGTATTTATGAACTATTGGAGTAAAGCAATTAATTTCATGGTGTTTAAGTTGAAGGTGAACAAATGACGAAAAATCCAATCACATCGCTTCTGATCTTAATTGCCAATAACTAATTAGCTAGGTGTGGTTTGTCTAAAACCAAGTCAAGTAAACTAATTAATTATATGTTGATTTTGTTACTAGTAACGAGGTCCCACTTCCATGTGTATCTCATCCAAAGAATCCCCATCTCATCTCTTGATACACTATGTATAGAGGTGTTCAATAGGGCGGGTCGACCCAACGGGTCAAGGGTCGGGTTACATTTTAGCGGGTCATTAGCGGGTCGGGTCAATAATGGGGCAGGCCGTTAACGGGCCTTGGTGTAAAGGGTCGGGCCGGGTCGGATAATTATATGTATTAATTGCGGGAAAAAATTTACGACTTTTTTTTAAATTTTTTTAAATGATATTATTATATACATGAGTGGATCGACCCAACGGGCCATAAAGTATTATAAAAAAAGCTATTCTATGAACTTTTTAAAAAAGGGTCAAAGTGGGTCGAATTTAAATGGGCTTGACCCGCCTCGGCCCGTTTATCATTTGACATGACCCGCCCGCCCCGGCCCATTTAAATTTTGACCCGACCCGGCCCGTTGAACACCTCTAACTATGTAACATATTTGGCGCTATAATCATTGGTATATAATATATTTTGACTGAAGTAATAATTATCAATTTAAATTTTTGGTTGAATTGGTTTCGTTACAGAATATTAGAAACTAATTAAAGTAAGAAAAGTAAATGGGCTCAAATTTCTTCATCCCTCATTATTTAAAGTAGAATATTAAACACCTTGTTAGAGTATGATATCTGATATGCATTCACGCTTTTAGCTTAAAAAACTTTTGTGTGAGTGGACATGATAGACTAACATATTGACCATCAATATGTAACATATTTTGTGGGTAAAGCCATTAATTTAAACTTTTAATTGGAGCAGAACCTAAAATTTACATCAAAATACCAAGTCTAAAACCTAAACTAAGTAACATTAAGTTCAAAATAGATAATAGAACAATTTTATTTAACCGATTATTCTTACTCAAAATATTAACAAATCTTCTGAACACTAGGGATCAAGAGAGTGACATTAAAAAAATATCATTGATTTATATATTTAGTGTAATAAATATTAGTTTTTATTTTAAGTTCCACTATAAAGTGAATTTGTGACACTTTATTTGGTTTTTAGTGACATATATAATTGTTACAATAGTCTATAGTGACATTTTTGACAAATGCCACTAAATTCTATGTCGTAAAAAGCTTTAGTGTGATTTTTATAAATTATAATGCTGCTAAAGGGATTAATAAATGCTACTAAATCTTCTAGATATACTATTAAAAAATTAAAATAGCGTCATCTAAATTAAATATCATTAATTATATATATAGTGTGACAATATTAATCAACATTTGGATAACTAAAAATATCTTATTTAATCTTATCATATTTATATAAAGTTATAAACCAAATCGTTTTAGGCATTTAGCCCAAGTATTTTAAGCTTACCATCAATTAACTTTCATCATCTAAATAATAATTAATTACATTTAAAACCAAGGATTCAACATTAATATATATTTTTGCTCTGATAAATAAAGCTAAGTAAAATAAGCTTATTATTCCAAGACTCACCCTAAGGAATAAAGAAGATTATATCATCATCACATCAATTTTAGCTTATTAGTCGTCTAACTTTTATTTCCCTAGCTATAAATATATATAGTTACTTTTAAATACAAGCATTTATCTAAAGAAAATAAATTTAAAAAGACAAATTACCTCCTTATTTTGTAGTGCCAAAGGCTTATTTAATTTTCCTACAATAACATCATTAGACATTCCTTAAGTTGATTGACTATAGAGGTTTGTAAAATCATTGATTTTCATTTTCAATACTCTTCCGGCCCGTTTGGTTAGTGGTACTAAATGATGGTAATGGGAATGATTTATAATGTAAATTTTCATCAAAACTTTCATGTCATTTTCATGGTAATGAAACTTTGATCACAAAAAAGTTTTTTTATTCACAAATTTTCATTACCTCCTAATATACCACCTCTCCCATTGGTAATGCATTGGAATGAATTTTATGAACAAAATGAGATGATTGAAGGTTGTCAAGCATGGCCATCAAGATAGACAAAAGATTTTTTAACCAAAATTACACTAGTATTTCATTCCCATTGTCATGATTTATTACCACCTATCAAACGGGCCGGATATTTTATGCTAATAGTAGTAGTTGAAGTATAGTTTTTGTAAAATTATGTACCAAGAATAGAGTGAAGGAAATTGAAAGGAATGGGAAGTAATTGAGCTACTTGTCGTTTAAAGCAATTCCAGCAGAGAAAATCCCAAAGAGAAAATACACATGTAAGAAGGGCCAAAACGATTAGGTGCACTAGACTCACCATTTCCAAATCGAACATGCTACTAGTGCTTATTACTAGAACTAGCGATGGGCATGAGTCGAATTTGTGCCCGAACCGGTTAATAACCGAAAATTGGAAATTCGAATCCGAGTTGTAACTGATTTTTATAACTGACACATAACTGTTAACCGAGATTACTCGAACTTAATAATGACCGACCTGAATCATGCTTGAAACTGAACTCAATCCGGCTAAAACGAACTGACTTAACCCGAACGAATTTTAGATTGAACTGCTGTAAACCTGAACCAATTATTAACATAAAAGTATATATAATAGAAGTACATCAAATTCAATCATCTTATTAGTTAATTCAATAAAGTGTTAGATATTTTAATCAATAAAATTTTTATAAACTACATGGTTTGATATATTTATTGTTAATAATCAATGGTCAATGTTTATTTAACTACTTTTAATCGAATTAGATGAAAATCGATAGAACTTTATAATTTTAATTTCTGGTCAAACAAGTAAAAGTAACAAAATAATAATGATCATTAATTGATTTGTATTTTTTTACTATTTTGTTTTAAGTAAAGAGAATCTTGTTATCAGTTAAAAAATAATTAACAACTTAATCTGATATTGACTCAATCGATAGTAATTAGTAATACTTAGTCGAATGATCTGTTTAAAAGAAACCTGAACCCTATCTGTACCCAGCAAAACCGAACCAATTGTTAACCAATGACAACTCGGGACCGATTGACACTCGACATACACTTCAATCGACACTGAACCGATGCTAAACCAACAGTTTGAATATCCGACCATCAACCGAATCGTGACTAACCGACCCGACCCAAGTGTGACCTGGTACCAACCGGAAAATAATCGATCCGAAATACAACCGAAATAAATGACACTCGTCCGAAACCGAACCGATCACCTATATGATTACCTCTACTTATTCCCTACCTCCTTTTAAATTCCATTAAATTGAACGCATTTTTTATTTTAATCCGTTTTACTTAATTTCATCTATATATATTAACTCTTTATAAATTTTATTTACAAAATTTATTCTGTATATTTATTTATTATAACTTTTTTAAAGATTATATTGTTTGTTTGTAATGCAAATCTAATTGAATAGATAAAGTACTAACGACAACCATAACTGTTGTATGGAGTACAAGGGGCGGCTAGAACATTAGTTGAGGTAAAAGTCCCTTGGGAATTTGTGTTTCTCCTGTTTCTTTCGGACATTGCATGTTAGGAGTATATCACAATTTGCTATATTGATTTTACTTGATTGGTACTTCTAAAGCTTTCTATCTCTCCAACACATACTTCATTACTCCCTCCCTAGCCACCTAAAACATTGCAACACGACAATCGGCGCAAATATTAACAAATCGATGAAACCATTAAATTGTATGAATACGATTTAAAGTTAGAGAAAATAGAAAAAAAATGCAAATATAAGAATCAAATAAATTGGTGGAGTTAACCTAAAATATAGGAGTAAATACTAATTTGTTTTGCCTCTCTTTCAAAGAGGTGCAATATTAATTTGCAGATGGTAATCAGTACATCGGGTGGGGTTAATAAATAAGCGGATAAGGAAATAAAGGAGTGATGGATAGTGGATGAAATTAAAAAAAATATATTATATTTTCCATTTTTAAAAGAGAAATGAATACAAAGTATGTCGGACAAAGGACATATTATTTTTTTAATAGTTTTCACATTTGCTTAAATACTTTCTCTCTGTTCTTAGTTTTAAATCAAGACACTAAAATTTGGTGATCGTTAAATATGGACTTAGCCAACATTCAATATTGATACTAAAATCTTTGTAAATTTTCAAATCACGATATCATATTATTTTTAAGTTTATATAAATAAGAGCGAAAAAATCACAAAACTTTGAATTTTGATCATTGATCATCCCTTAATGTTCTAACTTAAAACTTGCTCAATATCGGACCTTGAATGTCAAAGCCAATTTAATATTATTCTAAATATCATTTTAAGTCGTTCTTAAGAACTTGTCCAATTACAACATTTCCTCCACGAGGTGTTTTGGATTATGTAACCGAAGATTTATGATGAGGTTAAAATCAAATGCACAACGCAATTAAGCGCATGAAAATGTTGCACTATAGATGAATGATTATAAACAAGATATTATAATATTTATGAAAATTTTAAGATTATATACTTATTTTGTATATGGGTATGAGTTGCCGCCGTTTTTCCCTCCTCAGACCCTGCCCATAGTTTTCTATGAGCGGGATATACTGGGTTGGATGATGATGATGATACTTATTTTGTGTCTTATTCTATAACAAATCAGAAAAATATATAGGTAAGGAATCAAGATCAAAGTTGCAACAATTGAAAGATACGTGTGTCTGATGATTTTGTATTAGATCTTCATAGTGTTCAACATTAAGGAATTAAAATAATGGGTTTAACCCATATTGTTTGATGAACTAAACTTATATCACATGGCTTGTGGTGTTCATTCCTTAAAACCTTCCACCGTAGTTAAACATGAAACAATCTTCATTTATTTAATCCATAATTATCTCAGGAAAATCGAGTCCTAGAAATGACATTGATGTTTATTGTAACCCTTTTTTTCTAGAATTACTGTTCACAACAAGTTAAACACACTACAAGTTGTTTTTGTACTAGTGGTTGTCTCCATCGTATGAGCAACCATAATTAAAGGTATTTTACCTTATTGAGATAGACAAATCAAGTGTTTAAATTCTATATTCTGTATTACATAAAATAAATACACATTTTTCTAGCCCTAAAAACATTTATAACTTAGAATTACAATTAATAAACCCTTATGTATGATAATTATAAGAAACTTTGTATTTTTGCTTTGTAAAATTCATACATAATAAATGGAAAATAAATCACCAATTCGATGTCCGAATGTGGTAAATTAAACTATGAAATACCAAGATTAATAAAGTTTACATATTTTAACAATTAACTCACTCAATTGAAAAAAAAAAACCCCAAATAATAGGGCTTGTACTTTCTACGCTCCTGTTGGTCGTTCCACACTCCATGAGGTATTCAGAAACTTTAACTAAAAAATTTATGTATGCAGAAACCATCACCCAAACAATGGGAAAGAAAAGAAAAAAAAACACCAAACTTTACACACTATGTAGTATTAGAGTATTTGCTTAGCTCCCTAGATGATGATCTAAAAGCTAAAAAGAAGGAAGGAAAAGCAAAATACAAATTAAATTAAATCAAGCCTTAGACTTATGTGGGCATTGATAACATTTAGCAAAAAGCCCAAATGTGTTGACTTGTTGTATGAAGTTCATCATGCTGGCCCATCCACCAAGCCCGAACCCGACTACGAACACCCACACCACTACGAACACGTTCATACTATACATTCCTGCCCATCCTCCTAGGAATGATGGTGGTCTCTCCACTGCATTCTGTTCATTATCAACAATAACCATTCAATTTAATGAATAATTAAAGAAATGAATCTGTCGAGAAATCAACTCAACCAAAAACTTATGCTAAAGGTTAAGGCCCAAGAATATGTTATATACTCTAACATGCCCCCTCACACGAGAGCCATTTGGGCTAGAGGTATGGATACGACACAGAACCTTTTTATACCTGGCGCTAAATATTTTACTTTAAATGAGGGGTGGTTGAGATTCAAACTTGTGACCTCTTGTTACACTGGATTCTGAATCCATGTTAGGAAACCAACCCAATCAAAAGTTTAATTAAGCTGATGGTTAATACCCTAGAATATGTTATATACTCTAACAGAATCAAAGCTATTATCATTGGTATGAAGCATTATGTAATGTACCTCTCGAGCTGAGGAAGACGAGAAAGTAATCATGTGAGCCATGGCCGGAATTATGTAGACAGTGAATGTAACAAGAAGAGATCCAACTGTTGAATTAATGGGTCCGAAGAAGGGGAATATGATAGCAAGGAACCATATAGGGATGACCACCGGAAGCCTAGCCACAGAGCGCTTCATAATGCTCTTTGTTTCGTGTACACCAATGAATTTCTCCCACACGAAGTAGAGTGGAGTGCATGCAAACCCGAATGTTATAAACTGTCAATTACAAAATAACAATTAATGATTTAATCACTAGCCGAAAAATGAGAATGTAGGAGTGAATTCGAGCTATTTAAGGTAACCTGATGGATCAACATGAGTATAACAGCAATGTCGCGGAAAGCAGTCCTAGGAAGTAAAGATAAGGCGTTGGAATGATCGAGTAATAAGTCTCCGAAAGCCCAATATACTGCACTTGCTGATGGCAGGGTCAGGGTTAACACATATAATGTTGCTATCAGATATATCATCTTGAACTTTTGTGGCTTCCACATTGCGTGCATAATTTCCCTACAGTTCATGTAAATTTCAATAATCTTTCCCTGATTAGTCCTAATCCCAAATAGATGAAGCTTTTTGTATCAATTTATCCATTTGATTAGGGATAATAGTCAATGATTATCCATTAGAGGTAGTTGTTGTAAAAAGATTAAAGAAAGTAGAATAAAGATTAAGATAATCTTACACAGTGACAGCATGCCCACCAAAAGTGTACAGAATGTTGGTAGCACCAGTGAAGTACAGTACCAACTTGGCTGGACCTGTGTGTTTTACTCCCTCAACCTTCATACATAAACAAACTTAAATTCAGATTAAGAACATCAATCAATCAAGTAGTTAAAGTAGAAATCACTTTTTTTTTATTTCTTTTTACTAGCAAATAAAGCCGTCTTGAAAAAATTTAGGAGTCCTATGCAAAACTTTTATTTTGTGTTTTATTTGTAATAAATATATTTATTTTATTTAGTAAACTTAACATATTTCTTATTTTAATTAACTTTTTCATATACGGAGAAAGAATACACCTTGTATGGTCGATCACTTCGCTCCCACAGTCAAAAACCCCCTTGCTAGCAATACTTTTTACCAGCTATATGTAAGTATTGACGAAAGGTATTATCTTGTTGGACTATTTATAATTATTGGCTGATTTAGTAGATAATAAGTCATTATATATCTAAATAAGATTAAATTATTTGGTTGTTTTGTTTATTGGATAAAAAGCGTGTAATAAGCAAAAAGTAATGAAAATGCTCCTTGTAGTAGCTTTTGTTTTGGTTTAAAAGTCAATTTTTGTGTTAGAGATCATAAAGTTATCTTTTGCCAGTTGGCTTAACAGTCATTTATCATAAAAAAGTTTGGTTGATCAATTAAATAGACAGATTTGTAGAATCTAGAAAATGAGTCTTAATAACCTAAAATCAATTGATAAGAAGTTCACTACTATAAGATCAATTGATAGTCGTTAGAGTTAGTACAATTTAGCAAAGTCTATGGTACACCGGTCAAATAAGTATAATTAAAATAATACTCAAACTATGCACAAGCAAAATTGATAAAAAGTTAAATTATTAATTAAAGATTATAATTAAAATAATACTCAAACTATGCACGACTCAAATAAGATTAGGTGTGAGTATATTGTTTTGTTAAAGCTAATTAAAGGTTAACAAAAATTTAATATCTATTAAAAAGTCCAAGTGGTATTATAAAGCGAAAAAGTATAAATTAATCAGATCATTGGGATAAATGGTTTTAAACTAACATAATATAATATTTATTTATATAAAGCTGTAAAATATATACATTTAATTAAAAGGATGATTAATTAGTACCTGACCATTGAGGAAGGATGCAATAGTAAGATACCAGGCAGTGTAAGAAGTCATAATAAGACCAAGAAACGACCATATTCTGTAATTATGGAATGAAGGTATGAATACTGTTGTTGCACAGCAGGCACCAAAAATGTATGTCCATGTTCTCTTGTCCAGACTATCATTTATGTAGTATATATTGCTGCCATTTTGTAACATCACACCAATTCAGTACATTGTAAGCATAATACCTACTGTCTTTTGGATGCTCTTAATGACCTGTTTGGTTAGTGGCTATTAAATGGAGGTAATGAAAATGATCATTCATAAATCATAATGTAAAATTTGTCAAAAATTTATAACCACTTTCTTAATATTCATTCATTTTCTCTTTGCTACTAACTCATCAGGACGGAGTAGTAGTTTTTTTTTTTTGGTAAAAGAAAAATTCCACTACCACCTAATACGACATCTTCCAATACTAATGCATTTGAAAGAATTTTATGAAGAAAACGATATAATTGAAGTTGGACAAACACGGTCATAATGATAGCCAATAGATTTTCAACAAAAATCGCACTAATTTTCATTTTCATTACAATCATTTTTTACCACCTACCAAACAGGCCGTTAACCGATAAGCTATTATCATGGAAAATACAATCACCTGGCACAAGCAATGAGCTGAATAACAGATCCAAATAGAAGGAAAGTACAATTGAAAAACAGGCCAATGTTTCTCCAGTGTTTCCCAAGTAATCCATCAAGTACTTCAAACCACTGCATTTATTCATTATACAATTTAATTAAGTTAAAATGATAAACTACAATTAAAGGGTAATTATAATTATTAATAATATAAATAAAGAAAAAAGAAAAAAAAATTACCTGAATAACATGGTTCCTAAAATCAACTTTTTCTCTTTCTTTACGAGTTCTATATTCAACATAAAGAAGACTGATGAGGTAAGCAGTCCAACTTCCCATCAAACCATACAAAAGTTGGAATATAATCCCAGATAACATTCCCAGTTGTGAAAATGAGTAGGGAAGTGTTAGTAACACTTGTGCTACCTGCATTTTTTTTCATTTTTTCATTAAAACCCATTAAATTTTAATTTGTTTTTTTTTGAATTTGCACTATATATATTAAACAAAAAGTTGTGACATAGTCTAAAAAATCAACTCAACCAAAAAACTTAATCTGATGATTGAGACCGTATGATATTTTATACTCCCTCCTATTCACCCTATGTGTCCATTAGTTTTTCACACTTGCCGATGTAATATTTTAACCCTTAATATCTCAAATTATACCTAATTAAAAATTATAAAATGTTGATATTATTAATAATTCTTGTATAATCAGATAAGATCTCACATGACTATGTTTTAATATATAGATAAAGAGTAAAATACAAATTAAAAGTGATAAGTGAATAGTAGTGAAAAATAAATGGAACAAGTAGGATGAATAGGCAGGAGTATAACACTCCCTCCTATTCACCCAAGTTATCCCATATTCCCATTTCCTTTAATGAGCAATTCACTCAAGTTGTTCCATTTTTTTCTTTTTTTTTTTTTACCTAAATAACCCCACTTTTCCAATTCCCAATACTCAATTACCACCTTTACAATTAATTTAATCAATTAAAATATCTCATTACCACTTTTTTGGTGGACCTCATCTCACTCTTAATATACGTGCCCAACTCAAATGGGACAACTTGGATGAATAAAAGGGAGTATAACACATCCGCTCACATAAGAGTCATTTAGACCATAAGTATTGATGCAAATTATGATCTAGTGCCAAATATTCAACTTTAATTGAGTAGATAAAATTGAAACTCGTGATCTCTTATCATGCAGGGTTTTAATACTATATTAAGAACCAACTTAATCAAAAGTTTAAATTAATGGTTGAGAACTCCAGATATACTATGTACTACACCATAACATAGTGCAAACTCAAACAGATGAGGCTTAATTAATCATCCAACAAACCAAAAATAGAAATGTTATTGAAGTTATACCTGGTTAGAAGCACAGCTAAACCATGCATCATAAACAGAACCACCATGCCAGAAAAAGCTTGAGATCTTACTCTTACTACTTGATTCATCCCCTTCTTCTCTCTCCATTTCCACATAATTCCCAGCCACTACTGTCTCCACCTTCTCTGAAGCCATGTTATGGATACTTACAATACAGATCAACAATATATAAGATTTACTATAAACTGTTTTTCCTTAAAAATTAAATGAAGTACATAAATATTCCTATGTTTTATATTTTATTATGTTATAACAGAATTAATAGAAGAGAAGAGAAGCAGGTCCTTAAATGCAGTGCATAAGAGGGAAGGAAAGAGCAATGATTAGTTCACTTGTTTGGTGACTTAAACTTTCCTGACTGCACACCATATTTATTAATTAAAAAAAGGAAACTGTAAGGGGAGGATGGGATCATTGCTTCAATTTGATTGGTTGGTGATATAATCATGTCCCCTTAATTAGTGATGACCCTTTATCCCTCTTGTGCCACGCCCATTCTTTTTCTTTTTTATTTCTTGGCCCGGCTAGATAGCTAGCTAGCTGCTTACTGCTTACTGCTGAGCTTGGCTGTTGAGAATGGGCCAGCCTCGCATGCAACCCCACGAGCGGGATGTCCTACCAAAACACACAAATTAGCCGCTTTATGTAGCTTTATTAATCCTTTTATCACTACTTTCTTGCTCTCTTTCCGTCTTTTTCATTCCTATGACAATACCTTTTTTTATTTATTTTTTATTCCAAAATACTACCTCCTATACAGTTTAAATGTTCCATTTTTTTTGGCACTATTCATTCATCACTTTTAATTTGTATTTTATTCTTTATCTATAAGTTAAAATATACTCATGTGAGATCTTGTTTGATTCGTCTCAATACAAGAATTATTAATATCAAATTTTTATAATTTTAATTAAAATAATTTGAGATATAAAGGGTTAGAATGTTGTCTCGGCAAGTGTGAAAACTAAATGGGACATATTAAGCTGAATAGGAGGGAGTACTTAATATTATAAAAGTATTGGATTAGACGATTAAAACAAGTTCTCACTTGACTATATTTTTTCTAACACATTAATCGCAATATATAAAATAAACTTGAAAGATAAACAGTACCAATAATTCTTATGTAGCGACTATTTCAGAATGGAGGACGTATTGTATATATATTTATTTAAAATATATTGTCTTTGTTCTTTAAAGTTGTTTCCATGAGGAATGTTCATAAGAATTAATTTAAGAAATATATATTTTTAGATGATAATTAAATATATTATTTTATTGAATAATAAATTCAATGAAAAAGTATGGAGCTTAAGCACCGAAAAATATTAAAATAAAGTGGGTGGAAAAAATATGGAAACCAACTATAATTAGTAATTTTTGTTGAAATAAAATTAATGAGAAATATATAATGAACATAAGTGGTATAAACATGTTAAAATGAAGTTGACGCAAAAAATATGTGAAAAAATTATTAAAATTAGGATGGAAAATGTTATATATAATATATATGTTAGAAGTTTCAAATATATTGTTTGCGGAACAATAAATTATGAAACAATCCAAAATGCAATTAGAAACAACTTTAAAGAACGAAGCAAGTAATAATTAGCTAAAATATTAGGTGAGTTCGTAATTACTTGATATGACGTTCATTAGTTCGTATTAATTTGTTTCTCATTATTATAAGTGAAATCTTTAGCGATATAAATGAGAACCATTTATGTTATATGCAATGTTGTTAGGATCGGAATTCTACTTAGGATCATTGAAGGGGTAAGATCAAAATCGATAGTCACGAATTGTAGGCTCGTATGATCCTACAAATATGCATTAATGTGCTTTGGATTACTGATTATCAATTATATTTGTTCTATTTTAAGTTTAAAGATGTAGGTAAAAACTTATTTGACTTCATGTATTACGGTTTGTAAAAACATACTTTTAATAATCATTTTCTAAAACTACAAATCAAGAAAGACATAAATTTTATAAAGGTATTCATATAATTATTTTAAATACTTTTAATAATCATTTCTATAATACTTTTAATAATTATGTTAAATATATTTATACTTAAGTAAAATCTGTATTATATGAAATATACTACGATCGAAACTACCCATTTAAGATCGGATCACATCAAACTGTAAAATCGTAAGATTATCAGATCTAAAATACTCACTTTCATTTTCAAAAGATTGCCACAATTTCCTACTTAGTCTATCCTTTTTAATTACTTTTTTATAGTCATATCATATAATTTAGCAATTTTGCAGTTAAATGACAAATGCAATCACATAGTCATTTGCCAAATACATCAAATGTATTAGATGTTAAATATTGATGTGTCATATTTATTTAAAATTTGCATACACTGTACTTCTACTCTAATCTATAGATATAAATTTACATTTTAATTCTCAATGTATTTACTTTATATACATCCAATGAAAATAATTAAATGTCATCATTACCCTTACACTTTAATCAATAAAAACTTTATATTTTATATATTATTTTATCCAACTCTCTTAGTATCTATTGTGTAATTATTCTTGATTTTGAGTTCTTCCCATATTCCAAAAGGAAAGATAAAAAACGGAGGGAGTAGTTTATTTACAAAAATTATCACAATACAATGTGATATAAAAAAGTTTATTCATGTAACAAATATCAAAAAATAATTTTTGACTTACAAATGACATAATAATTATTTTAAGATTTTTTTTAAATTAACCAAATCTAATTAGAATGATACTATTTTTACTATGTGTAATTATTAAAATTTCTGCAAATTATATGTCTAAATAACGGTATCTTTGGTTGGAAAAGAATTTACTAAATTATATTGACAGTGTTTTTGTTGGAAATTGTGTTAATTACATAGCTTTTAAAAATTCGTTTATTCGGTTAGTTATTTTTTAAGACAGTCTGTAAAAACCTTAAAATAACACGCACGAGTTTTATTTAATTTTACTAAAAACTTAAAATTACACGAGTTTTATATTAATTTTGTTCATAAAAATATCTTTATTAGTTTCCTTTATTCCAATTCAGATATTTTTATTAGGAGTATTTTTAACAATATATACAATGGTTCTCGTTTCTTATTACCGGAGGGAGTAGTTGGAAGAAGGAAGGGGTGGATTAGTGCGTTAATCTTTAGGATGGGTGGAATGATTACAAAGGGTGGACTTGGTGCTTCTCATAATTAGCTTCACACGTATGCCAACTGGCCTTTACAAAAAAGAGGTTCAATTTTATTTCCATGGAAATATGTTTTAAAAAGTAGATATATAGGGTTTATAAAAAATTCTAATTAGCTACTTAATATGGACCATGGCTAATTATTAGCTTAATAAGGAAAATATTTTATTACGCTTGAGATTGTTTAAATAATTAAAGGCAACGGCCCAATGTTTAACAGCTCTTCCCATGACACAAGAGATATATATATGTTCAGCCAGTCTTTTGAGAGACCGTCTCTTTGAGAGATGTTGTTTAGGTCCGATCAATTAGAGCTTAATTCTTATTCTAACTTTATATTTTTCTTTATGGGTCGACGCAATCAAAAATGGTCTCTCAAAGAGATCGTCTCTTACAAGAATTTGTGATATATGTTGCCTCTCTATTTCTATACACAAATTCTTATTGAGACCTTCTTTTGTAAAGATAGCTTTCAAAAGTCTAGTCCAGTTCTAAATATATATTATTACAAATTCTTACTTGAGACCGCCTTTTGTAAAGACGACTCTCAAAAGCCCAATCCAATTCTAAATATATATATTCTAATAGATTTTTATATTAGGGTTAATTTAACTTTAATGAATTCATCATTTTATTAACATTCGTTTTGGATATTAGCACCTTGTTTGCGACACTTTCCAAGATGAAAACTAAACTAAAATATGTTTTAGGATATTACGTACTTTTAATTTCTATATAAGTTCCTAGAAATAGCATGTTTATGAACCCAAAGTAAATTTTACATCTATGTCCTTAAATATAAGAACAACTTCAATATTTTTTTTTGAAATAGGTTTGATTTCATAGTTAATCTTGTAAAGTTCAAAATAAGTAGTAGTTTGGAAAAAATATTTCTATAGAATTGAACTTTTTAACTCAAAATATTTATGTCCTAGATTTTGTGAATAATATTATTCAAGAGTCTTCACCGTATCTAAGTAGGAGTTATAATTTATATATTTAACGTATAGGTACTCTTGAATATATAATATATTCTGGAGTTTCAACTTTCAACTCAAAATTTTGGTTATAAAATTAGTGTTTTAACATGATATAGAGACTAGAGTCGGTTCCTTGACATTGACAAGCTTTATGAGCATATTCATATGAACTAAGATTTTTTTTGTTGATGAGGATTTTTATTTGTGATAGTGAAAGCAGAAATAAATGGTAGGCATCGAAATTAAAGGGCATTATCTTGTTTGACTTGGGGTACCCTTAGGCATCAATCATTTTCTATAGTTTTGTAGATGCATTGCATGATTATTCAACTTAAAAGCTATTTTAGATGAAAAAGCAAGTTATGAATAAAGGTGATCTCTTCATTTCAACAACAAGCTATGTATTTGATACATAATCAAAGTTGGAACGAGACAGGTGATAAAAGTACAATAATAAGGGTTTTAATTCTACTCTTTAAATTTCTTTTGATGATCTTATCATTTATGCATGGGTGATATCATGCTTCTTTTGACGTTTTTTGAACAACCACAAAATATTTCATTGTTTATAAAATAATTTTGGGAAATTCCACGTGGTAACCCTGAGGTTTTGGGTTTTCCACGTGGTAACCAAAACTTTTAAAAAATCCACACGGTAACCTTGAGGTTTACCAAATTGTTCCACGGCGACCTTTTTGCACACAAAACGTTAGAAAACGTTAGCAAACGTTAATTTATGAAGCTTTAAGGTTGTTGTACGACTATTTATGCGACTCACCATTTCAAATGTCATCAGTTTCAACCTTTCCCCCAAAATATACACCTTGAATCAACCATTTTTGGATTTTGGGGAAAAATATGATTTGGGTGAAAAAGGATAGAGTTAGGGTTTATGTTTTGGGGAAAAAGATTGAAAATGATGACATTTAAAATGGTGAGTCGCATACATAGGCATAAATCAACCTTAAAGCTTCGAAATTAACGTTTGCTAACGTTCTTATGTGCAAAAAGGTCACCACAGAACAATTATATAAACCTCAGGGTTACCGTATGGATTTTTTAAAAGTTTTGGTTACCACGTGGAAAACCCAAAACCTCAGGGTTACCACGTGGAATTTCCCAATAATTTTTTATGAATTATAATCTTAAAGTTTAAGCTATTTGGGAATTATAACATCAATGTTGTTTTTTGCGGTTAACAACTTTATAATTTAGGCTATTTATGAATTACAATCTTAAGTTATAATTGGAATTACAATCTTAATATTTCTTTTTTCGAATTACAGCCTTAAAGTTTAGGTTATTTGCGAATTACAATTTTTAATGTATTTTTTTTTTGTGAATTATAGCCTCTAAATTGTCAATTTTTATAGCGTTTAAGAAAAATCATAAGATTCCGATTATTTTAGTGGTCGAAATGTTTAGTAAAGTGGTTTGAATCATTTGATTTGGCTTCAATGTTGTAAACATTGATCTTTGGTGGTTGTAAATAATATTTAGCCTGTAAACTGTGAATGATCTAAACTTTAAAGCTATAATTTGAATAATTCTTTATAAAATTTGATCATAAATTTTGAGTCTATAGCGGCGAATTACTGAAGGTTGAACTGGAATTTTCTAATTTTTTTTAACACTCCATAACTTTTATTTGTATTTTTATTTTTTGAATAATACCTGATTCATTAATAAAGAGTGACATCAACTTTTATTTGTATTTTGTTCTTAATCTAAGTTAAAAACATAATTAAGTAGACTCTTATTTAATACATGTAAACGCAAGAATTAATAATATCGATAATTCATAATTTTTAATTATACATAATTAAAGATATTAATAATTTAAATATGCTCTCGAAAAGTTTTGAAAAAGTATAAAGGACCGAGATAGGAGGCAGTATTAAATTTCCTTCTTGACCTCTCCAAATAAGGAAAAAGGAGGGCTAAACAACAGAGAGCAACATAATTGAATTTAAGACCTTATCTGATAAAATAATACATATTTTAATTTTTGTGAATCTAAAATTCTTAATGATTTAATTGTATATTAAATCAAAATTCAATAAGAATTCTACAAAATTCGTTGTTTATGTAGAAGTATAAAGTGACCGACATAGTTAAGGTGGAAAAAAGCAGGTCAATGTTAGCGATAACGTGATGAGTATTGAACTTTGTTTTGGTATGTTTGGAGTATTCAGTATATTTATCAATAATAACTAATAAGAGTATTTCCAATAATTCAGTTATGAGTTTGATGGCTAAGTTTTGGCAAACATACATTAATACATATAGGCTGTCCCTGTGAGCAAACAAGCAAGCAAGCACTCCGGAAGTATCCCAATTAAGCTTACCATGCCATATTCCTATGCGGCATTTTATTGTTGGCATCTACCTATTACTAATTTGTGACACAAGTAGCCACGTCGGCTAGCTCTTTGGTATATAAGGGCGAAGCAAAGTGTTTCGAGACCTTGTTTGGCATTTATTATTGAAAAGAGAAATTTTTTTAAACGAAAATAAAAATTCAACGAAATTATATTTTTAGGTACTATAAGTAAATAAAAACTCAACAAAATTTCTAACTACGTTACATTTAAATAGTTGAAAATTAAAATTTCATCTCTTAGTCTAGGAGGAAGAGAAAAAAAGTAATGGGTTGATGGAAAATAATATAAAAATGTAAAAGTGATAAGTGCAATCATTTGCACTTATTTTCATAATTTTATACTACTTAATGATGGTCATGGTTAGTAATTTGGTGCTTATTTTAGAGTTTATGCTATTTTACCCATTTTAGTTATTCATGTTGATTTTAAGTGGTTCGAATATATTTAGCATAACTCTTATGGTTTTAATGATGACGGAGTTGCTAAGGAAATTTCAGCTCGATTGAAGATGTTTAACAAAGAAAATGAACGAAAGGGATGCAAAAATTTTGAGGTGAAATTTAATAAGTGTTCGTTGTTTTGGTCATCACTTTTGATAGAAAGATAATATTAATGCAAACTTTGTGACATTGAAAATTAGACTTCAAAATCTTTCCAACGACATATATATATATATATATATATATATATATATATATATATATATATATATATATATATATATATATATATATATATATATATATATATATATATATATATATATATATATATATATATATATATATATATATATATATATATATATATATATATATATATATATATATATATATATATATATATATATATATATATATATGAAAAATTATCGGAATAAACCCATCTATTGACGAACCACTGTGAGTAATCCGAACTATTGATTATTTATGATTAATCCCACCTTTTTACTTTGCTTGCTCATTGCACCCCCCAAACGAAAATTAACTGGGTATAGCAAGTCCTATGTTACCGTTGCAGGTCATCTTCTCCAACCCCTTGTTATGAACCCATTCTACTCTCTTTCCATGTCTTCTCCTTCAATAACCCCAATCTTCTTCATTTTTGTTGTTCTTGTTCTTCACCTTATTTCTTCCAATTTGTTTTTCTTCCTTCTTCAACTAATTCTATCTCCATAAAACAAGTTTAATATTTTTTTTTCAAGGTAAATGAACTCCAAATTGTTCCGCAAGCCCTAGTAGAATTTCAAATTGGAATAATAGGTAGAGATGTGAGCATGGGTATATGGTGAAACTGCAGGTTGCTCAAAGGGGTTCTCGTCTCAGAGAAAAGATTTATTCTTGTCCGAATTGGGCCGTAAGTTACCTCTTAACTTTATTACATTCTTGTTTGAAATTGTTTGTGTGTGATTGATGGAAATTGCTTGTTTTTTAGGATTCCAGTTGCAAATTCTTTAAGTGAGAAAACGATGTTGTGTCTACTGAAACTCGTTTAGGAGGGGTAATTGGCTAGAGGCTGAAAATGGAGGAGAATTGCATAGACAAAGCTGTGGTGGAATCTTTAAGATTTCGACAATGGGGTATGGCAAGACAGCATCGTTGAGAGGATGGTGAGAGGAAGGATTGAAGAATTTGATGAAGATGGTGAGACTTAGTATGGGTTGAAGATGGTGAGAGGTTTTGAAATGTAATTGAAAATGGCATAAAGGAATTGAAGAGGATATTATATGACATGCTTCCTGCAATAGCCGGTTAAAGAATAAAAAGGGGGTAAAGTGGAAATGTGGGATTATTCATAAATAATCGATAGTCCGGATTATTCACTGCGGTTCGTCAGTAGATGGGATTATTCCCGATAATTTTATATGTATATATATATATATATATATATATATATATATATATATATATAATATATATATATAAGATATATATATATATATATATATATATATATATATATATATATATACATATATATATATAATACATATATATTATATACCAAAAACTTAGATACAAAGGGAGATGCTCTGCCCGGAAATTAACTCCAGCACGAGCCACCAAAAACGCTAACGCTCACGACAAAAAGGGAGCGAAAGCCCAAAACCCCAAAAGACAGCTACATAGATATAAACATGTCACTCATTCTTCTATTAACCCTCCCAGCTACTCTAAAAACTATACAGTCAGTAACCTCTTTCAGACTAAGGGTGTAATTGTCGAAGATTTTTTTGTTTCGTTGTCTCCATATGCTGTAAATCATCTCCGTCCATAACCCAACAATCAGTTTTGCTCGATCAATTTTCTTCTTGTTTATCTTGTTCATCCTGATGATCTCAGCTTGGAAGGTTGGGTCATCAAGCCTATACGTAAGGAAATTGAAGAGCCTTTCCCAAATTCCCCAAGCATTCTGACAGTCAAAAAGGAGATGGTGAACTGATTCCCTAGCTCCATTGCACAAAACACAGTTATCGTCCGTGATATCCAGCCATTTACCAATTTTATCCTTTGTAGCAAGCCTATCCAGTATCGCAAGCCAAGCTAAGTGATGAACTTTGCACTTGGGCTGGCCAAGTTCTTGATCATGATGTTCCCCCATGGAACCCTAGGAGTCTCTGCAATAAGGAGGTTGTAGACCCCCCCCAATGGTGAACGTGTTCCCTTTTGTAATGTTGTCCCAGCCCCCTAGCTTGTCGACAAGGTCTCTTTGCTTGATGATCTTCTTATAACTTCAGGAAGCATGTATGAAGACCCTCACATTTCGAATCTCTTGATTTTTCATATAGTAGCTGTGGACCCATTTTACCCAAAGATTCTCTTTTTTACAGGCTAGATTCCAAAGTTGCTTGAGAAGAGCCGCTTTGTTCCAGGAATACATATCTCTAAGGTTAAGGCCTCCTTTAGCAAAAGGCAAGGTCATTTAATTCCAAGCCACAACTGCTTTCCTGGAAAGACCTTCTCTTCCAGTCCAAATGAAGGATCTACAAACATTCTCCACCATTTTAATTAGCTTTTTCGGGAGACAAAAAAATTTGAGCCCAGAAGTTCTACATAACCCCAATAACACTACGCACAAGCTGGATTCTCCCCGCATATGAGAGAAGACGAGCCCTCCTCTATTTGGAGGTACTGCAGCTACCGATCTTTACTCTGATTGTCAACCCCGAAGATATATAAACATTGATCTTGTTTGTATTAGCTTCGAGCCTAAAAGCTTTGGAGAACCGATTGAAGGTGCACATCAAGCTATGCACCGAAGACTTATCCGCTCGACAGAACATGAGAAGGTCATCGGCAAAAAGCAGATGAGTGATGATCTCTTTCCTGCAGCGGGGGTGGAAATGGAACTTCTCACTGTTTGTTTAATTGTGCATAAGCCTAGATAAATACTCCATTGTTATAGCAAACAGGTAAAGGGAGATGGGATCTCCTTGAAGTAATCCTTTCTTCGCATCAAAAGGCTTGAGGGGTGTGCCATTAACCAACAGAGAGAAAGAGACTGTAGTGACACAAGCCTTAATCCAGCTCACGAACCTAGGCAGGAAGCCCATTTCCTCCATGACTGAAAAAAGGAAGTTCCAACTGATCGAGTCATAGGCTTTCCAAATGTCCATCTTGATCATACACCTCGGACTATTGTTTTTGCGTGAGTAACCTTTGATGAGCTCCGCAGCAAGCAAGATGTTATCCACCATCTGTCTCCCTGGGATAAACCCTGACTGAGCATGACCAATGACTTTTCCCATCATCCTATGGAGCCTACCAGCTAAGATTCTAGAGATGATCTTATATATGACTATGCAGCAAGCAATAGGTCTGAAGTCTCCCACTTTACTCGCATTAGAGACATATATATATATATATATATATATATATATATATATATATATATATATATATATATATATATATATATATATATATATATATATATATATATATATATATATATATATATATATATATATATATATATATATATATATATATATATATATATATATATATATATATATATATATATATATATATATATATATATATATATATATATATATATATATATATATATATAAAGAAGTTTCAGTGAGAACCATCATTTTATGAGAACCGTGAGAACCAATCTTGCTTTCAAGACTAGATTATGACATTATCATAATTGAGAGATTATTGTAAGAAAGTTATGAAGAATTAAAGAAGGACCATGAACCATTATGAAAGATGGCGTGTGTAATTGATCGATTCCTTTGATGTTTTAGAGTAGACTTTACTATAATGAGTGAGTTCTCGGAGGGTTTGAGACAATTGATTTCTTAGCGCATTATTTTCAAAAGAAAAAAAATATACTTTTATACACTTGGGCCTTACTTTCAAAAGCAAAAATATATACTAACTAGCTGTTTTTGGGATCCTTTAATTGACTTAAACACTTTTATAAACTTACATAAGCGATTTTCCATTGGGCCTACCCTTAGGTTCAGGTCTTTGGGCATCATGAATATTCTCATTAGATTGCATTACAAATCCAATGTAGGTGATATTGTTAAATATTTATATTAGATCCTAACATCACCATAAGATATTAATGACACACAAGACTTCACTCAAGGTGGGCTTCGTCCTTCATGGATCCTAGAGGATTTTTTTAAATTGGTAACTTCCAAAGAGTTTAAAGAAACTTATAAAAGCCTTTTCATGGAGATTTACAATAGGAAAAAATCTCTCATAAGTCTAGTGTATTTGGCAATTATTGTGTGTATTTATAAGATATGAAGCCCAACAAGACACAATTATGACAAACAAGCAAAACTAATTAGTGATCCATCAGATACATACTCGTTCGAGCAAGCCAAATCAGAATAATCCTTAAGCTCCCTATTAAGTTGTTGAAAGTTGTTTAACATTTTTTTTAACTTTTTCTTTATTTATTTAAGTATGTTTATTACGTAATTGTTTATCCATTTTTCTTTAATATGCTCTTCTTATAAAGGTTTTTTCTTGAAACAATTAATGTGTTACGTAAACATTTTAATTTGAGCTTTCTTACGCAAAAATCGAAGATATAATTTAGATTGTCTTGACATGTTTGAACATAGTCAAATTTGTGCTTCCTTCATTTTATAAGAAAATTTAAAAGAAATAAGGAGAATAAGGCCATTGTTGATTAGTTGGTGTTACCTAAGTATTTTAATTTTAGCATATGGCTTGCGTAAGTTGTCGTATCATCGCTTCCATAATAGATTTAGATATGAATGTGTTAGGAAGGTGGTCTTCTCATCAGTACTGTTGTTTTATCTCTTGATAAAGATTTTAATACTCTTCGTTTCTTAATTTTTCTTTTTGATATAGACAACAACACTTTAAGTTGTATTTATGACTCCATGTGCTTTTGAGTTTTGTAGTCAATTTTAAACTGAAAAAATTTTTAATCAGCTCAAAATGATGCATAAATTAATGAAATCTGTTACTCTAACATTGTTTATATTTGAGAAAGATACAATACTTTTCTTGCATGCTTTCATAAATCATATTTTTTGGCTTGATATCCAAGTGTTAAAATAGTTAGTTATGTGATGCACTATTCACATACTATGGACTAGCATCTTCAAATGGCAATTAGATCTAATAGTTCCTTGTTACCTTTTAATGCACCATTACTCTAATCATATATAAAAATTGAGTTGTGTTTTTTTATAACATATTGATATACTAATTTGATGGTATAAGTCATCGGTTAGAATTCTATGTTTTTACAAAACTTCTTTCATACTTCTTAAATTCCGAAAAAAACAAGCAACAAGTAGTATATAACTTAAGTAATATAATTCATATGGCCAATGAGGAGTGTTGATTAAAAGGATGACACCGAATTTGTCAAAGTCATTTCTCTCTAATAATTTCTTTGTATTAAATTATAGTATTAGGACATAAAAGAGAGAGATTTAAAGTGATACTATTTCTTTTGTTTAGAAAACAAATTTGAGATATAAGTCCCCTTAATTTTGTAGATGACCAAAACTCTTCAAAAATGATAAGATTTAGAATGAAAATTATAGCTTTGTGTTAATTAGCTAAATCATCCATGACTAGTTTAGAGCATGAAGAGCGAGGTAGGAAAAGAGTAAGAAAAAGTTTGCAACATGCCACTACTGATCACATTTCTGATGTTGATGTCGATGAAGATGATTCTGAAGACTCTTCATTCAAAGTTAGTGATGATGACGACATGTCTTCTAATAGTGAAGTGAGTTTGGATGAAGAGATAGAAAATGATGAAGATGATATTGACATGTCAGATGATTATGATTCTTGAATTAAATCGCATTGGGGTGGAGGAGATGATAAGCAAGATGATTATTATGCTCGGGTTTACAATAATGGAGAGTTGTATGTGGATCGAAGTTGGGGAAATATTCAACTGAAGCCATGGCAAATTTTCATGGATAAGCATCATTTCAAGGATGTTCTTAAAGACAATTGCATACAAATGGGCTGAGTTAGTTGTTCGCAAAGCAAGCAATAAGAGGTACACTAGTGAATGTGCGACATTGAATTATGATTGAAGAATACATGCTACAATACTAGCAGATGGTACTACAGGGGCAATCAAGTATATCAAAAATATAGAACATTCTTATACTAGCAATGGTAACTTGAATCACAACAATCTTGTGACATATAAGCGGGCTGCAAATAAGTTAATGGATACGTTATTCTTCTATGTTTAAATTAATACTATAAATGTTATTCTTCCATATTGAAAACGATAATATGATATTCAAAATGTATAGTTTGTTGTTTAGGGAATTGATCCAACTATGAATGCTTTATGGCCAAAGGCGGGAAGAAGGTACTGTAGTAAGCATTTGTCCAAAAATTAGAAATCAGCTTATCCAGGTCCGATCCTATGATGTATGCGCTATTCTGGAGTATGCAATGCATCATCGAAATACATATTTCGTAAGGAAATGGAAAAAATAAAAGAAACTAATCCATCAGCTAGAATTTGGTTGTCAAAGGTAGACGAACAATCATTATGGAGTAGACATGCATTCGACACAACTATATCTTCAGATGAGAATAAGACCAATTTCCTGGAAAGTCTCAATGCAACTTTGGGGGTTGATAGATGTAAACCAGTTATGACATTTCTTGAACATAGTTTCATGCTTTTATTGTGGTAAATGTTGTAAATTTGGTTCATGTTCTAAATGTGGTAAGTGTTGCATATGTTTTAAATGTTGATAGGAATTAGAAGGGTGTGTATGGTCAGAATGGCTACAAGAAGAGAAAATGCTGAGGAGATGGATGACAACGCATTGTGCCAAAAGATATTGAAGAGGATATAAGCTTTTGATATTAAAGGCTCGAGCATGTAGAGTCTTTAAATGTGGAGGGAGGCGAATTTGATATCTTTGACGGTAAATATACTCTACTTGTTTCACTTGCTGAAAGAACTTGCATTTGCAATAAGTGGCAATTAACAGGAATTCCTTGCAAGCATGTCGTAAGGGCAATTCTTTATGCTCAAGATGATCCGGCAAGGTACTGCACTAAATGGTACAATAGTCATATATATAAGAGAGCGCATGAACACAACATAAGTCTATTCCAGACCATGATGACCAGTGGCAAGTGCCATTTTATTTCCTATAATGAAAAGAAAAGTTGGTGGACCATCAAGAAACAAAAAAAAGAGATGGAAATGAGAAAAGAAAAGGAAAGGAAAAAGGTCGAACACGATCAAGTGTAGCAAGTGTCATTAGTTGGGCCACAACGCAAAAACATACAAAGGTGATTTATCTCGCAAAGACCAAATGCAACAAGAGGGTCCAAGCTATGTGACAAAGAAGAAGGCAACACAAAAATCAAAGAGAGCATGGAGTTTGTTTTGCTTCAAGTACAATTGGGGGTAAATAAGTTTTGGTTTAATTAAGAGGTTAGTAATGTTAGAAGTGCCTAAATATTTTGTCTCTATTTTGTACTTGGTGTAAACGATAGCATTAGGTCTATAACACCTTGTTTTCGTAGATATGATACTTGGATTGTAAAACTTTGCTATAACCACTTTCGTTCTTTGAAAATGTAGAAATGATGATAATATCAACATCTCTAGGTCTATTACACCTTGTTTTTGTAAATATGGTATTTGAATTTTCATAACCTTGCTATAACCACTTTCTTTTGGAAATGTACAAATGGTGATGATATCAACATCTCAATAACAAATCTATTACAAAAGTAGCTAATTTTCATTAATCAATAGATAAGAGTACATAACAACCATATGACCTTACTTTTTTAGAAATAATACAATAGAAAATGACCCCTTCTAACCATATAACCATTCACTTAAATAAAAAACATATAACCTTACTTTTTCAGAAATAACAAACAAAATAAAAAGGCAAAACTAATTTAACAAACTCCATTACAAGTTTCTTTAACTCTTCGATCTTACTAAGTATAATTGAAGCCCCCTTTGCAATTGAGTTTGATCTTCATGTAGTTTGAACTCTCCACGAACCCTAATCAACTTCTTATCTTCAACCCATTTGAAAAAAATTTAAAAACTTACATTACGACCGGGGGTTTGCTTGTGAATCTGAAACTCTAATCTCGGCCAATCTTTTTGATGAGCAATTACATTTCTTTGCTCTAATCCAAAGCACTTCATTATTGCTTCCATGCGAATTTGAAAAAAATTTATTGTTAGCACAATGGAAACTTAATACCCCCTCCTATTCTCCCTATTAGTCCTATTTCCAAATATGGTTAAGTTACTTTATTAATCGCATTTTTATTTATAATATATATGTGATTTTGTCCTTATTAATCCTTACTCACACTACCTTATTACAATAAATCTAATGAAAAACCACTGACAATTTACTTATTTCCCTTTCTCTCTCCTAAGTGGTCCTATTTGACCTACCTAAAAATTGGTGCAAAGTTTAAAAGAGACTAATTAGAAGAAAAGGAGGGAGTACTATAGAAGATGAAGAATTGAGAATAAGTAGAGTTTGAATTTTGGGGAAGGAATGTAAATTGGATGAAAGAATATAATCCCTCAAATTCACAACTATTGCTCCATTTCCTTATTGGGTAAGTTCACATCAAATGTCTCGTTTCTATTTTTAGTCATGTTTTTTTACCTAAATGCCCAATGTTCACACAAGTAATAACAAAAATACCCTCATTTGTACTACTTACAACACTCCAACTATCACTTTTACAATTAATTTATTCAATTAAAATACTCAACTACTACTAGAGCTGTTCAAAAGTGACTCGACCCGAAAACCCAAACCGAAACCGAAAGTAAATCGACCCGAAAATATCTTTCGTTTTCAGGTTTATCGAACCGACAATACTCGAACCAATGCTGTACCCGAACCGGTTGACAACCAAAAATGGGAAGGCTGAACCCGAGTAGGGATGGCAACGGGTCGGATCTGGACCGGGTCTAGGTGGACCCGGATCCAGATCCGTTTTCAAGAACAGGATCCAGATCCTAACCCGGATCCGCGGGTCTAATTTTGCAAGACCCAGATCCGGATCCGTGGATATTGCGGATCTAGTACTGGATCCGGGTCCAAAACGGGTCCAACTTATTTTTGCTTGTTTTTATATTTTTTGATCGTTTTGAGATTGCCATAAAGCTATATTCATAGACTAATGATAATAATATATATAATTTCACAATCGATTAAATAAAATAATTAACAATAATAAATAATAATTAAACTAATGCTTACGCGATTAATTCGCAACAATAAATAAATTAAACATTTAATTTAACTAGGGTGGATTTGTACAAAATGAGCCACAAACGCACGTTTGTAAAATATAAAACACTAGTAGAATAAGTCACAGTGACTTTATTAGGAGTAGTCTTCCGTAAGGGAATAATAGTCATACAAAACAAAGTTACAGTGACTTAATTAGAATTTAGAAAATAGCAAGATTCAAGTATATATAATATTTTAATATATAAAAAAACGGGTCCTTCAGATCCGCGGGTCCGAATCTGGGTATTCTTCTCAGATCCGGATCCGGACCCGTGAAATTTAAACGGACCCGGATCCGGCGGGTCTTTTTTTAGGACCCAGATCCGTGAAAACGGATCCACGGATCCGGGTCGGGTCCAATACCCATTGCCATCCCTAGACCCGAGTGTGACCCATCATAAAAAACAGCCGAAACATAAACCGATCTGAAATACAACCGAATCGAATGACACATGTCCGAAACCGACCCGATCACCCGAATGAACACCTCTAACTAGGCTGTGACTAGCTTGTTAGTCCAATTTAAGAACATGTGCCGAATTAATATCCGTACGCAACTAAATGGGACAATAGATGTGCATTGGAGGGAGTAGCTCCTTGGAATTGGGCACATGTTCTTAAATTGGACTAACAAGCTAGTCACAGCCCAACGGGTACATGACATTTCTACTTATAGATACATCCAATTTCAAAAACATGCACATCACTAGTACTATTTCTCAACATCCCTTGTGTTCTTCTAGGTAAATCATAACCTTGTTTTGTTAAACTAAAATTCACCAGTTTTCACCATCTATTTTATCTTTTTTTACTCACAGTCCCGTCGTTTTCACCTACTATCATTTTCACCATCTTTTTTACCAATAATTATCCCTATCAGATTCTCTACTACGTGCAACGTCCATAACTGTCTTTCGCACGGAAAAACATCAGATTCCCAGAATAATATAAATATACTATCTTGTTACATTTGTATTCGGCCGCCCTTCATTTCTCGAACAAAAACCTGGGAAACTTGATAGTCCCAATAATCATAAACCCTTTTGATGAGGCAATTTTTTCCTGCCACCAGTCCCCTCCATCTCCTGCCACGTGTCAACAACTGGGTCCCATCTAATTTCTCCGTAAACAGGGCCGGCCCAAGGGGTGGGCAAGAGGAGTCGTCGCCCAAAGCCCCATATCAAAAAAAATAACATTAATGGTTGTAGAAGGGTCCATATATATAGGTGATAAATTACAATGAATAAAAGCCTCCAACGTGTCATTTCGGCCAGAGCCCTAAAATATCTAATACCAACTCAGTCCGTAAATACAGAGTATGAATGATTATGACCTCAATGAACCTGGGTTTAGATAAACGATACAGTGTGGGCATCCCCACGTAAGCATCCTTAACATGCAGGTCTTCTGCAAACTGTCAACCACACTGGAGTGATTTTGTATTGAGTTTCCCGGTGTGTTCTTATCCTAATCCTTCCTAAAAATAGCACTTGTTTGAATTTAGATATTTCCATTTTTGGACACTCTACCCAATTAAATACTTACAAACTACCCACACCCAAATCCTTAGAACAATTCATACTGCCCTCTTCTTCTTTACAGAGTCAAGTTTACTAAAATAAGAATTAATTTATTTTCCCTTTTCTACAAGATAAAAATATAATTTGATCATGTGATTTTCCCATTTGAATAAGGAAAAATTGGGTACAGATTCAGTTTGCCAAGTGTGGATGTTATATGGACCAAATATGTGTTATATAGACACGATCCACAGGTTTCTGCTGACATGTATCAACCCAGATTTCACTGCAGACACGTATCAGAAATTTTAGGAATTCTTACTCATTTTACAACATATAAATAACAAACCAATATAACCACTCTTTCTTGTTCTAACAGTCAGCTTTTCTCATTAAACACAGTTTAAAATTCCATCCTTTTTGTTTACATTTTGATCTTATAATGATGAAAACCAAGGCTAATTTAGTGGAAAAAAAACAGGGGAAAAAAACCCAGATATGTCAGGCTAGTTCTAGGAAGGGTTGTATGAGGGGTAAAGGGGGACCTGAAAATGCCCTTTGTACTTACAAAGGTGTCCGTCAACGAACATGGGGGAAATGGGTAGCCGAGATTCGTGAACCGAATCGCGGTGCCAGGCTTTGGCTTGGCACCTTCAATACTTCCCATGAGGCGGCCTTAGCTTACGATGCCGCAGCGCGAAAGCTCTACGGATCTGACGCTAAGCTTAACTTACCCCAGCTGTACCCGCCCCATTTACCTAGTCTAACCCAAGCCCAAGTTCAGGCCCATGCTAAGGTTCAAGCCTATTCTCAATCCCAATTCCAAGCTAATTTTGGTTGTTCACCTGATAACAGTTCAATTTCAATGGCGAGTGATGTAAGTTTACCGTTAGAGGAGACGAATTCGGGGTCGACTAGGACTGATAGTACTACCGGAAGCTCTGAAAGCTATGGTGAAAATGAAGTTGGGATTAACCATGGTTTATGGGAGAATCCTAACCCGAGTTTACCAGAGCTTGATGATACCTTATGGGCTGAAACAGCTATGACGCTCGGATTTCCGCCACCTGTCATCGATCCACAACCAGTATTTGCAATCTCCGACGAGGTGGGTTTGTTATCCGGGAACTTATATGATGACAGCTTCCAGTATCTCTGGTCTTCTTAGATCATTATCTATATAGTAGCAGGGGAGAGATGAACACCTTGAAATTTGGTATTTCTACACGTATCAATGTATATACGTAGTATGTGTCGTTGGTTAATAAAGCTGGAAGGAGAAGGACAATCTGCCAAGTGAGGCTGGAGTAATAAATTAGATACTCATATATACTATCTATATGCAAATATATAGTCTTTTTATTTTTATATTTTTGGCCTTTTTTTTTTGTTTTAAGCTAAGTATTTGATTAAAATATAGAATATATATATATAGGTAGTTAATTTTTAGTTGACATATTATATATGGAGGGAAGTATTAAGATTATTAGGGAAGTTGGAATGGTGGTAAAGTCTATCTCCCCAATCATTTGGGTACTTTTAAAAGACCTAAAATGATTCACATGTGTAAATATAATATAGGACTAATATACATATATTGCAGAGTGTGTTGTACTATTACTACTAATACTACTGTCTCTTTCTTGATTTTCTTGTTGTTTCTTATGTTTTCAAACTTCGTGTATATCTTCGTCTAGGCCATATAGAGATGTTCTAGATCATGTTTGCTACATCCAAAAAAAAAAAAAAGAAAAGAAACACTGTTGCAGTGAGAAATATCTTTATGTAAAGATGTGGTAACGATTGCGATTGTAGTAATGATACAGTTGTCGGAATGCCAAAATATCAGTCAAAATCAAAAATATTACTTGATATAGCTCAAAACGCGATCACCTTTACAACGCAGGAAATTTTGGGTGCATTGTTTTAAAAAATCTTTATACCTAGCGACCGACACAATGAAATGGATACAACCTTTTTTAAGTGAGAACGAATTAAAACACAAAGAAGAGGCTAAATCAGCCGATACAATGTCTTCTATCCAACTAGGATAGGAATTACACCAAAACCAGTCGCCTAAATTATGCGACGCCCAGGCTGCTAATCTATGGGCAGCTTCGTTACTTTCTCTAAAACAGAATTGGAAACGAATACTATGAAAAAAATTACAGCCACTGAGAATATTATGCACAATCACTTGGGAGTGGAAACCTCCTTCATGAGATCTATTAAGAGCAGCTATGACATTTGAAGCATCTCCTTCAATAATTATATCAGAAAGTTGCTGCCTTCGAGCCAATATAGCTGCCCATTCAGCTGCTTTACATTCCGCCATCTCCGGCGATACCTCGTGATTGAAAGATTTAGATGCCATAAAGAGAACTGATCCATGAGAGTCTCTTGCAATGACCCCAATGCCGAAACAATTAAGATGAGTATTAACAGAGGCGTCAAAGTTCAACTTGATAATATCCTTTGCAGGCCGAATCCAATGCACTGCTCCTCTCGAACAATCAACAGAAAAAGAGCCATTCCACTTCTTATAGTCAGCCAAACCATCTTTTGCCCGCTTGACACAAATCTCCGGGGAAGAATACACTTTTTCGAAGCATAGCTCATTCCTAGCGAACCAAATCTGCCATAAAAACACAATTAGTAATTCAACATGAGAAGGGGAATTAGAAAATAAAAGCTCAGTAATCCAAGATCGAATATCAGGAGCACTATCAAGATAGACCATATTGGGCGCAACACGCCAAAACTGACGAACCCAAGAGCACTCTTTAAAGACATGAATAGCCGTCTCATGAATGCCACACCTAGGACACCGACCAAGCTCCAAAATACCCTTTTTCTGTAAATTACTATTATGAGGAATTATGTCCCAAATAGCACGCCATATAAAGATTTTCGCTTTTGGAGGGATATTAAGCCGCCAAAGCTTTTTCCACATAGGGTCGGGCCCTATGTACCACATTTTTAAGATTTAAAAATATTTTTAAAAGTTAGTAGAAAAAATAAAAGTACCACATTTTTAATAAATAATATTCAAATGAATTTTGTAAAAAACTTGTGGGTATGACAAATAATATAAAAATATTAAAATAAAATTAGATATGCACTGACCAAAGTATTTTTAAAATTTGGTGATATAAATATAAAGGTTTCTTAGTATTGGAAGAAATAAGTAGAATATTCCAATATAATAAACTAGATCTAATAAATTTTTTTTTGAAAACTTACCTTTAATACTTAAAATCATAATTAATGCAAAACTCTGTAAATTCGTCATGTGAAATTTTACCGTTCTTTTATAGTATTGTATTCTTTTATGCTATGTTTGGCAATGAGGATTTCATTTGAAAATATAGATTTGACTCAAAACTAGTGTTTGACAAATACTAGAATTTTAAATTTGAATTTGAGTCAAATTCAGAATTGTTATCAAAATGGTTTAAAGATGAGGATTTGAGAATGACCTCCCAAACCTTGACATTCTCAAATTCTACATTCATAATAGAGCTGTTCATGGGCGGGCTACCCGCTAGGCCCGGCCCGCCCGGCTCGAAAAACGTGCGGGTGCGGGTAGCATTTTTAAAAAAAATTTAAAGTTTGGGCGGGTAATACCCGCCCGCCAAGATAAATGGGCGGGTAGCGATAATAAAAAATTACCCGCGGGTATACCCGTCCGCCCGCTTAATTTTATATATTAATATTCTTTTTATGAAAGGTAATATATTAATATTAAGTAGTATGTTTTGGGCTTTTAAAGTAAGTCCAATAAGTGTCCACTTCTCTAGAATATTAATTCACTTTAGAAATTACAATGTCTTACTATTCTTAGGGTTAGAGTAGAGAGACTTTAGTCTTCATTCTCTCAACTTGTGCTGTGCGGCGCCTCATTCTCTCAACTTCTTCATTCTCTTCAACTTCTACTCATCTAGTCTTCATTCTTCCACTTACATTCGAGTTTCGACATTTGATTATTTTGAGACGTTTTATGTATTTGTAGTATTTTGGATTATGTATTGTATTTTAATTATTATTAAAACTTAATTTTATATTGTATTTTTGGTATTTATGAGAAAATACCCGCGGCACCCGCGGCATTCGCCCGCTTTAAAAATGGGCGGGTAGCGACAAAAAAATATGCCCGCAATCGCGGGCGGGCATTTGAATTTTTCTGCCCGCGGGTAGATTTTGTAGCAACTACCCGCCCCGCTACCCGCGCCCGCCCGCCCATGAACAGCTCTAATTCATAATTTCATAATTGAAATCATTAATTTAAAATGAAATGCTAGTTCCCAAACACAATCTTATAGTATTGTATGATGATTGTATGATATGATCTAATGAAATGTTTTTGAAAACTTACCTTTAATACTTAAAATCATATTTAATGCAAAGCTTTGTAAATTCGCCACGTGGAATTTTACAGTTCTTTTATAGTATTGTAAATTCATAATTTCATAATTGAAATCATTAATTTAAAATGAAATGCTAGTTCCCAAACACAATCTTATAGTATTGTATGATGATTGTATGATATGATCTAATGAAATGTTTTTGAAAACTTACCTTTAATACTTAAAATCATATTTAATGCAAAGCTTTGTAAATTCGCCACGTGGAATTTTACAGTTCTTTTATAGTATTGTAATTGTATTTTACAGTTCTTTTATAGTATTGTATTAATGCAAAGCTTTGTAAATTCGCCACGTGGAATTTTACAGTTCTTTTATAGTATTGTAATTGTATTTTACAGTTCTTTTATAGTATTGTATTGTATGATGAGAACAACTTTAAGGAATACTGAGAGAGTGTAGTTATTTTTTTTCTTATAAAAACATTTTACCCGTCCTAGCTATTAAGCTATATTCATATCTTAATTAGCATGTATAACTTTTAATTTTATTTTTAGGAATCGGATAAATTTTAACTCACCCCTTAAAAAAATATGGTTTTTATTCGAGTTGGTGACCTAAGTGCACAGCGGTGTATCAACCTTAATGCGTGTAAATCTGTTTTGTTTGGTCCGACAAATTAATCTAAAACTTGATTGAAAATTGGTGGTTCATAATTTGGAAATTTTAACTTGTAATTCGAAAATGACCCAACTTGAAAATACTGGAAATAATTAGGTCAAATATGATTGAAACTTGAAACTGAGTGTTTTGACCCATTTTTAGTTTATGCAATTATTTTCAATTACACTTTATCATTTTCAGTTTCAGGTCATTATTTCAAATCAATTAAAATTAGAATTTGGGAGTTCATGGAATGATAGGGTGACTAATAGAGTCATGTTATCTTTTTGTTGCTATTTCTTTCCTTTGGTCCTTTATTTTCTTTCAAATGGTTGCCTAGCTTGTTATTGTTAGTGGACCGATAGAGTCATGGCTCTTTTGTTGTGATTTCTTTCAATTGATAACAGAAATACCAATTGATTTCTCATTTTAATTAAAGTTGATTTTATAGATATTATTGCAAGGCATTCCGAAAACATAATACTTCCCCAAAAATAATATGACAACAGATTATAATTTTTTAATTTGCGAATTACAGTTTTAAAGTTAAGTATTTTTGTGAATTACAGCCTTAATGTTTATTTTTTGTGAATTACGACCACTAAACTATCAAAGTTTGCAGGTTCAAGCCAAAACACAGAATTCTGACCATTTTAGTGGTCGGGATTTAAGGTTAAGTGGTCGGAGTTATGTGTTTTTGGCCTGAACTTGTAAACTTTGATACTTTCACTATAAAAAAAAAATCAATTTACCAACAAGCATTTTCGTTGGTATTTTGTAGGTGCAGGCCCTTTACCAACAAAATACCAACTAAATTTAGTGGTTGTAATTCGCAAAAAATAAACATTAAGGTTGTAATTCGCAAAAATGCTAAATTTTAAGACTGTAATTCGCAATTTATTCTAATTTTTTTAAGCCAAATAAACAAATACCAAATTACCAAAGCCAATATGTGAACCTACACACTCATGAAGCACCTAAAAACTTATTAGTTATTTCCCATGTGCGATCTGGCAACAATTGGCAATGGTTCAAAAATTAATTTAATAATTGACGGCCTGTTTGGTTAGTAGTACTAAATGATGGTAATGAGAATGATTTATAGTGTAAAACTTCATCAAAAATTTCATATCTTCCCCATAGTAATGAAACTTTGATCACAAAAAAGTTATTTGTTTACAAATTTCTATTACCACCTAATACCACCTCTCCCAATAGTAAAACATTGAAATGAATTTCATGAAGAAAATGAGATGATTGAAGTTGGACAAGCATGTCCATTTAAGTAGCCAAAAGATTTTTCAACCAAAGTTACACTACTTTTTCATTCTCATTACCACCGTTTATTACCATCTACCAAACGGGCTCATAGTAATGAAACTTTGATCACAAAAAAGTTTTTTGTTTACAAATTTCTATTACCACCTAATTTTCTTCCTGAATTCGTAAATGGTGCTCAATATCGTACTTTTTCGATCAATGTTTAAATTGAAAGTATCTATGTTAAGCTTCTATTAGAATTTAGTAAAATGTTCCATGCATCGTGCAGCTGATTGCTTACATAATTCATGAAAGTCTATAATAAACGTTTTGGTACAAGTTTTAAATAGCTATAACTTGGGATACACCAAGCTGATCTTCGATATAGGGAAAGAGTAGTACTATTTTCACAACGAAGCAACCAAGTCTTCTTGTATTGGATGCCAGTATCTGTTATAAAGCCATAGAGAATCAGCTTCCACGGCATATTCATCTTGGTTACGGTGCCATCCAAAATATGCGTGTGTTCTGTTCTTGATATCCAAAATCCCATGCCCGAAGCTTGCCTCACGATAAGCAGAGTATTTTGGTTGTGGCTTCGTCATCCTGCATAAACAATATATCAGAATCAGATAGTGTGTTCTATTGAAGGAAGCAAAATATGCACAGTTTTGGAAGAAGGATCGGAAATATATAAAAGAAAAGAAAAAAGTATATTTACATACTCATATACCAATCCTTCAAGATTTCCTCCATCTCCGATAGTGATGTAAACAGGAGCTGATTGATCTATTACAGGATCACATAAGCCATTGCTGATGTTATATGCTATGTTGGATACTCGTTCCTGCATCGATATACAACATATTCAACACTAACAGCTAGTTTTGGTTTGGTTCAGCACAATGTACTCTTACTTCACTATTTATTTAATCAATTCATTTAGTTTTAGTTGGTAGTTATCATAGAGAACAAGCCTTGACGATAGATGATGTTGCAGCACTTACTGATCTCTCGTAGGCATGGACATGACCAGCAAAGACGACATCAACCTTATATTGGACAAAATATGGTTCATATAAAACTCTCATGGTTTCTCCTTCCATATAGTGATGCACATAACTACTATACATTGGGCAATGCATTACAACAATGAGCCAAGGGGTCTCTGTCCTGTTAACCTTAGGCAGCTCGTTTAATAGCCATTTGTATTGAGGTGTGTATTTCCCTGCATGATTCCGTACATACATGTATATTAATATAATTTTAATGAAAGTAGTGTCAAGAAACCAGCTAAACTAAAAACTTAAGTTGATGATTGAGGCTCAATATATGTTATATACTCTATCAGGTAGGATCATCATCAAACTTTAAATCTATCGTAATACTAAAAATATTGCAACTTGAATATAAAAGAGCCTACCAAAAGCCGAGTAAGAAGCCATGACAATGATATAGGCTGAAGCTCTTTTAATTGAGTACCAATAAGGACTAGTACTGAGCGATGCTTTGAATGGTGTTGGGAATCGGTAGGTAAATGGTTTAAAGGGTATAGTTTCACCCTGCAAAACCCAATAGATGCATCATTATTGTGAAAATAATTTACAACATTTTGTTTATTGATATGAGGCTCTATTTGTTATGTAATAGCAATTATAAAAAGTACCACTTCTGGGATAAAATTTATTTCATGGTTCCCAGCAGTCCAAATCCACGGTTGATAAGCAGCATTTCTTTCAACAAATCTTCCCCATGTATCCCACCTTGCATTGTCATGATTCGGGTAGTTATCAGCATACGACAAATCGCCAACAAACAGAAGTGATTTGCCTTGAGTTGGATTTAACATGTAATGTGTAAGTGTCCTGTTTGAATCATGTGTCTGACCAAGGTCCCCTGTTGTGATTTTACATTCAAAAGTACAAGTTATAGACAGATCAAACGTACTTCAACCATCTCGATACACGCTGAGTTTAGTGCGATCTAAGGTCGTACCTATGAGACCAAAAGTATAAGGAACATCAGGACCAGGCTCTGGGGGTGTTAGGAACCAAAATCGCCTCGAAGAATCACCCGATCCAACTTCATAGTAATATTTTGTATCAAACTGCAACCGAGCTAGATTAAGCTAGTGATTTGATCATTCTAAACGAGAGAAAGCACTCGAACTCTTACAGAACTAAAAGAATATATCTCAAGTCTATACCTCTAGGCCCGCGATAGTACAGTGGTGAATGTAGCCAGAAGTGTAATTTATGAATTTGTAAGTAAGAACAATGCCCTCTGCAGATTTCGTTTCTGAGCTGTTTTCGGCCCAGTAAGTTACAATATTTGATCCAGGCTCCGGGGTTGTCCAAGAGACGATCACAGCTCTACCAATGTGGTCACCTTGTGTTATATGAACCTTCAATGGCCACTCAAGAGTATAAGAAATTCTAGACCATCTAATCTAACATCACTCCAGATTTGAAAATTAGGTTTGTATTGTCCCGACTTTAGCGGGATACATTGGGTATAACAACGATGATAACTAGTCATACATATTCAAATTTAACACTATTTTGCAACACTATCTTTTATGATGCACTTGTTATTTCTTAGTTGTTTCATATGAGATATTCTACAATGAAAAAAATTGCACCAAGCAGTATGTAGGCATTTTAGTTATATTGGAAATAGATTATATCAGTCATAATTATTCAAGAAAGGTTCAAAAATTAATGGATTAACTAAAAACTACATATTATATTATGCTAAAAATTAAAAAATAAAAAAAAATCTGCAAATCCTAGAAAAACAAGCAGTTACTATATTACAAACCTGTTGAGGAGCGTTATAGCCTGGAGGAACTTGGAAGACATCACTGTCTAAGGGCATATCTACTGAAATATCATTACTTTTTCTTAAGAAGCTACTTGTCTTTCCCCCTTCACAAAACTCTGCACCATTCAAGATTATCACGCCCAGAAACAGTTGCAGTCTTGCAGAACAACTAAATTACCAGAAATCAATCTTAAAAACATTTTATGTTCTCTAAAATAAGATTCAAAAGCTCAAATCCTTCAAATTTGATTAAGTTGATCAATGATTTTGCGTGTAATGAAATAGAGCTGGGCAGAGTACGTAAACAAGCTGCCAGCAGCTTGAGGTGGCATAGAATTGACAGGCAAACCAAGATATGATTTGGCAGTTTTGTGTCCTTATATGAGAGGAATATTCATCTCAATGATCCGAATTTTAGTTCCTACCACAGTACTGCTTAATTTAATGCTCTTGCTTGCTGATAGATTCGATGACCGGGTAGGTAGAATATATGGGTATTTTTTTAGTGACGAGACTTAAGTATCATTTGGTGATTAACTATTAGCCTGCAACCAGTCTCCTAAGAGACCATCTGTTTGGGAGACGTCTCTAAACCCCAATCTATTAAAGTTTATTTCCTACATTTACTCTATATTTTTCCTAATAGGCCTACTTAATTATAGAGCTGTTCATGGGCGGGCTACCCGCCAGGCCCGGCCCGCCCGGCTCGAAAAACGGGCGGGTGCGGGTAGCATTTTTTAAAAAAATTTAAAGTTTGGGCGGGTAATACCCGCCCGCCAAGATAAATGGGTGGGTAGCGACAATAAAAATTTACCCGCGGGTATACCCGCCCGCCCGCTTATTTTAATATATTACTATTTTTTTTTATGAAAAGTAATATATTAATATTAAGTAATACTCCCTCCTATTCATTAGTTTTGTCCACTTTCCTTATTTGGTAAAGTCACTTCACTTGTCCACTTTCTATTTTTGACAAAATTTTTTACCTAAATACCCCCAACTACCCCAACTTATATTATTAAATAATACCCCACCTACCAACTTTTCAATTATTATAATCACTTAAAATACTCCACTACCACCTTTTCAATTATTATAATCACTTAAAATACCCCACTACCACCTTTTCAATTATTATAATCACTTAAAATACCCCACTACCACCCCACTATCATTTTTTCTTAAAATGCGGTCCAAACACAAAGTGGACAATACTAATGAATAGGAGGGAGTATATTAATATTTATTCAAAAAAAGTAATATATTAATATTAAGGATTTATCAACTTTGGGCTTTTAAAGTAAGTCTAATAAGGAAGTCTCCACGAGACCACACTTCTCCACTAAAAATTTTGTAGTATTTTAAAATAATATATTAATATTAAGTAATATATTAATATTAAGTCCAATAAAAATTTGTAGTATTTTGGACTATGTATTGTATTTTAATTATTATTAAAACTTAATTTTATATTTTGTATTGTATTTTTGGTATTTATGAGAAAATACCCGCGGCGCCCGCGGCACCCGCCCGCTTTAAAAATGGGCGGGTAGCGACAAAAAAATATGCCCGCAATCGCGGGCGGGCATTTGAATTTTTCTGCCCGCGGGTAGATTTTGTAGCAACTACCCGCCCCGCTACCCGCGCCCGCCCGCCCATGAACAGCTCTACTTAATTAGAGATGGTCTATCAAATAGACTGTCTCTCAAAAGAATTTGTGATTAGCCTGGTTAGAGGTGTTTAGTGGGAAGGTTAAGGCCATTTAATGGATCAGGTTAAGGCCAGGCTGAACTCAATAAACCTTTATTAAAACTAAACGGGCCCAAATAGTTTGACTTTAGGCCCAAATTGGCCCATTTATAAAATTGTGTTCATGCATTTTCATTTAAATAAACATTTTGATTAAATAAATGTCCTATAATATTATTATTTGCATTTGGCGATTATAATTAAATTATAAAATATTATAAATTCAGCTGGACTTGGATAAGACGATCTCATAATGAGACCATCAATTTGGACCTGCCCAATTCGCGCATGTAACAACCTTGGCATTTTTCATTTTCTCATTTTTTAATTTTAACCTTAAAGATGAAAATTGATACATTTATGGTCAAAATTGATAAATGTCAAGAAAATTAAAATGTTGTTACATGCGCGAATTTGGCCGCCTAAATTGACAGTTTCGTAATGACACCGTCTCGTCTAAATTTTTGTGTTATTAATTAATTATATTGTATCAAAACCAAATCAAATTGATAGTAATAACAATGACCTATTTAAAACCCAATTCATTTAAAGCCCACTCCTTAAGGGCGGGATTAGGGCCTCCAGTCCATTGCACCCCCTAGCCATTGTGCAAAAACCCCTAGCTATCACGATTTCAATTGCAGCTCACAAAAAGAAAATATCGCGATCATTACGGTATAGATCGCGTTATGTCATGATGTATTAGTTTAATTTTTAAAATTTTTATTATAATAAAAAAATTAATTAATAATAATGTTATAATTAATAACTTCACTCTTTGCTTTCTTTACTGTGTAATGTTTGAAACAATGATATAAATAAGACTTTTAATATCTATACACATTGATTAATTAATCAAATTAAAGTTTTAGAATAATAAGGCCAACTATTTTCAAAACACAATTAACTTCCAATAATATAGAAATACAAACACCAATTACCCTAAGAGACCGTCTTTATAAAAGACGATTCTACTAGACTCAGCCCAACAATCAAAAAAGAGAAAAACTAAAAATTGACACGTGCGTTTGAGTTGAACCTATGAAGTTGATATTATAATCAATTACAATTGGTATTTTAACCTACTACCTCTGTTAAATGTTAACTGCAACTTTTTCCATTTTTGTCCGCTCACTATTATGTGCAACTCACTTAAATCTTTCCTTTTTTAGTAAAATATAACCAATCTAATTACCTATCCCATCATTTTCTCTCTCCTTTAATTACTTATCCCATCATTTTTTCTCTCTTTCTTTTCCCTTAATTACCTATCCCTACTTTCTCTTTCCTTCTTTCTCTTACTTACCTATCCCTACTTCCATCATTTTCTCTCACCTTCTTTCCCTTAATTACCTATATCTACTTCCTCTAATTTCTCCCTACAAAAAAATGCATTGGCAACCGCGAAGTGTACTGCGGTTGCACATAACATTTAACGGAGGTAGTATTAAAATTGGTGTTTTAATCTGTTATAGTTGGTTAAGATGCCAACTTTAAAAATCAACTTCAACAGGTTAACATATCAGCTTCAACAGGTTAAAATATGATAAGTGCAAGTATTTGTGCTTATCCGTGTTATTTTCATGCTCTTTACATGTAGTTTTAGTAGAATTTAGGTATGTTATTAGTGATATGTGATAATTTTGTCTCACGAGCTTAATTTTGTGTTTTATGTGATTTATGAGGCAACAATGAAGTTTTGATAGGTCCCTGGGTGATAAGAGGATGAAGGCTTGGAGAAATAGCATAAGACTCCCAAAATAAGTGAAGAGATCGTTGCTCGTTTGAAGATATTTTACAATAAAGATGAACAAAAGAGAAAAGAGTAGAAAAATGTTTAAAAGAGAAATTAATGCGATGATGCAAAATAAGTGAAGAGATCGTAAAATAAGTGAAGAGATCGTTACTCGTTTGAATATGATTGGAATAAATTTTTGTCAGATTTCATACACAACGATCATAGAGTTGTTCTATTCATTCATTGGGTTGATTCTACCCATATATTGAGTTTTGAAGTCTCTTCTTGTGAGAGTTTAGAGTTATGAATTTTGGTCTTTAGTTGATTTGTTGGTAGAAATTAATGCGGAGATGCAACAGACACTAAAATTGCAATTACCATCAAATACATCAAATTCAATTTTATTCAAGACTAGAACAGATTGAAAGACCCCCTAGTAAAAGACTATATCAAACACCGATGTGATAATTTTGGTCTTATACACAATGATTGTAGTTTCGTTAATTTTAATTATATTTGGTTAAAGTTACTATATAATTGCTAATTTTAATCTCTTATATACACAATGACTCTTTATTAATAAATCAGGTGTAATTAAAATAAAAAACACTTGTGCGGTAAGAATTTGTATACTTGTTTGATTAGGTTTAAGCCTAAGTTTTACACAATTTTTTGCCCTTCCGTATATAATTAGAACAGCTTTGAACTTGATTTTACTGGTAGCCTCTTGACTCTAGCGTGAAATCATCAAGATTTTGGTAAATTAAGAGAAGAGGAAACAGAAGCAGAAACTACTAATTGATGTTTAATTGTTAAAAGAATGTTTCATTTCCATGACAATCATGCTACATTAACAAGTTTTGTTAACTGATCGATCATCGATTATTAGGTAAGACTATTACTTTGATAAATTATGCGTCTTCTGAGACTTTTATGTTCGTTCGCCGTTCGGATTTTGTTATCTTTTCCAGACATTTAATCGCTATATGATACTATTGCTTCTACGGTCTTCTCACGTATTTTTAGGTCCTCAGATCGTTACATTTTTCCTAAAATGTTAGAAATGAAGCAAATTTGTTGAAACATAAGAGCAATTATAAATAAGATTTAGTGTTTGACATTGTGAGATTCAATTGAGAGTGCCGAATTTAATTTTTGCATTCAAATTCATGAAAATTACATCTATCTTGTTAGATTTTTCAAATTGTGACATTTGGCCTATATCTACTCTTCTTGAAATCTTATGGTATTAACTCAATTCCACATTTTCAAATTTTACATATTCCAATTATTATACTTAAAGCAATTCAACATTTGAATTCAAAATTCTAGTTGCCAAACATGCTTCAAATTCTGATTATAACGGATTGACATTTCCGAATCCTATTGCATTAGGAAAAATGCTTTCCTGTTAATCGGAGAAGATTCACTTTGTGCATGTTAAAATATAGATTGATCATTTGCCCATGTTTGTTGCTCTTGTTTGCTCATTTTTGGTATTTTAAGATTTTCCAATAAAAATTTCCCATCAAGGAAAAGGTATTCCATCTTTAGTTTCAAGTGAAAGAGTTATAAAGTAGTAGAAATCATTGTTTAGAATATCGAATCACCAAAAGTTAATATGTAGTTCAATTTGGAGGATATTTTGTTAAAGATTGATGATTATTTAAATGTTGGTGTTTCCTCCACCCTATGTTAAAGTTAAAAAGAAGAGGCGTGGGTAGCATTGTGGGGTAGTTTGAGTAGAATTATACAGTTTAGGTTGAAATATATTGATATGATTCACACAGGAAAAGCTAAAGCATTCTCTGTAAAAGAATTGCCTTTTTTTGAAAAGTTACCAATGCTACTAATTAATAATTATACTTCCTAATGAGACATGCTCTCTCACCATGCCTTCTCGGGATCTCTAAATTTGGCCTAAATCCCACCTAAAGTTCTCCAATTGCTTGATTTATTGTAAAGATTTTGGACTCTAGGATAGTGACTGCATTTTAACTTGGCCTTTCTTCTTTTCTTGTTCATTTTTTTAATGAAGATTATGGCTGTATAATTTATCATTTTTTATTTGCACATTATGAAATTGGGTGTTGTGCTCTCCTACTTTACATCTTTTTTATGTACCTATTGGGAATTTGTTTATCCATGCAATTTGAGATTGAAAATGAATTGGAAACTCCTGTGAATTTTTGTACACCTCACAATATCACAATACATATTGTGAAGGTTTCAATATGTTGTGACTTTGAGCACATTTAAACTAAAACCGGATTTTTACAATGTCTATTATAGATTGTAATAGGCTCACAACTTAAATTCTCAAATGTGTCAACTTGATTAATTCTAGCTTTGTTTGGATATTGCATATCGACAACTTTTACCTTAAGCATAGTGTAAAAACAAGGCCGCTTTGCATCAGTCGCGTTGTAAAGGTTTTAAAAATAAATAATTGATATTTCCCACCTTTTAAATATGTGAAAAAACCATGAGATATCTTATGGTTTTGACCGATGTCTAAGCGTTACAACTTCCGTTACTACATCGCCGTTCCGTTATTGTGATCGCGACCATTATCGCATTTTTATACTATGACCACAAGGATATTCAATATTACCGAATTGTGCATTATTGAGTCATGTAAATTCATCCACAAAATATAACTTTTTTTTTTTGTTTTTCTGTTCAGGAGCAAAATCTACTGGTAACTCCAAAGCGATGACTGTCCCTGCAAATTCAGGTAGACATAATAGTACTTACCCAGCAAATATCTAATATACTTGAATACTTCACTTTAATAGTTGAGGGACCTTCGTAATTGTATCCCCCCGAATAATCCGGGCAAAAGTATTCCATCATGGAGATTGGAGTTTTTGCTGTCATAATTTATTATAGTGATTGTTGCATTTACTGATTTATATTGTTTCCCCTGCGTGTAATATCTCATCCTGGAGATTTTCTTGATATTCTACTACTATCATCACAAATTAGTCTTTAGAATCATAGCATAGAAAAGATGAATAGGAAATTATACATAAGTTCATAGTTGAAATTGCATTTTCTTTCCTTGTAAATCAAAACATTAATTTAAGATGTAAGGCTTGGAGTGGATGGGGTTTTAGCCCCCTTAAGACATGGGTACACACCATAAAACATAGTAAAAATCTTCACTTTCTTCCCTAATACCTATTCCTTTTTACTCCCTTTAGCCCATCTCCTATTGAGAGGACACTAACTGAATGAAAAACCACTTAACACACACCAAAAAAAACAAACTTGCTTGACGCAGTAGTAATAGTAGTAGTTTGCTTGTTTGTCAAACGTAATCGTCCTTAAACCTTTTCCTTGATGATGGGTCAAGGGGTCGTTGATCGAGTAAGGGACTTGGATCGGTTTGTCGTTTAAACATTTTCGGATGATGGAGGAAGGAGTGGTTGAGTAAGGGACTTTGATGTTCTGTTGTTTCCTTGCTCTGCAGTAGACAGCAATGCCGCCTTGGCAAATTTCGCTTCCTCACTCTTCCCCCATAGGACTTGATATAGTCCTGCTATGATCAATACTGCTCCAATGATCCTGTCAACATATATGTATTATTCTCAGTTATTAGGCTAATCATTATAATTAAGTCAACAAATTTACTGTTTATGTGACATCATCAATTTTGTAACATAGTTATCCAACTATGTATAATGGAATGGAATTCTACCTAACATGGGTCTAATTTAATTAAATGATTGATATCTTAATTTTTTTTTATTTCCTTTCATTAACACAAGACCCACACAAGAGCAGAATTGACTACTCATAAATCTGATAAGGTTCTATCTTAAAACCAACTCTATTCTTTTTAAACCCACAAAGTTGTTTATTTTATGGAAGACTAATTTTTTTCCCTGTTGATGGGTATCCTTCAGCTTTGATATCAAAATAAATTTAGGCTTGTATACAAGACTCACTTAAGAAGAGAGTAGACTACGCACAAACCTGTTAAGATTTCATCTTAAAATTAATTGGTATTAGTCTATCATGTATTTATGTTAGTCAACCTCTTTATAATTCTTTAAAATGTAATCACTTGTGGGATTTTTTTCAACACCATTTGTTTATTTTTTTAAAAAAATTAGATAATTGACAAGAAAAAGTATGTGGGTGGGGGAGAAGGAGAAAGTAAAATAAGAAGAAAGGTATAAGTAGAGACCCTCCCAAGTAGAATTGTTCTCCCAAAGCAATGGAAGCCATAATAGCGACAACCAAAGTTTGAACAGGTTGATAAACAGCTACGAACACCGGGCCACCCCTATCAATGCACCATATCTGTACAGCGAATGCAATCCCTGATGCTACCACTCCCTGCACAAATATTCATTACTTAGAAAATTTTCTATAACCCTAACTACTAAATATAATATCTCATTTCCTTTTCAACAATCAATTATTATTGTTTAGTTGCACCGCATTCTTGTAAAGTGTTTTAACTGGCATTCATTGACTGATTAACTTAATATAAAGTTTAGACAAAAGTGAAAAAGATGAAATGTTGATGCTGCACCCAACTTATTTTAACAAGGTATCTACAGTACAGAGTTACCAATACAATAATCATGAAAATTATTGGATTTTTTTTTTTTAAAAAATTTTGGATTACAGAATAGGCCGAGGAAAAAGGAGAGCTAGCTGAGACTTGATTTCAAGACCTTGCCTGGGACAGACACTATTTACTCCATTGAGACAATATCCAGTTCAGAAGATACTTTAATGGTGTTAACATGTTAGGTAACCAACTCAACCAAAACCTAATTAGCTTATGATCGTAAACTTATTAAATTGGAACCATATGCTAAAAGTTGTGGCTTATTATTGTTTAGTTGCACCGCATTCTTGTAAAGTGTTTAACTGGCATTCCATGAATGATTAACTTAATATAAAGTTTAGACAAAAGTGAAAAGATGAAATGTTGATGCTGCACCAAACTTATTTTAACAAGGTATCTACAGTACAGAGTTACCAATACAATAATCATGAAAATTATTGGATTTTTTTTTTTTAAAAAATTTTGGATTACAGAATAGGCCGAGGAAAAAGGAGAGCTAGCTGAGACTTGATTTCAAGACCTTGCCTGGGACAGACAATATTTACTCCAATTGAGACAATATCCAGTTCAGAAGATACTTTAATGGTGTTAACATGTTAGGTAACCAACTCAACCAAAACCTAATTAGCTTATGATCGTAAACTTATTAAATTGGAACCATATGCTAAAAGTTGTGGCCCTAAGGTATATTATACTCTATCACAATTTCTTTTTAAAGAATGATACTTCTATCACTCATCTTATTAACACTATTTACAAGGATTTTCAAAAACTCGAAAATTCCAAGCCACAAGTTTGCATATAATGGATTTTTCTTCTGTTTTTTCAAAAAAATAATGTGTTTTATGATCTTAGTTTTGTTGACTGAAAGGATTTTGATAAAACACAAATCAAGGGTACCCAAGCTAAATAAATTGGATTTTTCCCTTTTTAGCAAAATATATGATGTACTAATTGCTTAATCCTTGTATAAAAACACAACTATTATTAGAATTAAGATTTTGCCATTATCATCCTTAAAACTTATAGGGAAATTTTGATGGTTGTTAGATAAACATAGTACTTTATCAATCTTCTGACTCTGAGAATATGGATTGTCTAATATCCTAAACCAACCCACGAGTGCCTTTTCTTCTATAGTTGCCTACTAACCAGTTGATACTTTTTTAGGGGCGTGTGAAAGCAAAATAGTTCCGCAAAAAGTGGAAATGTAAGGAATCAAATATATTGTTTTATATTGTATAGCCCACTAAATGTTAGTCCTTTTAGAAAGTAATGATGATTGGATTATAGTTTAATCAATTTGCAAACTTTTGTAAAGGGATGAAGGTAGTTGATCCCCGTTCGGTTGAACATTTCAAGTGTGATTCATCAAGAGACAAGGGGTATGGACACTTGATCGAACACTCATATCTTTGGCCACATTATGTAAATTCTCTTTACCTAAATGACGCTCAGAAATAGCCAAACAAAACTCGTTGGACACGTAGTCAATAGAGGTAACCATAGGTATGTTTATTCATGTTATAGTGAGTAGGGATGGGCATCGTCTCAGATCCTAAGGGTTTGAACTTGACCCGATCGAATGCTAAAATAAGGGTTTGGATTCACCTACTTTTTAATTTTAAGAGTTTGGGTAGAATATGGGTCCATGATCGTAGGGTTTGGGTTCGGGTCCAAACTCTTGAGACCTAGTTGCGATTTAGAATCGAGTCATAAATTAGTATAAAGTATTAAAAAACCCTTGTTATTATGAAAGGAGTAAAATTAGATTAAATGTTTTTTTAAAAATAAAAAAATAGTTTTGGACATAGATCCCAACTCTAGACCCATTAGTCCCTAAAGGTCTAGATCTGACTCTATATTTTCTAGACCCTATGAATTTAGGTCCAGAAAAATAAATATGGTCTGGATCAGTGTCTAGCTGGTTGCGACCCAGTCTGACCCATGCTGAGTACTTACTACTTACTGAAAGGTATTTGAAGTATAGAGCCGCTTACCGCATACATAATGGTGAACAGTTCACCACCTGAATGGAACTTCCAAGCCTCAAAATCCCTCTCAAAGATTGCAGCAATAATCACAAATTGTATCAACCCAAAAAAGCAAGTGTAGGAGGTGACTGAAAGTCTTGCTGGGTATTTCTTAAGAACAGGTGCCTGCAAAACTAGCCAACCGGACCAAGACAAACAGTGTCCAATTAGGAAGATGCAGCCCAAAGTCCAGTTCTTTCCAGCAGCATCTCCTAATGAAAGTAGCATTGGGGTGCTGTCATGTAGTTCTTTGGCCGGAGAATATATGACAGGGCCTTGGTATAATGTTATTATTGTGGCCCCTGCTACACAGCATGCTGTTCCAATCACCTTCGCTATACCATCCTTTCTGTCTAGTCTCACTTTCTCTATCCTGCACAAACCACAATCAAGCTTTTTAGTTTTCACTCTCTCTGTCCTGCTGTATTTGTCCCAGACTCATAGTTTTTGTATTAATACTCCGCGTTTTTCAGTTATACATTTAATGTATTTTTAAAATTATATATTGCTTATCCATTGTTTGTTGTCAGTTAGTATTACTTTAATTAATTATAGTTTTAGTATTGAATCCCCATCCTGCATTGATTAACCAGAACTGACTTTGCTTTCTACAATGAAACTTATAACAAAACGAGTATTAAATTTTTGTGCTGCTAATGTTGGAGCTGTAGAAGACGTCATATACTCCATTATGTATAGTCTTTCACACGAGTGCCTATTAAGCTTGAAGTGTACAATAATGCATATTTTCCTCATACTTAATGCGATATATTACACTCAATAGGACATTGAATGAAATTTGAAACCTTTGATCTTTTATCACGTCGATTATAATACCCTTTTCAAAGACCAACTCAACTAAATTCTTAAACTAATAATTGAAGCATTTAATATGTTGTATATAGATCATCATTTACAATATGGTTTCTGTCTCATGTGTGTACTTGTGTGATGTTTATGAGGATATAGAAAATGTGACCTGAGAAGTGCAGCCATGAGAAAGGTGAGAGCCGGGACTGAATTCTGAACAGCAGATGCAAAAGTGGGAGACGTATGGTCCAAACCCAGTAGATAGAATCCTTGGTTTGCTGTTATCCTGTTAAAAGATCACTAGGTCAGTAATATTTTCATGACATCCTTTTATGAAATTTTTCTTATTTGACTGCATGCACTAAGTTTGTTATAGAGAAAGTCTTGTATGGACTGTCCACACAATATTTAATGTGCAACAATCTTAAAAGGGTATTAAGTTAGTAAGTATTTTTATTAGATAAGTACAATTAAATAGAATCACCGGAAAATACTTGCTGTTTTTAGATTGATGTACACTAAAATAGTGAGGGATTAAATCTATATAAGATTTTTACTTTGTTATATGATCGTTTATATGTGATACATACCCAACAAGTGCCAGAAAAAAGAACTGAACCATGAAGGACATAGTCATAGCTGGCCTCTTGGACCTGATAGAGAAACAAAAGATGAATCAAAAAGGAGAAAAAAAAAAAGCATTTAGCACTGTTATAAGAGTGTACATTTTTAATAAATAAATTTTAGTTGGAAAAAGAAAACTAAAAAAAAAGTGATGGATGATCATACTTTTCAAGAAAATAGGCAAAGGGAAGAAGGAGAAGTAAAGCAATGATATTTCTGTAAACAGGGAAGACAAGTTTACTGACTCCCATATTAAGGGCAGCTCTAGAGACAACATGAAACCCGGCATAACCAAACTGCAAAGCCAGCATAGCGCCATGCAGTTGGAACTTCTCAGGGTATGGAACACCACATCCTTTTAGAACTAGAGACACCACAATCCGCCATTGATGGCAACCCTATACTAGTTCAACAAAATATGGATAGGAGAAAAAGAAAGGGAAAGAAGGAAGAAGATGTTGAGAATATTGGACCAAAGTTTGGAGTATAAATATAAGAATACAAGGGGAATTAAGGGGAGATTTGGGATTGGGTCCCTACTCCTATAAGCCCTACATGTGGGTCCTCTTTAATTTTAAAAAAAATAAAAAAAAAATAAAAAAAAGGGTTCCAAATGTATTTGGTTGTCTTCCACAGATAGGAGTATCTTTACTCTTTAGTGTTGCTAAGGTGAAAAGACATAGAGTATGTTTTAATTGAAATAAGGAACAAGGTTCTGTTTGGAAGCATGCCAATAATCATGGGTAATAGAGAGAGTTGGCAAAAAGGGAGAAATGAAAGAAGAGAGTGGTATGAAGCCGCCATTGATGGAAAAATAGATAGCATGCACGCACGAGGGGTGGTGGGTTACTCCTTCCCATGCGTGTCTTCTCTAATACTTACTACCCCACTATAACCCTCCCACCTCTCATTTTCTCTCTCATTCATTCACTTGTCTTCTTCTTCCTCTTCTTTCTTTTCTAAATTAATTATATATTATTAATAATTTTATTCAATATTACAAGTATTAATTATTGTTTTATTTTATTTTAATACATCTACCGTTACTGTTCCTTTTTCCCCTTTTCTTATCTTCAATACTTGTATGGTCATAGGTTGATTTGTGGCATATTGAATTATGTGTTGTTCAAAAGTGTCTAAGATTATGGACAACTTTTGGAAAAATTCGTGTATTCAATGTATTATTATTATTGTTTGTCACTTGGAATTCGAAAATGTGTTTCCTCTTATTATTGGAATTTGCTCCATTTTTTACCGATTATTTATTAGATTTCTTATTATATTAAACTAAATATTTATTAAATTGCTATTAAAGAACCATACATCTTTTTTAGGGGTGAAACATATATATACTAAAATTCTAAATCGAATCAGACCAAATCAAATAAAAAAATGTATTGTTGGTAATTTTTGAAATTTGGTTTGAAATAGAAGAGTGAAATAATTGGGTTTGATTATAGTTTTTTGAAAGAAAAATCCTAAAATTGATTTAATGGACCGAAATAATTCAATTATATATAGAAAGACCTATTTAGTTTATAAAATCAGCTCAAAACCTAAAAAAAACTACACGCCTAACCCAATCACCCTAGTGTCGACCATCCCTCCTTCCTCATTTAATTTCTCACCCTAAACCTAATACCTCTTGCATTTTCATTTCTCTTTCTCACGCATACTAGTTGTCATTTTCTAGCTAGCCGCAACATGCAAAACCTTTCTTCCTTATTTCTCTTCTAATTTATTCATTTTCACCTTTGATTTTTAGTCCTTCTACTCTTCAAAGTTACACTTTATACACCCCCAAATGTAGCTTACAATAATATAAGAATCAACTCACATTTACAAACCGAACTCATATGGCGAGACAATCAGTCGCCAAACAAGGCGATTGCTTTGAGAAGAGAATTGTACTGTTATGTCGCCAAATATGGTGGCGACAGTGACTAGGGATGGCAACGGGTCGGATCTGGACCGGGTCTAGGTGGACCCGGATCCAGATCCGTTTTCGAGTGCAGGATCCAGATCCGGACCCGGATCCGCGGGTCCAGTTTTGGAAGACCCATATCCGGATCCGTGGATACTGCGGATCCAGTACCAGATCCGGGTCCAAAACGGTCTAGCTTTTTTTGCTTTTTCTATTGTATTTTTGCATCGTATTGAGATTGTCATAAAGCTATATTCATAGATTAATGATAATAATATACTTCTATTTAATTTCATAATCGATAAAAAAAAACATAAAATAAATATATAGACAACAAGAAAATATAAGCAAGGTTGACAATCATTGTATGCACTAACTCAAATAGACAACAATTTATTCATTAATGAATCCCAAACAAACAATTGAGTTAATGAATTGAGACAGTGGGATCCTATATTTCCCAAAAATTGGGAATTGAGTTAATGAATCCCAAACAAACAATTTATTCACAATCAAATAATGAAGGTGTAAATAACTTCAAATGATGTGTTTTGTGGATGTGGGATTCCATAAAATTAAATAAATAATCCCCATTTTTTCATCTAGGGCAAATAACAAAAAAATATATATTCGATATATAAAAAATAAAACGGGTCTTTTAGATCCGCGGGTCCGGATCTGGGTATTTTGCTCAGACCCGGATCCAGACCCGTGAAATATAAATGGACCCGGATCCGACGGGTCCATTTTTTAAGGACCCAGATCCATAAAAACGGATCCGGGTCCACGGATCCGGGTCGGGTCCAATACTCATTGCCATCCCTAACGGTGACAATTGTCGCCAAGGCTGTTGCATAAATTACATTTTGGCAGAGGGGGGAATCGAATTCGAATTTTCGAAAACGGAGAACTTCCGTTTATAAAACAAAACGAAATCCTACGGTTTTTTCATTCGGGAGCGGTGAACATTCGTTTATAAAACTTTACTTCATGGACTTGAGTGAAATCAAGGATCATCTATAGCAAAAAGGATTCATGGGAGATTATAATGACTAAGGTACCATTATGATGTTCTTGCTGGAGAGAGCTGCAGTAATGCGTTTATCTGAAAACAAGAGTAAATTCCTTTCCCTGTGAGAAACATTAAGGAAAATTCATACGCGTGCATCTTGCATGATGTTGTTGCCAGTGTATTCCCAGAAATGTACCACGACTTTTTCCCTCAAAATGATTGAGCCTTTAAGGAACAACATCCCCCTTTAGATTTACTTTATCGCTCTAAAATTGCTTTATCTCAAGTGTAAAACCTATTCTCAGATGTTGATGATTAGGAAAATGACGAAGTTGAAGACATATCATCATTGTCCTAAAAGATTGTACGATGATTCCTTACTATTATGCGGGAGGCTCGATCTATGTATAGATGGCTTTAACCCTTTCGAAAATTCGAGACAACAAAATTCATCATGGCCTGTGATTCTGACACCTTATAATCTCCCACCATGGATGTGTGTGAAAACACCTTACATGTTCTTAATGTGAAAACTGTCGGCACTAAAAATCCAAAGCAGGACATCGACATTTTCTTATAACCTTTGATTAAAGAGCTTAAGACGTTGTGGAAGGGATGATGTCATTATTTATAATGTGTCTACAATGAGTAACTTTTGTCTTAAAGTGGCTTTGATGTGGACATTCAATGACTTTCCCTCATATTCGATGCTATCGTGTTAGAGTACAGACGAGAAGAATTCATGTCCTCATTAGGGTATTGATTTTAAATCATTTTATCTGAGAAATAGTGTAAAGATGTATTGGTTCGACTATCATGGAAGTTTTTGCCTAGGAGTGACAGAGCTAATTTGATTCCTAGGTTTCAGGAGGAGGGGCATGCCCTACTTACTCTCATCAACATTGAGTTACTTGAGGACCTAAATATGTATGGTATGAAAAGGGTATACGAGAATGGTGCATGTGAGTGCGAGTATTATGGTCCTTACACATGGGGGTGGAAGAAGATAAGCATAATCTAGGATTTGCCATTTTAGAAAACCAATGAATTAAACGGAAATTAACAAGGATTTAACGGAAAATGCTACGACAGTTATATAAGGCAAAAATTAAATGCTACCATTTGGAAAAATCTTACAGAAGTGGTATCACTGGTGTTTCATTAATGTTTTATGCTATCATGTGGTATTTCCCTAATTTTTAAATAGTGCAGCTTAGTAAAATTAGAATTTAACGTGGATGGAAAAATTAAAACAAAAAATATATTTGCTCTATTTTGATTTTGTTCAAAAATCAAGCAAAAAATTGAATTAAAAGCCTCATAATTTGAGCCGACAAAAGTTGACCCTACCTGTTAACCCTATATGAACCTAACCTGAAATAAGTGGGCTTGGGTTGAGACTTTTGACGCAATTAATCAAATGGGTCGGCCCGATCTGATCTGTTTATTAAACGAGATTTAGGTTCAGGTCAAAATTTTAAAACTGAAAAAAAATTTGTATAACGCATTTAATTAAATGTGTTAATTTCGAGTTAAATCAATTAGTATAAGCTAAACTTAGTTCATTTAATATTTTCTTATTTTCATAGTAAATACAAAATAAACAACAAAAAAACATAAAGTTAAAATTAAAGCCTAAAATAATAGATTTAATAAATGTTAAAAACCTTAAAATGAAAACAAAAAAATTATAAACGAGTTATGTGGGTCGAAATCAGGTCAACCTGATCTGTTGCAGATCAGATCAAGGTTGTGATTATCGACCCAACTAACTAAATGGGTTGGGTTTGGGTTAAAGTTTTCTAACCTATTTACATATGACCCGAACCAAAACCCGACTCAACCTGATCTATTAGAACGGTACTCATAATAATGTCGCGATATTCTAGTCAATATTTGTGGTGAAGTTAAATGTGATAAGTAGGAAGGAAACATAATCAAAACTAGAGGTGCCAGAAAACATTGTGGAGAAAATAGGTTCCCCACTGTAAAGTATGAACTCCCTTTCATATTTTAACAAACTTAAGAGTCATATGGTAAAAATTTAGCTTTAAAACATTCCATTGTAATGGATGAACTCCTTTTCATTATTATTCTCTTGCTCCCAATAAATTTATTATTTTCTTTTAGACGTTATATATAAATAATATAAATACATAAAGAAATGAAGCATAAGAAGTTGGAAAATTTGTCTTTCCAATTTATTGTCCATCTGCTATGAATAATTTCAACTATTAATAATCATTAAATAATTCAATCTTTGTATTGTTTTGTTGACAACACCTCCTGTCAAATTTTAACCGACTATTTACCACCAAACGAAAGTAAGGCTAGACCAATTAGGGATGGCAATGGGTCGGACTCGGCTCGGATTATACATACTCCGACTGTGCTCCGGATAATAGTCGGACTTTTATTTTCAGTCCACCTCCACTCGGAGTTGGATTATGCATACTCCAAATTTGCCCCGACTCGGACTCTCGGATCTCCAACGGAGTCGGATACAGAATCGGATTATAATCAAACAGTATCGTTATGATATTGTACTAATGATTTTAAAGCATGCAAAAAAATATGTACTTCGATCTGAATTCAATTTTAACAAGAGAAATAATCCTACTACTACTACAATTTAACAAAAAATTTTCGTATTTTGATTTGGCGTATTTTATTTCTCTTGATTTCATTTGTCGTATCTTGATTCATTAATCAAAATAAAAATACCAAGTAGTTTTTAAAATCGAAAAATTACAACTAGTATGAGAGAGAGCTTGAATCAGTCACGTCTAGAGTTTTAAAGGAACAAAATATAAGTGTAACAGTCAAATTCAAAGTCAAATGTCCTACAGGGTCGGAGTCGGGTCGGAGTCGGGTCAGAGTCTCGGATTTTTAATAAGGTCCAACTCCGGTCCATCTCTAACTCGGGCTCGGATCATAAAGTCGGAGTCGGATGATTTTTATCTCGGACTCGAATCGAATTATTTTTCTCGGATCGCGTCGGATTAAGGTCGGATTCGGACTGAACTGTCATCCCTAAGACCAATGAAGAAGCAACCAACAAAAAAACATGAGGAAGGAAAAGTGAGTGTAACTGTGGAAAAGAGTGTTGTTAGCAACAAGATATACAAACGTTAGATTATTTAGAAATATAATTAATAGTAAGGATTATTGACAATAAGTAGGATTATCTTGGAGAATTTCCTAAAAAGTATTAGAAGAGATATAATAGTCATTCAATAATATTTTCATTTATTCTATATCATTAACTAATCTTCGCTTATGCTACTACCCACTAATATAAAAAAAAATGTTTTCAATCGACCATATTAATCTGTTATTTTACATATATAGGAAGTATAGCTAATTTGCGTAGTTTAATGTATTTTCAATGTTCGTATTTGGTCATTCTATTTTCTATTATAGGCAATTCTATTTATTTTTATTACAGAACATTTACTATATATCACATTTCTTGGGCTTGAATTCTATTGGTCATCTCAATTTTAATACTCCTTTAGTTATTTTACATTTGTCACGTTTACTTTTTGTCTAATTTTCAAAGCAATTTTAGAGTGATAATATATTATAAATTTTTAAAAAATGTGTAACAAAATCATACATTAAAACGAATCTAACAAAATCTTACATAGTTATATTTTACTTCCTCCATTATTTTACTTGCATCGAAACCAAGTTTTGATGGTTCATTATTCTATGGACTATTTTATATATATATATATATATATATATATATATATATATATATATATATATATATATATATATATATATATATATATATATATATATATATATATATATATATATATATATATATATAAAATGAAATTATATAGGAAAGCAGAAATTATAATTTTTAAAAATAGACAACAAATATTTCATCTGTCTTGAAATATTTATTACATCATAATTATTGGGACTACTCATCACTCAAACTTATATTATAGTACATTATATATTGTGTCCTTGTGGGTAATGTGCAGGAAAAAAATATAGTAAAATGAGATTTTGTTTGAATTGTCTAATTACTTAAATTTACAATATTAATTTTTTATATTTTATAGATGTAACATATTGAATTGCGTAAAAAATAATTAAATATAGCAAGTATATTAAAACAGAGTAAATGTTTAGTAAATTACTATTTCCTCCGTTCCAAAAATACTTGCACTGTTTGATTTTTCACGTAACTCAATACACTAATTATCCTATTATCTTTAATTATCTAAAAAGAAAAATTATAAAAATTTGTATTAATAATTATTACATTAAAATAAATAAAATAAAAATTATTTAACTATATTTTAATGATAAATTTAAAGCTAATCACAAATTAACAATGACAAAAAATAATACTTCATATTGTACAACATACAAGTAATTTAAAAGGAGAAATTAGATTGTAAAGGAATGAGGTACGAAGTGTGGAATGATTAACTTTAAATTGTCGGTAGTATGCCCCATTGATAGAATAACAGGTCAAATGACATTGGGATAATCAGTTTCAGTCCGAAACTGTTGAGCATTCATTATTATATGCTGACCACCAATACTTAATTCTTTATACAACATTTTTTATTAACAACAATTTGAGCGTGGGGTGAGAACTCAGAATTTTTTTAATTAATAAGAATAATACTCTTTTTTGTTTCTTAAGAAAGTTCTCAATTGCCCTTTTGGTATGTTTATTTGTTGTTCTCATAGAAAATTATTTTATTTATGTTATAAATTTTGGACAAAAATAACATTATTCATACTCAATTTAATAGTTTTATATTGTTTATGTACTCTATATATCCTCACAAAATCTCACAAGAGACGGTCTATAGGATAGACCACAAAATTGGGTCAGCCCATTTCCCTTAAATGATTTTTTTTATTATAGTATCAATTATATTATGCTATAATCCTAAATGTAAGGTATTATAACCTCGAATATACTATTCTATAACCCCAAATATAAGTTATTATAACCCTAAATAATTTATTATAACCCCAAATATACTATGTTATATTTTGGGCTGGGCTTCATGGATTCCGTCTATAGAATAGACCGTCTCCCATGAGACTTATATCCTACACCAACTTTAATTTAACATTTTAATATTTCTTGTGGTTTCAAATATTTTGCACTAACTTTTTAAAACTACTTTTTTATCAGGTGTGGTCCCCATATTTTTTCCACTAATTTTCTTTAAATATTTTTTTAATGCTTATTGTTCCTATTTTTGTCTAATCAAATTTATTATTCAATTAAATAATATATCCACTATTTAAACTATTCTATTTTTCTTAATTTTCGTGAACGTTCCTTTTGGAAATTTCATTAGAGAACGAAGGGAGAACTTTTTATGTCTCTTATATTGTCGTTTTTGTTTTACATTATTATTTTGCCAGTCTCAATGTGTTTGTAAACCTCTGATTCGATTGAGGGGTGTGATAGATTAGATTTGAGTTTTTCAAGTGTGATCCGACCTTAAAATCTGAATCAAAGCCAAAAGTTGTCCAACCCAAAAATATGTTTCTTTTTGAGGTTTATCAAACCTACATCACCCGAACTAAAGTTGCACACTCGAATCGATTGACATTCGAAAATGGGAGAACTGAACCCCAACTGTGATCGATTTTTTATAACCGACATATAACCTTTGTCGAGATTACTGAAACCTAATAATGACCGAACCGAGTCATACGAATCATGCTCGAAACAGATCTCGGTCTGGCTAATACCTACTTAACCCGAACTAACTTTTAATCGAACGACTGTAAACCTGAACCAATTTTTAACTTAGAAGTATGATCCACTCATATTTAATCATCTTATAATACATGGTTTCATATATTTAGAGGTATAAGCAATGGTAAATGTTTATTAAACTATTTTTAATCAAATTAGATGAAAAATGATAGAACTTTAATTTTAATTTACAGTCAAACAAGTAAAAGTAACACAGTAATAACCACTAATTGATTTGCATTGTAACTATTTTCCCTTAGGTAAAGAGAATCTTGTCGTCAATTCAAAAATGATTAACATCTTTGTTTGATCTTGATTCGATCGATAGTAGTTAATTAGTAACTCGTAGCCAAATTCTACTTGAAAAAAATACCCGAACCCTATTTGTAACTGATGAGACCGAACAATTATCAACGAAGACAACCTGAGATCGATTGACATTCGACTAAAACTTCAATCGACACCAAACTGAAGCAATCCCGATAGCTCGAATAACTAATCTTCAATCGAGCTTCGAGCTGTGACTAACTGACGGGATCCAAGTGTGACCTGCCCCAACACGCATACGAAAAATAACCAGCCCAAAATTCAACCGAATCGAATGACACCCATTCGAAACCGACCTAATCAATCGAATGAACACCTCTAGATTAGATAAATATGTAAATATTTTATTCATTGTATGTTTTTCCTTATTACTTTATTAGCCTTAGTTTAGGTTAACCTGTACTTTGTACAAATACTCTAATTCTAATGAAATACAATCAAACCCTAATTATTATTATAATAATTTCGATCATTTATTGAAATATATACACTTCTAAAAATTATAAAAATTTAACTACCTCCGTTTCTTAATGAAGTTAGCATAAGGAATATTCACTGATTAAAAAAAATAAATCTCTTGGATAATAGGGATATTATTTTATTGAATAATTAATTTCATGGAAAAAAGTAGGGAGCATAAATAATTTAAAGACATTAATACGGGGATCACAACAAATAAAGGTAAAGGACACTCCTAGGATTCCGCACAAGGCAGGGTCCGGGTGGGGGATTTTCTGTTTATTCTTGAAAGATGCGGACAAATCATACCCGTTCGGCCAAGGAGGGACTAAAGAGAGATTCGCGCACAGTAAAGAAACCCCATCGAAACTTGCGCCCAGTATGGCTCGAACCTCAAATCTTTAGCTGCACATGCAGATGCTCTATTCATTAAGCCACAAACGCTTTTGATCAAAACTAATAAAATAATGTTATTATAAAGTTAGTGGAAAACATAAGAAACATAAGGAATATAAATGTTAAATTGAAGTTAGTGGAAGATATGTGTAAACCATAAACATTATTAAAATATTAAAATAAAGATAAACAAGGTTATTTTTGGTCAAAGTTTGTGATATAAATAAAAATATTTTTTATGAGAACAACAAATAAAACAATCTAAAATAGAAAGTGAGAACTTTTTCAGAAACAAATAGGGTACTATGAAGTATACAATTAAAATTCATATAATTAAGATTCAACTTGACTCCTCTAGAGCCGAAGGACTCTTATGACCGCCCTCTCCTTATGGGTATGAGACGCCGTCGACCTTCCTTCCCCAGACCCTGGCCATAGAGTATCTATGTGCGGGAACACTGGGTATGATGATGATGATGATGATAATTAAGATTCAACTTGACTATATTTTTGTTTCATATTATATAAAATAAACTTGAATAATGAATAATACCAATAATTAAAATGTAACTTATATCTCAAAATGGAGAAATAGGTACGAAAATAAAATAAAATTTGTGATTCATCATGGGACTAAAAAATACTTCGCCACTCTAAAATGCAGAGAGTATACATTATACAAATAAAAGTTATCAGAGTTATTTTAGTAGGAGTAAACAAAAGTATTCATATTTTTAAGCAAACATCTTGATTAAGGAAAAATTGCATCCCTTTAGCCTTTCTTATATTCTCACTTTGTGGGAATCCCAATACAAACCTAGTGTGCTTATTGAGGTGCCACTATGGATCATCATGATTCATGACCGTCCACCACGTTAATAGTAGTTTGTTTTATAATAGTTGCACCATTTTAAGCTGTAACGAGTATTAAGAAGATGATTATTTTCTCTAATTCAGCACTAACGTCTTGTTTGCTATTTGGATGCTATTCATTTTTATTTTATAATTTGTATTTTATTATTAATCTTTAAGTTAGAACATAGTCATGTGAGATCTTGTTAGATTCGTCTTAATGAGGGAATTATACATATCAACTTTCCATAATTTTTAGCATTGCACAATTAAAAATATTAAAAATTGAATAAGGACATGTAAAAAGTAAACGAGACATTAAAAGAGAATTAGAAGAAGTATTTAATAGAAAAATATTATTATCATCTTTAAATAAGGTATGCAATAAGTAGGGGTACATAGAATAAGTATGTAGTAATGTTGCAATTACTGCGAATCAAATAAATAATATAAAAGCATATTAAATATTTTAAAGCAGAGAAAATATAGAGCAACAGTCATATACACGTTATTTTTTTTATCAAAAAATTACTATATGCTAAAGATTGCTCAATCAAATCTAAATTTGTTCTCACACATAGTTATAATCGCACTAATTAATTTTAACACATAAAAAGGACATCGAAGGAGTAAATGAAAAGGTAAGGAAAAAATAATGTAATAATATCTTTAATCAGTCTTGATTATAAATTATATACAAGTCAGATATTAATAATTCTTGTAGTGTAACGAATTAAATAATATTTCATACAAATATATTTTAATATATAGATTACGAATGAAATACAAATTAGGATTGATAAGTAAACAATAATAAAAAAAAATAAATAGGACTAATGAGTAGTATAAGAGGGAGTATATAACTAGATCCTATAAGAATATAGTTGAGATTTGAGAATATACAAAATGGAAAATATATAACATTTGATTTGAATAAATAAAAGTGTCATATGATTAGTTTTTTTTTTTTTTTTCTAAGTATTCTATTTTACTTTAACAAAAAATAGTCAATATATATGCATTAGAAGATATATTAACGTACGATATTAATTTGTTGAGTAAAGGAACCTAGTTATATTTCATGTTTATTTTGCTTATCAAATAAATATGTGATATTCTTCATGGTAGCATCGTGATTTGGCAAAACGTAGGTGGTAGTACTTTGTTATTCATTTGATAGCAGCAAGGTTTTAATTTTACAAATTCCTTAGCAAAATTTGTTTAAAACTATCTAATTTCCATTAACTTCACATAAGTACAAAGTGCACATGATTTAAGTCATTTTACTAAAAGTTCAGCATAGAGCTGATCATTGGGAGAATGCCTGTCAGACTCGACCCACCCACATCAAAAAATGGGCAAGCTTGTACATCATTTAAAAAAAGTATGGGTGAGCAAAACACGTCTATTTAAGATAAACGAGCAGATTGCTTGATTTGCTTATTTTTTATATTTATATATTAATTTGAATTTTATTTATCAGGAGTAATTATGAAAAAAGAAACATTTAAACTCCTTGTAAATTGTACTCTAAATTTTAAAAACCTAAAGATATAGTTATACATTAAAAAACAGTTTGCCCATGAACGTGCCTGCTAAGAAAAAGGCAGAAAGCATCAAATAAATTAAACCCGCTTACGCAAATGATCGATGTTTTGAAAGTTTAGACTCGTTGGTAGGTTTTTAAAATAAACATGTTCGTTACCCGACTATAAACACCTCTAATCCACTCAATTTCAAAATTAAATAATTATAAATATTTTTCATATACTTTTTCTTAAAAAAAAATAGTTGTGGATTCATAATCATGATCACAATTTTGATCACTTTTCAAAATGGGTTGTTATTTTCATATTTCAATTGTTTTTCAGGATTTAAGGAGAGGAGGGCCTACCCAATTGATCATAATAACCAAATTGTACATAAAGACTACTTTTAACTGATATTGCACCAAGCTGTGATTAAGAAAAGAAAAGTAAGGAGCCAACAACAAGAATCCAACTTTTTTTCCACCAGACATTTTCAAAATCATAAATCTAACATAATCTTTTTTGTATAACTACCCCAAGATAATAATTAATTTTGATCAAAAGTCATTTTCTATTTAATAAGATTATTAATTAGTCTTAATCTTTTATTTTTTTTGTGATAATAATAATTAGTGATATTTGTAAGGAAAATAGAGTTGCTTCCACTAATGTTTCCTCACATAGAAAGTGTTCCCTTATTGTGGGTTATGCTCTGCTAGCATCACTTCAGCTTTAAGAGACATTGTGACCCCAACACCCTCTCACTTTGACACCACCATCATTATTCATCACTGTTAATTTTTTTTTAATTCAAAAATATTCTGTTGCTTTTATAAATTTATAGCTGAACTAACCTATTAGAATTTTTAACTTTATTAAAACCCGTTCTCGAAATAGGACTCGATCTGAAAGTTCGAATTGAAATTAAAAGTTATGCCAATCTAAATTTTGTTATTTCTAAGGTCTACCGAACCGATACTACTCAAACCGATGTTGCTCGAGAATCGATTGATAAATGAAAAATAGAAAAATAAATCTGATTGGCGACTGATTTTATAATCAACAGATAGCTATTAGCCAAGATTATCAAATCTAATAGCGACCTAGTCACTTTTTAGTCGAGCTTTTGTGAAGAGGAATCAATTTTAAACATATTGATATAATTCTGAACCGATTTTTGATTAAAACGAGTCAAACTCTAGATATTTTATGATTAATTTATGTTTATCAAACTATTATTAATTTAGTGAATAATTTCACCAAATTTATGAGAATTTATTTTATCAAAGCATAAAGGTTTGAAAACTAATTTTAAGTATATTGTAACATTGTTGAGAACTTTATCGTAAGAATCCCCATGAAAATACTAACATCAATTATATAGATCAATACATTACCAAAAAAAAATTATCTCTTAGTAACATGTTGAAGTGCATGATACAAAATTTATTTTGCAAGCTCTTTTTTTTTTTTTTTTTTTAATAAGATAAGCTCTTCTCCCTTAGATAAAATTTATTTTCCTCTTTATAGGGAAGCATTTAATTTTTACATTGTTTTCAAACAATGCGGGACACTATTTATTTAAGATGCTCTTTTTCTTTCTCTACGACATTATTTATAGGTCAATTTTTAAACGCTTTTTTGTTTCAAAGTAATGTTGGAAAAAATTTATTTTGTATTTACTCTTCTTCCTTTTAGCTTAAATATGAAAATATTAGACTTGCAATTTGTTTTTCAAGCAATGTTGGATATTAATTATTAGTTCTCTTATTTTTCTCTTCTTCTTTTTTCTTTTATAAGGGAACATTATACTTGTTTCTTGACAATATATCAATATAGTTAATTAATTAGACTATATATGTAAAATATGAGTATTCTTATATAACTCTGTGAAAGAAGTTATATTAGTCAATATTTATGAATGTGTGATTAACTTATAAAGCATAAAAGAAAAAATAGTTCTTGATTTTTTGTAAAGTACCAAATTTTTTGTTGAATTTACTAATTATATTATATATAATAACATACTCTATGAGATCGAGTTTTTTTATTGAACTTTGAAGTATAATTGATTAATATTCTGTTATATTATTTTAGAAAAATTACCTGAAATAATTTAATATTTTTCATGATTCTCTTACAATAATCCTATTTATTGATTAATAATGAATAATCCCAACTTTTAGGGGTATTTTCCTAGAGTAAACTTAGGTAACCCGATGACCTGCTATATTGTAGGTAATTCACCAAAAAAAATAAAGTGAAAATTAATTTAAAATTAGAGAAAAAGTTCAAAAATTTACATAAAAATTTTAAATAATAAAAAATTCTTAAATTTTTTTTTGAACAATTTTTTTGACATTTTATTTTAATTTATCTTTTTTTTTAAATAAAACTTGCTATAGCAAGCCAACCGGTTATCGGGTTTTAATCTAGAAAAGGTTAATCAATAGGTGAGATTATTGTAAGAAAATCGCGAATAGGTTAGGTTTGTTAGTCTAATAGATCGTAAAATACATTAACAAACCAACTTTTATAAATATATTATTTCATATGTATATATGAATAGTATAAACACAATATTTTGTCATATCAAATAATGATCATATACACTATAAACTATAAACTTTTAAATGCTAACTATATAATGTTTTTAACTATTGAAGATAAAAAATTTCTGAAACTCAACATTGTTATAATTAAAGTTGATTTGAAAAGTAAGTGTTAACAAATAACCATTATGTCCCTAAATAAAACAATTAAAACAAATTGATCTGATCGATAGAACTTTGTAACTGACTCCTATTCGAAAAATAAAGTTCAAACTCGGTTTGTGCCTAGAAAACCGAACTTTTATAGACTGATGATAATCGGAACCCATTTGACACTCGATTCGAATTTTAATTGGTAACGAACAAGGGCAAATCCGATATAACACAAATAATCGTTGTTAAATCAACATGTAACTAACCGATCTGATCAGAGTGTGACCCAACATGACATATAACTAAAAATTAACCGGTTAAAAATCAGACCGTATTGAACGACACCCAAACCAAACTGACTCGATCACCCAAATAACAGGGCCGTCTCGTTCATTTTTGGGCCTCAGAGCAAAAGATAAAAATGGGCCCCTAAAAACTTAAGACATAACGCATAATATAATACATCTTTTGTTTCTTAATATTAATATTTAACCTACTTAACAAAAAAAACACTAAAAATTCATATTATTTAGCAAAAAAATGTAAGTTATATATAAATTTGATTCAAATTAATATCACTTATATACACAAAAATAAGTTTTTTGGGCCCAAAATAACACGGGACCCTGGGCGGTTGCCCGCTTTGCCCTTGCCAATCGATGGCCCTACAAATAAACACGGCCTCCATCGACTCTTACTTAAGTTAGAACATGTATCACTTTATCCAACTAAAATCTCTAGTTAGATTCTAACTGCCTCTCCGCTAATACAATATTTTATACAAAAACTTATATATGAACTTTTTTGAAAAGTCAGATTAGTGAGTGCCACATGAGTTTGAAAATTAGGGCGGGCATTAATTTAGGGGTAGAACGACAAATGTAGACATTTGAGTATGTATTAATAGTAGAATGTGAGAGAACATAAATTATGTATGACCCGACCTGCATGAAACGGTCGGATACCGCCCTAACCAGTACATGTTGTGGTATTCATTACCCATCTGTACAAATTCCTCCTCTTTTAAAATACATGGCTGACAACTATACCTGACCTAGGTCTTGCACGAGTAGTAGTATTTTTGAATTTGGGTATACAAGATTCGACCTGTTTTGGTCGGGTCAAACTATAGCAATTGTTCTTATATTTGGGGCAACAATGTTAGTTTTATTAGGATCCTAGAAGCTTTATTCTCATTAGTCCATTGCTTATAGGTCTTACCAAAGGTTATTTAATGGTGAAATTCTTTTTTATATATATATATATATATATATATATATATATATATATATATATATATATATATATATATATATATATATATATATATATATATATATATATATATATATATATATATATATATATATATATATATATATATATATGTATACTCTAATAGACTTTTAAGTTTGATGGTTGAGGCTCTAGGATATTATATATACTCATATGCTATGTTTGAGAATGGTGATTTCATTTGGAAATCTAGCATTGGATCAAATTAAGTGTTTGGTAAATTAAAAAATTTCAAATTTGGATTTGAGTGAATTCCACCTTTGTTTCCAAAGTAGTTAAAGTGGAGAATTTGAGAATGACTTGTCAAACCTTGTCATTTCAAATTCTCCATTTATGATTACATAATTGAAATTAAGAATTTGAAATGAAATACATGTTCCCAAATGCAACCTAACAGAATTTGCATGAACAAAGAAAGAATATACACATTAATGATAAAGTTGAAATATACCACTTAAAGAAAATTAAGGTACAAATATAAAGTTGAGAAATATTGATGAAGAAAACACTTTTTATAGACAATGTTTGAATCTGGCGACAAACTAACGATGGCTTAGCGACCTCAAAGAAAGCGAATCTTGGTTGCCGCACTAAAGATGGTGTCGACTACAACCCTAATTAATTTTTTAAAAAATAATTTTAGAAAATTTTTAAAAAGAAAAACTTAAGAAAATGATAATTGCAACGAGCTTGGCTACGGCCTACGACCCAAGTTGTTGTCCCTGTTGGAATGATGACCACGATTTGGGTTAGGCCGGATCCAAATCCAGTTCATTCGGTGTTATTAGTGTCTAAAAACTAAAACTTTATTCGAATTGCTGGGGTTTGGTTCCAGGCGGTTAAAGACAGTTCCTTGGCGGTTTAGGAGATGGTTCTTAGTTGTTTAACTCCCGGGTTGGATGGGTCATACCATCGGTTTTATTCTTTCTTTTTGCTTATGAAATATAAATATAAAAAATCATATAAAGTTCCTTAATAATACGTACATACTTTTGTTTATTATTATCAAAATTTATTATTTGTCAATCGTTATCAAAATATTTACTAAAAAAAGGGAAAAAAATAGAATAAATCCTACGATTTAAAGATCCGATCCTACAATAATAGTTTCAATCATAAAATATTGTCATATAATACAGATATCACTTATGTATAAATGTCTAATTAAAATAATTATACTAATGCCTTTATAAAATTAAAGTTTATCTTAATTGCAGTTTTAAAATGATTATTAAAAGTATTTTTTGTTCGAAACATAATAGCTGAAGTCAAATAAGTTTTTACTTACACCTTAAAACTTAACAAAGAACAACTATAAGTGATAATCAGTAATTCAAAGCACATTGATGAATATTTGTAGGATCACACAATCCTACGATCCGTAACTACCGATTTCGATCCTACCCCATTTTAGTTAGAATTTCGATCCTAATTGTTATGGTAACTTTTAAATTATTATGTATGCATTCATTGTCAGTTATTCTAATTCATTAAAACAACTTCCCCAATCGTTGACTACCCTTGACTTCAGCCGAAGTCAGTTTTCACAATATTCCATAACCGCCCCATCTCTCCTGAAAAATAACTCCCATTCAACACCACTGCCTGGGACCCACAAAGAAGTAACCACCTCCAGAAAAAACTAAGTAATAGACTTCTAATTCATTCAACAATCTAACCAAACACAAGATACTCAACCAACCACAAGATACTCATACTCTGTCAAATTAAACACACCAAAACACCTATTGTGATCTCCCAATTCATCATCATTGATCATTGTCCTGGACTATCACTACAATCTCCTATCATTCATTATTGATCATACCACTCCTGTCTGACTTGAGCGTCGGAGGGGTTTTCCGGGAGATCACCCCCGGGCTAGACTAACTTGTTGTGTGTAGGCACAGGAGAGCAGCGGAGTCACACGACATCGACGAAGAAGTAGTCTAACTTCCATCACACTTCCTCTTCAGGTGGTTTCAGAGTTGTGACATTGACTCAAGTTTCTTCACAGAAACACTAATAATCTTGCTAACTCCTTTAGATTAACATTAGTAATTAATTAAGTAGAGAGTAAGTAGAGAGAGTAAATAAGAAGCATTGTGAATGAAATGAAAAAAACTGGACCTTATTTGTAGGCAAAAACATAATCCAAAATTCTTGTGAGATAGGCCATCTCTAATTGGGCCGACCTATTATATATTATTTAAAATATTGTAAGTAGATGTAAATAGACATTTAAAATATTGGAAATAGGCATTAAGGATACAATAAATAAGCATTAAGGATAAGGTAATACGGTAAGTAGGTATAAATCATTAATGGGTTGAGCTTAAGATGCATCTCTCAAGGAGACGGTCTCTCAAGAGACTAACTGAAACTTTTTAACTAGTTTCTTTTTGAAAAAATAGCTAGTTTTCTTTGAATAAACAGCTAGTTTTGACCAGTTCAAATGAACCTTGGGCCGGATGAACCGATCGGTTTCAGTTTGGGGTTCCAGTTGGGTTCATGGAACCTACGTGCCGATTTGTGATTTTGTAGGATGATTATTTGGCGGTTCGGAACTGATTCAGTTTGGATAAACCTAAAACGCTCCATGACCATCACCACTTGTTGATGACGGCTGGGGGGTCGGAGCTTGGCCGTCGCTATTTTTAAATAAAATTGACGATTAAATTTTTTGAAAAATGAGCAATTAGAGTGTCAAGGAACCATTTCAACCAAAAGCTTAAGCTGATGGTTGAGGTCCCAATATGTTATATACTCTTACATGCCCCCTCACACGAGAGCCCTTTGGGCTGGAAGTGTGGATGGAACATAGGCTCTGTTCATATATGGTGCTAAATATTCCACTTAAATGAGGGGTGGTTGAGATTCGAACCCGTGACCTCTTGTCACATTGGCTTCTGATACTATGACAAGGAACCAACTCAACCGAAAGTTTAAACTTATGGTTGAGGTCCCAATATGTTATATACTCTAACATAGAGGTGGCCGCCGGGACGATGTACACCCTATTGACTATAGAACTACACAACATTTTGTGGTCGCAAAATTGTTAGTTATAAAAAAGCGATGAAGCCTTTTCACCGTTGCAATTGTAACATCTTTTGTAACATCTTTTGTAGTGCATTATATTTTGATACTAAGGTGTATTTGAATAATATAAGGTTGTGTTTGAGAACTAGCATTTTATTCAGATTAATGATTTTAATTATGAAATTATGAATGTAGAATTTGAGAATGACAAGATTTGGGAGGTCATTTTCAAATCATCATTTTTAAACAATTTTATTAACAATTGTGAATTTAACTCAAATCCAAAATTAAAATATTAGTATTTGTTAAACACTAATTTTAAATCAAATCTATATTTTTAAATGAAATCCTCATTCCTAAACATATCATAAAGTTTTTGTAAACAATTATCTAGAGTATTCTAGCTAAAGAATTTAACTGGTAGAGAATGTCAAGCTAGCATTTTGATTAGAAATATATAGTTAATTAATAAGTTAGACACTAGTGAAGTCGGTTGAGCATTTATTCATTACTCGTATCAAAATGTGAAGTATAAATAGAGTAATAAGATATAATATGTTTTATACTTTTTAAAAATTTTAAATATAAAAGCAGATTAAATTAATTAAAATAATTCAACATTTTCATAATTTTCCAACAATAATTTTATTTAATGATTAACCATAAATAATTCCAGATTAAGGGATAGTTGCCTAGAGTAGACTTGGGTAATCCGATGACCTGCTATAGTAGGTAATTCACCAATAAAATAAAATGAAAATTAATTTAAAATTAGAGAAAAATTTAAAAATTTTAAATGATTAGTTATATTTTTCAACATTTTATTTTAGTTTATTTTTTTTTCAAAAATATAAAACTTTCTATAACAAATCATTCGGTTACCGGGTTCACTCTAGGAAAATACCCTCTGAAGTTGAAATTGTTCATGGTTAATCAATAGGTGAAATTATTGTCAGAAAATCATGAAAACATTGGATTATTATTGGCAATTATTCTTTAAAATTATAAATAATTTATATACTTTTCCTACGAGATATAATTTGACAATTAGATTTTTATAAAATAATTAAAATATCAACAATACAGAACAAAAAAAGTATCACATAATTTATCACGCCTTAAATTTTTAAGGAGTTTTTTTATCTTTCCATTTTAAAGATTAAATAAAACTGAATGAGACGACATTGTTTCTTCTGCCGATGCCACTTAGATCCTAGTCTAAATCTATAAGACTATAAGTACTTACATCCTAGTCTAAATCTACAAGACTATAAGTACTCTACAAACAAAACAACTAGCCCCCCATCATTAACTTAAAGTATAGTGTATCATTATTCTCAAATAATAAACTTAGTATACCTACCATATTTTGCCATTTGGCAAAACTGCTATAAACTTGACATTTGTCATTTAGTAACTCTTTTATACTTCTTTCGTTTTGAAATACTTGCTACATTTCGATTTTGTGCGCTATTCATCGTTCAAGCTTATTTTACATATTGCGACTAATGTGTAAGTTAAAATATAGTCAAGTGGGATCTTGTTTGAATCGTCTAATCGCATACTTTCACAATATTAAATTTTTATAATTTTTAGATAAGTGTAGTTTAAGATATTAATGATCAAAATTGCGCATTAGATTGCGTAAAAAAGTAAAATGTAGCAAGTATTATGGAACGGAGGAAGTATAATTGTATGATATGATGATGATATACTATTTTTATCTAAGATTCTAAAAAATGTTTCAATTGTCAAACAATATTGTTAACACTTCATCAAAATATCACTATTCTTAGAGTATTATCCTAATATTTCAATCTTAATTTAATAACTCATTCTACAAGTGTCAACAAATATTTTGGTAACATTTGATATATGCGACATTGATACCTTAAATGTCACAATTGGCACTATTATTTGTAGCGTTATAATATACTCAAATTCTTAAATCAGATGATCTCATAGTGAGACTATCTCTATTTGGCTAAACCATGTACACTTAGTTTATTAAAGTGATTACATACGCATTTAAATGATTGATTAGAGAAATAAGTTAATTATATAAGCCAATTTCATAATAACACGGTCTCATACAAGATTACGCGTAAAATGGATATAAAAACCTAACACGAAGTATGTGGATGATCTGTTTTAGTCAGTAGCAATGCTTTGTTATTGTTCATGGACTAAAATTGTACATATTAGATGAGTATTGTAGTCTGTTTCGGTGCTTTTAAACTACTCTAGTTAAGTGGAACCTCCGTGTATACATGATCGTATATAAACTTTAAAAACAAATAAATTTTGTTAGACACTTAAAATTTTAAAACATTATTCAAATATTTAACAATTATAAACTTTAAATAAATTAAAATTCACTGTCGAGTGTTACAAATTTTATTAAATTTAAAAAAATTCACACAAAATAAACATTATTAATGTTTAATTCAAATGCAAAAATCATCACAGTAGCGTATATAAAACAAAATTTATAACTGTTATGTTGGGGTTCAGGACGCACACCTCTCTTACCGTATACTGATAATATATCTAAGCAAGATGTCTCTAGGTACTAACTCTTATATTATATCTAAGGTTAATATATATATTATCTAACATTGTTTATGACTAAAATTAATTTGAAGTTATACGCTATCAAGTTTAATCAATTTGCTTGTGATAAAAAGCATTTTTACGTAGTGAGTCCACTTAAATCTCTTTTCCAAAGCTACATTTGATAGCAATAGAATACCATTTCCAAAGGACATTTCTAATTGGATAATATTGTGATGGAAGAAGTGCAATAAAAAGCAGTTGCCAAACAGGCAGTGACTTGGACTCCATTTATATTTTTGCCTTTTCGGCTGAAGCTGCTCCTTTATGAAGAAGTATTATTTTCAAGGTTTGACTCTAAGTCTTCTTTGTGTTATTCTTGCAAGTTGTAATCAAGGCATATGGTAAAAGTGTTATAGATTTCGTTCACACTAATTTTTTTTTACCAATTTAATTATAATAGTATTTTTTTAATGATTATATTTGATTGTATTTATCAAGTAAAAATATATACTATTTTGATTATCCTTTTAGAGTTAGTGCACACTAAAATAGTGTGGACCAAATCCATATAAAACTTTCTTAAATACTCTACACAATACCATACAAATTACAATATATATAAAAGAAGGGTAGTATTGTCTGTTTTTTTTTTTTTTTTTTTGTCAATTGATTTGTATTATATACCAAAAATAGATACAGAGGGGGAATGCTCGGTCTGTAAATTAACTGCAGACCAAGCCACCAAAAACGCTATCACTCACAACAAAAAACGGGAGCGATAACCCAAAAATAAAACTACCAACAACTACATAGGTACAAGCATATCATTCATCCTACTACTAACCCTCCCTGCAACACGAAAGATAATAAGATCACACATCTCTTTCTGACTAAAGGTGCGATTATCAAAAATTTTCCCATTCCGCTGCTTCCAGATGCAGTATATCATCTCCGTCCATTGAGCAACAATCAGGTTGGCTCTATCAGTTTTCTTCTTATTGATCTTAGCCATGAGTCTAATCTCAGTCTGAAAGTTGGCCTCATCAAGCCTCTCGCGAAGACATCTGAAGATCTGAGTGCGGATGTCCTTTGCATTTTGGCAATCAAAAACAAGATGCTGGATCGATTCATTAGCTCCATTGCAAATAGCACATTTATTATCTGAGATATCTATCCACTTCCTAATGCGATCTTTCGTTGCGAGTCTATCCTGAATTGCTAACCAAGTGATGAACTTTGCGCTTGGGCTGGCATAGTTCTTTATCATGATGTTACCTCATGTTACTCTAGGCGCATCCTCCATCAGACGATTGTAGACCCCACCAATAGAGTATTTAGGATCATTCATGAATTGATCCCACCCCCCTAGCTTATCCACAAGATAGCTGTGCTTTATGATCTTCTTGAAAGATGTTTTTGGTCATCACCAGTGGCGGATCTAGAGTTTCGAGTCTCAAGGGGCACCAACTAATAAACAAAATTTCGACAACGTTTTGTTTGTAAAATAAACACCTAATTTTTTATTTATGTTAAATGACAAGTGGAAGCACAATAATTTTATCAAAACTATAATATTATTCTTAAAAGAGTTTCTTGTAATTAAGTATTGTTTTCGAATAAAAAAATGCTATTAATCAAGATCTATATATCTTAGTCATATACAGTGCTTGAATTAATGACAATTTGAACTTATTTATTAAATTCGTTCCTCATCCTTATTCAAAATAGCGTAACTAAATAAAAAGTTTAATATACTCCAACAATAATGTGTATGATGTAAATAAATAGTGGATCGATTTATTATAGAGACGTTCTTTATTGATGTCGTTTCACCGTAAGAAGGCCTCAATTGGGTCAGCCTAAACTATTTTAAAAAATAGTTTCTTGTATAAGAATTGGGTCAGCCTAAACCATTTTAATAAATAATTTCTTGTACAAGTGTAAATTTAGTTTTCATTTTTTTCTTTTATGTTTTTTACTAATGGGCTCCTTGTATGGATTGTCTCACAGTGAGACAATCTCATATAAGAATTGCTAAAATTTTAAATACGATAAATCATAAAAGGAAATGAAACAAAATAAATCAATTGACCTAATAAAAAAGTAGGACAAAATAAATAAATAAATAGATAAAATTACTAAAATGAGGGAATATTTTTCATTGAAATACTTTCGTATTAATTTTGCACTTTTATTCTTACCAATAGAAAAATCTATTAAAATTTTTTTTTTCAAAAAACGCCTAGGGGCACATGTCCCCGTGTGCCCAAAGCTACGTCCGCCACTGGTCATCACATAGCCCAGCCATTTCAAAGTTTACACTTTAGAGAAGGATAAAAGTGTGTTCAATGAGACATGAGGATTGATGATTGGATTACTATATGAAGTGATCAATATAACAAGAAGATGCACAAGGAAGACCTTGCTGGTTCATTCCTTGAAGGAGGAAAGAAGAAGCAAGGAAAGAAAGTGCCTCAAATGAGGCACAACACATAAACTTTCAAGAGAATTGTTAGAATATTTCCACGATATTTAGGAGATATTCTCGGGAATATCTTAGGGAGTATTTATAGTAATTGTATATTTATGTAATATTCTTAATTAGGTAGCTTTAGAGGTATAGCTTGTATATAAACCGATTATGTGATTAATGGAAGAACAACACAAATATTAAAAACCCTAAAACTGTGTTCTTAACCCGAAATCATGGTATCAGAGCAGCAACGATTCTGAATCGTTTTTGCTGTTTCATCACCTAACAGAAACCTTACCTTGTTAACCGAAAAAATCAGAGAAAATGAAAACCGATTCCCAAATTAAACCCAATCAAGAACCAGTACCAGGCAAACATCAATGGCCGGTCGCCACCAGGATTCCGACAACAGGAACCGGCGGCATGACCAGCCCAACTGACGTCTTCCACAGTAGACTGGAAAGGAGGGAGAAACCGAGCACTCAGGATAGAGAAGCACAGACAAAAATGGCAGTCAAAAACGCCATTAACACCGATCTCAGAGGAGAGAACATCACAGCCATAAAAATCGATCTCAGGATAGAGAAGGAACAAGAGGTGGCCATAGAAACTGATCTCAAAAAAGAGGAGGAACAAGGGGATGGCAAACCTTAGTGTAGTACCATAAAAGAGAGAAAGACTCTCTCTCTTACAAAAAACGGCTCACCTAATGCATTTGTAGGGTTTGCAAGCAAAGGGGATGGCAAACTCCATGTGGGCCGGCCCATTAATGAAAAACAAGGGGGTCCCACATGTCATTCTTTTTTTAATCATCCACAAGACTTACATGGCATGGCCTTAAATATTTTTCGAGGTGGTTGGATTTTTGATTGCGGGGCTACGGACACTGTCCTATGACCCTAATGATTTTGTTGACAGTATAAGGTCGTTAAAAAATATAATTAAAACTGCAAATGGAGATGAAATTAAAGTGGAAGGAGCTTGAGCTATTTGTTTTAATAGTCGACTCACTTTAAAGAACTGCTTATATGTCCCTGATTTATCTCATAAACTGTTGTCTGTGAGTCACCTCACGAAGGAGCTTAATTGCACTGTTCTTATAAAACCCGGTTGTTGTATTGTGCAGGATGCTCAGACAGGAAGAACTATTGGGCGTGGCACTGAACGAGGTGGACTTTACTACTTCGAGGAGGAGACTCAAAGAGGCAACGCAGTCCTTGTTCGTGGGTTTGATGAAAAACAATTGTGGACGTGGCATCATCGGCTTGGACATCCGTCGATCGGGTACTTAGAAAAACTTTTCCCTACATTGGTTAAAAATAAATCTGAATTCAAATGTGAAACCTGTATTTTGGCAAAGAGTCACAAACACTCTTATCATAGTAGTCTGAGTAGAGCTGAGGTTCCTTTATTGATTATTCACTCTGATTTTAGGGGCCCTGTGCCTGTTGTTGGTATTCATGGTTATATGTATTATGTTTCCTTTATTGATGATTGCACTCGCATGAGTTGGATATATTTTTTGAGACATAAATCTGAAGTGTATGAAGTGTTTGTTGATTTTTACCATATGATATGTACCCAATTTCAAGCCCAGCCTAAAATTCTCCGCTCTGACAATGGTAGAGAATTTGTGAACCATAACATGCAAACCTTTCTTAATAATAAAGGCCTTATTCACCAGACCTCATGCCCTGATACCCCTCAGCAGAATGGAGTTGCTGAAAGAAAAAACAGAACCCTTCTTGAGATGACCCGTGTTATTATGCTTGAATCCCGTGTTCCCACATACCTTTGGCCTGAAGCTATTGCCACCGCTAACTATCTCACAAACCGCCTGCCCACAAAGAGCCTAGCCTACCACACACCCATTGACACATTCCAAACCTTTCATTCCCTACCTTTCTCTCATTCTTTACCACCCCGCATCTTTGGCTGTAGTGTCTTTATTCATCAACCTAAGCGAGTGCGTAATAAACTGGAACCAAGAGCCGACAAATGTGCTTTTGTGGGATACGGGAGAAACCAAAAGGGATATAGGTGCTATGATCCGTCTACTCGGAAGATACATACTACTATGGATTGTGATTTTATCGAGGGGGATTTCTACTATCACCATCCTCGACGTCAGGGGGAGAGGGTGAATGACGATCTCCAATGGTTAGTAGGTTTAGTCCCTATGTTTGAGTCAGACCCGAAAGAACAAGTAGGTACTGCCACTGAGTTATCTCCTCAAGTTGTTCAACCACACTCTTCTTTGCCACTTCTAGTCCTGTCTGATCATCAGGTGAGTAGTTTGGATAATAGCACTAATGTTGTTGATGTTGATACTATTATACTTGATATTGTTGATGATGCACCTATACTTGAGATTGCTGATACAGAACATAGTACAGAAACTGTGCTCCAGGATGACACACCAAATAGTAGGGGGATTCCCTATGTTTTGCCTCCCCGGACTACTCGGAGTGTTCCACCGAGAAGGTATGATCCAGACTATGAGGCGAAACGATCGAGATATCCTGTTGGGACTCCTAGTGAAGGGAACCTGTCGCAGAGTGCTCTTGCTTTCAATACTGCCTTGTATGGTACCAAACTTCCTGATACAGTTGAAGAGGCTCTTGCGACTGATCACTGGCGAAAGGCGATTGAAGAGGAAATCATTGCTCTAAAGAAGAATGGCACGTGGGAGAAATGCAGATTGCCTGACAGGAAAAAGGTAGTTGGTTGTAAATGGGTCTTCACAGTTAAATACAGAGCTGATGGGAGATACAAAGCCCGTCTTGTTGCGAAAGGCTACACTCAGACTTATGGGGTTGACTATTCAGAGACCTTCTCTCCAGTAGCAAAGTTAGACACTATTCGGGTCCTGTTTAGTCTGGCTGCTAATCTGGATTGGCCTCTTCACCAATTTGATGTGAAGAATGCGTTCCTTCATGGGGAGCTACAGGAGGAAGTATACATGGAAGCACCTCCAGGGTTTACATCGGAGTTCTCGAACCAAGAGGGTTGCAGACTGAGGAAAGCTCTTTATGGGTTGAAGCAGTCACCTAGAGCCTGGTTTGGGAGGTTTACATCTGCTATGAGGAGATTTGGGTACAGACAGAGTCACTCAGACCATACTTTGTTTCTGAAGAAACAGAGAGGGAAAATAACTTGCTTGATTATATATGTTGATGATATGATAATCACAGGGGATGATAGAGTAGAGATCGAGAATCTAAAGCGGAGACTGTTCCAGGAGTTCGAAATGAAAGATCTGGGGAGGCTGAAATACTTCTTAGGGATTGAGGTTCTGAGATCAAACAGAGGAATCTTCATCTCACAAAAGAAGTATGTGTTGGACTTGTTAGCTGAGACAGGGATGATGGACTATAAGCCCATCGAAACTCCGATGATGATGAACCATGGGTTACAGATCCTTGAAGGTGCAGAAATGGCAGATCGTATGCAATACCAGAGACTAGTGGGGAAACTGATTTACTTAGCTCACACGAAGCCAGACATTGCGTATGCAGTAGGGGTTGTGAGTCGTTTTATGCATAAGCCACAGATACAGCATATGGAAGCCGTCACTCGTATACTAAGATACTTGAAAGGGACTTCTGGGAGAGGAGTCTTGTATCAGAAACATGGGCACTTAGATCTCTCCGCATACACAGATGCAGATTGGGCTGGAGATAGAGATGATAAGAAATCGACTTCTGGATACTTTACTCTTGTTGGCGGTAACTTGGTAACTTGGAGGAGTAAGAAACAGAAAGTAGTGGCTCTATCAAGTGCAGAAGCTGAATTCAGGGGAGTTGCAAAAGGGATTCAGGAAGTCTTATGGCTCAGGAAGTTATTGACTGATCTTGGCTTTCCTCCTAAAGGAAGCTGCAAATTGTATTGTGATAATCGAGCAGCAATTAATATTTCAGAGAATCCAGTCCAACACGACAGAACAAAGCATGTAGAGGTGGACAGACATTTCATCAAAGAGAAAGTCGAGAATGACATTATCAAGCTACCTCACGTTAAGTCAGAGGACCAGCTAGCAGACATCCTCACTAAAGCAGTGGGAACGCAGTGGTTCGACGAAGTTTTGAGCAAGTTGAGTATCGGAGATCCGATGACTCAACTTGAGGGGGAGTGTTAGAATATTTCCAGGATATTTAGGAGATATTCTCAGGAATATTTTAGGGAGTATTTATAGTAATTGTATATTTATGTAATATTCTTAATTAGGTAGCTTTAGAGGTATAGCTTGTATATAATCCGATTATGTGATAAATGGAAGAACAACACAAATATTGAAAAACCCTAAAACTGTGTTCTTAACCAGAAATCAAGAATGATCAGAAGATGGTGCTTGCTCACATGCATATGGTGCTCGTCAAAGCACCCTAGCGTAGGGCCAAATCTATCTTTCTATTTTGGTTAATACTAACACTACAAAAAAAACCCGAGATGATTACGGTTCATTTTGCAGCCATTCCGTAGCCATCACCAATATGGCGTCGGAATGGAAATGGAATTGACCCGTAGCATATCTCGTGTCGCCAAATGCAAATTCCATAGCCATTCCGTCGCCATATCCTGATCTTCCTTTTACATTCTAATATTATTTATTATTAGTATTTTAATTATTATTAATTAATTTATTATTATTATTTTAATATTAATTAATAAGAATTAAGAGTTTATAATTTAGATTTAGGTTTCATTTTAATTAAAATGACAATAAATATTTAAAAGCACATAAAACTAAAATAACAAATAAAATATATACGACTAAAAAATAAATAAACAATAAACTAATCATATTAATTAATAACAAATAAAGTCATCTAACTTGGGAGATGACTTTGATCTTTTCATAACCCATTCCATGGGTTGCACTTTAGAGAAGGATGATATGTGCAATTCGACATGGGGTATTGATGTTTGGATCACTAAATAACATGATTAATATGGTGCATGTAAGGTGCCTTGAACAACGCTAGAAGATGCACAAGGAAGGCCTTGATTCGTGCCTTGAAGAATGAAAGAGGAAGAAACGAGGGTTCCTTGAACGAGGCACAACACACAAAGCTTTTAGGCACATATGGTACTTATCCGAGCACCCTGGTGCAGGGCCATTATTTAACATATTTGTTTATAATTTGGGTAAATAAATTTCTGTAATAAAATCATTTCAGTATTTTATCAAATTTTAGATTCATTTTTAAACAAATATTTACTGAAAGTTTAATATATATAGTTCATCATCATTTATCAAATATATGTCTTTTTGAATCAATTAAAATATAAGATTCTAAATGATGATACAGGTAATCATATATCATCCAATATCAATTTCACGTACGCTATAGGTTTTTAAAAGATGAAATTTGTTAATTTTTAACCTTTATTAATTATTTTTATGATCTCAACACTAAAAAAAATTATTTTTATGATCTTATTACCTGGCTATAAAAATATACTCCCTCTGTTCTTTTAAGTTTGTCCACATTACTATAACGGGCAGTTTCATAAATTTGTCCTATTTAGAATACTTTCCTATTTTGGAAAGTTTTTATCTTCCATATACACTCTTTATCTCTCATTTAATCCTCATTTCTCTATCATAATACCCATACAATTATTAATTCACATCACTATTTTAATAACATAATACTCACTATCTACAAAGATTCCACCTTTTTTAATAAAATAATACCCATTATTTACAAATATTCCACCTTTCTTAATTTGTGTGAAATATTCAAATAGGACAATCAAAAAAGAACGGAGGGAGTATTATTATTCATTATTATGTTATTTACTAGTAAATTACCTTTATGGTTTGTTTGATGGGTATGACGATTATGAAAAATTAGTGTAATTTTGGTAGGAATTATCATACATCATATATATATATATATATATATATATATATATATATATATATATATATATATATATATATATATATATATATATATATATATATATATATATATATATATATATATATATATATATATATATATATATATATATATATATATATATATATATATATATATATATATATATTAATAAAAATGCTGGAAAATAACAAGTGTCATTCTTATGGAGCTTTGATAGATGAAATTATTTCAGTGACTGATAATAGCTTACATGACAATAATTACCGAACTTAGAATCCGATTTTTTAAGATTGAAGTTAAATTAGGTAAACTATTTAGTTAATTTATTAAAAAAATGTATAAACCTAACCTAGAATTTGATGTACTTAGTTGAATGAAAAAGTGATTTATTCGATAAATAATTTTTTAAAACATTAGTATTTAATCCCCAAAAAAAAAACATTAGTATTTAAGTTTTGCATTAAAAAAGCAATGTGTTCGGTAAATTTAATCACGATAATATATACTTATATTATTTTTTTAAATTATAATATTTGTATATTTTATACTCATAAATCGTATATTGCACGAGTTCCTATACTACTAGTATAATAGTATTAGTAATGATTTTGTTTGTTCTTCTTGAATCATCTCGGTTTCTTCAAAAATCAATTCTAATGTATTAACATTTAGAAAAGGCAGTATTATGTGGTAATAGAAAATTATAAATAATTATTTTTCAAATAAAAGTTCCATTAGCATGGTAATAAAATCGTATATTTCATGAAAATTTATATGAAAAGTCATTGTTATATACAATCTTTTATACATAGTTAGTTTGGGGCTATCCTCAATCTGTAAATATTGATGGTAAGCTCCTAATTTCTCCCTTTTAAGTTTTTTTTAATATGATTAGAATAAATTTTTGTCCTCTCCCGGTAAGAGAGTTGTTCTACCCATTCATTGGGTTGATTCTACTCATATATTGGGTTTTAAAGTCTCTTCTTGTGAGAGTTTGGAGTTATGAATTTTGGTCTTTAGTTGATTTGCTTGTAGAGATTAATGCGATGATGCAGCAGACACCAAAATTGCAATTATCATCAACTACATCAAATTCAATTCTATCTCAAGACTACAATAAATTGAAAGACTCCCTCGTAGAAGGCTGTATCAAACAGCGATGTGGAAGAGGATATTCAGAATTATCAGATCTCATACACAACGATCGTAGTTTTGTTTTTTTTGGAATTATATTTGGTTCTAGTTGCTATGTACTTGCTAATTTTTATCTCTGATGTAAATGTCTATGACTCTTTATTAATGAATCAGATATTATTAAAAAAATATATACAACCTTTTAATACAAACGGTCAAAGAGACCTAAACATAAGGTATAAAACAATACTCACTTTTAAGAAGTCCAAAAATAAATAGACATTGGCTTACTTGTTGTCACAGTCGTGGTTGTGGTAACAATGGCAAAATGATGAAAGACCTTCAATTTGCGTTTAGCTAAAAAACATCCGATTCGACCATATACAATAATGTGGAGGATATTTTACAATATAATCGATACTCAATCATACACAGATCGGATATTTGGTGTTGGTGGTGGAAGTTCGTAATTGGCCACACTAATCAAAGATCAATAATAACTTTGTTGGTCGCATTTATAGTTTAAAAATACGGTTTTGATCACGGTTGTGAACTTGCGGTAACAGTAGCAAAACGGATTTTATGGCCAATACAATTGACTTTGCAATCAATTTGGCCTAAATCTGAGTTGCACTAAACTCAAAAACCACTATAATACGATCGTGATACGATAATGGTCACTCCTCATATGTTTAAATTTTGATAAAATAGCATGTGACATAGATATCATAATAGAAGTGTGCAATTAGACAATATTTGGTGTTGATTGTGGAAGTTCGAAATTGACCACACTAATCAAAATATCAATAATATTCGTCAATCACTTCTATAATTCAAAAATACGATTTTGGCCGTAGTCATGGGAACGGCTGCAAAACGGATATCATGGTCCATACAAATGACTTTGCAGTCAATCTGCTAATATTTCAATTGCACTATTAAACTCAAAAATCTTTACAATACGGTCACGATACAATGATGTTGTGGTCATTCCTCATGTCTAATTTTTGATATAAATAGCATGTGACATAGATAATATAACAAAACTGTGCAATTAAACAATATTTGGTATTTGTCTCTGAATTGTATACATCAAATAGATTAGAGTAGAACATAATGGAGAGCAAAATTTTGATGAACAAGATTCCAAGGGCAGTGAACCAATATGGATTAGCACTCTTGTCTATAAGAAATGAAATCATTGAGCTTGCTCAAAAGCAAGTCAAGTGAGGGAACAACAATAGTTAGAAAAAAAAGCTATTTTGTCATCATCTCCAAATCTATTATGTGATATTGGCATTTCATTAAGAAAAGTAATTTAAACAAAAACATAAAATGTCCTTAATTTGGGAGGTTCTCTCTATCTTTATGTGGCTTGGCACATACCTAACTCCTTGCTTCTAGTGGTTAATTAGCTCCACTATTAATGATTTTTTAGTGCTTTTTGTTTGGACTTTACAAAATAAAGTTATTCCTAATATCCTAACCCTAACCCTAATCCTAACCTTTACCCCACCACCATACTAACTAATTTTCCTCTAGAGTAGATATTTTTCTAGTAATGATGATTTTTTGTAATGGGTATCATGAATATTAAGCTAGAAATGTCATGTGTTATAATGTACTACTCCCTCCGTTATTTTTTGATTGTCCACATTACTATAATGGGTAGTTTCATATGTTTGTCCCATTTCCTAAAATGGAAAGTTTTGATACCCTCTTTTCACCCCCTCTCTCTTCTAATATCCCATTTATAATAATTAATTTATATTTTCTCTCTCATAATACCAATACAATCATTAATTCACACCACTATTATAATAAAATAATACTCACAATCAACAAAGATTCCCACTATCTTAATATGCGTGAAATCTTCAAATAGGAGACACCATATAAGAACGGAGGGAGTATAATACTCTGTTCGATTCTTTTTTATTGTCCATTTTTCTTATTTAGTCAATTTATTCTAATTGTCCATTTTTTATTTTTGGCAAAGATTTTTACCTAAACTACTCTAACTTATGTTATTTCCTACCACATTTTCAATTATTATAATCACTTAAATACCTCAGCTACCGCCTTTGCAATTATTATAATCACTTAAAATATCCTAACTATCATTTTCTTAAAATCCGTGTCCAACCCAAAGTGGAGAATAAAAAGGGATGGAGGGAGTATATTCTAGTTTATGTATAATTTATAAAGGTGAAATTTCGGTTTGCAGTATGATTTTCATAAACCAAACCCAATCAAACGGAATTTATTTCGGTTTTTGATTTTATTTTATCCAATCCAAATTAAATTGGGGAGCAATCCAAATCGAACCAAACCCAATTAATTCGTTTTGACTTTTTCAATCCAATTCAAATCAAATTACCAACTAAAAACAAATATAAACTGCAAAATCGAACTAGATTAAGTACAATATTTTTTGAATAATCTAGAAAATTATATATGGAGCAATTGTGATTAATCAAAGTTAAAAAGGGCGCAGTCGGATAGGAGTTCGAGTGTCAAATTTGTTAGAATATACGTTATATTCTAGTTATTCTAGGATATTTCATATTAGGCAATAGTATATTTTAGGCGTAATCTTTGTATAGCTGTTTTATTCTTTCCGTTTATATTTTCTTGTATTATGTATATAATCATGGTGAAGGAGGTGTGAATAATATACAGAAAATTGCCCTAAACACTATCTTTATCTCTGTCTTTTACTTTATCATGGTATCAGAGCCGACGGCGGTCTAGGGACAGACACCGTTCTTGGCTTCATCCTTTACCTTTTTTTTTAACCTTACCTTTTAACAATGGCTGAAAATGATTCGAAACAACAGTTAGTAACCATGGAACAGTTGGAAAATATGTTCAAAATGTTCCAGCAGAATATGAAACCACAACCACAAATTCCTCCACCCAATCCTGAACCCATAACCCCAGATCTGAAAGTGGCCGAAAAGTTGAACTACAAAAATTACACCACTTGGTGTAAATTAATGCATATTGCTTTGGATTGTCGAGGTCGTCTCACTCATATCATCGACGAACCTCCACAACCAACAGATCCGATTTACCCCTCATGGAAACAAAGAGATTCTGTGGTATTGCAATGGATAATATCAAATATAGACACTGCTCTTATCAATCAATTTCTCGACTATACCATTGCACGCGACTTATGGAAAGGAATCGAGGTTCTTTTGTGCAGTGGTAGAGACGAGTTACAAGTGTTCGATTTGAACACTAGGGCAAATGCTATCAAGCAAAATCAGGACACTTTGGAGGAGTACTATGGCAGTCTTATCACTATATGGAAAGAGATGGACCGGAGAATGCCGAATCCCATGATTTATGCTGAAGATATTACTATCTTCAACACTTTTATACAAAAGCAAAGGCTGTTCCAGTTCTTGGCCGGAATAAATGAGACTTTCGACAAAGAGAAGAGAGATCTCTTGAATCTCGATCCTCTTCCCTCTGTAGAAAAGGCATATGCTATGATCAGAAGAGAAATCTCAAGGCGGGGTATCATGACCCACACTTCATCATTGGGACAAAAAATTCCCTCAGAAATTGGTAGTGGTTTGGCGGCGAAACACCGGTCAGAAAAGCCTTCATTCCGGCGAGATGGGGATGATAAAACTAACCTGAAGTGTTCAAACTGTGGAGGCACGAGACACACAAAGGAAACGTGCTTTAAATTAATCGGCTTCCCGGAGTGGTGGGAGGAGCACCGGCAACGCAAGGCCGCCACCAAAGGTCCCCTCATGAGAACCGGCGGCAAGGCTCATGCAGTCACCGGCGGCTACAACTCCGATCAGCAAGAGGAAGGACCACCAAACCAAAACCTCAATGAAAATGGTGAAAGAACAGCAGGTATGGAGAACAGGGACAGAGAACCGGCGGAAGAGAGAGAAAAGGGGAGGGAGGGAAATGAAAACTTACCTAAAATACCTATTTATAAACCCACTCCTAACCCTAACTCTCTTAAAAACCCTAATGCCCAAACACATGAGCCCAGACCCGAAATAATCCCATCAAAAAATGAGCCCAGCCCAAATATTTATAACCCAAATTATTTGTTTTCTTTTTCCACAAAAAATGTCAATGGGTCTAGTTTTTTATGCAAATCGCCCGGTTGGATTTTTGACTGTGGGGCGACTGATACTATGACTTATGATCCATCTGACTTATTAACCTCTCATAAAAAATCCCGAACCCACATACAAACAGCTAATGGGGAATGTGTGCGAGTTGAACAAGCCGGCCCTGTTGATATCTCTACATCTATGCATTTGAAAAATTGTCTTCTTATTCCTGATCTGTCTCATAAATTATTATCTGTTAGCCAGTTGACTAAGGAGTTAAATTGTGTTGTTCTTATGTCCTCTTCTCATTGTATTGTGCAGGATGCTCGGACAGGGGAGATAATTGGGCGTGGTACTGAACGTGGAGGGCTATATTATGTGGATGAGACGGCTCAAAAGGGACACACTTTACTTGCTCAAGGATCATTGGACCGACAATTATGGATGTGGCATAGACGTCTTGGTCACCCATCACTAGGGTACTTAAAACGTCTTATTCCATCACTTAGTAGTTGTAGTGATTCTTTACATTGTGAAGCTTGTGTACTAGCTAAGAGCCATAAACATTCTTATTTTTCTAGTAAGACTCGTAGTGATAAACCTTTTGTTTTGATACATTCTGATGTTTGGGGACCTGCTCCTGAGTTTAATAAACATGGTTTTTCATATTTTGTTTCTTTTGTGGATGATTGTACTCGTATGTGTTGGGTTTATTTTCTTAAATCCAAATCTGAAGTTTTTGATATGTTTGTGAAGTTTTATCATATGGTTGTGACCCAATTCCAGACTCACCCAAAAATTTTCCGTTCTGATAATGGGGGGGAGTTTATAAACCACAAAATGCAAGCCTTTATGACTGACCATGGCCTTATTCATCAAACCAGTTGTCCTTACACTCCACAACAAAATGGGGTCGCAGAACGAAAAAATCGCACCCTTCTTGAGATTACCCGAGCCCTTCTATTTGAAGCCCATGTTCCCGCTCATTTCTGGCCCGAAGCTATTGCTACAGCTACCTATCTCACTAACCGTTTACCCACAAAAATCCTGCAATACCAAACCCCTCTCGATGTCTTTCGTACCCACTTCCCTACTTACCCTATCCACTCTCTTCCTCCCCGTATCTTTGGGTGTGTTGTGTATGTTCATTTACCACCCCATGTCCGTCACAAACTTGAACCCAGGGCTATTCGATGTTTATTTATTGGGTATGGAGTAACTCAGAAGGGGTACCGATGTTATGATCCCGTTCAGGATAAGTTATACACTACGATGGATTGTGATTTCTTTGAGGGCTCTTACTACTATCCCCAGCATCGTCCTCAGGGGGAGACTATAAGTGATGACTTGAGCTGGTTACTGCATTATCCTATTGTTATGAGTCCTGATCAAAATGAGCAAGTTGACAAACCCACTGATGCTGTTACTGAACCAGAAATAGCCCCTCCTGTTCCTATCATTACCGACCTGTCTGATGCATCCGATACTACTCTTGAGGTACATTCTGATCCAGATTGCATTCCTGTTGATAACACTCCTGATAATACTCCTATTACTCCTGTTACTACTAATGAGTCTTGCAGATATGATCTTCCTCCAAGGAGGACACGGGGCATACCACCAAAACGGTATGACCCTGAATATGAGGCACAAAGGTCTAAGGTCTAAGGTCTGATGCTGCTGTTGCTTTCAATGCATCTCTATATTCTAATCCTATTCCTCGATCCACCGGAGAAGCTCTTGAGGATCCAAAGTGGCGTAAAGCCATGGAGGACGAAATCTCTGCACTCAAGAAGAATGACACATGGGAGAAATGTGTGATACCCAAAGGAAAAAGGGCAGTAGGCTGCAAATGGGTCTTTACAGTTAAATATCACTCCGATGGTACGATTGAACGATACAAAGCTCGTCTTGTGGCGAAAGGGTATACCCAGACATATGGGATAGATTATTCTGAGACTTTCTCTCCGGTTGCTAAGATTGATACTATTCGTGTCTTGTTCTCTATTGCTGCTAATGAGAACTGGCCACTCCATCAGTTCGATGTTAAGAACGCTTTCCTTCATGGGGAAATTGAGGAAGAGGTCTACATGGATGCTCCACCAGGATTTATGGATGATTTTAAGTCTGGGGAAGGTTGCAAACTGAAAAAGGCTCTGTATGGCCTAAAGCAATCACCTCGGGCTTGGTTTGGGAGATTTACTACTGCAATGAGAAAGTTTGGTTATGTTCAGAGCCACTCAGATCACACTTTGTTTTTGAAGAGAAAGGGTCACTTAACTACTTGCTTGATTATTTATGTGGATGACATGGTTATAACAGGAAATGATAAAGCTGAAATTGAGGATCTCAAGAGGAAACTGTTTCGTGAATTTGAGATGAAGGATCTGGGAAATCTGAAATACTTCTTGGGCATTGAAGTCTTAAGATCAAAGAATGGGATTTTTATGTGTCAAAGGAAATACATTCTTGATCTTCTAGCTGAAACTGGGATGCTCGACAGTAAACCAGCAGAAACCCCAATTGCAGTTAATCATGGGCTACAAACTCTGGAAGATGGGGAGCCCACGGATAAGGAACAATACCAAAGGTTAGTTGGGAAACTCATTTACTTATCTCACACTAGACCTGATATATCTTATGCTGTGGGAGTTGTTAGTAGATTCATGCATCGCCCACAAGTTGCTCATATGGAAACAGTGATGAGAATTTTGAGGTATTTGAAAGGCACAAGTGGTAGAGGGGTCTTTTACAGGAACAATGGGAACCTTGATCTTGTGGTTTACACTGACTCAGATTGGGCAGGTGACAAAGACAGTAGAAAGTCAACTTCTGGATACTTTACCTTGATTGGAGGTAATCTTGTTACATGGAGGAGTAAGAAACAAAATGTGGTAGCTCTTTCCAGTGCTGAAGCAGAGTATAGAGGGATTGCAAAGGGAGTTACAGAACTTCTATGGCTAAGGAAGCTTCTTGATGAGTTAGGGTTTCCTCAAAGGGAGGCGTGTAAGTTGTTTTGTGACAATGAAGCAGCTATCAGTATATCTAACAACCCAGTTCAGCATGACAGAACTAAGCATGTGGAGGTTGACAGGCACTTTATCAAAGAGAAGCTCGAGAATCAGATTATTTGTCTTCCTTCAATACAGTCTAAAGATCAGTTGGCTGATATCCTCACTAAAGCAGTTACAGCAGAAGCCTTTGGAGATACATTGTGCAAGTTAGGCATTGGAGAACCATGACCTAACTTGAGGGGGAGTGTTAGAATATACGTTATATTCTAGTTATTCTAGGATATTTCATATTAGGCAATAGTATATTTTAGGCGTAATCTTTGTATAGCTGTTTTATTCTTTCCGTTTATATTTTCTTGTATTATGTATATAATCATGGTGAAGGAGGTGTGAATAATATACAGAAAATTGCCCTAAACACTATCTTTATCTCTGTCTTTTACTTTATCAAAATTGTCAGATTTTTCTTTAGTGTATCATGCATGGTCGGATAGTTTGCTAGTATTCAGATGGAAAATAAACGATTTTGTTCTTTAGCTTATACTTTGAGATTCTAATTCGCAATGGGAACATCCATTTCATTTCGAATTGTAGATTTTTATTATGGATTCATTAATTAAATATTTGTGAATGACAAGGTTTGAGAAGACATTCTCTAATTATCACTTTTAAGTTTTAACCACTTTTATAACCATAGTGGATTGGACTCAAATCCAAATTTGAATATTCTTTATTTATCAAATACTAAATTTGACTCAAATCCATATTTTCAAATATAATGATCATTCCCAAACATGGCATAATTGTATTTATTAGATTTTTTAAGTTCATGGTAGACCAAAAAAAGGATAAAGAGAAGAGAGTGGGTAAGGAAAATAACCTCATAACAAAATTTATTAGAAAAAATGTACATTTTCTAATTGAGACTATAACCATATCTTAATTCATTAGGTTTTAAGAAAAATAATTAAGGTTAAACTAAAGGCACTTCAGCTAAAATTGAAAAAGTTATATGATTTCATTTGTAAATTTTAAATTGACTCATATTCAATGTTTGGCAAATAAATAATTTAAATTTAAATTTGTGTTGATTTCACAAATATAAATAGTTAAAAGTTAAGATTTTCGACAGATAAAATAATTAAATCAACACAACTTAAATCAAATTACATATTTCCAAGCATGTTCAATAGTATAGGCATTTATTTATTTATTATCTATTTATTTATTTATTTATTTTTATGTAAAAAATAATATCCAACTAAAGACAATGATGTCGAGAGAATGTCATCAGTAGATAACCCTTTTTACTACGAATTCCTGTGGATATGGAGTAATGATTTAAGCTAAGATTTGCATGACTTTTTTCATTCCTTTTTTACAGAAAATAAGCCTTCACTTCACTTTCTTTTGCTAAATAAAAATAATGCCCTTAATGCCTGTTCATAGTACACATCTCTTATTTTGCATGAGTATATAACATATTATAAAGTCTCTAACTCCCTTTACCTGAGGGTTTAAATTGATTGCGCGTATTTTTCCTACTTTTTGATCCTCGAGGGGTGATGATATAATATGTTCACTACCTCTCCCCTTAAACCCTAACTTTGTGCGGAAAATTGGACTGATGGCCATGACCATGACCATGACCTCAAAAGGGTTTTAAGTGAGATATTTGTATTTGGCTAATACACGTAAGTTGAAGTTAATTAATGCTAACCCTCCACGCCATTAATAAAAATTACAATGATAAAACATGAAATGATCATGCCTAAATTTTATGTTAAATCATAAGATTAAGGATTCGAAAGACATTAGTTGATATATAGTACAATTATAATGCGAATGGTGATCTGCTTTAATTCAACATACTTGATGTTAAACCTACTTTTTCTGGCATGGCATGGCATGGTTGACATTTGATTGCTAATGTTTCTAATGGAATTATTTTCTTCATGTCCTTTCACATTTTTTCACCTTTCTTTCTCATTTTTAGATGGAATAATTATGTGGGGGAGGGTGTTGAGTAAATGTTTTTATGTGATCACACCTTGGTGATTTATTGTGATGTTGACTAATATATAAATGATCGATTTGCTTTCTCTTCCTGTCTAAGACTGGATATAAATAATTAAACGCTGATTAAGTTCGAATTAGTTTTTAGGTTTTTGCCTTATGAGAGGTTACTAATGGTTGTTTGGAAGTTTGTTCGTTCTATCTTGTCAACACTCAACTATATGCAATAAGATCACTCTAAATGTCTTTTATTCCTACACAAGTAACAAGGATTAGGAGGGCCCATGATTGTTTTCCGAAGACCTTTATTGACGCCCAAGTCATCAGTAAGTACCCAAAATGTATGCCTAATAAACCCTTGCCCAAGTGCACAGTGGCGCTTAGCTTGGACGATTAATATTGCGGCTTATTTGTTGGAAAAGGCAGGATTTTTTGATTTTATTTGCGAAATATTTTTATTTTTTTGTGATTTTTTTCTAGAATAATATCTTAAGGTTTAGGAAGTTAACATAATTATATAATTTTATTTCCATATTATTTTACTCATTTTTTGTATTTATATGGGGCTTTGCCTCTGTTTGAGTAATGAATGAAAAACCAGAAATATTTTGAGTTAATTAATTTTGTCCTAAACTATTAGTAATTTCTTCATGGTACCAGAGCCGTAAGGTACATTCCGGGATCGGCGACACATTTCCTTCAGTTCTCATCATTTACCTTAAACCCTTCTTTTATTATCCTTTATCTCTTTATCAAATAATAGCAGATCAAGAAACACAAAACAACTACCAAATGATCTATGTAAACCAAATGGAACAAATAATCCAACAAATGTTCAAGCAAATGAATATACAAAACAAACCCATAATCACAGACTTTGGAGATCTCAAGGTGGCTGAGAGGCTTACATTTCATGACTACAAAAAATGATGTAAACTCATTTACATAGCAATAGAGTCCCGGGGATGGCTCCACCATATCACAGCCGCACCCCAAAAACCCACTGATCCAAAATATGAGCAATGGAAACAACAAGACTCACTTATTTTTTCATGGTTTAATTCTATTATTGACTGGGACTTAGTGAATCAATTCCTTGATTACACTATTTCTTGGGATATATGGAAAGGGATTAGAACCCTTTTAAGCAGCGGAAGAGACGAACTTCAGATCTTCGATCTGAGTTCTAAAGCATCGTCATTAATACAAAATCAAGAAACCATAGAAAGCTATACAAAACTCAATACTTTATGGAAGGAAATTGATCGCCATATGCCTAATTCGATGAAACATGAAGATGAAATAACCATTTTTTATGGATTTATTCAAAGACAACGACTATACCAAATTTTAGCCGGAATAAATGAAACATTTGATAAGGAACGCCGAGATCTTCTCAATCAAGACCCATTACCCACGGTTGAGAAGGCCTATGCTACCATTCGCCGGGAAATAAATCGACGTGGTATTATGACCGACGCTTCATAATTAGGAATGATTCCCTTAGAATTAGGTGGTGGGCTTGTGGCTAAACACCGGTCAGACTACACTTTATTCCGGCGAAGAACCGTGGACAAGTCTCAACTAACATGTGACTATTGTGGTGGTTCTCGGCGCACTAAAGAAAAGTGCTTTAAACTCATTGGTTACCCATACTAAAGGGAGGACTTAAAGCAACAAAAGGACGCAGCTAAGGCACAAGTTACCCAAGCCGGTGGCAAGGCTCAGTTCGTCACTAGCATCATGCCACCTGAAGCAACACCACAATTAGAAGAGACACATGAGGAATCAGGTCCAGGTATGATTTCATGGGCATGCATGGGGGAGACTCACTCAGATCTGTCACCCTCATAAGCACCACCATCACAGACTCAAAAAACAAAAACCCACTTCCCTTTTCAGACACAAAATCGAAGCAAAATACACCATATAATGTCGAAACCAACAAATCCAAACCATAAAAAAATAAATCCAGACATCAATCATCATAACTACCATGCTTTGAGAACAAAACCAGTAAACCAAGAAGGAAGAAGAGATTGTCATATAGAAAATTCAAATCACAAAATTAAAGTGCAAAAATTACCACAAAAAAACACATATTCAACTACTCAACACGAAGTGTCCGCCACCATAGCTCCGGTACACCGGATCGGTGGCGTGACCATTTCAGATAGGGAAGTCACAGTGACAACAGAGGGGAGAGGAGAGAACCGTACACCGGAACGGTGGCGTGACCATTTCATATAGGGAAGTCACAGTGACAACAGAGGGGAGAGAAGAGAACTGTGAAAATGGAGAAGAGAGGGGAGTAAACTTTCCACAAATAACCCTTTTTATAAGGAGAAAACAAACCTAAGCCTAAATAACCCCCCAAGACCCATGTGTCCCTATCCGAGTTGCCCAAGGATCCGCATACCCAATTCTCTTCCTTCAAACCCATTTTCACCTTTGTTCCCTCAAAAACCTATTAATACCCAATCAAATTCACGTGATTGTTTAAATTCTCACCGAAATTAAACTTTTTCAAATTCTTGGATTTTTGATTGTGGGGCAACCAGTACCATGACTTTTGATTCTCGTGATATTTTATCTGTTGAACCCACCACTCATACTCATATTAAAATGAATAATAGTGAATGTGCTTGTGTGGATCGTGGATGTCCGATTGCTATCTCCTTGTCTCTCACATTAAAACATGGTCTTTTGATCCCTAATTTGTCGCATAAATTGCTATCCATAGTCAACTCACCAAGGAACTTGATTTTATTGTACTCATGACCGCACGTGGTTGCATTATGCAGGATGTCCAGACCCAAAAGATCATTTGTCATGGTAATGAAAGTGGCTAGTTATACTACTTGGATGCTGCTAATGTTGTTCTCAGGGGGAGTTAGCTCTCTCGAAACGAAGTCAAAGGCAAGTTTGGTTTCGGTTATCCCGAGACCAAACTTGAGGGGGAGTGCTGGAAAAGGTTGGAGTTTTTGATTTTATTTGCACAATATTTTGATTTTCTTGTGATTTTATCATAGAATAATATCTTAAGATTTAGAAAGTTAAGATAATTATATTATTTTGTTTCTTTGTATTTATATGAGTAATGAATGAAAAACCAGAAATATTTTAGGAAAAATTACCTAGAATAATTCAAACTATTCATGATTTTGCAACAATAATCTCATCTATTGATTAACCATAAATAATTCCAACTTTGAGGGGTATTTTCCTAGAGTAAACTTGGGTAACCCGATGACCTGCTATAGTAGGTAATTCACCAAAAAATAAATTAAATATTACTTTAAAATTAGAAAATATTTTTGAAAATTTACATAAAAAATTCTAAATAATTAAAAAAAATCATAAATTTTTTATGAATATTTTTTAACATTTTTTTCGACATTTTATTTCAATTTATCTTTTTTTTAAAAAAATAAAACTTGCTACAGCAAGTCATCCGGTTACCGGGTTTACTCTAGGAAAATGCCCCTCAAAGTTGGGATTATTCATGGTTAATCAATAGGTGGGATTATTGTAGGAAAATCATGAATATTTTGGATTATTCTAGGTAATTTTTCCAATATTTTAAGCTTATTAATTTTGTCATAAACTGTTATTAATCTTTACAGTTTATGGTGTGAAGCCTAAATTATGTCAAATAATTCTTTTGTCTTTAGATTAAATGCCAATAATTGTTTAGTTTTTGCTCAGTTCATACACTTAGTTCTCAACAAATATTGTTTGAAGTTCAAAAAATATTCGACAATAAGTGCTTTGACTATTGAAGATCTCATACCTGGTATTTGATGTCTAAGGAATAATATTTTTTTTAAGGAATGACCGACCATTTAAGATGCAGGTGTGAGGGTCGATAAGTACTATTTGGCGGGTGAAAGCTAGGAAATCTCTAACTTTGTAAGCGTTGTGATTATGGTAAGCATATGAGGATAAGCTTTAAGGTCGATGTAGATAGCACAAAGGAAATATTTTAAAGTTTGGTGTTACACAGCACAAGTAGAGGTGTTCATAATCGACATTTCGAGTACCCGGTTCGTCGGGTACCTATTTTAACGGCCCCTGTCACTGGATTTATCCGGGGCGAGACACCGGGTTAAATTTTGTTGATTTTTTTTTAAAAAAATTTGTGGCATAATTTTAATATTTCAAATAATAACTTGGGGAAAAAAGTTTTAATACACTAACAACCCATTGGTTAGTGGTACTAAATGGTGGTAATTAATGAGAATGAATTATAGTGTAAAATTCCATCAAAAGTTTCATATCATTCCCATAGTAATGAAACTTTGATCATAAAAAAGTTTTTTTGTTTACAAAATGCCATTACCATCTATTAACACCTCTCCGAATGGTAATGCATTTGAATGAATTTATAAAGAAATGAGATGATTGAAGTTGGAGAAGCATGACAATTAAGGTAGCCAAAAGATTTTTCAACCAAAATTACACTAATATTCATTTCCATTACCACCGTCTATTACCACCTACCAAACGGGCCGTAAAAGTAAGAATTTTGTAGCTTTGCTTAGGCATGTGTCTGATCCTGAGCGTATGGTCTGATCTTTGATGTGTTAGCTTAGGCAGAATTTGCAGCAATTAATCTTCAATGCTTACAAGGGCATGCTTGTATTTGGTGTAAATATTATTAAGGGAGTAAAAAAAGTCAAAGTATGAAAATGAAGTTGATAAATGAGAAATTTGTGAAATTTGATTGTTGTAGAGGTTCAAGAATTGTTGCAAAGTAATGAAAAATGAAGAGAGTTCTCAATTTTATGGGGTAAATATTTATTCTAGGGGAGGGTGGGGGAATGCATTACCTCCATATATAATAGGGGAAATTATCTTCTTTTTCGTTCATTATTTTTATTTTATGCTCATTTTACCTTTTTTACAACTATCTCAACTACTTTAAACGCATCTCTATTTGTTTTCATTTTATTAGTTTGACTTTTTGTACCCCTTAAATATTTACACCCAATACAAGCATACTCTGAGAATTGCTTATTATTAATTTAATTCTAAGTTAATTATATCTACTAAAATTAGTAATTAATATAAATGTAGATTTATGATCTAAGAAAGGATATTACTTTGCAAGTGGCCAAGCATTAACGTATTAGAAATATTATTTTTTTGCTTTAATATAACGGGTCAGCGGGTACCTGACTGTAGGTATTTTGCGGCCCATGACCCGACTCGGTTAAGGCGGGTCGGGTACCCGACCCATATCATTTTGTTCTTAAGAAAAATTGACCCACCTTTAAGGATGCGAGTCGACGGGTTAAGTCAAGCGGGTCGGATTTTGTTAACACCCCTAGTCACAAAGTGATCTACTTTGCCCACCATTTTCGCAACACACCGTAAGTTAGGTCACCAATAAGAGCGTATTTACTCTAGTTTAGTCATAATCTATAAAAAGGTCACCATTACGAATGCTCTTAATGGTTTTATGGGTATGGTATGAGATATCTAGAGTTATATAATAAGTTCTAGAGATGTTACATTTTTTTATCATCGAGTCTTGGTATTGTTTTTGGATGTAATTGTCTCTAACAATATAAATTCTAAGTTCAACAAGAAATGCTTATGGAGGTGATGACTCCAAGAATTTTTAAAGTTATTAGATATTAAGATGATACTCCTTATCAACCATTGAAATCAATTGTTAGCCACTTAGCCTCTATATAGTTCCTTAAAATTCAAGTACGTCATGCAACTCCACTAAAATTCATCCATTTTCCTTGCTCAACGTACAAAAGTCAAAACTTTGTCAAAATTAGCCATGCCAAATTTATGTGACACAATTCAGCAACTTTAATAATTCCCAAGAAAAATAATCTCAAATTATTAATTTTTCATAAAAAACAATGCTATATTAGAGTCCTAACTACGTGTTTTAAAATATCACCAAGATCGAGTGTATGAAGTCTTGTAATGAACAAATTACATTTTTAATGAAAACGATATTTGTAAGAGAAAATAATGCAATAAAATGACATAAAGATTTAACGAGTTTCACCCAATTAATTAAGGTTGTGTCCTCCAGTGTGTAGTATCTCACTTATATTATCACAAAGGAGTTCAAAGAATTCTCAGTTGAAGATTACAATAGAGCAGAGATTAAGCTTGTATTTAGGCTAGCTTAGGGATTTTTGTGGATGTACTGTTTGATGAGTATATGAGACCCTCTATTTATAGAGATGATTACATTAATGAGTATTACATACTTAATACAAGGGATTAACTCCATAATAAACAACTCCAAAGAACACCAAGAGTCAAAAACCGAATCCAATACTCGATCAAGACAATGTTTCCTTACTTAGATGCCTCGTATTACAAGAATCTTCACCCTTTAGTCTTCTCATTAACTATAAATCATCATACCAATTTAATATCCATGTTTAAAACACCTATCAATACACTCATAACTGAATGCATTGAAGACACTAACACCACCATAAAATTCCCTCTTAATGTGCATATACTCAATGCAGACACTTAACACTCATTAATCCACCGATGGGATTCCATCTCATACACTCACTTAATGCATAGAATTGATTAGCTGCGCTGAAGTCACCAATTACACTAATACTCATATTTCTATTTACCTACACTTTTCCTTAAAACATATTCTTCTAAAAGTATAAAGACTATCATTTTCAAACATTATCTAGATCCATTTTCTATCAAGCAATTTCAATCACATTGAACATGACTCAAAAACATGAAAATTTCGATTGAACATCTTTTTTATATGCCATAGAAATATGATCACATATTCACAATTATCATTATACATTATCATACTCTAAAGTCTCATCTATAAGCTAAATATGATATGATATGCCCTACAATCCACCATCACATGTTGGTTAGCATTCTACGTATCATGGATATGGGAATCAAAATGACAATGTTTCCAATGTCTAAAGGCTGAAAATTAGCCATTATTTTCTGAGGGTCCAAAGTTGTTGGAATTACTTTCTATAACATGTTTAATCCCACCCAAGTAATAATATCTTCCCAAGTTGGCACCTCCCCTCCCTCTATCAAATGTTCATTCAATTCTAATATGAATAGTCTAGACTTTATATAATAAAGTAAAATTTGTTTGACTATATAATATATATTTTGGGGTCTCAACTATAAGTTTAAGTTTTTGGTTGAGTTGGTTCCTTGACATAGTATCAAAAGCCAATATGACAAGAGGTCACAGGTTCGAATCTCAACCACCCCCTCATTTAAAGTGGAATATTTAGCACCTGGTTTGAGGAGAGCCTGTGTTGCATTCACACTTCTAGCCCAAAGGGCTCTCGTGTGAAGGGTGATGATTGAAAGGATGCACATTCACAGAAGATAGGAGGAACGTTTGATCGTGTTTCTCATTCATTTCAGTGCTGGGTACAGCAAGATATATACACACCCAAGGACAAAACCTTAACCACTCAAGCTAGGACACATGTCCCTTTACACTACATGACAAAAGAGCAAAAGGAATGAAAATAGCATAACAGAAAAGTAGTACATTCAGAGAATATTCCTCAATACCCCCCCTCAAACTTGGAGTGGAACAGTAGAGTGAACTCCAAGTTTGTTGAGAAGAAAATTGTGCTGAAGAATAGGCAGTTGCTTGGTGAATATGTCAGCAAGCTGGTGTGAAGAAGGAACATATTCAGTCTTGATTGCTCCAGTCAGTTGCTTCTCACGTATGAAATGGCAATCCATTTCAACATGCTTTGTACGTTCATGTTGCACAGGGTTGGCTACCATGGACAAGGCAGCCTTGTTATCACATTTCAGAATTGTTGGACCAAGATGACTGAGACCCATATCATGTAAGAGTTGACGAATCCAGAGAACCTCACAAGTAGTAAGAGCAAGAGCTCTATATTCTGCTTCAGCAGAAGATCGGGCAACCACGGACTGTTTCTTGGATTTCCAAGAAATGGGAGAAGAGCCTAACATGATGCAAAAACCAGTGGTACTGCGCCTGGTATAGGGGCACCCTCCCCAATCACTGTCACAATAAGCGGTTAAAGTAGCTGTGGAGGAGGAAGCCAAGAGAACACCTTGAGAAGGAAAAAGATCCAAGTACCTAAGTACCCTTTTTGCAGCTTGCATGTGAACATTGGTAGGCTTGTGCATAAATTGGCTGAGTAAATGCACAGCATAGGCTATATCAGGACGGGTGATAGTGAGGTAGATAAGTTTGCCAATGAGTTGTTGGTAGAGAACGGGGTTAGGTAAAGGTTGGCCATGATTGAGGGAGAGTTTAATGTTATGGTCAAGAGGTATTTTTGTGGGTTTACAGTGAAGCATATGATACTCCTTAAGAAGATCAGTAAGGTACTTATGTTGGGATATGAAAATGCCCATAGCAGTCCGGTCCATTTCTATACCCAGAAAATATCTAAGTGCACCCAAATCTTTCATATGAAATTGAGAAGACAAAAACTCTTTTGTGAGATTGATGGCTGTAAGATCATTGCCCCCAAGAATCAAATCATCAACATAAACAAGAAGAATGGTGAGAGAGTGTGGAGTGTGTTTGGTAAAGAGGGAATAGTCGTTTTTGGATTGTGAGAAGCCAAAGGTCTTGAGAGCAAGAGATAATTTCGAGAACCATTGACGGGGTGCTTGCTTCAACCCATAAAGAGATTTTCTCAACTTGCACACTTTGAGGGGAGAAAGAGGGTTAGTGGAGGAAGACACAGTAATAGGTATGCCAGGACCAACATAGCCAAGAGGGGGTTTGATGTATACAGTCTCTTCAAGATCCCCATGTAAGAAAGCATTTTTCACATCCATTTGGGATAAATGCCACTTGTTAACAGAAGCCAAGGCCAAAAGAGCCCTAAATGTGGTTAATTTAGCAACAGGGGCGAATGTTTCCTCATAATCAATCCCGTGGGTTTGTTTGTTGCCAAGAACAACCAACCTCGCCTTATATCTTTCAACACTCCCATCAGGAAGAAACTTTGTTTTAAACAACCACTTCGTCCCAATTGGTTTTTTACCAACAGGAAGATCAGTGAGCTCCCACGTCTGATTTTCTTCAAGAGCATTTAGCTCCTCATTCATAGCTACAACCCAATGTGGTGATTTTATAGCTTGTTGGAATGTAACAGGATCTCTATGAAGTGTGAGTTGAGACAGAAAACAGTGAAATTGGTCAGTAACTGGGGTAGATGTTTGGGTAGCAATAGGAGAAGCAACAGTAGAAGAAGCTGAATTTGTAACAAAGTCAGTCAACCAAGTAGGTGGCTGATGAGGGCGAGAGGACTTTCTGACAGTGGGCTGAGGTGGAGAAGAGTGAGGAGAATGAGGTGATACAGGTGTAGGTTCAGGTATGCTGTCTTCCTCATCAGAAGATGAATCTTCCCAATTGGGAGGAGAAGTGATTTTGTGGTCAGGGGAGGGAGGGACCAGTTGGGATAGGTGCTGTTTGGATAGATTGTAGGGAAAGATATGCTCATAGAATTTTACATCTCTAGAGACAAATGTTTGGTTTGTGAAAAGATTAAGGAGTTTGTACCCCTTTTGATGTGGAGGATATCCAAGGAAGAGGCAAGGCACTCCTCTTGGATTAAGTTTGTCTGTGGTAGGTTGAGGATTGTAAGCAAAGGTTAAGCACCCAAAGGTCTTAAGAAGGGTATAGTTTGGAGGTTTATTGTAGAGGGATTCATATGGTGATTTGTTGGACAGAATGGGTGTAGGTAATCGGTTGATGATGTAGGAAGCTGTGAGAATGCAATCACCCCAAAAGGTTTTTGGTAACCCGGCTTGAAATCTCAGGCATCTTGCCATTTCTAGTACATTTCGATGTTTCCTCTCGACCCTTCCATTTTGAGGAGCTCTATCCACACAAGTGGTTTGGTGGATAATGCCATATGTATCAAATAGAGCTTTGCATTGAGAATCCTGAAATTCAAGAGCATTGTCTGATCTCACCCTTTTAACCTTGTTCCCAAATTGAGTGTGGGCCATTCGAACAAAGGTTGTGAGGGCTGAAAAAGCCTCTGATTTATGCTTTAAAAGAGTGACCCATGTGGTTCTTGTTTTATCATCAACAACTGTCAAGAAGAACCTATGCTTTCCTCTTGTTTCAACCCTATAAGGGCCCCATATGTCAATGTGCAAAAGCTCAAAAGGGTAGCTAGCATGTGACTTGCTAGTAGGATAAGGACATTTGGTCATCTTACCCATTGGACAAATCATACAACTTTCTTCTTTAATGTCTTGTCCTACACACCCTATTTGTTTCAATTTCTTCAAAGGTGCATGGCCTAGTCTATGATGCCATAGACTTGTCTCACTCATAGGCTCTATGTGTAGTACCCCATTGTCAACTTTTAAAGTTTGAAGTGCAGCACACGGTTTTCCAGCATATACTCCCCTCTTCACATGTTCACTGATCTTTTTAATAGCCTTATCTAGACTCTCATCAATTAGATAATAAAGTCCATTTCTACATTCTCCTATACCTCTCACATAAGCATTATCATTGTCCTGTATAACACAAAATCCTCCATAGAAATTTACAGTACAATGTTCATTAGTTGCAAGTTTGCTCACAGAGAGCAAATTGTGTTTAAATGAAGGAACAACTAACACTTGTTGCAAATGCAAACCATTTTTCAGATCAACTTTCCCACAGGCTACAATATTAGAGGTATCACCATTAGGCATATTAATTTTCAATTCATTTTTCAGATTCACAGCATTTTTAACAACATTGGGTTCTCCACACATATGGTCGGATGCTCCTGAATCTATTATCCATTCCATATTTTCAGCATGCACATTATAGCAAGTTACCATACCTGCAAATCCAGCAAAGCCACTATCAAAATCATCATCTATCATTGACTCTGCTTGCTTTCCACTTGAACCTCCTGGAAGATTTTTGAGAAGCTGTTCAAGTTGCTGGATGGTTATGCCTGTGCTCTCATGCCTATCATTTTCTCCTTGCACGTTTGCAGCTGTTCTATTTTGGGTGTATCTTCTATTTCTTCCCATATTATAAGAGTAAGTGCTGCTGCTGCTAGGTGCATAAGTTGATCCACCTCCTCTTCCTTTCAATCCAGGTTTATGTTTGGGATGCCATTTTGGATACCCAATGATTGTCCAACATCTCTCTTGTGAGTGTCCTTTTACTCCACAAGCTCCACAAATTTCAGCCTCATTTCGCCCTTTACTCAGCATAGCTGAAGACTCCAAGGGTTGCTGTTGCTGCACACTAAGGACACTCCTCTGAGACTCTTCTTGTTGTAAAGAGGAACAAGCAAACTCCACTGAGGGAAGAGTAGACATCATCAACAGTTGGCTTCTTTGAGGTCCATAGCATTCATCTATGCCATTTAAGAATTGAAACAACTTTCTCTCTTCTTTTTGTTGATTAAGGGCTTCCAGAAATTTCGTTATATCCTCACCAACAGTGGTGATCTGTGGGAGTTGGTCAAGAGACTCAAGCTCCTCCCATTTACCACGCATGCTTGTATAATATTCACCAATACTGCAGCCATTTTGCTTATGATTGTACAGTTCCCTGTTTAGTTTATATTTTAGTGAGCCATTGGTCACAGCATATCTCCTTTCAAGGTACATCCATATCTCTCTTGCACTAAGCATGTACATAATGGTTTGTTTGATTGAGTCCTCGACGGAACCCATTATCCAACCTATCACTGTATCATTGCAAGTGTCCCATAGTTCTCCTTTCACCTTATCTGTCTCATCTCTCACAACTGTTCCATTGACAAACCCTATCTTTCTTTTTGAAGATAGAGCTATCTCCATTGATCTCCTCCACCTCCTATAGTTGTTTATCCCTTCAAGTTTCTCAACAGATACTGAGTTTGGACCATCTGATCCATGTAAATATAATGGGTTTTGGGGGTTCATTTTCTCCATTTAAGAAGGTTTTTTTTTTTTTTTTTTAGCAGGAATGAAAAAAGAAGGAAGATGAAGATAATGAAGGTTTTTGAGATTCAGAAAAAAGGAAGGATGATTATTGCACAAGAGGCTCTGATACCATGATGATTGAAAGGATGCACATTCACAGAAGATAGGAGGAACGTTTGATCGTGTTTCTCATTCATTTCAGTGCTGGGTACAGCAAGATATATACACACCCAAGGACAAAACCTTAACCACTCAAGCTAGGACACATGTCCCTTTACACTACATGACAAAAGAGCAAAAGGAATGAAAATAGCATAACAGAAAAGTAGTACATTCAGAGAATATTCCTCAATAAAGGGGCGTGTTAGAGTATATAACATAGCTTAGGTCTCAACCATCAGCTTAAACTTTTGGTTGAGTTGGTTCCTTGACAAAATTAACTTGAAAATATTTTTTAAGTATATGATAGGCTTACACAAGGAAATAGGTTGCGAGAATATAAAAGTATCAGGAGAATCGACAACGAAATTTAAATTCATAACTTCACCACCATACCCAAGAAAAGTATATATGTTTCAATTGATATGAGACTCGATATAAATAATTACTTGTAATTAGTATTTTTTTTATCTTTTTTTTTAAGTGTGTTGTTAATTTAACATTAATCATTTTTAACTCCTAATTTGAAAATTTAATAAGATAATATAATTAGGAGTAGTAAATTAATAATGTAAATTCATTAAAAACCCAATTAGATATTTATAATCAACCAATTATTATATCCAAAAGCAATAAAAAAAAAAGAAGATATAACACTAATTTGTTGTGTTAGTCACAATTTCACAATTTTTAACCAATTATTAATCATTTTTAACCCCTAATTTGAAATTTTATTTTGATAGGAAATTAGTCACAATTTTCAATTAAATTAATTTAAAGTAGTTATTATAAATTTTTATAAAAAATAATGACATTGACAAAATGGTGTACATTTTAAAAATTGGTTGACCGGTTGGGTCGACCAAGGTGTATATGGTACCTTAAAATTTATCCCGGCAAGATAGAGAAGAGCAAATACATGCCATATGAGTGGGTGACACATCAAAAGTGGGCATTTGTTGTGTTGTCATCCATAGTTTTAATTGGTAAATCTCAAATCAAGGCTACTTTCTCACTTCATTGGTTCACTCAATTGGGTTTGAATTGTTCCACTACTCCTATTTCAGATAGAGGTTCTGAGCATGTTTAACATGTTCGATCATACAGGGTCTTAAATAATTAGGGGTCTTAATATTAAATTACTTAGTATATATTAAATTTTTAAAGATACAAGATTGTTAGAAAAATATCATAATTTTTTGATTTGCACAAAGCCTTCATAAAATGATCAATTTTTACTCTGTCCCTGCTATTTCCTTCCTATAATTAGTCATTGTCAAAGATAAAATAAAGACATGCTGCTGAATCTTTAAGTAGAGATTCAGATTATATGGCTTTCTACTAAGCATGTTAACTTCATCTATTTAATGATATGGGTTTTGAATTGACAAGGATGTGGAATCTTTCCATCTTTAATTTCATGTGCAATCTTTTCATTTGTTAAAGTTTCTAAAGTAAATTACTAAATCTAATTGTTCTAGTTGGATTATGGCTAGTATTTTCTTCTTTTTATGAATCCAAAGTAATTTGAGTGAATAAGAAGACTACACGAAACGAAACGCAATAAGAATCAAACTCAAATTCTTACATACTTTAAAGATAAAATTTAAATTTAAATATCTTCGAATTTGCTATTGAGTAAGCATCAAAGAAACTAAAAAGTCTCATAATAATACTCCCTTCGTTTCTTTTTGTTTTTCTACCTTACTAAAACGGGTAGTTCCATAAGTTTTTCCACTTTAGAATACTTTCTATTTTTGGAAAATTTTCGTCTCACTTTTACCCCTTGAATCTCCACTTTTCTTACTCCACACTATTATTTAATTATTTTCTCTCTTATACTTCCAATACAATTATTACATTACACTATTATTTAATTATTTTTTCTCTCATATACTTCCAATACAATCATCACTTCCCACTACTATATAATTAAAATAATACCCATTACCACCAAAGATTTCATTTTTCTTAATCTTGGTGAAAAATTCAAATAGAAACATAAAAAAGAACGGAGAGAGTAGTTGATAATGTCTTGGAGTAGGAGTAATGTTCCAATATCTATCAGTTATGGATGTTATTAGTGTAGTCCGCTAAGTTGATTATTAGGTGCATAATTAATTAATTAATGAAACTGATTAGTACTAGGTAGTTATTAGTAATAGTAAAAATAATAATGGGTTATATTTCTAAGTTTTAGGAGGTTGCTAGTTATATGATGTATTTATTTTCTAGTATGCATAAAAATATTAACAATGTTATTCTTTTTTCTTTTCTCTCCTCCCCATAATTTCAAAAACACTACCAAAAACACTCTTACTTACCGATTAATATTTCCAACTAAGAATAGAACAATTGGAAATTTATGACTGAATTTTCGACTACTTGGTGTATAGTCGGATTTGCCAACTGATCTCGTGCTATTTGCATGTTATTAGGAAATTTCAACTATATTTCCTACAAACAATGAAATTTTAGTAGGAATGCTATCGACTAAATTTCCGACTAGTTAAATTTCAGTCATAAATTTATTAGGTGGCCAAAGATTTCTTCACAAATCAGTCCGAATTCAAATTTTTTGTTTTTGCCACCGTCATTATTTTTCATCTATAAATAAAAAATCACATACACGATCAAAAAATATCATATTTTCTCATTTTACTTAAAAAAAAGACATCATCTTCAACAAAGGTATGTTATTTACGAATTTATATTTCAAATTTTATTTTCTTACTAAATTGTTTATAATATACTAGTATAGAAACTCGTGCAATGCACGGATTTATGAATATAAAATATAGGATCAATCCCCAACAACAGCCACCAACTTTAGTCATTTTCATTTAAACAGCCGCGAACTTCGTTTATCCCCAACAACAGCCACCAACTTACAAAATGTGACATCGAAACAGCCACTTTACCGGATGACCTGCTAATTGACCCTTGACCATGCCTAATGACCTTTGACTTTACCTTAATTTCACTAATTAAACCTAATTACCCAATTATCCCTAATTAAACCCTTCTTCCCCAACCTTTCTCTAACTCACCTCAATCACCTCCATTTCTCCCCTTTACCACCACTACCACCACCACCATCACCATTAAAACCCCTCAAAAATCCTCTTTCTTCAACTTGATAATTTAGTTTAATACCCATACCTGTTTTTAGAACTCAGAAATCCAGTGTAAAGCTTTATTAAATTCAAGCAAAATTGCCAAGAAAAAAAATGGTGAAGCAACTCCAATTGTTAAATTATCTCTGTTTAATACCCATACCTTAATTTCACTCGGTTTTCTCATTGCTCACCAAGGCTGGGAATTCATCATCTCTGTTTGTTCCAGCTTCCCTTCGCTCCACAATTGCTAAATTATCTCGTTCCTTGGTCTGGAATTGTGCTTGAAGCAACTCCAATTGTCTTTTCAGCAAATCTATTTCTTTTTTGAGTTCTGTTCGTCTCCTTCGTCCTCACTTTCTGACCCATTACTAAGCTCCTCACTATCTTGTTCTGTACTATTACAATCAGCTCTATCTCTGTCCATTCCTCTTTCTCCAATTGTTTGTATTTTGAAGACCCCCACCAAATTGTATTGAGTTTGTTTTAATATTGAGGTTTTTTTTTGGGCCCTCTCCCTTTAACCTCTTTTTTGGTGAATGGGAAGGAATCTTTGGTAAAGACTAGACTGAGTGACTAAGCTTTGGTGCATGAAGCAACAAACTTTCAGGTATCATCTGATTTCTTGTCTATTGATTTATTTTACTATGGTTTTGAGCTGGGATTTCACACTTATTATCTGGGTTTTTTTTAGGTTTTGGGCCATTAATGATTTGTCCCCTTTTTTATTGATTTTGTGTTTATTTATCTAATTGGGTTTAGCATATTTTTTTGTTTCTGCTGATTATTGTTTCTCATTGCTTCTTCAATTGTATGGTTGACGAGTTTGTTTTTTGATGTTAAATTCATAATTGGAATGTAATCTGGTCTATTGCCTACTGTGTTTTGTTCTGGGATTTTACAATTTTGATGTGGGTTTCAAGATTTGGTATTAAACTAAATCATCAAGTTGAAGAAAGAGGATTTTTGAGGGGTTTTAATGGTGGTGGTGGTGGTGGTGGTGGTGGTGAAGGGGAGAAATGGAGGGGATTAAGGTGGGTTAGAGAAAGGTTGGGGAAGAAGGGTTTAATTAGGAATAATTGGGTAATTAGGTTTAATTTAGTGAAATTAAGGTAAAGTCAAAGGTCATTAGGCATGGTCAAAGGTCAATTAGCAGGTCATCCGGTAAAGTGGCTGTTTCGATGTCACATTTTTTAAGTTGGTGGCTGTTGTTGGGGATAAACGAAGTTCGCGGCTGTTTAAATGAAAATGACTAAAGTTGGTGGCTGTTGTTGGGAATTAATCCTAAAATATATAAAAACATAACTTCAAAGAATATTGCAAGTATATATTATGATGATTAAATTTATGGAATACATGACTTTTTTAAAGCAAAAATTACATACTGATTTTTTAAAATTTTGTATCGAATACATCAGTTTTTCATTCAATTCTAGGTCATCTATATAGAATTACTATAATAAATTATACTCTATATATACCTAATTTAGCTCCAATTTTCAAAATAATCAAGTACTAAATTAGGTAAATATTGTCATGTAAACAAATAGCGTCCACGAAAATAATTACATTTGTCAAGACTCCTTAGAAGATGACACTTGGAATTTTTCATCATTTTTATAGTATTGTATGATTCTAGGTCATCTATATAGAATTGCTATAATAAATTATACTCCATATATACCTAATTTAGCTCCAATTTTCAAAATAATCAAGTACTTCTACTAAATTAGGTAAATATTGTCATGTAAACAAATAGCGTCCACGAAAATAATTACATTTGTCAAGACTCCTTAAAAGATGACACTTGGAATTTTTCATCATTTTTATAGTATTGTATGATGCTATAATAAATTATACTCCACTGTATATTATACCTAATTTAGCTCCAATTTTCAAAATAATCAAGTACTACCTCCGTTTTATTTTAGTTGCACCATTGGGTTTTGGCACAATATTTAAGGGTTGTCAAATCAGTATGGTAAAAGTAGGGATGATGTATGATTAGGGATGGCAACGGGCCGGATCTGGACCGGGTCCAAGTGGACCCGGATCCAGATCCGTTTTCAGGAGCAGGATCCAGATCCGGACCCGGATCCGGATCCGCGGGTCCAATTTTGCAAGACCCATATCCGGATCCGTGGATACTGCGGATCCAGTACCGGATCCGGGTCCAAAACGGGTCTCATTTATTTTTGCTTTTTTTGTAATTTTTTATTGTGTTGAGATTGCTATAAAGCTATATTCATAGAGTAATAATAATATAAATAATAATTTCACAATTGAATATATATATCCTAACATTCTTTTCTTTCATCATCATTAATTAAACATATTTTTCAATCAAAAAGCCATAATAAAAAGACAATAACTTTGACAATTGGAAAGAAAATAAACAATATTTACGAGGGACTTTATTAATGAGTAATTCGGAAGGAATGTTGGGATCCCGCAAATTGTCTTTTTTATTTTATCTTCAAATTTTATCTTGAACAAAATCAATACTTGAAATTTCATCTTGAACATTTTTATCTTCATTCATTTCATGTATGGGAGGTGTTCATTTTCTTTAGATTGATTGCAAATGATAAAAATGTATGAAGACAACCATTGCCTGCTCTTCTTCTTCTTTCTTAAACCACGCTCAAATTTCATGTTATAATCCAAATTATGTACAATTAGCAAATAGCAACAATATATATTTAATAAAAAAAAAAAAAACTAAAACGGGTCCTCTAGATCCACGGGTCTGGATCCGGGTATTTTTCTGAGATACGGACCCGGACCCGTGGAATATAAACGGATCCGGACCACGAAAATAATTACATTTGTCAAGACTCCTTAAAAAAGATGACACTTGGAATTTTTCATCATTTTTATAGTATTGTATGATGCTATAATAAATTATACTCCACTGTATATTATACCTAATTTAGCTTCAATTTTCAAAATAATCAAGTACTACCTCCGTTTTATTTTAGTTGCACCATTGGGTTTTGGCACAATATTTAAGGGTTGTCAAATCAGTATGGTAAAAGTAGGGATGATGTATGATTGATGGTCATATGAGAGGTAGAAATAAAAAAATTATTATAAATAGATAGTGGTTGTGATGATGTATGATTGATGGTGATATGTGGTAGGAATAAAGTGAGGATAAAGTAAGTAGATTATTTTTGCCAAAAAATAGTAATGTTGCAAGTAATATGAAACTTCCAAAAATGGTAAGTGTTGCAAGTAAAACGGAACGGAGGAAGTACTAAATTAGGTAAATATTGTCATGTAAACAAATAGCGTCCACTAAAATAATTACATTTGTTAAGACTCCTTAGAAGATGACACTTGGAATTTTCCATCATTTTTATAGTATTGTCTAATATAATGTTATATTAATTATTCGTTATTTTATTTATATTTGTTATATCTTATTGATAGCACACACGCACATATATAGGGGTGTTTAAATAAATTAACCATCGACTGAATATCAATTGTTTGTTAGTCGGAAAATTATCAATTGAAATACAGTTGGTAATATGTCAAAAACCTCCTCAGTTAGTCGGTGGAATTTTTATTTTTTTTCTTTTTCCTGTCGATTTCAAAAATTAGTTAATTTTTCCACAGAATGGATTTACGTAATGATAGAAGTTGGATGTAAGTGAGGTTCTAAATAAGCTTATAATGTCCATTTTAGAAGGGATGGAAGAATTTTACAATTTGCAAAGTACAACAGTTCGAAATCTAAGATTAGATGTTCGTGCAAACAGTGTGATAACTGTAGAATAAGCCCTTCACAAGTCGTAGAAGATCATTTATTGAAAAAGGTAGTTTGTAGAAAACTACTACAATTATACCTTCATTACAATTTTGAAGTTGGACCAAGTAATATGATCGTTCGAGAAGTGTTATAGCAAAAATACAGTGCAATATACACATGTATAAATGTTGTACAATGCTCTTGCGAGTAATTTTCTTGATACGCATCATCATTTTGTACCTTAGTCCAATAATCTCGATGATGATGTACATTACATAGTCAAGAAGTTTCAAACCCTCAATCTAGACAATTATTTGATACAATGTAAACACCTACTACAGTTATCAAAAACGTCTACTTTAATACAAATAAGCAGTTAAAATATCAACTTATTATCTTGCAAAATGAAGAAACAAAATAATTCTACAATAATAGATAAAACACATACTATAAACACTTACTACAGATATCAAAAACAACTACTTTACATAGTAAAAATCTTTACTTATAGATCACATACACCTACTACATATACTTAAAGTTCCTACTTCATACATCATAAATACCTACATCACATACTAAAAACTCCTATTTTATATTGACATACATCTACTTCATATGTATTAAACACCTACCTAACTAGTTCAAATGTCTGCAAGATAATTACAAATGGAGGAAGTTATGGGTGAAGTAAACGCCATTGCATATGCTTCAAAATTTAAGCATATTGTCAATCTTAACTCTAGTCAACCTAATCTTAATCTTAAATTCTAGATAGAATCATAATTCAAAATTTCTTTATGATTTTAACGAAAAATTGTAGAACATGGAGGCTAGTCATGAATAGCTAGATGGAGAAAAAGGAAGAAAAGCTATTCATGATGAAGAAGAAGAAAAGCTTTCATGATGAAGAAGAAGAAGGGTAGCCATTAAAATAGAAGTTGTCGTGAATGACTTAAGAAGAAGGAGGGTAGGCATTAAATGGAAAATGTTGTGAATTGAAAAGCGCTTCATCTGTATTTTTTTAGAAAGGATTGGGTCGGATGAATGTGAGACATCTCTAAAAGATACCATCTCAAAAATTAATTTTAATTTAATAAGTCAAGTTTCCAGTCAAACCCTTTTGAACTCTCTCCCATAGGGGCGAAGAAAAGATTTTGAATCTCCTATTTTTTACTATTTCTTTGGATATGGGTCTTTACACCCTTTACAATTGCATCAATTGCAAAATTATTCAGCTCCAAAATGTATAAAAGAAATAATTTATTTATGCTTGAGTGTTCGTTCATAAAGAGTAAGAACAATCTCATAATCTAACGAATCTTTCATATGCAAAAGTTAAGTATGAACCATAAAACTTAATATATACAAAAATTGTATCATAAAACTAATTTGAGCCTCTAATTTATGAAGGCCCTAAGCGGCCAGGCACCTAGAATGTGCTTAGAATTGCCCATGCTTCTCATAACCCTTATAACAAAGGGTTGGATCAGAGGCCCTAATGAGAATCAAGCCCAATGCACATGCCTAACGTCTATTCTACTTTTTGTATGAGCTACATTAGCTAGTCGCCAACTCATTAAATTTGTTGTTCAAAACCCCCTTAACAAGGGAGGGGTTTAGTTATGTCTATCTCCACAACGACCTGTGCATAAGAGATGCGGGCCGGGCTTGTTTTGTGGTGTACTCATCCAGCACACAATAGGATGTTAATACTGCTACTCTGCTAGCAATATCACACGTATTTTAACTGAAAATTTGAAATGAATAAGATTATTTATCAAATAAAAGCATATAATAAGATCAAAATCAAACTTATTTCAAATATAAGCGTCTAATACCCCAGAGCACAGGTTCGGGTTAGTTCGCAGTTATTAAGTGCGAACAGAAGCAAGCTGATAAAAAAAATTAAGTGGTTGTTCGCACTTAGTAACTGCGAACAGGTCAAACATGGTGCACATGCTGATTTTAAGACAAGAAGTTGTTCGCACTTAGTAAGTGCGAACAGCTTGAAAAACTGAAACAGGTTGTTAGTATTTAGTAAGTGCTAACAGCCTGTTCCAGTTTTTCAAGCTGTTCGCACTTACTAAGTGCGAACAGCCCAAACCTCAGGTTTGGGAATTACACGCTAAGTTTTGGAATAAGTTTGATTATGATCTTATTGTATGCTTTTTTTGATGAATAATCTTATTCATTTCAAATTTTCTATTTTAACTCCCCAATGGCCCAACAATTAAGGGTTAGATCAGAAGAACTAACCAATGAAACCCATGATGGAAATCGGAATAAACCGGACAATTTCATCATTAAAGATAAAAGATGAATTCATTAGAACATGACTTCAAAATCAGTGGGTAAACTGCCTGCATGCAAGGCTGTCTCGTTCATTTTTGGGCTCCAGTGCAAATGATAAAAGGGGCCCCTAAAAGCTAAAGATGTAACAAATAATATAAAACACTTTTTATTTTTATATTGTTGATATTTAAACTACTTTATAAAAAAGCACAAATCACACATTATTACTTAACAAAAAATATAAGTTATATCTAAATTTAATTCAAATTAATAACTCATATACATAAAAATAAATTTTTTAGGGCCCTTAAAAATTTGGGGCCCTGGGCGATAGACCGCTTTGCCCTTGCTAATCGACGGCTCTGCCTGCATGTTAAATGTTAGGACATCCTTCCTTTCTAAATGTAACAATTAATAAGCCATCATAATGGCCAAAGGCATAAGGTTCAATCACATTAGGCCATAGTGTATTAACAGAAAAATTAAACACATGAACCTATTTTTAAAAAAAAAAACAAAATAGGCTTTGGAAAATTTTAATTCCCAAGTATTTTTGTGTCCAAGCTTAAGGTTTAGCTTTGTTCGCTAAAACTAACAGCGAACAAGAGAAAAAAAAATTACCACGACTTAGCTCGATGTTAGTACATCGAGTAAAAGGGAGACTATCATAACATTTGTGAACATAACAAAAAATTACATGTTTTTGTTCGCTGTTGATAACACCGAACAAGCATGTTTTTATTTTTTGTCCCTTGAAACATTATGAAATTCTCTTTCTTTTGTTCGCTATTAGTAATAGCGAACAAAGAATTTGACTTTTTTTACAAGTTTCTTTGTTCGCTCGTTATTAGTAACGAACATATATCCGACCTCTACTTTGGGCATGAGCATGCTTATTTTTAGAATTAACATTTCCCAAAGCTTACCTTGGGAATTATTTTTTAAAGGAAAATTATAAGAATTAACTACCTAATCTATAGGTCTATTTGCAAAAAACTTCCTTATGTAAATTTTTTTGCAAAAAACTACCTAATCTAATATATTTCTTGTAAATGACTAGTTGACTACCACTTAACGGAAAGTGTTAGTTGACCGTTAAGTTTGTGGGTTTGACCAATATGCGAGGTTAAGTTGTCTATGTAGCAGTGTCTTAACGGAAAATCTGGTCGAAACAAAACATGTAAACCGAAAAAAAAATTGTTATGATGGATAAAAAATGACGTTAAGTATATTTTCGGTTTACGTATCGAAAAATAGACAAATAAGTACTTATTTCGACCGAATTTTCGAAAGAGTTACCTCATAAGGATAATCACGACGTTTGTTTTTGTTAAAAAAAATCGTTATAATTGGTAAAAATGACGTTAAATATGTTTTATTTTTATTTTGTTAATTTATGTGTCTTAATTTTAAATTATTTAAAAATACGATGACTAATGAGATACTGCAGCATAGACAACTTCACCTCGCAAATTGGTCAAACCCTCCAACTTAACGGTCAACTAACATTTTCCGTTAAGTGGTAGTCATTTGCAAGAAATATATTAGATAAGGTAGTTTTTTGCAAAAAAATTTACATAAGGTATTAGTTTTTTGCAAAATGGCCTATAGATTAAATAGTTTCTTATAATTTTTCCATTTTTAAAATATGTTTTTTTGTTCAAACATTCCATTAGTGAACATATTTCCTAATTCTACATTGGTATGATTTGCACCGTATATTTTTATGAAATGTATCATGCCATGCATTCTTATGATAATAAAACTTTTCACACATTTCTTGGCAAATCGAACTTCTGATCACACATTACGCTAATCACAAACATGCACAAGCGAAATCATACCAATCACAATCATCCTCCTACAAATACTTGCTGATGGATTACTATTTGATGGAACAAGTATAGAATCCGCCGATCCACACATACTTCATAAGGAGCAAACATCTTGTTCTTCTAATGACTTAGTATAACCAAAACATAGATGAAGTGATTTCAAAGCTTAAATATAATTCACTGACGGAAAAGGGTCGGGCCAAGAGCGTAAGAGTGCAAAAGAAAGGTCACATATACATACATGCATTATGATCACAAGAGATAAGTATAAGCTTCTTATGTAAGTGCATAATACAACTATTGATCTACGAAATCTATGGTGTGGATTGTTAGAATCCAATACAGCGATACACTTCAATGCAATTCCATTGTCTGTAAGTAGAAGCATTGCTCGGGAAATTTCTGGTGCGAGTGTGGGGCTGTGAGCTCCATGAAGATGATACAAGAATGTCACAGCAAAAGGAGATTAACTTATTCGCCTCCATTATTATCCACTGCCTTCTTGTATTCAGGCTTAAGCTCGTAAGTACCTTGATTTGTTCCCCTTTTGTTGTATACGCACAGCTCGTTCAGTATTTCCTTCAAGAATTGCTGAATACAAAAATAAAGTATGAGAATTATCCAGTTAATTGTCTCTAAATAAAGACGGTTCGGTATTCAATGCAATTCGCATGCTCTGCCAATAATGCACTATTGTTTTTTGGTTTCTTGAAATGACGAGCCAAATTACAAATTTACGAACTTAAACTTTGCTAAAACTCTCGGAGAAGAATTCAAGCAAATGACTATATCGAGATGAACGGCTATGGTGAAGAAACAATTGGTGAGCGATTAGTACGATGTTTTACCGAAAACCTTTGCACAACTCTCAATGAACGACTGAACATGGGGTCGTGGCCTATTATTGAGGACGGCAAGAGCTTTAACATAATTCTAAAGTTAATAAGAAACTTACAGCAGGTTGATCAGTCTCTTGGACCAATTGCTTCAATGCCCAGTTAGGTTTCTTTTCGAATAACTTAAACATAATATCCTCCAACTCTCCACGGTCCCTTCTGGTTCTCTTCATCTCTACTGGCTTAACAGGTGCTGTCTTCTTCTTATCCTGGAAGAAGTCAAGAAAGATAGAACAAACTAAGAGATTTTACCGGATTTAGCACAGAAAAAGTACACAATTCATTCTATTACATATGAGACACCATATTTCTAGCACTGTTTGTGCAAAATGTGACCCAAAATACAAGATTAAGGTGTATTACATTATACGACAAAGCCATGCGTGTTCAAAACGAGAAAATGGGGACCAGATGAAAGATGATCAGTAAGACAGAAGCTTCTTGTTATCTTACATAATAAAATTTGTAACATAGCTTCAATAAGAGATCATTGTTTAGAAGAGTTCGGAGAGACATTCAAATGATTCCTTTTTTTCTCCAAAGTAAAAGGGGTATTTCATGACGACGGGTGACATCTAACTATGGTAATGTCGTTTCTACAATTAGGAGGTGTGCTTGAGAATCTAACAATAAGATTCAATATAAGAACCAACAACAAAGAAAAATGAAAAATAGAGGAGGCTACCATACAAATATTCAGCATTTAGCATAATATAATAAGCAAAGTAACAGCCCGTCTGGTGAACAGTACTAAGGTGGGAATGGTAATTGAAAGTTAGTGTACTTTTTTATGAACTTTTGGTAGGAACATCTCTTGATAAATTAGATGGACATGCTTATTCTCCTTTCAACAATATCATGTTCTTTACAAAATTCATTCCAATGCTTTACTATTTAAGCATGTGGTATTAGGCGGTAATGAAAAATTGTGAACCAAATTTTAATTTTGTGATCAAACTTTCATTACCATAGAATGACATGATACAACATATCATCAATATTTACATTACAAACTATTCCCATTACCACCAATTAGTATCGTTAACCAAATGGACCGTAAGAGTTCAATATCATAGTCATACCTTAGCATTAGCACCAAGTCCTACCAATCCCGGCATAGGCCGCATGTGCACACCACGATCATTATCAATCACCTGATCAAAAAAATCAATGAATTAAGCGCATTCCAAATCTCACAGAATGTCCAAATAAATTGATTGCGCAAAGGAAGTAGCAAAAGAGGGTTAACAACAACAATGCATGCCTCACCTGAATCTGTCTGTTCTTAATCATGGATTTATTTGTCCTTTCACGACACAATCTTCCATACTCCTCGAAATTCTCATTATGGGGCTTCATGTCAAATTTATGCTCAACTTTGCCTTCTACTGAGACTTTGCCTAAAAGAGAGAAAATCACAAGAAAAATGAAACCAACACAAACAAAGTTCAAATATATGGTTCAATAGTCCACACAACCAAAAACAAAAAGGAAAAGATCCAGGAACATGTCATGCAGGATATCAAGCCCATGGTGAGATACAAATACGGCCTAGAAGAAAAAATGCAACCTTGGCAATCAAGTAAACAAGAGATTAGGGCATGTGGAGTGCGGAACCACCCCCTCGTTTCAATAGAGTCAACTAAAACAACACCCAAGCTCAACAATCAACACCAAATATAGGTCGCGATACATCTACAAATAAAATATGTGTTTGCAATATGTGTTTGCAAGAAAGACTGGGATCAAGCGCAGGTCCGAACACAAGGACTTAAGAACGATGATGATCCATGGATGATGATGGATATATCTACATCATCGTCGGGAGGAGAGTCAGCGGAAGCATCTAACCAATAAGGTGATGATGACAAAGACAAATAGGATCATGAATATCAGACAAATATCAATCAACATTCAACAACTACAAATAAAAGGTATGACAAAGAATACGTGGACTTTGATTCCTTCGGGATACGTAGGCAGCATAGTATTCCTTCGGGATACTAGGTTCAAGTCCATCATCAACCTCTTTTTATTAATCATCTTTATCGTTGATTCGGTTCTTATTAATTTATTGTTTCCTTCTTTTTTAGTAAATATATTAATAACAATGACAAGCAATGAATTTTGCTAATAAGCAAGTACTCAACGAAGGTACATTTGCATTATTGTAGTATTTCTATATTATATTTGAAGGAAAAATAAGAATAGAACCGCCTCATGAACCGCCAAGGAACCATTTGGAACCGCCGGAAACTATAACCAGAATTGGAAATGTTCGAATAAGGTTCCAGATGGAACCGGAATCGTATGGAACCAGGCCGAAACGGAACCGTTGCTCCGGGTGAACAGGTTCAGACCGAGTGAACTGGCCCGCGGTTCTTTGGTCTGGTTTTGGCGGTTTTTAAAGCGGTTTCATGGTTCCGGCAACTTCTTTTCTGGCGGGTTTACGGTTCCGCGGTTTGGACCGATTTGGAACCTATCACGAACGGTTCCGGATTCGCCGTTAAGGACCGATTCGATTCCGGGTAACCCGCTCCGTGGCCATCACTAGCTTCTTTATATGCCAAACTTTGGGTTTCTTTTTAGAATTAAAATCAATGCCTCAGCATAAATTTTAGGAGTTGTAACAAACCCACTCAGTTGCTTTTTAAGCAAAACCTTAAGCCCAAGAACTAGATTCCTATCCCAGAACTAGATTCCTTGGGATAAAAGTATAAAACTTTAAAAAGTGGCTGAAAGAGATCAATACTTTAGAGCAGAATTCAGCAATGTGTACAGGGTACACAATTGAGCAAGGAAGATTACTTTAAAAAGGAAGTTCAATTATATCCAAAGATTAGATTCCTTTTTTACCAAGAGCCTTCTCCACGAATACCATGATTTTGCCTTTGGAGGTCATAATGACGAGCTTAAGACCTACCTTAGGCTTGCAAGTATTGGGCTTGGGTAGATATGAGGGCACAAGTCATTAAATATGTACGTGAAAGTCTGATTTGTAGTGAAATAAGACTTGGTTTTCTCACACCCTTGCCTATTTAGTCAGATGTCTAGGAAGGAATTAATATTTCATTGAAGGCTTGGCTAAGCCTAAGGGGTTTGATACTGTGTTGGATGTTATGTATCGTTGAATCAAGTATGTTAATTTTGTTAGCCTTAAACATCCATTAACTGCTTCTTCAGTGGTTCTCATTTTTGTTAAACATCGAAATGATAAGCATAATGCACCTTATGTAGACTAATGGTATTGTCTTTCATTAGATAACCGTTGAACTACAAAGCATTGATATGACTTTGTCCTATGTTAGGAACAAAGTTATTACAGTTTCACTAAAAAAAACTTCGATCAAACCTTATATAAATCCATTGTACCTAAATTAATACATCTGAGATTAAAGCCTTGTATATAATATTTTTGAATAAGTCTTGAATATACCTTATATAGATTAGCAACATTAAACTGAACGGAATTAGAACAAAATTGAACTTACTATCACTAAACTAAACTTCTATGAGCTTACTTGCTCGTAGCTATACCCATTAAAGATAACATATATTTCGTACTCAAAACCTAAAAGAGATTACCAAGATAATAATATTACAATGGTAACTAGGCGGGGAACACAGAATGTATAACAAATAGGGGTAACTTTGATGGGAGTATCAAACCAGTGTGAGAACTATGCAAGTAGTACACATCTGGAGAAGCAATAAGGAATAGTCATGAGCAAGACTTTATGTCTCCTTCCTAACTGAAGCAATAAAAATAATCTTAACCATAATCAAGACTTTTGGTAAGCTAGCTTGAAGTTTCCTACTTTAACTATAGCCCCACAAATGAAAGATTCAAAACAAGAAAAAGCAAAAACTATACCTCCATATTTAATTTTCATTCACATATCTTAGAAATGTCCTAATGTTTAAACATATTGTTCACTTATTATGTTGTAATTCGGCAGCTAAATTTGATGACGAAAGTCAAATGTGTTGGGATAAGATAAAATTTTTGAAAAGGTTTGATCCCTACCTTGTAGGATTAAAATAGGAATTAAAATAAGTTTGAATAATGTCTTACCCTATCTTGAGTTCTAAAGTCGGTTAAATCTAGGTTAGAAACCATATTATTTCACTTGTATGCTAAGTTTGTTGTACAGGTGTTGTCCTGTAAGGAAGAAAGATTCAAACTATTTTGAATCTGGACATAAGTAGCTGCTGAAGAACTCAAGTTATGTAAAAGAAGTTTATTCAATAAGATGTACAACAACCACAACATCACAAACCTTTCAGCCTACAAGATTGTAGAAGTATTACAAAAGAATACAAGAGCGTTTTTAGTTTTTATTAGTTCTTTAGAGTTCTTATTTTTAGATCATTCTTTAAGTCAACATATTTATCATACATATTTTAGAATTACAAGCAGAGTCACAAAATCAAGGAACTTTATCTTTAAACTTACAAAGAACAGATCCACTTCTTAATGTCATTTTTAAGGTTTCGATTAGTGAAGTCTACATTAAGTTAGTATTTCTTTATTATTTGCATGATCTTGAGTCTCTCTAGGTAGTGTGTTGTGCTACTAGATTTTTGGGATGGTAAAAGTATTTTTTTTAGTTGTTTTAAAGGATTCGTGTAAGTTCTCTTAGGGTCTATTAGACTTATAACTGAAGTGAAGTAACAAAAACGTGTGGATTGAAATCCCATGAGTTAGATTATTCTGTGAGTCTATATTCAGAATCATGACAAGCAAAGTCGATAAAAAGCTATACTCAATTTTCTCATAGGATACTGTTACAATTACAACACGGAAGCATTAACCCAATTATGCGGCATGTACACATCAAAATCGTGATTATGTTTTACGATCCTGCGAATTTACTATCCTACGATTCTACGATCCAAAAACAAAGATAGATTTGGATCATAGGTAGAATAGTAATGTAGGTAGAATCTTACGATTCTAATTTTAATAAATTTTAAGAGATATGATCATAGCATGATACTGTGATTCAATGATCTAATGATCCGATCCCGCAAATTTAGTCTGAACTTTATTTTTTATGTACCATATTTAACAAATTCCTTACATATACTTCCATATGTTTCAAATATTCTTTAGTCATATTATAAATATATTTTACTCCTTATTTTGAACTAATTAAATGAAGTTTCTTTTTGTGACTCATTCTTAAAATTCCGATATCAATAAGGAGTTTTAAAATAAATACATAAAGTTTCTTTTTGTGATTCATTCTTAATAATAAAGTCAACGAAACTTTAATTCACAAATTCAAACTTTTGAAATGCTTGATTATGACATGGTACTAAATAATATAGCAAATAAAATTTAAGTATTTTTGGTAGAATCGTACAATTCAAAGATTTTATCTTACTTCTTTAACGATTCCAAGTAGAATCTCGATCCTAACAACTATGCATGCACCAAACAAACAACGCGGAAAAACATCACTGAGAAGAATTTAGATAGTAACTAAACTAGGTTCATTGTAGCATTATAGTAATAAGTTTCACCCCAACAAACCAAATCTCAGTGAAGCACAACATACATCTACTATGATTGCAACTCTTCAGATTAGATTATAATTGAGTATCAACGCCAAATGACAGTATATCTACCAAAAGATGTGTGCATCCAAGAACAAAATCAAGCCACATGAAAAAGCATGGATAACACCCGAAAGAATGCATGATATACATAAAAAAGCATGAAACTTGATCTTACTTGCACAACAAACACCGATAACAATAGCATTAACTATTTTGGTTATTGTAAGATCACAAATGTTGCAATACATGGTTAAAGATTAGTTTAGATATAACACATAGATAGAGACGGCATCCATACTATATCCCTGTGGCTCAGCAAAGGAAAGTAGGCAAAATCACAAAAACTGATCAATAAGTTGAGAAGCAAATAAACACAACACAACCGAAATACACATACAAACCACAATAATAAAACACCAACTCGTTACAAAATCAAGACAAAAAGAAAATTCTTACACACATTACCTTGGTTTTCTGAGAAAATACACATGGGAACAAAGTCCTTGAACATGTTTAGCGAATAGCTCTTCGGACCCATCTCGGGGCCATTCATCTCCATAGTAAACTGCTCAATATTAATCCAAATGAAAGGATAACAATGTAAGTTACAGTAAAAACCAATACATAAAATTCAAACCAATATAAGTCTACAACTAAATAACCCGGAAATTTCTAGCTACTATCTTAATCTACTCACATGTTTATCCTTTTTGTTTTGAGCAAAGATTGCAACATTGTCCTTTTTCCCCATTGTTTTTATAAATTTGCTTATGATATATTCTATCGAAATTCCAACAAAGCAATCATCATCTCAATAGTCCAACCCAAGGCAGCGTCCAGAGAAGGTGGGAAGGGAGCTACACCAATACCCTCATCACGAGGAGGTCTTGATCAAAGGGGCCCCTCAACTAAAGGCAGAATTTAACACAGTAATATGATGGTTCTTTTGATATAATCAAGACCAATCCTTTATGAACCATCAGAAAATCAAAGAACATTTGACATCTTCAAATTCAAAACCAAACAAATTTATATATTAAGTTATTTTATAGTAGTAATATTTTCAATTTCATAGATTAGACCCACTTAAATCAACCAAGAATAAACTCCAATAAAACCAGATTTACCTAGTATAACATATAGTAAAACCATCAAACACCCAAGTTTCATAACAAAAACCTAAATCAAAACCCAAAATTTCAACCTAAAAAACTCAAAATCCCATGAATTAAACCAGCTCAAAATAAGAAGAAAGAAAACCTCAACAGCAGAAGAATCATCGGGGCGAAGAGGATCAAGAGAAAGAACAACTTTAGCAACAGGTTGAGAGTCAGAAGAAGAAGAAGAAGAAGAAGAAGCGCGTGCTTGCCACGACTTAGATATAACAAGTGGGCATTTCATCAACCACACCGATCTGTCAGCCTTCCCTGTATCAACTATTCCATTGTTTATATCACTATTTTCTTCCTCCATGCTTTTTTTGTGTATTCAAACTTTGCTTTGAATTTTTAACTGGGTTTTGTAGATGATTTGTGTTTTCTGTAGTTGCTTATTCTCTCCTGATCTTCGACAGTTTGAAATTATTGAGAATTGAGTCAGAACAAAGTGTTGGACTGATTTGTTTACAAGTGCTGGGATTGGATTTTAGGTTGACGGTAGTTTGCTGCTCTTTGTTGGGATGAAGGTTATTGTTTTTGAATCCAAAATCTTATTCAATCATATGGTTATTTGCTAATAATTATAATAAGACAAAAAATAAAATAAAATTAATAAAATAACTAGATTGAAAAAACGAAAACATAATTATAAAATTGATGGACAAAGCATAGTGCCCAAATTTCCATTTTAATGTCACTTAAAATCAAAAGAAAAAAAGTATAATCTTTTCTAAGAAAACGTGAATATTTGTTAATAAATGAATGGTGACACTGTGACAGTAAGAGAAAATTGAGATTTATTGATAAGATTAAAAAAATAATGAGTCGTTATCAGAAATAAAAAAAATGATGTCAAATGAATTCAACTTACGAAAATATGACTTGATGCTAAATGAGTGAAACATAGAGAGTAAGTTCTTTAAGCCTATTTTTAAGAATCCATTAAATGAAGGTTTTTACTCCAATTATAAAACTCAATCACAAAATATCACATCCCATTATTTAATGATTCATATCGAAATAATAATAAGGATACACATATTACAATTTTTTACAATCCAATATATGAATCTCTAACTATACATGTGGACTCTATGATCATCGAACAACTATTTCCCTCAACTTGTTGACATGTAATCTACTTTAACTATCACAATTCACTTGTTTAAAATAAAACAAAACTTTTTCCCATAATGATTGATTCAAAAAAGGTTCATTATATGATCACTACTAAAGTGAAGGTGATCGAAACAAAAACAACATAGAACACACATCAACAAAGTTGAGTACGCACTACACACTCTAAAAGAAATCATTAGATGAAGGATAAAATGTTTGAACATATTATTTTTGGATATATGGTAAGATACCATGTAATAAACTTCTTTATGAAGAACACTCATTTGGGTAGTTAGCAGGGCCGACCTTAAAATTTAAAGTAGAAATTTAGTAATATAAGATTTCCTATGAGAGAAAAACTTCACTAAAGAACGAGGCCTCAAAATATACGCAAAATGATAGTATCTATTCTTGGGAATTAAAAGGATAATGAATCTTCTAGGAAAAGATAATTAAATTTGTAATCAATTCTTCCCATATTTATCTCTGTAATATGAAAGGATTTTCAATCGTTAATTCTCAAAATTGTTCATCTTCATCTCTAAGTAATTAAATCGTTAATTCTTCCCATATTTTTTTCTAATAAAAGTAATTAAATCATAAAGCTTGGATTCTAATTAACAACAAGATAGTACTCACTACTCACCTCTCAATTATTCAATTGAAACTTCAATCAATGTAATATCAATTATTTCAATAAAAAAAACCAGGATGCTCTGCACAAAAAGATGAAGCTTGTTCCAAAATGAAGGTCATCAATATAGAGGTTTCACAATTAATCTCTAATATTTCCCACAGATAATATCAATTATTTCAATAAAAAAAACCCAATCACATTCCAATAGATTCACACTTTCCAAAACAATTGCGTTTTCCTAAATAAAAACCAGGCGCGTATTAGTTATTTCCTGCAGGCTGCAGCAGTTACTTCTATGCTATAATTTTTTTTTTGTTTTTTAACCTTTCCAAAAAATAAAACTGAATATTTATTATAGGCTGGGCTGCTGAGGGTGCCATCTATGCCATAGACAATCTTTCAGGAGACCTTTTGTTTTTAGTAAGTAATGTAGTTTTTTCATTTGGTCATTTTTTTGAGTTACTTTGAATTTTAATTGAAAGTGTAATGCATATATCATTTTTCTAGTTGAGTTTCTCTAACTTAAAATTTTATTATTTTTGTTTTTTAATGTCTTAACTTTTATAATTACTATCCTATTTTTGTTGAAGTATTTATTTCTAGTAAATTTTACTATGAAATGATAAGAAATAATATAGTTATTTTCGATTAAAAACCTAATAAAATGAAGTTGATCTCCGTATTTGTTTTCATAGAAAAGTGGTCCTATTGTTTTATAAAATTAATTAAATATGAAGGAATTGTTTTTCTCTGATATTCCCTTATAAATTCATTTTTTCTTAATAATATTTTCTATCAAATAAAACATCTCCCTATTCCAACTACATTGTTTGTGTTTCTTCAAAAAAAAAATACATTGTTTGTGTACTTTCATGATTTCAATTTTAATAAGCTTTTGATTTTTTATTTCAAGTGTAATTGAACTTACGATTTTTTTTCACATGCTATGATATAAGAATTTCATTATTTTTAGTAACCATAGAACACTAATGCAATGCTAATGTCTATGTTGACATAATGTGAGATATCCTTCAATGAATGTTCATGTTATCTAAGATTGGGTTGACATGTGAAAGATCAAAACTATGTTAATTAACATAGTACTTTTTATAAAATTTTCATTATTTTATATAAAAATATATTTAAGAAATTTAATATGAGGGATCTTGTTTTTTCATTTCGTCTAGGGCCCAAAAAATCTCAGACCTCTAGTAATTAGCATGAAGTTAATAAAACACTTCAATAATGGTCTAACATAACTAAAAAATCTACGCTTTAAAACTTCCAAAAAAGTTGGATAAAGTTACCATAAATAGTAGTTAGTAACTCAAGATACAATTTTATTAGAAATGAAGGCAAAGCTAATAGTTCACAAAATTGTAAGTTCAAAGTTATGATGATCAAGCATTGTGATTTCATAAAAATGCTTTGATTTTGTTGATATTTGATGACTTGAACTAAATCTGAAACATAGTTTGAAATAAGAGGAGTGGTAGAAGAAGTTTCTGTCAGCAACATGCCATAATCTCGTTGAAATTGACATTAATCTTTTGTCAAGATTATATATGGGAAAAGACAATAACTTTAGGCGAGATTAAACCTCGAGCGAAACCTTGTTCATCTCAACTGAGATTAGAGTACATGAAATACGATAACTTTGGGTGAGATTGGACCTCAAGTGAGACTCAAAGTGGCTTCCGATTAGATTGTTATCTTGAACGAGATTACATTAATCTTGGCCGAGATTAGGCACACTTGCAAGTTTTTAACTTCTGATTTCGATTATTAGAGTTTTTTGATGATCAGTTTATTCGTTTAACCAAATTTCTTTGTTAATGAGGCTTACTATTTAAACACCTCTTTGATTAGGATGTAGGTTATGCATGAAAACATAAGAAAGAAAAGTGAGTTGCCATTCTAAGGCTCAAAACCGCTACTTGAAGTAGCGGTTTGGGTATTTACATAAAAAAAGAAAAGAATTCTTAACCTCGACGGGACAAAAACGCTATTTGAAGTAACGGTTTAGTGTAAGAAGCTTATTTTCTATAATACTTTGGGGAGACACCTATTTTCTAAAATACTTTGAAAATTAAGCTTAAAAAATAAAAAAGTTCAAGATATTATTCTAATCACTTTTTAATGCTATGGTTAATGATTTATCTTATGGGGGCTACAAAGTATCTTGAGATTACCTAAATATTAAACAAAGAGTGAATGGAGAGATGACTGCTAGGCTATTAGTTTAAGTAGGTTTGACTTTAAGACTTATCCAATAAGTTCAAGGAGTGGTAGTGTACATAAGGATATGTTGGTATTGATGATGTTGCTACTGATAATGTTGCTTCTGATATTGATAATATATTTAGAGTTATTTGATTGTATTTTTGTGATTTTATTTTTGTGTTTTTATATTACGTAAAAATGATTATGTATTTATAAAAAATTATGGTGGTTGATATGTTTAAATTTAAACTAAATTTATCACCCGAATAAATAAACAATGAGCTTATGAATCAGATTTATTTGAAATTAATTGTGATGTAAAAATGGTTTTACTATATTTGAAATGTTTCCTTTTAGTTTTTTAAAAAAAATTTGGAATAAACACAGTCTTACAATATACTAACTTTGTAATTGATTTGGATTTGTTGTTATATAATGCTCCATTTTCGAACGTAAGAGACTAAGAAAAACTTGAAATCAAGTACTTGAATATAAATTATAACAATTAATTAACAAAAGCTCATAGATGTCAAGAGATCTAATTATTCTAAAAAAATTAAATTTGTATTTGTAATTGGAAAAATTACCAAGAATAATCCAACCGATTTGTGATTTTCCTACAATAATTTCATCTATTGATCAACCATGAATAATCCCAATACTTTGAGGGGTATTTTCCTAGAGTAAACCCGATGATCGGATAAGTTTTATTTTTTTTAAAAAAAAAGATAAATTAAATTAAATTATCAAAAGAAATATTTAAAAAATGTTCAAAAACATTTATGATTTTTTTTAATATTTAGAATTTTTATGTAAATTTTTTAAATTTTTCTCTAATTTTAAATTAATTTTCAGTTTGTTTTTTGGTGAATTACCTACTATAGCAGGTCATCGTATTACCCAAGTATACCCTAGGCAAATACCCTTTAAAGTTGGGATTATTCATGGTTAATCAATAGGTGGGATTATTGTAGGAAAATCATAAAAAAAAATTGGATTATTCTAGGTAATTTTTCCTTTGTAATTTATCTCGTAAATTCTTATCTATTAATCAATTAACAAAAGAACTAATTGTACCAAATTTGGATACTTCTACTGGTTTCATTGTGCACGATACTCGAACTGGAGAGATCATTGCACATGGTACTGAACGATAAGGTCTCTATTATGTTGATGAGGTGGTTCAAAATGATTATGCAATGCTTACTCACGAATCCATCAAATGGAAACTATAGATTTGATGTCGTCGTATAGGGCATGCCTCCTTAGGTTATCTAAAACATTTTTTTTCTTTAAAATTTTCAAATATTTCTTTAGATTGTGTACCATGTGTGTTAGATATTTATATACATGCATATTATTCTAGTTCTTTTCATATTGAAAAATTTCATCTGTATTAGTTCATTTCAACGTATAAGGCTTTGCACCTGGACTTAATAAAGTCTTTTCTTACTTTGTAACTTTCATAGATGATTATAGTTAAATGAGTTCGATTTGTTTTTTGTAAGGGAAAATATGAATTTTTTTTCATATTTGTTAAATTCTATAATATGATTCAAACCTAATTAAATAAGCAAATAAAGATATTTAGATCGGTCAATGAAGGTGAATATATTAAACTTGACTAATTTATTCCATGAATATGAAAATAAAAAAAATTCCTCATTACTTTTACCCTACTACTTTTTTTACTCTACCCCTTCTTTTTACTCTCTTAGTTTTTATTTTAAATTTTAATTTGGATGGTGGGCCCAATGTGAGGAAGTTTCAAAATTTTGATCCTCTCACTTAGTATTTTTTTAGGAATATTTGCATGCTTTTTTTTTGTGGGGTTTTAATAATGGGACTTGGGAGTAAAAACCTCACAAAACATTTTCCACTCATATTAAACTTCCACACCAATGGGAGTGGTCTTAGCGTATTTTTTTGCATTCTTCCTCTCAAAGCTTTTTTGTTGCTTGCTAGGTTTCAACGAGTTTTTTTTTGCAGCTATGATTTGGTTTTGTCTGAAGTTTCAAAGGTGCTACTCTAATGCGTTTTTTGTTGGCCTAAGCGGGTTTTAGAGGGGTTGTGTTGTCTTTGGTGATTTTTTAAGGTTTTAGCTATTGTGTTTTTGGTTTTAGCGTCTTGATTTAGATCTAGGTGGGTCTTTGCTTGTTTTTCAGAAGGTGTTTGGGTTGAACGAAGGAAAACGATGGTGATCGTATAGGGTTTTTATAGCGGTAGACAATGTTATCTTGGTGTCTGGAGACTTTATTGCTTGAGCGAATGGAAACAATGATGGTGTTAGGGATTGTTTCTGGCAGTGGAGACTTTCTTGGCCTTGGTCCTTGGTCCTTGGTTTGGCATCTCAGTTCAAGTCCAAGTAGGTTATTGGTTCTTATAATAAGAGGTTTTTTTTGGGTAGGTGCGAATGACTATGGCGACGGAGTTAGGGTTTTTGGCAGTTATAATGGTGGGTTTTTGCTGATTCTTAGATATGTTTTTGGGCTTGAGCGAATGAAAACGGTGACTAGTGATTTCTCTTGTTGTGGTTGAATGCTTCCCCGTTTCTGGTAGTATTGAGAGTTGTTTCCCAATGGTAGGTTAGGCATGGTATTTGGAGGTGTTTGGGGCGCAAGGCTTACAGCCGAGGGTTGAATACTCAGATGCATAGATGCTTAGTTTTCATCAATGGTGGCTTGGATTCAGGTGGATCGGGTATATTTTTTGTGGTGCTTTTTGTTGCTTCTAAACAAGGAGGATTGTCTGACTGATTGCCACGTTTTGTGGGTGGTCGAGAACGTGGTATGTGGTGGTTATTTTCTTAATGAAGTATAACTTGTGTTGGTTGTAAATGTTGTGATAGGTGGCGTTTTTCTTGAGATTTCGGTGGTGGTCGTTTCTCTTCTAGATTTTGGTGTGTTCGGTACTCATTTTTGCATCGTACGTGACTATTCGTCCCCTCTCGACTTTTGGTGTTGAGCTTGGCCTCCATATGGTCTTGGGTGGTGATGGTGGTTTTTTTTTTGTTGAAAGCCCGTTAGTACTGATAGTTGCTCCCCTAAATTAATCTAAGTATTGTGTTAGCCCCCCTTACTAGTTTCTTCCTTTGGCTTCTGGTGTTGTGCTTTTCCTCCAGGCCACACTATCATTAGTTGTATTGGTATTTCTATTCATCCTTTACGTTAAATTTTGGTGTTGAGTTGCTAACAGTGTTGGCTACCACCTCATTTTTTGTGGGTCCAATGGTGTGGACCTCCTCATATTTAGGGTCTGACAGTGTTGGTCGTCCTCTCGTTTTTTGTTGTCATGGTTTGGTGTAGTGATTTAGTTTATCTCTCATGGTTGGTTGATGGACGGAGGTCAGTTAGTGATCTGCGACGATGGGCACATTTGGAGAATTTTGGCAGTTGACGTCCATGTACGGTACTAGTCCTAGGTTTTGGGTTCCCTAGGGTTAGATTCTAGGTGTTTGGTAGGCATATATTGCTAGGGCTTTTTGTTAAGAGTTTTTAGGGGTCGTCTTGTGGCTCTTCAAAGGTGTATGGCCTTTTTGTTTTGGGCTTTTAGGTGTTCCAGTGAATCAGACTGTGACTCACCATCAGGTGTATGACTGACTTCTTTGGTCTAGACGACGTTTTGTACTATTTCTTTAGGTATGGTCTTGGTATGTATGGTGGCTTGTCCACTATCTTTTAAAGGTTGCCCTACTTCTTTTGTTTTCTCAATGACTTTTTTCTATAGGGCTTTTTAATGAGGGAGAGGTGCATTAGATGTCCCATTAATATTTTGTTGGTCTCTTCTTAAAGACTAATTTCATTAATAAAGTTTCCTAATTTTCTAAAAGAAAAGAAAATGTATATCACTCTTGATTGTTTCTTCTTTGAAGATTATTTTATTATACCCACCATCAATTTGAGGAGGAGAGTGTTTGTGAGGATTTAAGTTGGTTGACATATTCAATTTACTGTATTTTAGATTTCAATAGTGGAAAAAACTTCATCTGTTGTGTGACATATGATGTGGTTTTTTAAAGACGCAGCATAAAAGATATTGAAAAATTAGCAAAAAAAATAAGGGTTAAATGCTACTGTTCATTAAAACCGCATCATATAAAGGTTTAAGTGCTGCAATTTTTATTGAACCGCAGCATATAACTAATTTTTTTTGTTAAAAAAAATGCGCCTCTCATAACATATACTAGTAACTTGTTTCTTCTTTCCCACAACAATTTTATACTAAAATTGTTTCATTTTCTTCTTCAAAAAAACCCTATAAAACCCACGACTATTGCTATTGTTTCCTCTTCTTCAAACGCCATTCCTCAAGCTTTTCAACGCCATTCTTCTTTTTCTCAAACGCCATTCTTCTTGCTTCTTTTAAACCCACGAATTTGCTTCTTTTTAAACCCAACCACGAGTTAGTTTCTTGTTATTAAGCTACTAAGTTTTAAACCACCAAACTTCTTCAAGCTACTATTTTTGTTATAAATGTGACTTTAATTTTATAAAAACATATAAAATAAAGTTACAAGTTTGTAGTAGAAAACCAATTACATATGACAAGTTCAAACCTTTGCTAAACATACACCAAATGTAGATTACATCATCGGGAATCACGATACATCGAACAAAGTAACAAGAAGATTTTGTTGGATCTTGATATAAATTCTAGGCGAGATGCTCTTTCCTAAAACATCATTTCCTCCCTACTACGGTGCTTGGGAATCAACCGGAAATATGTTTTGAGATACAAAGAATTACACTAACTTCCGAGCACACGGAAATTAGAATGATGTAAGAGAAACTAAAGTGGAAGAAGATAATAAAATTACAAACGAGAATTTTAAGTCCTCGATGTAAAATGCTAGAGAAGAAAAGAAATCAGAAATTCCATGTATGTTCTAGATCTCTAAAACAACACACAAGCATTCTATATTTATAGAATAGCTCACACCGGTTCATGAAGCAACATATTACTTCATGAAACACAAGGTTGATCCGTGAAACATGAGATCGATTCATGAACTCATGTCGCCTTTCACTCAACCCTTACATCCCAAATAACATGGCTAAAAGTAACCATAATAACTGTAGGAAGTTATTATATAACCATCAAAACAAACCAGAACAAAGCACGAAAAATTCCGGAAAAATCAAGCTACTCGCGGGCCGCGAGTTTGGTCACGGGCCGCGACCAACAGGTGAATTTTGTCCAGAAACTTTTCTTGCTTATTTCGCGAGCCGCGAACCAAATCACGAGCCGTGATTTACATGTTTTGACTAAAACATATAATTTTCAACCTTGGGATATACTTAATTAATTTAATTAAATTATTTATTTAATTTAATTAATTAAATTATTTCCGATAACCACTATACACTCTAAATTCCAACAATCCTCCCCCATTTAGAGTGTATAATCCTTTTCTTCTTTTGCGATCCATAATCTCCAACCCATTTCATGCATCAATGCCAATGTCCTTCCGGATTGAATTGACACCTAGTACCACGCATCTTTACAATTGATCATATCCCCTAATGTCCTTCCGGATTGAATTAAGCAGATATATCCAACCAATTGAAGGAGTAGTACACACGAAATAATTCATTAATCTTACATCCTTGACACGTTAAAGGCCCTGTGTCCATATCTATTCATAAGTTCATTGAAATCATAAGTATGCCCCTTGATTTCTTTAAGACGGCCAAATCTTGAACTTATATAGGTAGCTTCTCCCTAATATACCATGCTTTCGTGAATAAAGCACTCAATCTAGAGATCTTCATAACTCTAGAAATGGAGACTTTGAGGAACGACTCTACTACCGCGTTTGTCAACATCACGAATAAAGCAACTTAGGATCACTTAAGTGTTGCTTTCCAACATCTGATGAGCGATCAATCCACATTGAATTCGAGACTAGATGTTTCTTCTAGCGTCGAATTGGGTTTCGCTCATGGTGTTGAAGAATGGGCATGTACCAATTTCATAAAACCATGAAATTCCTAGACTTTGTAAGAATACTTTGTCTAGCTTTGAACTTTGTTCACATAGTCAAGAAATGTGATCCCTTCTTTGATAAGCCCTAATTTTCGGCTTCGCCTCAATTAGATGTCATAGCATTATCAAAGTTACACTCGACTATCAATACTTTATACAAGCCACTTGTCAATCAAACTAGATTGTTTTTGTGCACAACTTTGGCTTAAACATCACTAAGATGAGTATTTCAAACTATACCGTTTACATATTTGTCTAAATCTTGACAAATAACATTAATATCATAGTAGAATAAGTTAAAACTTTGTTTGTTCTTGGGTGATCAAAACTTGGTATACCTCCCCCACAAACACATATTTCGATCAATATAGAGAATGGCCAATTCACTAAAGATCAAACTCATACTTGAGTACCTTTTCAAATTTGAAGAACTTCTACTATAAGATTAATTAAATCCATGGTACAGCATAAACATTTTGGACTATTCAAATAATTTCCTAATAAAGGAACTTTAAGTTGTAAATAAAATTTTACTTGACAACTATAAAACAATTTGAATCTTGTATAAGTTAAAATTTACATCCAATTTTATAATCTTTCCAAATATCTAGGAAATAATTACAATTGGAAGACATGAGGGTAAACTTGGACTTTACTTTAAGTATAATAAAATACTTATATTGCTTAGTCCTTAAACTTTTATGTTAAAATTAATTTAACATTTACCTCCCCCATTTCCTTCATAGAAGGAATATGACATATTACTTTGTCATCTTAACTTATACAATTATATTCCAAAACAAATATATCATAATTTATAAAAATTTATGATATAACATACCATATGAAAATACGAACAATTGTTTAACCATTGTATTTTCGGTAAACTTATTGAAATAAATTCAATAATAAGTTATAATATTAAGTATAATACCACTTAATAAATCTTGAACATTAATACATGCTCATCAATCTTCATATATAATATGAAAATCTATCTATAACATATTGTTATACTTGCATGGAGATTAAGTTACTAAACTTCAAACATTATTCCCATGATGAACACATCATTACTTACTTTCCTTTAGAAAGCTTAAACTTATATGATACTTAAGTATCAAAATACATAATCATGGGTAAACCTTCATTTAAGAAATATGAATACAAGATATTAAAAACATTTTACTTTGAAAACTTTAACAAAACCAAATTTCGTTAAAAACTTTCCTTAGTAAAACAAACTTATATTTTTCCTCTTTTAGAAATACATACTTTATCAAAAGATTAACAAGTCAATCTATTAAAGATCAAAATATCATAATCACTTATTTGTACAAATTAAACTTGTAGGTATTCAAACCTATCTATCATTGAAAATTAAATTTCCAAATAAATATTGCATCACTTTGTATTATAATCAAATATCATTGATATATAATATCTCTTGTTCTAATAAATAGAACTCATAGTAGATGTTATAAATAACATAATCTATATAGATGCATCCTTATTTTGAACCTTTGAGATAATTCAAAATAAATATCCTTTATACCAAAATGATTAAGATTTATCTATAAAGCAAATACTTTAAACCAAAGAAAAACATTTAATATCAACTTTAACTTAAATAGTTAAATCCTTCTTTATTGTCACACCAAAAATATTTGGCTTTATCCGACAACATAAGATACTTTAGCATACCCATTAACCGGAATAAAACTTATTTAGTACTTTTCTCCAAAAATAAATATTAGTATAAAACTTTCCGTATACTCATGCAAATAATGCACATCTTGAAAATCAAAATAATAACATATTATGGAATTTTAATTACCATAATAAAACTTAAAGCGTTGACACATACTCTAGATTAAGAGTAACATATGAATTTCAATTAATACATTAATCAATGTAGTAATAAACAAAATTCATAATTTGCTTTACTTAGCAAATCAACATTTATTCCATATAAGATTAAACCATCATATATATCTAAATGAACTAGACAAACTTGTCTTTATCATTTATTTGATATATAAAATCACTTATATAAAACCATTAAACTCCTTTTATTTATTTAACATTATGGAACTTATCAACCTCCATAACAAACAACTTTAATAAATAAAATTCCGAGTTTAAAATAATGTTGACAACTTTCAACCTTTATTTAATAACATTGTTAGATTTTCAAATTCTTGTTTAATCATCACTTTTACATTAAAATTACTTTTAATGAATCTTTGATGATAAACCTTTAAATTTATTCATGTCATAAACTTTGTACCCATTTCAAATATTAATAAATTAATATAACCTTGGGTAAAAGTATACATATGACAACCCCATATAAAAATTATATGTCCAAATTTAAACAACATTGGTAATAAACCAATCAAAAAATATATCATAAAGGCTAACTTGAATCATGCACAAACACTACATAGAAATAATTCTACATATGCATGAACAAAAAATGCAACATGAATTTTTGTTAAGAACAACATTGCAATAATATACCTTATACTTTAATTAACTTCATTGTTAATCAAACATGGATCATGCAACCTTTTAAAAAAAACAATTCACTCAAAAGGTGAAACATACATCAATAACAAAAACATTATTGAACTTGGTCAAAAGATAACCACACATAACAAACATATATGTATAACTTGCACGACAAAATCTATTTTGTCTTACCAAACATGCAAAGATCCAAAACTTAACATATTACTATAAAAGAACTATAAAATCAATTTTATCCAACTTGATAATAATACTTATTATCTTTTATAATAAAACAAGATATGATATATATAAAATAAGATAAACATGTCAAAAATATGTCAAAACATGACCATGAAATAATTTATCATCTTATCATGCATAAAACAAAACTTGTAAACACAAAAGATAGCAAACATTATCCATCTTTGATGATAATTTTAATCATCATGAAAAATCATGGTAAATTACTTATACTTCCAACTATCAAATTTCTTTGATAAATAAAAATGGAGTATCATCATTTACACCAAATGATAACCATGATCAAATAACCATGATCACTTACTTTACCAAATTTCATGGATATAAGAACTTGCTTAAACATGTAACATATTGTACATCTCTATCATCATAAATAAGAAACATATAAAATTAACATAGAGAACTTACATACTTGAGAAATATAATCTCTACCATGTAATTATGTCCATCTCTCTTACATAACTTGCTCAAGATAGAAACAACGCAACTCTTCATGAAACAATGCATCCTTTCATGAACCAACGTGTCTCTTTATCGAACAAACATATTCTTTGATGAACCAATGCACTATTTCAAAAATCTCTACGATAATCTCGTCACCCGATCATGGTGTAATTTTCATATAAGCAAACTTATAAACTTTCCCAACAAATTTGTCAATAATGACAAAGTCTGTGGTAAACATTGAAACTTGTCATACTAACTTTAGAAAATGATGTTTTAGATTGTTATAAATGTGACTTTAATTTTATAAAAACATATAAAATAAAGTTACAAGTTTGTAGTAGAAAACCAATTACATATGACAAGTACAAACCTTTGCTAAACATACACCAAATGTAGATTACATCATCGGGAATCACGATACATCGAACAAAGTAACAAGAAGATTTTGTTGGATCTTGATATAAATTCTAGGCGAGATGCTCTTTCCTAAAACATCATTTCCTCCCTACTACGGTGCTTGGGAATCAACCGGAAATATGTTTTGAGATACAAAGAATTACACTAACTTCCGAGCACACGGAAATTAGAATGATGCAAGAGAAACTAAAGTGGAAGAAGATAATAAAATTACAAACGAGAATTTTAAGTCCTCGATGTAAAATGCTAGAGAAGAAAAGAAATCAGAAATTCCATGTATGTTCTAGATCTCTAAAACAACACACAAGCATTCTATATTTATAGAATAGCTCACACCGGTTCATGAAGCAACATATTACTTCATGAAACACAAGGTTGATCCGTGAAACATGAGATCGATTCATGAACTCATGTCGCCTTTCACTCAACCCTTACATCCCAAATAACATGGCTAAAAGTAACCATAATAACTGTAGGAAGTTATTATATAACCATCAAAACAAACCAGAACAAAGCACGAAAAATTCCGGAAAAATCAAGCTACTCGCGGGCCGCGAGTTTGGTCACGGGCCGCGACCAACAGGTGAATTTTGTCCAGAAACTTTTCTTGCTTATTTCGCGAGCCGCGAACCAAATCACGAGCCGTGATTTACATGTTTTGACTAAAACATATAATTTTCAACCTTGGGATATACTTAATTAATTTAATTAAATTATTTATTTAATTTAATTAATTAAATTATTTCCGATAACCACTATACACTCTAAATTCCAACAATTTTAAGGTAATTTTATATTTCAGTTCTTCAATTTCTTCATTGAATGTTAGGGCTTAGTTTTCTTTTTGTTTTTCCGTGGTAGGTTACATGACTTTATTGTAGAGCACGCCATCATCCTTTAAATTCCAAGAAAATTCTATTCATATATCATGTTTTGTTATATTTTAAGTAATTTCTTGATTTTATTGGGGAATATAGTTGTTATTTTATTGATATCATTTTTGTTGTTAGTAGTTAATTGTCATTATGAATTAGTCAATTGTTATATTGAAAATTTATATTTTATCTATTTCTTATTATTAGTTTGTTAATTAGGGTTAATTTTGAATTGTATTATTTTTAGGGTTAATTATTAGGTTTAGTTTAATGAATGTTGTTATTAATATATACATAGGGTTAGTTGAATAAATGATATTATTAGAATATACATATTATTATTAGAGTTAATTAGGGTTAAATGAATGATTATTACTTTGTTGAATTGGTGGATTAGGGTTAAGTATATAATTATTACTTTGAGAAGAGGCGTTGAGTTAGGGAGAAAGAGGCTTGAAGAGTCTAAATATACCTTTTATCCTATACTAGGATTTACCTGTGCTATGTATGGTTGGGGCTCACTTTTTTGTTTAACGATTGTTTGGGTTCATAACATGTAGGATATTAGACAAAATTTAGCAAAGTCCTCATATAGAACTTTTTACCACTTCTTGGATATGCATGATAATTATCAATTAAGGCTTAAGCATTAGCAATTTTATACTAAATGTAATCATAATACATAAAGTGCTCATGATGTTATCATAGTGATACACTTGAAAAGATATTATGATTAGATATTCCCTCTTAAATTGGATGCTAAATTAAATCTCAAAAAGGTACACTGAAATTGTCGAGGGACTCTTTGACCGCACTGGATATTATGTTGATGATAATGATGGTGGTATACTGAAATTGGTGAACTCATAGGTTCTTCATTTCATTTGAAAGCAAGAGTAATTAAAAAAACTTTAATCGTATCATATAATGTTGTTACATGTGTGTTTTGTTTGTAAATTACATACTATGGGTATCTTTGATGTATCTTTTGTTGAAAATTTAAAATATATAAGATAAGATAAGATTGCATAAATTACTCCTAATGTATTACTCTTAACTTCATTTCTCAAACTAGTCACCTTCTTTTGTAAACTCTCACTTTAGAGTGCATTGCATTTGGAAAAATGAAGAAATGGGTTAAAAAATAATTATCTTACATTAATTAGTCTTTCATGAATTTATGGGTTAGATTAATATTTATATATTAGTATTAGTATGAATTTGTGGAGTTTATGTCATTACCAATGGTTATATTACAATTACAAACACTTCAAGCAAAACTCTTCATTGATGATAATTAGCATCATCATACAATAAGGGGGTGTTTGGCATGTGGGAATGGGAATTGTGAGACTTTAGTTGAGACTTAGAATGAGACTTTAGGATGAGATTTGAGTTGAGACTTTGAAAATAAATGTCTCATGTCCTTGTTTGGCAAATGATAAAAATAGATAAGGAATTAGATAAAAATTGAGTATATTTACAAAATTGTCCTTAAACTCTTAGATTTCTTTACTTTCATTAATGACAAAATTGTCTTTTCATAAATTTTCAAGTCTCATCTCAAACTACCACCCTCCTCCCAAGACTTTTTTGGTGAGACTTTCCCTTCTTAAATCTCAAGTCTCATTCTTTCCAAATTCCCATTCCCCTTAAACAAACAAGGGACTTTTTATAATTTTACCCAAAAATCCCATTCCCCAACCTCAAGTCCCTCTTGCCAAATACACCCTAAAGTAATTGAAAAACCACTTTGACACGAGGCATATTTAGAATGAAAGTTGAGGATTTCTAATTATTTGTCACGTGTCATTTTAAATTATATTCTTGAATTAATTTTTTTTTGTTATTAGCTCAATTATCATTTACTTTAAATTTTCATTGCTAATTTTTAGCTTTGATTAAATTATTAGTATAATCTTCAAAAAAAATAAATTATTAGTAGAAAACATCCTTACCTATCCCTTATATTTATTACTCCTTCCGTTCCTATTTGATCTTCCTATTTGGGTTTTTCACAAAGATTAAGAAAAATGGAATCTTTAGTAGTAGTGGGTATTATTTTAATTATATAGTAGTGAAAAGTAATGATTGTATTGGAATTATGAGAGAAAAAATAATTAAATATAATGTAAAGTAATGATTGTATTGAAAATATGAGAGAGAAAATAATTAAATAGTAATGTGAAGTAAGGAAAGTGGGGGGTAAACGTGAGATGAAAATTTTCCAAAAACAAAAAGTATTCTAAAGTGGAATAACTTTTGAAACTACCCGTTATAGTAAGGTGGAAGAACATAAAGGAACGGAGGGAGTACTTATTTTCACCATTCAAATATATTAGACTTTAACTCTTCATTATATTTACATACAATTCATGTGGGATTAATTTTGAATTATCTACTTTGATCAAGTACGTAATTTTTTAATCTAATTGTGAAATACTTTTTTTTATATCTAAATAATTAATAATTATGCTAAGAAAAAATTATCAAAATAATTAAATTACTATATATATGAAAATTTAAATATTCTCGTGCATTGCACGGGTATTACACTAGTTTCATTTAAATTGCATTGTAAGTGTGACACTTGGCACAACTTGTAAAATGCATTGTAATAACTAATACAGACACATGACACAAAGTGCTTATGAATTAGTATATTGTATGATGATTCAACTAGTCATAGGATCTTTTTAACGGGTCAACGGGTACCCGCGAATAATTAACTTGTGGCCCATGACCCGATCCGGTTAAAGCGGGTCACGTACCTGAACCAAAGAAAATATTTTTTGAGAAAATTGACCCGCCATTATAACATCGGTTTAGCGGGTCAATGGGTCGGATCAAGCGGGTTGGGTATTTTTAAAGCACAAATTCTTATGAGAGACGGTATTTTCAGAGACCATCTCTGATTAAACTGACATTATATATATTTATATATTTTTTAAAATATTATAAGTAGGCATTAAAACTAATATAAGTAGACATTTATGATATTGAAAGTAGGTACAAAATATACAATAAATAAGTATTAAGAATAATATAAGTAGACATTAAGACTACAATTAGTAAAATTATTTTTAATGAGTCGCATCTAAGATACTTCTCTTAAAAATATTTGACAAGAATGTAATTTGGTGTGTGTGTGTGTGTGTGTGTGGGGGGGGGGGGGGGGGGGGGGGGGAATATGTATTGTTAGGAGACAAATTCAAGACACCAAATTGAATAAGACATAAAAATAGATGGATTGTTACTCCATCCAACCTCTTTTTTATGTTCTTATTGAAGGGTTCTTTATCCCATCTAATTTGTGTTTTTCTAAAGTTGATTCGTCTTATTAATTTATTTAAGGAAAATTCCACGTGGTAACCCTGAGGTATTGGGTTTTCCACGTGGTAATCAAAATTTTAAAAAAACTTACATAGTAACCCCGAGTTTTACCAAATTGTTCCACCATAACCTTTTTGCACATAATATATTAGCAAAACGTAAGGAAACATTAATTTCAAAGCTTTAAAGTTCTTGTATGCCTATCTATGCGTCTTACCATTGCAAATATCATCATTTTCAACCTTTTCACTCAATATATAAACCCAAACGCTATAATCTTTGGATTTGGAGGAAAAAATATGATTTGGATGAAATATGGTAGAGTTGAGGTTTATGTTTTAGGTAAAAAGGCTAAAATCAATGGCATTTGAAATGGTGAGTCGCATAAATAGGCATACAACATCCATAAAGCTTCAAAATTAACTTTTACTAACGTTTTTATGTGCGAAAAGGTCATGATGGAACAATTACGTAAACCTCAGGGTTACCGCGTGGATTTTTAAAAAATTAGTGTTTTTTGATATTGACCCAACCCTGACCTGACCTGACCTTGACCCACTTAACTCGTTTAGTGTTTTTTGTTTTCATTTTAAGGTTTTTAAGTCCATACCTTTAAACTTTTCGATTTTTTTAGTTGTTTATATTGTATTTTAGTATGAAAAATACGAAAATACTCCATTAATTAAGTTTAGGTTATATTTATTGATTCAACTCGAACTTAACTCGTCTAATTAAATATGTTATATAAGTTTGTTTCAGTATTAAAATTTTCACCCAAGACTAACTCATTTAATAAACAGATTATAACGGATCACGTCATTTAATTAATATAGTCAAAAGTCTCAACCCAAATCCACTTATTTTGGATCTAGTTCAGGTCAAGTTAGCAGGTTGGATCAGCTTCTCCGAGCTTATCCACTATTTAAAAGGAGGAGTATACTAAAAGACAAATACTTTATAAAGACCGGTTCACCGTGAGATCATTAAATATTGGCTATTAATATTTAGTAATTTTTAAAAAAACACTGAAAAGAAAATATTATTCGTTTTACTTCATTAGTTTTTGATTAAAAATTATCAAATGAGCAATAAAATATCTAATTTAATTCCTTGAAGCAATAAAAATCTCCTCGAGTCCAAGTCTCTTATGAACCCACCACAAACTCCATCCAATCAACACCATCAATTTCTTCAACGTGTCAAAATCTAAGTCGCTCACGTACACAACTACCCCATCTTCTTGGCATTATAATCTCATCTCAAACACTCTCTTTTCTTTCTCAACAAACCTTCTCCAATGGCTTCCTCTCCTTTCCTCTCTTTCTCTCTCCTCTTCCTCATCTCTCTGTACTTTTCCTTCTCCTTTGCTTCTTCTTCCTTCAGTGAAGACCTTCTTATTGAACAAGTCGTCGATGAATCTGAACCTTCTTCTACAGATGACTTGCTTTTGAACGCTGATCATCATTTTTCTCTTTTCAAATCCAAGTTTCAGAAGAAATATTCATCTCAACAAGAGCATGATCATCGATTTAAGGTGTTTAAGGCGAATCTACGCCGTGCGAAACGACACCAATTGAACGATCCTTCTGCTGTTCATGGTGTTACTAAGTTTTCCGATCTTACTCCACGAGAGTTTAAAGAAAAGTATCTTGGATTAAAAGGTGGTAATAAGAAAAAGTTGAAGCTTCCTGCTGATGCTAATAAAGCTCCTGCTTTGCCTACTGATGATCTTCCTCTTGATTTTGATTGGCGTGATCATGGTGCTGTAACTGAAGTCAAAGATCAGGTTATATATTTAATTTAAATTCTATTTGTGATTGAAATTTCTTTTCTTTTTTTTGTGATTGAATTTTTCTTATGTTGAATTGAATACGGAGAAAAGGTTGAGTTTTCTTTGTTGTGTTTTCTTGATGAATTTGTTTTGATGTTCTAAAATTGCATTTTATTGAAGATAAGGTTCAGAACTCGGTGAGATACTAAATAATTAATTAATATTATATAACCAATCAATTATTGACAAATAATATATTAAGCTAGCGCTATGGAATAGTTTGGATTTCAATTAGAGAATCAATTATTCCAGTGAAAGGAGTTATAATATTTTTTGGACGTTGGGAAGAAAAAATTGTCATCTTGTATTGATAATTGAGTACCTAATAATACTATATTTGATTGTGTTTCAAGCTGATTAAAGCAAAAGAGTTGTAAGCTATCTTAGTATCTGAAACATAAGAGTATATAACACATATTGGTTTGCAAATTCATAGAGAAACATGTAGAGTGAATCATCTGCAATTATTATTGTACTGTTGAATTAGTCCTCTCTTCCTCTTTTATCATATACTGAAGCAGATTATAGATAATTAACCTGTATTTGACTTGAATTGGTTAGGGCTGTTACTTGTTATTGAATATTGACGTCAGTTTGTGGGCATGCTTCAGGGTTCATGTGGTTCTTGCTGGTCCTTTAGTGCTACTGGAGCCTTGGAAGGTGCTAACTACCTGGCGACTGGTAAACTCGTTAGTCTGAGCGAGCAACAGTTGGTGGATTGTGACCATGAGGTTTGTGCTTTTTGATCGTTTTAGTTTGTTGCGTAAGCTCCCTAGTCTGGGCGCGCAACATTCACTCTTTAGTATTTTTGTTTGTTGTTTGTGCTTCAGGGCTGGATGTTGATTCTTTGATTGCTTGTGTGCTTGTTTAGTCTTGACTCTTGAATACTTATCCTGCTGCTTAGTCTTTAAAGCAGCCTTGTAATGTAAGATAGTCATTGATGGTACTCATAAAGATAGAATGTTTTCACTTATGGGGTGTGCTCTCTATTGTTTTCAAAATGTAAGGCGTTTGTGAATTGAACTTTGGCTACCTTTTACAAATTAATTATATTTGATGTTGTTTCTTTGATTGGTGTGCTTAGTCTTGAATGCACGTTTGTGAAATACTCCTAAGATAAGTTTGCTTATTGATGATGACAATAGTTAGAGCATGTTTTCCTTTGTTTTGTATATCTTTTTGAGTTAATCTTTAGTGTGTGTGAAATCAACTTGGGATACAAGTTCTCCTACATTAAGTTAAATATCAGTTGGTGTTTAGCGTTGCAAGTTCAGACCAAAACCTTGACAACTGTTAAGAGTGGACTATTTTCTGAAGAACACTGCTTTTCAGCATTCTTGTACTACTGCTTGCTGATGCTCTTTTAATGATTGTATAATGTTGCTGAGAAGCTATTATGATATATCAATTTCATTCTCGTTCTGCAGTGTGATCCTGAAGAACGCAACTCATGTGATGCTGGTTGTGGTGGTGGGCTGATGAATAATGCTTTCGAGTACATACTCAAGGCTGGTGGTATTCAGCGGGAGGAAGACTATCCTTACACAGGCACTGATCGTGGTGCCTGTAAATTTGACAAAAGCAAGGTTGCTACAACAGTGGCTAACTTTAGTGTTGTATCTACTGATGAAGAGCAAATAGCTGCCAATTTGGTGAAGTATGGCCCCCTTGCAGGTATGAAAACAATTTTGTCACTGCACCTTATTTTGGACAATAATCAAAGAAGATTGGATTTTTAACTGTTTTTTTTTTTTTTTTTTCTATTGCAGTCGGCATACATGCAGGTTACATGCAGACTTACATTGGTGGAGTTTCTTGTCCATTGATTTGCCTTAGGAGCTTGGACCATGGAGTTCTATTGGTTGGCTATGGGTCTGAGGGTTATGCTCCTATAAGGTTCAAAAATAAGCCATATTGGATCATTAAGAATTCTTGGGGCCCCAACTGGGGAGACAATGGCTATTACAAAATATGTAAAGGCCGCAATATTTGTGGTGTGGACTCCATGGTTTCTTCTGTAGTTGCTGTGAATCTTCAAGCTTCCGTTCAAAGTTAAGAAGCTATTGGATAAAGCCTTGTTTCCACTGTTCATTCGTTTGATCATTGAACAAAAGGTGGTTGTAAATATATATTTGCTTCGCAGTTTCGTTTTAATCACAAAACTATATTGTAGCCTACCTTATATCTGAGTTGTTTTAAAGCTCAGACTCTTTCCAATAGGAAACAATACTGTAAACTTATGCAATTAAGTACTCATCAGTCATTTGGCTCTATTTTATTTAATTCTAGTGCTGTCTTATTAAACAAATGTAATATTGTTGGGTGTATGTTTTTGACATTTACCATTCACTTTCATCTGCTATGTAGCCTCATGTTATGATTGATGCTTTGATTCATGAACAGGCAAGGGAAAAGTGTTGCAGAATGATAGAATTGAGAAGTGGACTTGACACACATTCATTTAATTAATGGCAATTGTCTAAGAATTCAATGTTAGCAGCTATTAACAAATAACAATGGTGTCAAAAGGGAAAGCAAAGAATTAGTTTCTAACATTTTAAAAAATTTTATTTCTGGAACATGATTAGCTTTGATCATCTTAATTAGCGCATGAAAATCAACTTGGGCTACCTGTTTAAAATCTGCTTGAAAACTTCAACTCTTTTTTGAGCTTATCTTATAAAACAAGTAAATACATTATATATCAGTGTTGCAAGTTCCAACAAAACCCTTGATGACTTAAGAATGGACTGTTTTGTGAAGCACGCTGCATTTTCAGCATTCTTCCACGAGTGATTGCTAATGCTTAGTCTTTTAATCATTGTATGATGTTGCTGAGATAGAGATGTCTTTTAATAGACCAGCTCTAACTTGAGCTGGGTTTAATAATCTTTATGGATGGGCAGAAGTTGTAATGCTATGTTAATTACATTCTTGCATGATTTGTAAGATGTGTGCACAATTTTAAAGTCATTGGAGCTCTTCCTCCAAGAACGCAACTTTAGTGTTGTATCTACAGTTGAAGAGCAAATAGCTGCCAATTTGGTGAAGTATTGTCCCCTTGCAGTTATAAAAACAATTTTGCTCGCCTTACTGCCGTTGCACTTACCTGGAATCTTAGACATGAACCATTTAATTTCACCTGCTAGGCTGCATTTAGTTGTCCTTGTGTTAACTGAGGCCTTGCTTCATGATTCATGAACATGTAAGGTAGAAATATCGCAGAATTATAGAACTGAGAATTGCACTTTATGGCTTTATGCAAAATTGATTTAATTCATGCCATTTGTATAAGAATTAGTACAATACAAATCTTTGGAGAAGTTAACAACGGTGTCAAAAGGGAGGAAGGAATTAGTTACAAAAAATAGGGTAAGAATGGTTAGATTCAGGACTCTGCTGTAGCCTATAGGACTTTACATAACCGATCAAAACTATCATTTTGTCACTAACTAGAAAATTGGAATATGACAACATTTTGCAGGTAAAGATATAAATGGTACAACATACATGTATAATATAATATAACACACTTCTAGCACGTATTTGTATGCGAGGAAGATTTCCGGTATGCTTGATTTGTAGGAGGAATTCTCACCTAGGGACGCCAATTTAACATAATCAGCAATCATTTAACAACCAGAAAGCTATGGTAACCAGACCTCCACAGCACATATATAGCGGGGTGATGAGGTTGCCAAAGGTGTACGCACCTTCGGCTTGAAACAAATGAGCTTCAAAAAGAAGCATGGTACTTAGTGCAACATCATCACTCATCATCGTCATCAAGGGATGCAAATGAGAATGGTTGGAATTTGTAACCATCTCCTTCAAAGAACTTATTCTGAAATTCTACCCAATGAAGTCTCATAGCATGAAGAAATGCACTAAGAGTTTCCATCACTAATAGGACACCAACAGTAGCAGATACAAATACAGTTATCCCGATGATGAGGATCACAATGTTGTTATACCTACAGCCATGAAATAAAGTAGTTACTATACGGTCTCACTTGATTTAAAAGATCAATTATATTTAAATAGAAAGCTTACCCCCAGGCCAAAAGCAACACTTTATCATAGAAAACACTCGAGAGTTCTGAATGTGCAAGACTGCAAGAGAACACAATAAGTCGAATATCAAATTACCTCGGACTGATATTTTGTATAAAAAAAGGAAACAGTCATTTTCAAAAGAAATTATATATACAAGCTACATGCTCAAAAGTCTGACTCAAGACAAAGCTCTAATTCTAAAGTAGACAACTGCAACTCAATCTTGTATAATTTTCTACAATTACGAAGTTACGCTTTTTTGGTTTGTGGTTTGAGTTCAGAGAAAATAAGATAAAATATTTGAAATATGTGGATGAAATCCAGCAGGAGAAATGTAAGGATGAAAAAAAGTTGTTTCCGAAAAAAGGAAAATAAAGTAAATTTAGTGGGACAGTCGACATACTAATATAGACAATCTAGCAAATTTAGAGGGAGTGAAAGAGTATCAAAGATGGAGCATGGAGTAGAATATCTTGGTCAAGGTCAAGGGAGGTACTAGGCCAGAATGCAAACTTTTGTTTAAACCTGAGGTAACTTCTAGAAGAGTTTGAGTACTGAGTCTTAAATTCAGAAACTCAACATATACAAGAACTACTTTTTGTCTCACGAAATTTGCCCTACTTTCCTTTTTAATTTGTTTCATCAAATTAGTCCCATTTCTATTTTGGCCATGACCCACACTCCAATAATTCTCATCCACACATTTTACTTCCCTTTTCATTTCATCCTCACACTCCTACTTTCCCATAAAATACCACATTACCAACTTTTCTTAATTTTCCCACCAATTGCCATTGGCAAAATTCACTCCCATCATCTTTATCAAATCCAGCACAAACCACTGCTAACATCATAGATTACAAATGAAATCAAATGCATTCAACATACCCCTTTCATCCCCGATTTTCCTCCTTCCCTTAGCAGCACAAGTCAATGATTTAAAACTTATTTCCCCCTTCTATCTTTACACCGTATCAACAATGTTTCCACTATCATGAGACATTTTCTCTCCCTTCACCTTATTTTTATCTTTTATATTTAATATTATGCCATATGTGGAGCGTAAACCCATGGTACAGTGATAATATACCCACTATGACGTCACCTAGCTCTACCTAATTCCAGAAGCTTCGCCACGTCATTAGTTTGTTATGCACACACCATATTGCTGTACAGAGTTTGTTATAGAATAGTGTAGAAATTAGCTTCTTGGGCACAATACCCATATACTCTTGTATAAATAAATGATGTACCAGCTTTGTGTAAATAATCAATAGAAATACTTTTCTCTCTCCTCACTAAAAGTAAGATGGTATCAGAGCCACAGTACTACCCAAACCCGTGACTCCCTCTTTTTTTTTTTTTTCTCTCTCTTCTTCTTTACCTTTCTTGTTTCTTGAAGCTTTTAAAAATGGCAGATAGCCTTTCTACGCAATCCTCACCTTCTCAAAACAACGAAATTACTCCTGATCCTACTCAAAATCCTGCGAGTGTCTATTTTTTGTATCCCTCAGACCATGCCAGTACCAAACTCGTCTCAACCCCTTTCGATGGAACTGGTTATGGCGATTGGAAAAGGTCCGTCATTATAGGCTTAACAGCCAAGAACAAGATGGATTTCATTACTAATACTTTGCCCAAACCCACTCATGATGATATTCTTGAACGAGCCTGGGATCGATGCAACAATATGGTGATAGGTTGGTTAATAACTTCATTGGACCGCACTTTGGCTAAAAGTATCATGTATTTCTCCACAGCAAGTGAAATTTGGAAAGATTTGGAGGATCGATTTGGCCAATCTTCATACTCTCAGTTGTATGCCCTTCAAGAAGAGCTTGCTGGTTTAAATCAAGCAGATGGCATGACAGTGGCTGAATATTTTACTAAGGTGAAGTCTCTTTGGGATGAATTAGACAATTTAAGTCCTCTACCTACTTGTACTTGTAACAAGTGTTGCTGCAATCTTACTAAGAGTATTCTCCGCCTTCAACAAGAATATCGCGTGATGAATTTTTTGATGAAACTCGATCCAAAATACAGTCAAGTGCGCACTAATGTCTTAATGATGAACGAGCTGCCTTCTGCCTCTCTTATCTATCGGCTCTTACAACAAGAGGAACGTCACAAAGAGGTTAGTAAGCTTACTCAATCCCCTACTGAGTCTCTCGCTTTTGCTGTGGATAGAAAGCGTTACTACTCTAGATCCGTCGATCATCATCAAGAACGTTCTATTTCTGGCACTAAAAGGACTGCTCCATACTTTTGTGATCATTGTAAAATACCTGGACACTCCATGGAACGTTGCTTTAAACTTCATGGCTATCCCTCTAATGGCCGTCGTTCTTCACACAAAAAGATTGCTGCAAATACTCATAGCACACCACCTGATTCTAATGTCTCTGTCAAAGATACTGGACTTACTACGGAGCAGTTTAACCACCTTTTGAGTCTTCTTGGCAAGAAAGATATTGATCCGCCTCCCGTGACTGATACGTCTGTCGATACCACTGGAACTCTTGCAGGTACATCTCGTTTCAATTCTAAATCACGGTGGATTATTGATACCGGGGCCACAGACCATATGTGTAATGATATATCCTCTTTTCATAATCTTACTGATATTTCACATTTGCATCATACTATTACAATCCCTGATGGTACTGTTTTACACGTTTCTCATGAAGGAGATATATCTCTGTCTCCTAAACTTTGTTTGCAGCGTGCACTATTTGTGCCTCATCTTCAATTTAACTTAATTTCTGCCTCAAAGTTGTGTAATGATTACAATTGTTCACTGATCTTTAATTCTACTCATTGTTATATTCAGGACCCTACAATGAAGAGGCCCTTACCTCTTGGTGAATACTTCCAAGGACTATATTACCTAATAGACAAAAGTACTACATGTGCTGTCAACATACTACCTACAAATAAGACTCCAAAGACGTGCAAGTCTACTATGCTAGAGCAAGCAAAACTACTACATCTACGTTTAGGGCATGTGCCTTTTGACAAATTAAAGTTGATGTATTCTGAACTTGATATTAATGCAATTAAGAACTCTTTCATTTGCTCTGTTTGTCCTTATGCGCGTCAAACTAAGCAGGCGTTTATGCCTAGCTCTTTCATTGCTAATACTGCTTTTGAGTTGATACACATTGACATATGGGGCCCATATTCTACCCCTACTTTACTTGGATGTCATTCTTTTTTAACCATTGTGGATGACTTTAGTAGGGCCACTTGGACTTATTTTCTCAAAACTAAAGATGAATGTGTTGCTAAACTTTACCAGTTTATAAATCTTGTCGCCACACAATTTAATGCGAAAATCAAAATTATTCGATCCGACAATGCTAAGGAATTTTGTGAAGGCCCTATTCTTCATTTATATCATTCCCATGGTATTAATCATCAAACTAGTTGTGTCGAGACTCCACAACAAAATGGTCGGGTTGAACGCAAGCATCGCCACCTTCTTGAAGTTGCTCGTGCTCTTCGATTTCAATCTAACGTTCCTCTTTCCTTTTGGGGCGACACTATTCAATGTGCTACTTACATAATTAATCGTTTACCACTTTCTTCTATTGGTCACATATCTCCTTACGAGCGACTTTTTGGGACACCTCCCTCTCATTTGCATTTACGTTCGTTTGGTTGTCTTTGCTTTGCAAGTACTCTTAAACAAGGCCGTACTAAATTCCATCCTCGTGCTCAAGCTTGCGTTTTTGTTGGCTATCCTTATGGCCAAAAGGGTTATAAATTGTATAACCTTAGCACCAAGAAAACCTTTGTCTCTCGTCATGTCACTTTCCATGAGCATCATTACCCATTTCATCTAACATCTCTTCCTAATTCACCTCCACAAATTTATCTTCCTACTACTACACCTCTTCCTCCTTTCTTTGACTATCCTCATACTCCACCTACTGTTTCACGGCCAGCACCTTCTTTTACTCCTCCCATGCCGTCTTCCTCTCCCTCTTCTATCCCTTCTATTCCTACGCCAGCCACTTCTGTGCCACCTGCACCACGGCGTTCCGAACGGGTTTCTAAACACCCTTCTTATCTTACTGATTATGTATGCCAAGTCTCTTCTTCTACTACTCCTTCCCTTCATGCTCTTCCCTCTGAACCACGTTCTTATAAACAAGCTCTTCAAGACCCTCACTGGGTTCGTGCCATGCAACTCGAGCTCGATGCTCTTACCCATAATAATACTTGGGACCTAGTTCCTTTACCTCATGGCAAGCGTACTATTGGTTGCAAATGGGTTTTTAAACTCAAACTCAAAGCCGATGGCACCCTCGAACGCTATAAGGCACGTCTCGTTGCCAAAGGTTTTACTCAAGAATATGGGATCGATTTTCATGAGACCTTTTCACCCGTTGTCAAAATGACAACCATTCGATGCATTATAGCCTTAGCGGCTTCTAAACAATGGTCGCTTCATCAACTTGACGTTAATAACGCCTTTCTACATGGCGATCTTCACGAAGACGTTTATATGAGCCCTCCCGAAGGCCTTTCTCATGCTCCTCACCTTGTTTGCAAACTTAAAAAATCTTTGTACGGTCTTAAACAAGCTAGTCGTCAATGGTTTGCTAAGCTCACTCTTGAGCTTCTTGACCAAGGCTTTATTCAATCTAAACACGATTATTCTTTGTTTACTCGACGGAGTTCTAATTCTTTTACTATCGTCGCCGTCTATGTGGACGACATTATTCTAACCGGTAATGACTCCTCGGTCATTCACAATCTCAAACTTCATCTTAATCGAGTTTTTAGCATCAAAGACTTGGGTGCTCTACACTATTTTCTTGGCTTGGAAATTTCTTATCTCCCTCACGGCATTGCTCTCACTCAAAGAAAATTTGCCACTGACTTATTGCGTGATTCCGGTATATCTTCATTTAAGAAGGCCGTTACTCCTCTTCCTATTAATCTCAAACTCCACGCCAACGATGCTCCTTTATATTCCGACCCCACTCATTATCGTTGTCTTGTGGGTAAACTTAACTTTCTAACCCACACACGGCCCGATTTAGCCTTCACTGTGCAAACTCTTAGTCAGTTTATGCAACACCCCACTGATGCTCATTACAAAGCTCTCACTCACACACTTAGTTACCTCTCATCTACTGTTGATCATGGTATACTTCTCAAAGCTTCTGATCGACTATGTCTCCAAGCCTACTCCGACTCTGATTGGGGTGCATGTTTAGATACTCGACGTTCCGTTAGTGGTTATCTTCTTCTTTTTGGCAATTCTCCTATTAGTTGGAAATCCAAAAAGCAATCCACTGTGTCCAAGTCGTCATCCGAGGCTGAGTACCGTGCTATGTCTTCCGCTGCTTCCGAAGTCACATGGGTTGTCAACCTTCTTGCAGACCTTGGTGTTACGGATCTCAAACCAATCACGCTTCATTGTGATAATGTCTCCGCTATACATATTGCACATAATCCGGTTCTCCATGAACGCACAAAGCATATATCTATTGATTGCCACTTTACTCGCGAAAAGATCCTCGACGGCTTGCTTCAGCTGCGCTATCTGCCCACTTCTCAACAGTTAGCTGATCTTCTAACCAAGATACTTCCTTCTACGCAGCTTTACCCGTTATTAGCCAAGCTTGGTATGTACTTCCCCACCCCAAGCTTGCGGGGGGATGATAATATACCCACTATGACGTCACCTAGCTCTACCTAATTCCAGAAGCTTCGCCACGTCATTAGTTTGTTATGCACACACCATATTGCTGTACAGAGTTTGTTATAGAATAGTGTAGAAATTAGCTTCTTGGGCACGATACCCATATACTCTTGTATATATATATGATGTACCAGCTTTGTGTAAATAATCAATAGAAATACTTTTCTCTCTCCTCACTAAAAGTAAGATACAGTTTATTTTACAATGGAAAAAAACATCAGCCACCTACCTGAGAGCCCACAATCGCAAATATGAAGCTGTATTCGAGACCGCTCCGAGCACAAATTCTATGGTGTGTATTAATTGGTGAACAAAAATTTCACTGAATTCAAATTCATCGTGTACATGTGAATCGTGCTCCATTTCAAAATTCAAAGAATCCGCATCATCATCAAGAAGCGAATATGAACGACCTTGGTGCCGCTGCGATATAAAAAGGTTCAATTTAAGTGAGCATAACAGCAGAACTTTTCCACCATCGAGCGCAATTAAAAAAGAAAGATAGCAAAGCAAAAGGCACCAATTAACTCGTTAACAAATTGTAGATTTAGCATACTTCTTCATGTTGCTTCTTCAACAGAAAAGGCTTAGGAAATAGCATCCATGGTACAGATATGAGAGCCAGAAAAAGCAACAAGATCTGGCAAACAAGTGAACAAATCTCAGAAGTCATGTAAATCATTTCACAAAGCACTGTAGAGAAAGAAAAAAAGTGAAAACCTGAAGAAACTTCTGACCGAAGAATAGCTGATTCTCCCCAAGATCATCAGTTGGACTTAGAAACATGTATATTAGTATATGATAAAGATCAGCTTTAGAACCAGTGCACCATTTGACAATAATGAGAAGTGAAAGATAGCCAAATAGACTGTTTAAAAAAATCATCTGGGGAACAAACTGATACCTGGACAGACAAATTTTAACAAGCATTATTACAAAGTGAACATATCATATCTCAACCAAAACAATGTTAACTCAAAACATCAATTACCATATATTCAGGTCATTTTTGAAGAACTTAGCATTAAAAAAGCTCAACAAGATTCCAAGGTTCATGTGCACCACTCCAAGAAGAATCGACATTTTCATCTTCAAAGAGTTCAGGAAAGGCAGCTCACTGCGACTACCATGCCAAACAGGATCTACTCCAAATGGGTAAGTATCACGTACTTTTATCAAACCAGATGTAGAAGCATCCCTGCCATAGTCACATGACTAATTTGTTTATTATTCACGAAAACAGAGAAGGAAAAGAGAAAAGAAAACAAAAAGGTTTATGTTTATACCGGCACGACGTTTCACGGCATGCATAGGCAGAGGGTCCAAAGATTTCAAATGGGCGCGAAAAGAATTCATTATAGATCAGTCCCGTGTATATAGAGAATAAAGCCATCATCATAATTAAGTAGCGACCACCAAATGCCATCTCCATAATATCTCCAAGTTTCTAGCGATAAACAAAAACAACTACATCAGCAATAGCAATGGTGCAAAAATCCAAAACAATCAACAGGTTTGTGGCTTGGACGCCAAGCGTTATTCGGACATACAACCTACAAAAACTAAAATGAGTTGATCCTATCAGCAATAATGACAAAAAGGTAAGCAGGGGCCAGGGGGATCATATTATCACATAATCCACTGAAGAATAATAACCTATAAACTTATTGAATATTGATCTGATACACTCAAGAGGGTCAATATCACAGCGTCGTGAAGTGTTAATATCCAATCTTTAGCGGAAAACACTCAAGTCAAAATAGCTCGAATTCTGATAATAGTTGGAGCTCAGACAGGCTTAAATGGATTACCAACTGTACTCACAATTCTGAATATTTAACAACCGATTATAGATGGACATGAGAACAAACCCTTTTGCTCAATTTATCTGGAGTCTAAAAGTCCTGCACATTTAACTAACATGTTCTTTTCAAAGAAGCAGTACAATGTATTTGAAAATAATCAAAGGATCATTAATGTACTTCAGTTCTATAAAGCACGCTAATTCACACTTCGATCTGACATGCAATGATCACTAATTTTTATGAAGCTTGACAATAATAAAAGCAACTGTTTTGATTAGCCATTTAGAATTCCAATGCAGTGATGTCAATTAAAAGGTTAAATCACTCCACCACAGATTCATTTTGGCAAACTTTGTCAAAATATTACCACTTATGGGCCCAAATACAAGATCAACTCGTTTCTTTAAAACTCAAATTCTTGTCATTGTTAAAGTCCAAGCTGAATTTCACCCACCTTGAGGAGATGGATCTTTGGGAGAACAGTATGTAATGCCTCATATATATAGGAGGGAAAGAGAAATTTCATCAGAAAATTTGTACACTTTGGAGATTGGATGAGTTTATATTCATTTTTGGAGAGTCACAAGCCTTTGGAATGGTTCTATACTATCCTGCAATTGTAATCCTATATGGTACATTAAAACAAATCTACTACTAATTTACACAGCAATTTACAACATCTTTTTTTACATTTTATTACTTCTCAGCCATTTTTCTTCTTTTCAATAATATCTACTGCCATGAATTTGCCCGTTCATCAAAAAATCCTTACAAAAACAAGCTAAAATATGTAACTAAGACTAATTAAAGTTGCGAATTGAAGTTATAAAAATACCTGGCTGGAGAACTTCTTTTCCCTCATGATCAAATACAATGTTGCTAAAAGCAAACAAATGCCATGGCCCCAGTCACCAAACATTACAGCAAACAGAAAAGGAAAGGTAATGATTGTGTACACACCAGGATTTGCTTCCTGGTACTTGGCAACACTGCAATAGCAGAATCAGATTTATTGTTTACCAAAACTGCACTGGTGCATATATTGAATGAGGAATAACAATTAGGGGAGAGGTGTTTAAAAAAGATATATGCACATGAATCCTGAGAGATCAATTTCCAAATGCACAAAAAAATGCACGTGTCCACTTGGTTCTCCAGTCAGCTACTTGAAATTGTTTTGCAACTTGTAAGCAGATAAAAGGTTAAGATAGCTCTAAAACCGTGTTCAATGATTTCGAAGGAAATATATGAAAGATAAATTCCATGCACTAAAAAAATTCGTATCATTTTATAAAGGAAAAATTACCTAAAATAATCCAACATTTTCACGTTTTTCCTACAATAATCCCAACTTTTGATTGACTATGAATAATCTCAACTATTGAATCACTTATCCAAAAATGTATTGGCAAAATAATAACAAAAAAATCGAAAAGCAAGCCCGACCACGAACTACCACCACACTTTGGCCACCCCTACCCTAGCCACCCTTCCTCAACTCCCGCTCTTCCTCCCTCCGACGAATACCCTCTCCCCTGTTCCCATTGTCTTTCTCACAAATCTTGTTTCATCACAATGATTTTGTAAGTATTAGTCCACCATAACAAATTGCAGAACTATGTCACAATGAATTTGTAGGTATTATCTCCCTAATGACTAAACTTCTATTTTTGCATTCTATGAAATGATTTCTAAAACCTCTATCGAGTAAGCATGATATTTAAGATTTTTATTACCTCATCATAAAGAAAGAAAATTGGAAAAATCAAAATCCAAGATTCTCAAATGGAGTAAATCTGCAATTTTTAGTGTATATTAACAGTGTGGGTGGTGGTTAAGTGTGATGTTGCGCGGCGGTATGTCGATGCAGATGAATTGAAGCAACAAAGAAGATGAAGTGGTGGTGATGATGATAAACATCAAACATCATAAGGTAAATTTGATGAAATTAAATGATCAATTTTTTTGATTTTCAATATTTTTATTTTTCTAATTATATTTTTATTTAAAAATTACATGTTGTAGCAGGTAACCGGTTACCCCCGTCTATTCTTGCCAAATATCCCCTAAAGTTTGGATTAATTCTGATTAATTAATAGTTGGGATTATTGATGGCAAATCGAGAAAAGGTTGGATTATTGTAGGTGATTTTTTCTTTTAAAAAATATACTCCTATTATCTATTATTTTCAAAAATTAATGGCAATTGATGATAAGATTTCACATTTCAAACATAAACTTGATTATTCCTTGAATACAATTCCTACAAGTCTATTACTATGTAAGTTTAAAAGAAATGAAAGAAACCACTCTTTTAACACGTTTCTTGGAAAATCAATCATGTTAAGAAAATGAGAAATACATAATTTTAAACAGGAACAAATGCTAGTCTTGGTCGAACAGAGATTTCTTATAAGACAAAAGCCTACAAATATGTAAATTTGTGCACCTAGTAAACTCACCCATATGCATCTACAATTCCTTGGAAAGCACTCGTAAATTTGTTTGTACGAAAATAAGTTGGTGGCGATTCCTTCGTTGGCAAAATATGGAAAATAGACCCAACTTGCGAGTTGGTGTCAAACGTTGCCTTTCGCAGTGTATCTTGAATCTGTAGGTTTGATTGTAGACAAGTTAGAGTGCAATGATTGATCAGACTGACACAACACTTGCAACTGATGATTTCAACAATACAACAATATTTTTGGAACAATGACAAGATGATTAATTCTAACCTCTTTAGTAGAAAAAACTGGACACCAACCTTCTGCAACTAGGCACTTCTTTGTCACATCTACATTGAGCATATTCAAGGTGTGATAAATGGATTTCTCCTTTTTAACCTACATAAAGAAAATATACCCAGAAAAAAAAATGAAATTAGTGTTTAAGAATGTTGGTAAGTATGAACATTATAACTTGACTATAAGGACAATAGCATCAATATCAATAAATAATAAAAAGATAAAAAGGAAAGCTTCATTAAATACTAACCAAATGGTTCCATTCTTCAATTTGAGATCCAATGGTACTTAAAACATTGTCACGGTGCACAAGACCAACATCTATAGTAGTCTTTAGCTCATTTAGTCTTGCAGTGACCTGCCAATGAATTTAATAGTACCATCTAGTCAAAACTATTATGTAAATAATAAATTACCCATTCAATTTGTCAATATATCAGTATACGCAAAAATACAAGTTCTCATAACTTGAATGCATCCGAAATCAAGCGTATGTCCTATCACCTGCTTAAACACTTTTCATTCACACATGTTGAATCGTATGGGTCCTTATTCCTTACTGCTTACATGTAGCTTCCTACACATGTTTCTACAAAGGAAAACTACATTTGATTTACATACTTAGGTGGCAGGCCGTCACATACGTCTTCTTCTGTATACAAAACCTTCCATCCTAATAAAAAAATCTCTAGAGGTTTTGTACGGAGGAATAAAGATCCATACTATAAGGAACAATGAAACATTGGCTGATAGTAAAATGCTGTTTAAGAGCGCCAAAATCACACATGGTTGAAGATGGTCAATGGTCATTATAAACAACGTAATTTAAACAAAGTTGTTTATATAGATGACGTAAATTTCCTTTATGATACCCGACAACATCTCAAATGGGATACGTGGTCAAGTAATTCTCGACTTTGAAAAAAATGGCTTTAACTTTTGTGCGACTCAACATCAATTCCCAAACTCCTACAGTTTAACATAAAAATCTAGCCAGATACATTTTAAAGCAAGCCATACCTCTTTCATCATATGCTGTTGCTTTTCTGGGTCATCAGAAAAAGAGTAACAATTTGCTCCAAAAGCTTCACATATTTTCACTACTTTGTTTTTTGCCCTCTCTCCAGAATAGAAGATCACAAATACATTTTTTTCAACCTGTAAGGTCCATATAGACTCATAAAAAGCTAGGCAAACACTCTGAAAGATAAACAATCACAAGTTGATGCCATGGTATGACATCTGATAGTCATCAAAAAGCATATTTCCTATGGTAGACTTCTCCTTAATTTATTTTACAGCATAGATAAATGGTATCAGCTTAATTAAAATTTTGGACTTTATAAAAATACACTTGTTGATGCCAACACTTTTGAATCAAAAGACGTGGCAGGAAAAAATGAAAATAAAAGTTCACAAGATTTTAAAAAAAAAGACCTCTTAATAACTATCATAATCACCTTTTGACCTGATGCTGGATCGATAACAGGATGGTCAAGCATTGCTTGCTTTAGAAAAACATTACCCCTGGTTGCTCGAAAAAGAATTCTCTCAAATGCCATAGATTTTTCTTTAGGGACCACACCGCTGATGAATCCAAGCCTAACATGTTTTGATGGATCGACCATCATTTCCTGTATAAAAGCCGAAATTATTGGCTTATAGTATCCTCCAAAAAGATAAAAAGAACAACTTAACCTGAAATACAGCAAGCAAAAAGTTACTTGTTCTCGTAACAAAGGACTATCCATTGATCTGTCACCCAAGCGAAGAGCTTCATTTTCTGTCCACTGAGCGGCTGTACTAAAAGCTGAATGAAAAAACTCAGATGCCTGAAGAAAAACAAAAGAGGTCAATGAGTTTCTTATTATACGTAGGATTTCTGATATATATATATATATATATATATATATATATATATATATATATATATATATATATATATATATATATATATATATATATATATATATATATATATATATATGTATATATGTATATATATATATAAATATATATGTATATATGTATATATATATGTATACATATATATAGGGGTCAAGTTCCAGTGAGAACCAAGCTTATATGAGAACCGTGAGAACCAATCGCCTTGATAAAAATGTGTTACTTTTTTATAGAAAATGTGTTACTTTTGAACAAAAAAACGTTACTTTTGTTTTAAAAAAAAGTTGTTACTTTTTAGCATAAAATGTGTTACTTTCAAAAAAAATATTTTTTTCAAAAAAATAAAGTAACACGTTTTTTTTCGAAAAGTAACACATTTTTATGTAAAAAGTAACACCTTTTTCTGTGTTTTTTTCAGAATTTTTTCTTAAAGTAACACATTTTTGCCCAATAGTATCATAAAATACAGTAACATCTTTTTGCCCATAAGTAACACCTTTTTAGTATAAAGTAACACTTTTTTGTAAGGCTGATTGGTTCGCACGGTTCTCATATAAGGATGGTTCTCACTGGAACTTCTTCCTATATATATATATATATATATATATATATATATATATATATATATATATATATATATATATATATATATATATATATATATATATATATATATATATATATATATATATAAAGAGCATGTCAACAACATATCTTGGTAGTATGGATATGGCAAGGAGCAAAGATCAAGACATTGCTGATGCAGCTCACAATGTTATTATCTAATGAGTAAACAAATTGATGAGGCTAAACGTCAAGATCCGATCATGGAAAAAAAAAAACGCGATCAATGTTGCGGTGTTGCGAAAAATGGCTATAATTGAAAAATAACGCGAATCGCGGCCGATAAAGTGTGATTTTTGAAAAAGAAAAAATCACATAAAGAGAGTTGTTAACTTATAATTGCATTTTTGTTGTTGAACTACAATTATTAATTTATTATGCAATAATATGCAACTAGCTATTATAATTGCAATATTTGAGATTCTTTTAGTTTATAATTACTTAACTTAAAATTATGAGTAAATATAATTGAAGTGATAGTAATAATTAAAGTAAATGGGTATTAATGAAATTTTAACAGGAAACAAATGACGGTGTAACAGTGAAAATATCATTGTAACGGTAAAATAACGGGCGTTACACGTTATGTAACGGTCAATGTGGCGTTTTGACCGTGAAATTTCATGCAGCGTATATAACATGATTTAACGGCGCGACAACTTTCAAACAGGTTATATGACAGGGGTCACGTAACATAACAAGGGACTTTTTATTCCATGGATGATGGATCCGATATATTTTTGTTTTTGTTTGCAAAGGAACTTTGATTAATTAACACTATCAGTAATTTGTACTAATGGGTATTTAGGTCACACCTATGTGTACTCCCCTAGAGAGCAGAAAAATGATAAATTGCTAAGATATAAAATAAATTTTACCTTCATCAAAACGAGCTTATATTCTATCAGCTCATTGTATGAGTGTTGTAACTTCTCATTATTAGCATTCATCTCTAAAATCTCAGCCTCAAGTTCACAAAGCCTCACCTGTAAGTAAATAAGCAAAGTTATTCCTAATAGGCAGACATAGTGAAAGGAAAGCGCAGGAAAAGATATACATATCCAAGTTCAACACACCTCTAATGCATCCATTTGTACATTATCTCTAGAAAAAAAACTTGTTGAGGACACTAAACCAGCTTTTGTCATCTGCTCCTTCAAAAACCTTATCTTACGAGCCATTTCTGCGCATCTTTTTATCTAAATAAATCAACAAAGTTAGAAATTGAAGGGAAGAAAAGACAAGAAATAAAAGAAATTTACAAAACCTGGACATGAATGTAACCAGAAACATGTAAAAGTGATGATGGCATTTACATAGTTCTTCAAACAATGCACATAACTACATTAGTGCGTTTACGAATTTTTTTTTTTAATTACACAGCAATTGTTTCTAGTAAAAGGAAAAAAATGTTTGAGGGAAAATAATAATATCATTTGGGTAACATAAAATATATCATTCTAGCAAGTGAAGGGATAATGGAATTTATAAACGCTTTCAAAAATCAAACATGTCGCCATTCATAATAAACTAAACTGGCAGCTACATTTGTGTATCATAGAACAATTTATCCCCCATTCCAACATCGAAAGATTGTCTTATCCTATTCATTATACAATTCATAGAAACTGGGATTTGGTGTATTAACATCAAAATCTACAAAAAAATCTAGGTGTAAATGATTGGAAGGTTTTTTTGGAAAGGAAAAATACAACATTCCATTACCCCAATGTCATTAATTGGCTCCCACCTAGAGTGAGAGAAGATAACTTTTGAACCTAAGCTCTTCACTAATAAAAGCTGACATGAATCTTAATTCTTAGGTGAATATAAGATGATTGTACATAATGTAAGCCAAACTGTTAGTTATCCCGTATGTAAGTCGGACTTTTCTGTTCACCTCAAGTACCCATGTCCAATGCAAGTACCCGAGTTTAAGTAACATAGCCTATCCCACTTTCCAATACCCCTCACTAGCTTTTTTTTGAATCTTCTTTGTATCTTTTTTATTTTTCCCAGTTCATAGAGAAGGAAGAGAACCTATAAGCTTATCATAAAACCCCCAATGAAATCAATACCATAGTTGAGCATGATCTAGAACACAGTAGATGCTAAAACATTTAGAATACTGCTTATCAACCATAAATTAGAAGAGCTAGGGAGCACAAAAAGACAATAAACAATTGCACATATAGAGCGGGAATAAAAATGAGGCCTCTCTGTTATGTAATGGTCGCTTAACAGCTGATTTTAAGCTAACTGATATCCAGAACTCCGTACATCACCTATGATTTATAATTATGGATTAGTAACCATCATAAGCTATTATTCTAACATATTAGCCATTACAATCATTTATTGAATATAAGCTAAAAGGTCTATAATAAGCTCTAATTTGAATATATGTTGTAGAGAAGTATATTGTGATAAGAAGATGGTTTTTTTCAAGTAAACAAATTGCATATAATAAATAGTAAAAGTTTTCTCTCTAATATTTCCCTCTCTAAAGTGTGGGAAGTATTCTCTTTTCACGTGTTATGTTCTTTTCTTGTGTTGTGTTACATTCTACTGTTACTTTAGTTCTTTACCTTTTTAACACCGCTAGGGCAGATGACGATCTTGGAAAGATCGAATCTTAGTTTCAAAAAGCCGCACATAGTCGCGCCTCGCGAGGCTCTATAATTATTGTTATTATTAGTATGGGGTGCTATACATAAGGTGCATGATGCTTTTTTCTCTTTTGTGCTTTTCAACGCCTTGTTTTTTTGGTTTTTGAAGGGAGAAAATGTAATGACACAAAAAAAAAAGTCTTCGTTGAAGAGAGAAGGAAAATGAAAAAGGATTTTCTCCTGTTTACGAATTGAGAAGAAAAGGGGGCAAAATAATGATTTGTTTACAGTTTGTTGTTCTATTTACGTCTTCGACCTTCTAGATTTTTCATTTTTATTTTTCTTATCTTATATTTTTTATTTCTCTCTTCTATTTGTAAGACCTAGTTAGTGAACACTTTGACAAATTGCTTCTATGATGTAGTTTTAGGTAACTTCTTGTGCTATTTCGCACTATATTAGTAGATTACTGCAATGATAATGAATGTATTCAAATTTTTGATGCAATCATAATATTTATGTTCTAGAATTGTTTTATAAGCTTTTGAGTCAAAAGGAGCACCTCACTTACAAATTTCTTCTTACGCTTTGTGCCTAGGCTCCAAGACCCTTTTGCATTTCCCTACGCCTTTTAAAACTAAGGATTGATTGAACACTTAACCAAACGACGGATTATACGCTCGTGATGTTGTTTATCCTTCAATTTGTTTTAAAGCTTATTTTTATCAGCCTAGGTGTGTTCCCTTATTCACAGCAACCTCTCTATCCTATGATTCTAAGGACTGTTAGTTGGTCTGACCCTAAGCTAATGAGAATTTTAGTTCCCTTCAAGCCTAGGATTTAATCTATTGTGTTCTTAGCCTGCAAGGATAATAGTTCCAATCAGCAACAAGCATAAATGTTTACGTGCAGCCAGTTGAAGTTTGCAACATAAATGTCACAAGATTTTGTTGATTGTGAGGCACTATTAATCCATCTTAGTTTAAAGCTTATTCTTGTTTATCAGCAGGCTTTTCTTTCTCTAATTGGACCTTGCAGGGTCTTTGTATTCAATTTTTATGCTTAGATATGGCTGCAGAACTTTAATCCTAGCAACATTTGGTTGGCTTTACTTTGTTCACGTTGTCCTCATACACCTTTCCTCTGCGAGAGCTATCTTGGAGGCAGTCTTGTCTTTGATTGTTTTTGTAGAAGCTTTGCTTCAAATTTGTAGGTCTCCAGTTTCAGCAGCCTGATTGAGATTTTTCGGGCTTTTTTCTTTTGAGCTTTAATTGCTTTCTTTGGCAATTCTAAAAGCCGCAAAATTTTATCTTAGGTATCCTTCGCAAAATAGTGGTTTTTGCAATCAAAAGTAGCTTTGATTTTATCCCATAAGGGCTTTAGGAGTTACAGTTTGTAAATTTGCTCTCCCCGATTTGGGCTTGAGACGGAGTCTAGGATTGTTTGTCTTCCTTCCCATATGGTTTGTATTAAGGTATTATTGGTAATAACATTTCTTTTAAAAAAAATTAAGAAACAATTCACAATCAATGTCCACGAAATGAGTTATAACACTGCAAGGTGTCACGCCCGTGACATCAAGACCATTATCGGAATTGCAACAACGTAACCAATTTTTTTCTATGATAAAGCCAGAGACTCAAAAAGAAATATTTCTACAAAACTCATAGAAAAAAGAAAAAAAAACAAGCATCACAAGAAAAGATTCCATGTAAAAAACATGTAATGACATTGGGAGTAGTACAAACCTGAGCAGCATAAGTCCTCTGAAATGGGCTCTTTTCAATATTAAGCTGAAAAATAGATTAATTGTGTGATGTCAAAAAGAAAATCATAGTGATAAGAAAATTCCAATTTGACGGAAAATTACAGTAAAATCGTTCAATGCCTACAAAGTAAATCACTCCATTTTTCTATTCCAAAATCAAAGACCAAAATGACTGAAATATTATCGCTAATTGCAATAAATGACAAGTATGTGTGAAACAATTGAATATGGTATCTTTTAACAAGATAAAAGCAAGGATTTGCTTATTCACTAAACCTAGTTTTTTTTGTAGTCTATAAAATATGGCCACTCAAAGAGTGTAACGGGGTAAAAATTAAGCAACAATAACCACATTCCATTACCCGAAGCCAATAAGTAGCTCCCACCTAAGGTTGAATTTGGAGGGTCGAAAGTACCCAGCCATACCTTGTTCGTGATTAGACTAACAAAGATGTTGTTTCCTATTGACCGTTCGTAGCAAACATTATGTGCAACTTCACATAAATATGCAACAATAAGAACTAAGACCAACCAAAAAACTCTTTTAATACGATTCTAACTACTTTCTCAATCTGGAGTAAACACAAGAGAAATTTCATCCTCTTGTCTCTTGATCCGATCTAAACTTAAACTCCATGTTTTTGCAAAACCTTTTAGCTGATTCAAGTTAAATGATTCTCAAATTATTTGGGTAACTTTGAGTTTGACACCCCTAGTCATCCTCATGTGAGTGTTGTATATAGCCTGCAATACTCTAAAGCATTCTGAAAATAATAGATTTTGGCTGTATTTATAGCATATTAGATCCATAGATCCCTAGTTATGTCCAAAATGAGACTACAAGTCATGGTAAAAAAAGCTCCAATGCATAGTTATCGTTTTCAATAACTAATAGTCTAATATAGACATTAAATGCAGCTTCTAATCAGTGATCACTGGCTTCCTGAATCAGACAAATCTTTCAACAATACAACACCCCCAGCATAAAACAAAGACATTAGCAGCAACTCCACTACACTCAATTATGCAACTGTCCATGAATCAAACTTCATAACTCTGTATTATTAATTTGATGCCACAATACTTGATTTCAAATAATTTTCTTCAACAATGCAGCACAACTCTCAACATAATATAAAAAAATAATCAAAAATCAAACATCATCAACAACTTAAGATACCTAATTTTATGCCACGATACTTATTGGAACAACTAACATAAACAATACAATACAAATCCGCAGCATTAACCATAATAGTGCAATCAAAAATCAAATAACCCACTCATAAACTTTAAATATAGTTCATTTCAAGCTACATTCTACTTAATATCAGTATAGATCAAACAAAAAGTGTACAATACTATGATCAGCAAACAAACAAATAGAGATCAAAATCAAAAACGTAAAAGTTGAAAGTAGTGAAAACATACATCTTTGAATTGGAAAACGGAAAGATCACCGAGATATGAAATGGTACGATGAGCAGATTCGATAGGAATAATTAGCTGCACCAACTGCATTTCTTCTGATCTCATCAGATCCATCGACGGCAAAGTTTGCCAATCCAACATGATTCTTCTCTAGAGCAATTGAAACCCTAACTTCAGAAAAATTAACTAGAAATGGGGGAAAAGTTTGCCAATTTATTGATGAAACAAAAATGAAAATGAAAATTTAAAGTGTTAGGTTGAAGAAGTAATTTTTAAGGTTTTTGATTTGATGCGTCAACTTTCAGGAATATAAAGTTCAACGCCGACGAATTTTTTATGACGGTACGACTGTTGATAGAGAGTCGATGGCGCGAAGCAACTATGAAGCTTCCAATTCAGATTCTTATCAGTGGGTGCTGACCGACACAGTTTTTTTTTTAAAAAAAAAAAATTTATCCAGAATAAAACCTATTCGTGATTTTTTAAGGATAGTTCTGTTTATTGATTAATTATGAATAATCTCAAAATATTCAATACACTAAGTAATTTTCATTTATAACTAAAATAAAAAAAGATTTTATAAGTAATTGAAATAAAGAAATAATATATATATGATTTTCAATAACATTAAATGATATGAGTAATAAAGTCAAGAGATTATTATATAAAACTATCTAATATATACCCTTCTTTTTAAAAAACTACCTTATGTAAAAAATTTTGCAAAAAACTACCTTATGTAATACTTTCTTTTTCAAAACACTACCTTCTTATGTTTTTCGTTAGTTGACCGACATAATTGACGTCGACAAAAGGGAGTAATTGAAGAGGGAGGATGAGTTTTAATTGACCACGTGCTTGGGGCATGACTGGGAGGTGGGATGGTCAACGTCAATTCTGCCGATCAACTAACGAAAAACATAATAAGGTAGTGTTTTGAAAAAAAGTATTATATAAGGTAGTTTTTTACAAAATTTTTTACTTAAGGTAGTTTTTTAAAAAAGAGGATATATATAAGGTAGTTTTATATAATTTTCTCTAAAGTCAAAGATAAAAAGTAGCATAAAAGCAATGGTATCATCATAAGGTGGATGATAAATTTTTGATTAAGATTGTGATACGTAAGCAATTTTAAATAGTGATAATGTCAGCAGTGTTTTATTTTATTAATAGATATAGATAGATTTTAAATTTCACGGGGTAATTTTGAGGTATTGGACTTTTACGTGATAATCAAAGTTTTTTTAAAACTATATGGTAACTCTATGTATTAGTTTTTTAACGTGGCAACCAAAGTTTTCTTTTATATACACATTGTAAACTTTGAAAAAAATGAAATGAATAAATTTATAAAAAAAAAAACTCCAAAAATAAGCTTCGGGATGTTTTAATTCCCAGAATAAGCGTCTTCATCTCCGAGATTAAGGTCAGGTATTAGAGATGGTCATGGGTCCAGGACCTTATTGGACCTGCCCCGAATCCACCCCTTTTTTAAGGGTCTGGATCTTATTTTTTGAGACCCATCGGATCTAGGTCAGATTTGGATCTAAAAAATAGTTGGCGGATCCAAGGGTTAAGATTCGGATTCGGACCCAAACCCTACCTCTAGACCCGACCCTTAGATCAGAATCCAGACCCTTATAATTATTAGGAAAAATTACAAAAAAACTACCTAATCTATAGGGTATTTTGCAAAAAACTACCTAATCTAATTTTTTTGAAAATTTCAAGTATATAAGATTATAAAATAAAAAAAGTAATCAAATAATATCGAAATCAAACTTTTTCAAGAAATAAGCGTCAAATGCCCAGGCCTCAGGTTTAGGAGCTGTTCGCACTTCGAACAGCTGGGTTTGACTTTTTGACCTGTTCGCAGTTACTAAGTGCGAACAGGTATGCGGGTTTTTAAACAGCCTCTTTCTTTTCCAGAATCATTTGCCCCAATTTTATAAACCCTAAGCTTAAAAAAAACGACACTTTGTCTCCTTCAATCCCCTCTCAAACTACCTTCCCTCCATCAATTATTGCATTCCAAATCTAATTTAGCACTTTGAAGCCTTCTACCAAAAGCTTGATACCGCAGAGGGGGAGAAATATATTTACAAGTTGGCTAAAGCCAGATCTAGGCAGAGGGAAGACTTGGGAGCAGTGAAGTATATCAAGGATGAGAGTGGACGGGTTCTCATTAGCCAAGAGGACATCAAACTAAGATGGCATCAGTATTTCTCCCAACTACTAAATATGTCAAGGGGTCCTACAAAGGAAACTCGACAGACTTCGGACACACAAAAAACACGGGTTTGTGGGTCATTTGGTGACATAACCAAGGAAGAAGTAAGTGAAGCCCTCAAAAAGATGGGGAGATTTAAGGCAGTTGGACCGGATGATATCCCGATTGAGGTGTGGCGGAGCTTAGGTGATGAGGGCATTCAATGGCTTACTAATCTCTTTAATGCTATCCTGCGATCTAGTAAGATGCCGGAGGAGTGGAGGTTTAGCACAATTATCCCTTTGTTCAAGAAAAAGGGCGATGCACAGGAATGCGGGAACTATAGGGGTATCAAACTCCTAAGCCACACTATGAAACTGTGGGAAAGAGTTATTGAGAAAAGAATTAGACGGGAGACGGTGATTAGGGAGAACCAGTTTGGTTTCATGCCGGGGAGATCAACTACTGAGGCGATTCATATTTTGAGGAGGCTGATGGAAAAGTATCGGGAGCGAAAGAAGGATTTGCATCTCGTGTTCATCGACCTGGAGAAAGCATATGATAGCATACCACGAAGCATCGTTTGGGATAGCCTCAAGAAAAGAGGTATTTCATCAAGATATATTGAGGTAATACAGGACATGTATGATGGAGTTTTGACCAACATTCAGACACCGGTGGGGCTAACAGAGTCTTTCAGTATTAGAGTGGGCCTACATCAGGGATCAGCACTTAGTCCTTTCCTCTTTGCGGTAATTATGGATGAAATCTCAAAATCCATCTGGGAAACCGTACCATGGTGTATGTTTTTTGCCGATGATATAGTATTGGCTGCAGAAACTAAGGAGGAGGCTAATGGTAAATTGGAGGAATGGAGGGAAGCCTTGGAGGGCAAGGGGATGCGCATAAGTCGCTCGAAGACTGAATACATGCGATGTAACTTTAGTGGGGTAGAATCGATAGGGGAGCCAGAGGTGTCCATTAGGGGAGAAGCTGTTGCATGCACGTCCAAGTTCAAATATTTGGGTTCAATAATTCAGAACAATGGGGAGATTGAGGGTGACGTTGCTAACCGTATACAGACAGGTTGGCTCAAGTGGAGAGCAGCGACTGGGGTGCTTTGTGATAAAAGATTTCCTAATAGACTTAAAGGGAAATTCTACCGCGTAGCGATTAGGCCGGCTTTGTTGTACGGAACGGAGTGTTGGCCTGTAAAGAAGGCTTTCGAGCAGAGAATGGATGTAACAGAGATGCGCATGCTGAGATGGATGTGTGGTAAGACAAGGATGGACAGGATTAGAAATCAGGAGTTTAGGGAAAAGTTAGGGGTTGCACCTCTCTCTGCAAAGATGCGGGAGAACAGGCTCAGATGGTTTGGGCATGTGCAGAGAAGCACCCATGACGCCCCAGTGAGAAGGGTCGAACGCATCATAGTGGAGGGCAAGAGAAGCCGGGGAAGACCTAAGAGGACGTGGGAGGAGCAGATTAACAGCGACCTGCTCGAACTACACCTCTCTAAGGACCTGACCAGGGATAGAGCCACATGGCGGCGCCTTATTCATGTCCTAGATTACTAGACTAGTTTGATACTGTTCTGTGACTTTTGTCATCGCTTTTCACTTCCATTTTTACCTATATCGCTTATAGGGTTTTTTTTTTTTTTTTTTTTTTTTTTTTTTTTTTTTTTTAATCCCTATGCTTGGCTAACGTGGGTGTAAGATGCAGGTTTTCGGATTTTTGCAGGTCCTATCCTTGAAGACTCCTCTAGAGCCGAAGGACTCTTATGACCGCCCTCTCCTTATGGGTATGAGACGCCGTCGACCTTCCTTCCCCAGACCCTGGCCATAGAGTATCTATGTGCGGGAACACTGGGTATGATGATGATGATGATTCACTCATTTTCGTTTTTTTAGGGTTTTGTTAAACTTACTATCATTTTGTTTGAAATACTCCATTGTAGGTTAATACTTCAATCAACACTCTTTTAAAGCATCTACAATTGATCAAGGTAATGTCTAATTGTTCTAATATCTCTATTTTGTTGGTTGATTATGTGTTGGTGATGATGAACTTATTATTTACTCAAATGAAAATACTTAATTGATTTTTAATGAAAATACACAATTTAAAATACTTATTTGAATTATATGAACTTATTAAGTACTTAATTTAGAATTTTATTAGAATTGTTGATGATGTTATTGTTGGGAATTTAGGATTATATTTGTGTTGATGTAGAATTATATTACTACAATTTAGGATGTTGTTGGGAATTGATGATGATGTTGATTATGTTTGTGTTGATGTAGAAATGGCGTCACGTCGTGTGACTATTGTGTGTTTTTGGAATGGTTCTATTCGAGAAAGCAGTGGGAATGTTGAGTATGTTAGTGGTAGACGTAAGTTGTTTGCATGCAAATCAAACATGGAATTGAATGACTTTAAACGTCTTATAAGTTTTAGGATTGGTTTGGATCCCACTAAATTTACCGTTGATATAAGTTTCAAGTATTTCATGAGTGTCCTTCCGGTTGAGGATGAGTACGCTTTAGATGCTATGTGGGAGCATTCAAAGATGACCGATTCTTTAGATATCTATGCGGAAGTAGTTCCCTTAGGTAATGTGGTTGATCCTATTCCTAATCCTACTCCTACACCTATGCCTATATCCACTCAAGATCCGTTCAATCCTTCCCCTTCTTGTACTCCTTGTCAACCCCCTTCGAATCAAGTTTCAAATGATGAAGTAGTAAACTTAGGAGATATGAATGATGGTTTTGAGAGTAATGAGCTTGATGATGATCCATCTGAGGATGATGTGGATGTGGATGAGGATGCCCTAGCAAATGACATGAATTTAGGAAATATTCCTCTAATTGTTCCCCCCTACACCCTATGCTAAATGTCCACCTGTAGATGAGCATGAGGAGGACAACTCATGGAGGACTTGGGCTTGTCATACTACTTACACTGAAGAAGGGGAGTTGGAGAAGGGTATGAGGTTTGATAATAAGGAAGCTTTATTGGAAGCTATAAGAGTGTATCATATTCGTAGAAATGTGGAGTATAGAACGGAGACTTCAAACCAATCCGTCCTTACCTTGAAATGTAAGCGAGGTTGTGAGTGAAGACTTAGGGCTAGGATTGATACATATACATCTTCATGGGTTATTGTTACCTACAAGGGGAAGCATGGGTCTTGTGTTCAGGACAGTGACACTGTATCGGTTGGACACATTCACTTGACATCCTCTGTCATTAACAATGTGATTAGAAATTGTGTTGCTAAAGACCCATCAATTAAGGTATCCGTAGTTCGTCAGATGGTTAAAGATCGTTTTGGTATTGATGTGAACTACAAGCGAGCGTAGTGTGCTAAGAAACAAGCATTTGATGTCCATTTATGGGTCTTAGGAAGGTTCTTACACTCTCCTTCCTCAATTTTTGAAAGCTTTACAACAATCTAACCCGGACTTGGTAGTTGATTGGTTCTTTAAGGAAGACAATGAGATGGGTGTTTATAGACGACCTAATATTAGAACCTTTCAACGGGTCTTTTGGGCGTTTAAACCTTGCATTGATGGCTTCAATCATTGTAACCCTGCCGTTATTCGGACTACTCATGAGGAGCCGGTCCGAGAGATTGCGCAGGGTGTGCTCCTTGGCACGCAGTTCCAACACTTCATTCCGGAAGTTGCTGCGGGCTCATCTTCTCCTACGCGTGCAGATCATTTGGAGGAGATGGACCTGTCCTACAGAGTTGACGATGCGGGGCCATCTCAACCAACTCAGCCATCTCAGTCATCTCAATATCAGTCCCCTCCCCTATCGAATCTACGCCCGAGCGCCTCTTACTATCGTAGGAGGAATAGGAGACGACCCAATTTGGATACGGTAGAAGAGTCGTCGTGATTGTTGTATGTTTGACTACGAATGTTCTAAACTTATGTATACATTTAGTTGTATGTTTTAAACATATGTATATATATTAGTTGTATGTTTTATTTAGCTTATTATGATCTCCAAGTTTTATTTAGCTTATAATGCTCTCAAAGTTTGGCATTGAAACTATATGAAACAAAAACAACTCAATAATTAGAGAAAATGATGCCGAAATTTCAACATGATTTCATTCATAACGATCAATCTTACATAGTTTGTTAATGAACTACTACAATTACAATCTAGGTTTCCTTCTTAAACTTATTCAAAATCCTCTTGGTTTCTTCACTTCTATGAGCCTTATCACTCGCTTCCCTCTTCAAGTTATTTATCTCTTTTCTAAGCTCTTGATTCTCCTTATGAAGCTTAACAATGACGGCTCTTTGCCATTCGGTGCCGTCCGGATCAACCCACCTAAAGTAGGTGCATCCTAAGGTCAAGTCATCTTCGCATAGTGGACAAGCAACGTATTGACGCCCGGCATACGTATCGCTCCACTCACGACCAAATTCCACTTCATAACCACAATAACAATTCTCTTCCATGGCCAATGAATCTTTCATTAACACAAACATATAAGTTAAACACATCAACATAAATCAATAATAAGAATAACAAAATGAATGAAAACTTACCTAAGCAAAAGGATTATAGCTTTGAGAATATGTGATGAATCAAGATTTAGGTTGTATTTATAGAGGATTTGAAATAACGGTTAGTTTGACCATACAATGGCTAGTTTGAAAGATCAAAATAAGGCAAGAGGGCTGTTCGCAGTTACTAAGTGCGAACAGGTCAAAAAGTCAAACCAAGCTGTTCGCACTTAGTAACTGCGAACAGCCATCTTTGACTTTTTGACCTGTTCGCATTTACTAAGTGCGAACAGCCCTCTTGCCTTATTTTGAAAAGTCTGCCTCTGTTCGCACTTAGTAAATGCGAACAACTCCAAACCTATGCCCAAACCTAACAGACGCTTAGTTTTTGGAATAGTTTGATTTGGGTATTGTTTCATTGCTTTTTTTGATTGAAACTCTTATCCTTTTCAAATTTTCAATTTTTTTGCAAAAGGCCCTATAGATTAGGTAGTTTTTGTAATTCTTAGCCAATGGGTAGAATAATCCCTTATCTAAGCCTTTAATCAACCAAAAAGCAACTAGAGTTTCATCATCATCTAGTCATCACAACTCACAAGGGTTGAGTTAACCCCAACCCTACAAAACTACTCACTACTCATTTTAATGCTTAAAGACACCATAAATGATAATATAATAAGATATTGAATAATCAACAAACAAAAAGAACCCAAATAATAAATCTAGTGAGCAACAATGATGAAAACCACAAACAAGCATAAAACCAAAAACAAATTATCAATAATAACTAAGAAGAAGTATTAGAAGATACCCACAAAGATGAGAACGAATGTAGAACAAAGTCATAAAACCCAGAAAATAATGAAGCTTAAACTATCAATAATGGAGCTAGGTTGATGAAGAAGAAAAACTCCAAACTTTCAATAAACTAGTGGATTGAATGAACAATAACTACAATAAATCTTAACTAAAATATTTTTGTAATTCTCAATTATTAAGTTGTAAGAATTGAAAAGCTAGGGTTCTTAGTAAATGAAAACTAAATCTAAAGAAGCAATAAAAGCTAGAGTAATGAAAATAAGTCAAAAACTAAGTATGTTTAACGTTTACACCAACTTTCCTTATATAACACCTCTCGAAACGTTGAAACCCTTTTATTTAGCCTAAAATCATAGAATAATTCCTTGAATGATGTGTTAAGGTACCATAAACAAAGAAATCTTGACGAAAAAAATTAGTTGTTAAATTGTACATATTTTTGTTAAATTTCAAATTAGGATACTACTTTCTTAAACAATACTTTGTTTTCCAATACTAATTTAAACGCTATTATTAGCAATGTTCTACAAAAAACTGCTAAACCGTTAAACGCTACTTACTGGATATATAGTTTTTTTATGTAGTGTTTAAAACAACACAAATAAGTCGTTAAATTCTACGTTGAACACACGCAATATCATTCACAAAATTTATATATATTTCTTAGTCTTTGTACAAAATTAATCTCATTTGTTGGAATTTTCGAGGGATCAATGCTAGTAGACCAAGTAAAAATTGATCCGACCTGGAAATTGATCCGACCCGGAACTTCATCCGAAACTCGTTCGAAAAAAACTGGGTTGAAAGATGAAACCCAAAACCGAGAAACCGGTTAACAACGGGTCAAGCTCAGGTTAGACCCATGGGGTTGTGCAACTGTCAAAAAAATGGGTAAAACTTCTCCATTTGCACACACAAAAAAAGCACTAATGTTTCTTTAATTAACATGTTTTATTCTTTTTGTATTCATATTTCATAATATTTAAATTGTTGTATTATGTTTGAGTTATTTGGATATTTTTTTGTACTATGATTCATGTGTTGTTGTTTTATCATGATTTGGTTGGGCACTGTAGTAAATAACTTTTTTCAAAAAAATGATCTATTTTCAAATTCGATGATAAAATAAGAAATCCCACGATTTTTTTTTGGTTAAACCAGGAAGAATTAGATTGGTAACCCGTTGGGTCAATTCGAACCCGCCCAAAACTCAGAGGTATCTAACCTGAAACTAACCGTTCCGAAAATAATCCGACCTGAAACCTAATCGATCGATCGTCTTGGCCGCTTGAGAGGAAAATAGATTTGGTCCACCAAAATTTCAACATTTTAAATTTTAACGTGAGGCAAAAGTGAGTGAGAAGAAGAATATACTCATACTTTCTCTTTTCCAAAATAATCGCTACATATCCATTTTAAGCACTATTCATCGTTCAAGCTTATTTTACATATTGCGACTATTCTAATGTGTAAGTAAAAATATAGTCAAGTGGGATCTTGTTTGAATCGTCTAATAAATCGTATATTTTCATAATATTTAAATTTTTATAATTTTTAGATAAGTGTAGTTTAAAATATTAATGATCAAAATTGTGCATTAGATTGCAAAAAAAAGTGAAATGTAGCAAGTATTATGAAACGGATGAAGTATATTGTATATGCCATACACAAATTCTTGTGAAAAACCGTTTCTTTGAGAGACAATCTTTAAATGAGTTGGTCTTTTTATATATTTTTTTAAAATATTGAAGCTAGACATTAAAAATAATGTAAGTAAACTTTTAAGATATTGAAAGTAGACATTAAAGATATGAAAGAATTAAACATAATATATATAGACATTAAAAATATGTTGAATTGGTATTAATCTTTAATGAGTTGAACTTAAGATACATCTCTCAAAAAGACGATATCGCAATTCACTGGCTGACATACCATACCCCGAGTAGGCGAGTAGTCCAGAAAAGCGTGAAGATCTCGAAAGAAATCCATAAGAAATAAAGGAGGGCCGATTCAGTTGAATACTGCTATCCTATAGGCTATTTTAGTACAAGTACATACCTACTGGCTACTCTAACATCATGCATACATTATCAATTATTCTAGTCATGCATACATTATTATAAAACGCCACCCTTTTCATTTTAACGTCACCCCTAATTTAAATTAAAATAATAAAATGACAAAAATGCCCTTGGACTTAAAACTATTGTAAAACACTTCGAAACACTTTTATCACTCTAAAACTCACTTAGAATTAACGGTGAGAAACGTCACCCCTATATAATGAATTTACATTATTGCCCTTATTAATCTCGAACTCAAAAACTTTAACATCTCTCTAAAAAACGGTAAAAAACAATCTTTGAAGTAAAAGAATCTAAATTTTACAACTCGAACAACAATGGCGAACCAAGACGATCACGATAACGACTCGGTAAGTTATTAATCGATTAAATTTATAAAAAAAAAAAAAAAAATTGTTCGTACAAAGGCCCACTCGCACGTTTTACTCATGGGCACCATGGCAGCCCTGTGTAAAATGCTCGAGGGTACCATGGCAGCCCTGTGTAAAATGCTCGAGGGTACCATGGCAGCCCTGTGTAAAATGCTCGAGGGTACCATGGCAGCCCTGTGTAAAATGCTCGAGGGTACCATGGTGCCCATGAGTAAAATGCTCGAGGGTACCATGGCATCCCAGTGTAAAATGCTCGAGGGTACAATTTTTTTTTTTTTTTGTTTTTAATTTTTTTTTATTTATTAAAATTAATAATTGTTGTTATTATTATTATTATTATTATTATTATTATTATTATTATTTTATTATAGTAATTTTTTATAATTAATTTAATTATGTAATTGTTTATATGTTATTATTAATTAAAATATTTATTTAATTTATTTATGTGTTTTAAATTATTTACTTAATTTTTTGTATTATTATTTATTAATTTGTTATTTTTATTATTAAGTAAATTATTTATTTATTATTTTGTTAGTAGTAATTAAATTATATATTTGTTTTATGTGTTTTAAATATATTTGCAGGACTTTGAAAACTTAGGTGATAACATAGATTATTCTCATAGATTTGTTACGGATAGAGAATTTGATTCCGTAAATGAATTACATAGATGGGCTGACGAGATAGCCAGAGAAATTGGTTTTCAATTCGCACGTACTTCTTATAAACGTAAGGAAGGACGCACAAGAGTTAGTGTATACTTACGTTGTCATAGACATGGTAGACTTAGGGGTGATGTGAGTAGCCTAGATAATGCTGCTAGACCCGGTTCTAGAAGTAGTGCGTGTGGTTGCAAATTTATGATTGTAGGAAGTAGCAGTAATCCAGCAGAAAGACCTTGGAAAATAAGAGTGTGTCCAGGCGAAAAAGGCAGACATAACCACCAGTTTTTTGTATATAGAGAAGGCCAAGTAAGAACAACTAGGATGAACGTAGATATTAGACAACATATACACGATCTAAGTTCAACTGGCATGAAACCAGCCTTCATTATGACATCAATTAGAAGGAACTTCCCTGATTTTTATCCTAGTATGAGTCAAATTTATAATATAAGACAGGCATTGAGGAGGGAAGAGATGGATGGTCGGACTCCTCTTCAACACTGTCTCTATTTGGCCACAGAAAATAATTATGTTGTTTGGACAGATTTGGATGTTGAGGGGCAGTTGTGTAGGCTATTAATTGCAAACCCTATATCCATTCAAATGATACGTACGTGGCCACATGTTGTGCTGATAGACACAACATATAAGACGAATAAGCCTAAGTGGCCTCTTTGTGAAATAATAGGAATGACGCCAACCAATCACAACTTCTTGGTTGCGTTCTGCTTGATGCGAGATGAGGCGGCCATTTCTTATTCTTGGGTATTGCAGAGACTAAGGGATATATTTGGTACAGTACAGGTGCCTAATGTTATTGTAACCGACAGGGATGAGGGTTTGTCCGCGGCTATTCATGATGTCTATCCAGGTAAACTTCTACATATGGATATGTTAATGTCGATTTATTTACTTACCATATATATATATATACGTATATTAATTTTAATCTTTTGTATATTGTAGAGGTACGTCATTTACTATGCGTATGGCATATTAGAAATGATGTAGAGAACATGGTAGACAAATTATGCGGTGGGAAGAAAAACCAACAGGGACAGGTTTTTAGACAAACGAAGTGGAATCCTTTGGTTAACAGTTTGACCACTGATGAATTCGAGAAAAGATGGTCAGCAATTGAATCTACTTGGTCAACACGGAACAAAAGGGTTGTGCGGTATTTGGTTGGTACATGGATTCCCCTTAGGCATAAATTTGTTCGTGCGTGGACGAATGACTGTATGCACTTTGGTAACCACACTACCAGTAGAGTTGAAAGTCAACATTCTTCATTCAAGTATTATCTCGGTAGTGGCAACAGTTCATTTGATACGCTATTCAAAAGGGCACACGAACAGATATCAAATCAGCAGACCAAGATACGACAGGCTTTGCAGGAATCCTTGACATCAGTTCCAAGGAATAGTCGGCTTCGTTCTTATAAGCTGCTATACCGTAAAGTTTCCATTCATGCGTTGGAAATGTTGACGATTGAGCGCAACCGGATGTTGGATTTAGGGGAATATGTAATCAACAGATGTGGTTGTGTTCTTCAATACACTCATGGTCTCCCCTGCGCATGTTATCAGTTTTATGCAGAGAAGTCACACGGCGGGTTGTACTTGGACGACATACATCACTTTTGGAGAACATTGCAATATGCAGAGCCTGACGAACACCCAAACGAACAAGTTCACGAGGCAGTCCATCATGACAAAGATTACTTTCAGTCCTTAGTGGATGAAGTATTAAACGCAGATCCGGCGATTATTAGACGCATGTCTCAGGTATTAGAAGACGAATTACATCCCGATCGTACTGATATACCAGAGCCACAAGCAAGTCCGCCAAGGAAGGGAAGACCAGCGACAAGCAGAACCCTAAAGAGAAACAAAAGCGCATTTGAATATAGCAGATCATCCTCTAGGGGTCGCGGTTCTACATCTTCATCACGGGGGAGATCTAGCGGAAGATCAAGTGGTAGAACAAATCAATCATCTGTTGGAATCAACTTTAGTTTCAACCTATCCGGTAAATTTCCTATACTTCCTTTATTTTTATATTAGTCTTATTTTTCTGAATGCTAATGAATCTTTTTCTTTCAGATGGTGCAGCAGGTCGTGATTTTTCTATGTTTCCATGGCCACAGTACATTCCTTACATTCTTCCTCCGTACCTGTTTGATTGGATCGATGTTCTAGGTGACGGTAATTGTGGTTTTAGAGCAATTACTGTTACAGAGATGGGGGGCGAGGATGCTTGGCCTCTTTTACGACGATCAATGGCGCTTGAAATGCAACAACATAGACACCAATACACACGCCTCTATTTGTCACCGGAATCGTGCGAAGATGCTATACACAGGATTGGTGGACATGCACATGGACCAGCTAATTTCGATCATTGGATGGACGCTATAAATATGTATGCTGCAGCAACGTTTCTCAATATCGCCATTGCTTACTATGGTGCTGCGGACTGTAATAGTTATAGGAATTGGTTAATTCTTCCACTTAGAAGAACAGGGGGAGCTCATGGCGTACATAAACTTATACATATTCTTTGGGTGAACAACAATCATTATGTTCAACTACTAATGAACGATGATACATCTCCACTTCCGCCAATTCAGGCAAATTGGAGAGATGCAGCTGAACCCACATGTAGAGATCTCGAACGACAGTTTCGCAGTAGAATTGCACATTGGCAGAGTGTACCAGACCGACGTAATAATAATCCAGACGATGCAGCTAACTTAGATAGTCCATAATCGTTCATTTGTTCCTATACTTCCTTTTTATGTAGTTTAAATTGTACATAATATGTTTATTTGTATCATTGTATTTATTTATTTAGTGTATATTGTATTTAAGCGTGTAGATGATTAAAATAGTTGCGCAACGTTAAAACAAGTCAGTTCAAATTTACTTAGCATGCACAATAATAAAACTAGTTAGTTCAAATACATAGCAACAATAAAAAAAACTGTTTAACAATTACACAATTGTTTGACAAATCAGATACATCAATACGCCCCATCCTTATAAGCTTGCCATTCGGTAAATAATTCTCTAAGATCATCCAGAATCCCCTCAACATTCTGTCTATCTCGGGGCTGCCATCGATCCACAGGTCCCATCCTCAACAATGGCGCAAGCCGGGCCGGAAACTCGTTTGCAAACTGCAAGTCAAAGGAAATCAAAACTATTAGACAACCAAATTTATTAATGTAAACAGATTTTCAAATTTACTTGCACTTACGTAATCCGATTTGCTATCCGCTGCAGCAAAGCCCCGGGGGGGTCCATCACCAGGGGTGATACATGGATGGGTAAACGATCTAAACCAGTCGATGTACTCAGGCACAGCCTCTGATGGAAAATCCGCAAGGCGCATCTGTTCAGGACCAACTCGACCACAATACGGGAACCTACTCCACATCAACGTGTAGGAACCAGTACCAAAGGACAGTGAGTAGGTCCCCTTAGCTGGTCGGTGAGCCTCAGAGGGTACCAAAGGAGGGACTGGAATAGGCTGGACGTAGCCAAGCTGTCTGACTGTCCGCTCAGGCAAGTACACCTCGACGATATCAAAAGCGGTGATGTGACCAATGAAGGCGGTGCGTGGGTGCTCACTTAGTAAAACCCTGGGAGAATTATTATACGGAGTCCACTCAACCTGCTTAACAAAAAAACAACATAAACAACATAATATAAAACTACAATAACCAATGAAAATATGTATGAGGAATTTTACTAAACCTGTGTCTCTGACATGGAATCCAATACACTCCTACAATCCCTCAGCCTGTTAAGCTCTTTAGTCGGCTTCATCGGAGACCACATCTCCGCCCTCGTCTTGTTTCGCACATCAGCCAGTCGAGGATGCGGACGAAAACACGGGAAGTACTCGTAAATCCATGACTGTAAAAGTGTAAGACATCCCGCGATAGTCCGGCAGCCAGCCCTAGAAGCAATACCCAACTGCCGATATAGAAACGCAAGCGTCACGGCACCCCAGGAGATCTCATCCTGATCAGCAGTAACAGCAATGATGGGGTGCGGTCGCATCCCAGTTCCGGTCTTATCGACCAGAACTGTCGAGCCTACAATAGCCATGTAGTAGGCAGTAGTCTGCGTCTCTAACGCCTGAGAACGGTGGCACAGCTGTAGCATGTCATTCATGTTGATGCTACCGTCTTTAAAGTACCCCTTTCTCCGAAGCTCAGTAATCGGCTCGCCAAACAAACCAGCCAGGGCCATCTTCCAATCCCCATCAGCAGGCTCAGCAGGCAAAGCACCATCCAGACCAAGACCTAAAATGCGTTGCACGTCGTGCAACATAATAGTCATCTCGCCCCAAGGCATGTGGAAGGTATTAGTATCAGGCTGCCACCTCTCCACAAAGGCGGATATCAGAGCACTGTCAATGTGCTGGTGCATCATGTACGGCAGACGGCCTAGGGAACTCCCAGGTAAAACCTGGTACAGTTCATCAGACATGTCGTGTAGTCTGATGATCGCATCCACCGTCTTCTTCCTAAGACGACAATCCAAAACAGGAGGGGTACGCTCAAATCCCTCATAAATAACCCTCGCAATGTGCCCCCCGTAGCTCGGTATCAAACGGATATCAATCGGGCCCCCGGGCTGCGGTGATGTGATAATCCAGTCCGCATCAGTAGACTGCGAGCGCTTTCGCCTTCGTGGAGCCGCATCCTCCACGTGGCTTCCTCCAGCCTGATCAGACGGGCCAGCAGAGCTAACAGCTTTACGCTTAAACTGACCGCCAGGCCCCCTATGTAAAGCCCAATCAACAGGCTCTCCAACCGACTCTCCATCACCTAAAGACTCGTCGTAGTCGGTATCATCGGTCGCTGAGCCAAGCGTATCACTACCCAAGCTCGCCTGATGCTCAAATCGAGTACGCACTTGTTCCAACGCACTCGAACGAGCGGCCTGACTATGTCTAGCCACTTCTTCCTGCCTAGCTCTCCTGGCAGAACCCGTTACCCCTCTCTCATGGGGGTCCCCCCTAAGTAAAGCCGGTCTGGAGCTGTTGCCGCTCAATAGGCCTCTAAAAAAACCCTTACCTTTCCCTCGGTTTCCAGCCATTTACTACAATTTTCATAATTAATAAATTATTGTAAACAATCTAAATTAATTAAACATAACTACATTTAAATAAAATAAATACAATTTAATTAAATAACTAAACTTAATATTAACATTAACATTACCACACAATTATTATTAATTTTTTTTTTTGAAGAAACATTACCACACAATTATTATTAAATTAATATAAATAACAAAATTTATTTTATTTACTAACTTTTAAAAAAAAATCAAATAATAATAATAATCACAAATTCATAAATCAAATATAATAATAATCACAAATTACAAAATATAATAATCCTAAGACTAACTAAATTAAAATTAAAAATATTATTAAAAAAATTAAAATTAAAAGAAGTATTAGCAAAATTAGGTGGGTTTGGAGTGGGAACAAGTAGTAACTTTAATCGGCAAGGAGGTACACTTTGATGAAGCTATTACAATGATAATAATAATAATAAATTAAAAAATAATAATAATAATAATAAATTAAAAATAATAATAATAATAAATTAAAAAAAAAATTAAAAAAAAAATAATAATAATAAATTGATATTCAAAAAAAATAATAATAATAATAATAATAATAAATTAAAAAAAAAAAAATTAAAAAAAAAAAAAACCAAGGTACCACTCGAGCATTTTACTCATGGGCACCATGGTACCCTCGAGCAAAACACTCGAGTGAACCATGGTTCACTCGAGTGTTTTGCTCGAGGGTACCATGGTGCCCATGAGTAAAATGCTCGAGTGAGCCATGGTGCCCATGAGTGTTTTGCTCGAGGGTGCCATGGTACTCACGAGTGTTTTGCTCGAGTGGCCTTAATTTTTTTTTATTTTTTTTTTTTTGAATTTAAAACGAGTATAGTTTAGAAAATACCTCGGTTTATGGTAACGATTTGAATGTCGATCCTCAAGCACGTAAAATTTTTTTTTGAATTTTAGTGAGTTTTAGAGTGATAAAAGTGTTGGAGTGAGTTCGAAGTGTTTTATAATAGTTTTAAGTCCAAGGGCATTTTCGTCATTTTATTATTTATTTTAAAATAGGGGTGGCGTTAAAATGAAAAGGGTGGCGTTTTTTAAAGATTGGGTACTTTTTTTTCAATTCAAAAGAGAAAATTCTGGTAATAAGTGAAGTATATCTGTAATTCATGAATGATGATAAGAAAAGAAACAGGAGTTTGTCACAGTTGAACACATCCCTTGACTTGCGGATACACACATGAATTGATTTTACTCTCAGCTACAGTTTTCAACGCCCTTTTTTATGCCATCTATTAACACAATACACAATACATCATCTGGAAAACAACTTAATCAAATACTTCCTCCGTTCTGAATTACTTGCTACCGTTGCATGGGCACAAAGATTAAGAAGTTACTGTGCAATGATGAGTAGTAAGTGGAAAGTTGCTTTTTGGAATTTTTTAATATTATTTGTTGAAAAATGAAAAAGAAAATAGGAGTAATTAGATATAAAGTAAGATAAAAATAGGAGTAGGTATAACTTTAAATGATTGGTTTTTTACTAAAAAGGGAAATATAGCAAGTAATATGAAATTTCCCAAAATGGAAAATGTAGCAAGTATTATGGAACGGAGGAAGTACTTAAATTCTCTATCATGATTTCATAGGTACTATGTTAAATTCATTGCTTGAATTGCGGGAGTATAAAACATGAGTTTGTACTGTTTCAATAGAGAGCTACTACCTACAAAACTAAGAAACTTTTTTAGTTTTAAATAAATAATACTCATTCAATTCCTCTCAAAATGCACCCAAAACATTTTAGACAAAACTTAGTAGAAAGAGAAACTACGTTGCAGAAAAGTTTGGGGTACAACCCCTACCAAGCTCAGGTATCAGAATCACTTGGAGTTTCTTGATTGTAAGATACCGGGTATGGTATGTCCGCCTCTTTCAAGAAACAGCCAGTCTCTTAAAAGACTATCTTTTTGAGAAAGTTTCACGGTCTCAACTCATTAGATGTTGATCAAAAGAAAAAATGGTAATGGGCTCACCGAATAAGGAATGTTCTCTCAAAAAGGTGGTCTCTCACAAGAATTTGTATTCAGCTGACATTATAATCAAACCTAATTTGATCCGACTTAAAGATGAATTTACAATTATGTAAAAACCACTATAACACTTAACCTGAAATTGATCTGATAACCTGAATGAAGACCTCTAATTAAAACTTTATAAATCGAGACAAATTCAATGACAATCAACATGAATATATTTTTTACTTTTATTTATCTGTAAAAAACAACATTTAAATTTGTTTTTCATATGAAATATGAATTATATTCCAAACATAAGCTTTATAATAGAACTGAGTTACTAAGTAGTTCGTTCATATTATATATATATATCATTTATATCATTATCTACTGAAGCCATGTCAAACAAACTTATAGTTTTAATATATTTTTGGAATATTCCAAAATCATCTATTTATTTACTGAAATCATGTCAAACTTATGGTTTCAGTAATTAATTAATAATTATGATAATGAATCTTAGTTTGTTATATTTTCTGCGTGAAACTTTTAGATAACTTATTTCAAAATGGGATAAAAAGAGTAAGTAACGTCATCAGAGTCTCCTAGAGGGCTGTTTGTAATACACAACAGGTTTCGTCTTGAGAGATCGTCTTTTGTAAAGACAACTTTTAAAAGTCCAACTTAAATCTATATTTAGAGTTGTAACAATATATTTAAACTAGACTAGATTTTTGAGAGTCATTTTTACAAAAGACAGTTTCAAGTAAGAATTTATGATACACAATTTGCATTCAGTTACTCTAAAATATAAATTACATGTTATTCATAACCAATATAGTCAATATCGATCTATAGTAACCGCCTCTTTTTTAGATTTAAACTTTGATAACGAAATTCCAACAATTTATATCAAAAAGAAAATTTTGTGGGATTTTGATAAATTTGTTTTAATATACTCCCCTATTCACCAAATGTGCCCTATTTGATAGTTTTTTATTTTTTAGGTGGTCAAAAGGAACCACATGTGAAAGAAAAAAATATTGTGTTTTTAGACTTCAATAGGGGTAAAATGAGGTTAGTAGTTGTGAAGATGGGAAAAAATCAAGTTAGTAAGGTAAAGTTAACATATCCAAAATAGAAATAAGATATTTAAATTGACTTGACCTAATAAAAAAATGAGACACTTAGGATGAATAGTAGGGAGTATATATTTCATATACTTCCTCCGTTTTAAATACTCGCTACATATACACTATTTATTGTTCTAGCTTATTTTATATATTGGGATTAATGTGTAAGTAATAATATAGTCAAGTGAAATATTATTTGAATCGTCTAATCGTATACTTTCATAATATTAACTTTTTATAATTTTTATATTTGTATAATTCAAGATATAAATAAACAAAATAACATATTAAAATGTGTAAAAAGTAAAATGTAGCAAATATAATGAAACGGAGGAAATATTAACTTTTTATAAATTATAATAGAAGTTATTTGACCTTTAAATTTACATTGTAATTTAGAAAAATTGAATAATGAGCAAAAGGAAACAAAGGAAGTATTATTTTGTAATAAATTTAGAAAGGAATTATTATGCTAGAGGACTAAGGTAAGAATATCACACGAGAAAGGAATTAACATAAAACTTGTACTTGTATTGTTTGGTTTAGAATATTACTACATGGACAATAAATTTAAAATTGATTTTTGGTGTTACAAAATAATTACTCATTTTTAGGTTTACACCCACGTTGACTTCTATCGTGATACAATGTTATCTTTTTTGTATGAAAAAAATTAAACTTATTACATACTCCAAAGTCCAATGTAACTAGGAAAAAAAGCATTTTTAAAAAATTGAAAAGAATAAATTGAAAAAAATGGTCACATTATTTTTATGTTTTATTATTTTTAATTTAGGGTGTAGTGAAGTGTAAAAGTGTAAGAGTATAACAATATAAAATTGAAGTGAAATTGAATGTAAGAGTATTCGAGCATAGTGAAGTAGAGTGAAATGAAGTGTAAAAGTACAAGAGTGGAATGGAATGGGGTGGAATGGAGTAAAAGAGTCGAGTGATATGTAAGTGGAGTGGAGTGGAGTGGAATATAAGAATTGAACTTAGTCAATTTATTTTAATTTCAATTATATTATAAAAAGCTAGTGATCGATCTATTGGATGATTATTGTTAAATAATGTAAATAATAAGGAATATTTAATATTATATATTTAGCTAGGAAATCCACTTAATAAGATGTTCTTTCAAAAATATATAATGGATATATCTAATTAGAGATGGTCACTATCTTTCAAAAATATATAATGGATATATCTAATTAGAGATGGTCACTAAAAAAAGACTTGTGTTAGTTTTAAAGATTAAAGGAGACAATGAGCAGATACAAAAGCCAAATATGGAGCAAGCAGCCAATTAGAAGTTGTTTTTTTTTCCTTCAAAATATGGTGCAAGTAGTCAAGTAGAATTTTTTTTAATTAAATTAGTGTGGTAAAGGAGCTCCAAAAATTAATTTAAGTAAATGATTTTGACAATTTATTTTTGTTACATTTATTTGGGAATTAATATAAAAGTTACATCCTTAGTGAAATAATGGATTGCTAATTGGGTGGTTATTAGTTTAATTCATTAATTTTGCGAAAAATCATTCAAAATATTACAATTTTTCAACTTTTTTTTCCTGTAACCATGAATAATACGAGTTTTAGAGTTATGTTTTCCTACAAAATCCATTTTACCCATTAAAACTTATCATTTCTACCAAAACATAAATTTAATTCTTAAAGAAATTCCACTTTCCCCTTCTTTCACCTCTACACCACCCCACCTCCACCCCTTCTCCACTTGTGCACCGCCCCTTCCCCACCCTAGCCTTGTAGCTATTACTACACTAAATCCCTAAACCCTTATTAATGGATGCGAGTGGTCAAAATGACTTGCTATAGTATGTTGCTAACAAGTCAAGGATGCGAGTGGAAAACTCATACTAAAATTAGTATTATTCATGTTTAATAAATAATCACTACGCCAAAAGGAGCTATATACAGCACTTGATTTATAGCACTTTTTTTGGTACGCTATAAAAGAATATCAATCTATAGCCGTTGCAACCGCTGTAAAAGAAAAATTCTTAATTATAGCCGTCAAAACAGCTATAAAAACGGAATCCTTATTTATAGCGGTTCCAACAGCTTTAAATATTACCTTATTTATAGCTGTTGCAACCGCTATAAAAAATTGTATTCTATTTATAGTGTTTCCAACAGCTATAAATATAGTTTTCTCATTTACTGCCCTTTCAACCGTTATAGAAAGCAGTATCAAACACTCATCATCTTATTCAACAAGAAACAAAAATTCTCATTTGTTTCATCAAATCCACCCCAAACACCTACACCAAATCAAGATTAACAAGATCACCTAGACGTGAAATTCAAGAAAAAGGAACTTTCAACTGAAATTGAAGGTAATAATAATAACAATAATAATAATAATAATAATGATAATAATGATTTTCAAAAAAAAAATAATGATAATAATGATAATAATAATAATAATAATAATAATAATAATAATAATAATAATAATAATAATAATAATAATAATAATAATAATAATAATAATAATAATAATAATAATAATATGAGTAACAATATGCTAATACTGCTAATACTATACTAATAGTACACTAAAATGGGTTATAATAATAATAATAATAATAATAATAATAATAATAATAATAATAATAATAATAATAATAATAATAATAATAATAATAATAATAATAATAATAATAATAATAATAATAATAATAATAATGATAATAATAATAATAATAATAATAATGATAATAATAATAATAACAATAATAATAATAATAATAATAATGATAATACTGATAATAATAATAATAATAATAATAATAATAATAATAATAATAATAATAATAATAATAATAATAATAATAATATTGATTAACGACTAATATTTTTACAAATAAAGAATTGAGGTACAAGTCATTAGCTAATAAGTATAATAGCCTTGCAAAATATATCACGAAATACCTCTTGGTCTGGTGGTTGAAGTGGTGTGCTTTGAAACTTGAGGTCTCAAGTTCGAATACTGCTAGGCGCATGATTGTGGAGATAGGAGTTGTCACGCATGGATGGCAGCGCAGGCCTGCGTCGCTCCATGTGGGTCTATACCGACTAACCCAACACAGTCGGAATTAATACTCTAAATTCCGACGATTTTGGATAAAAAAGGTTACATTATTTATAGCTGTTATAAAAGCTATAGCATTGACAGTATTTTATAGCGGTTCCTAAACCGCTGTAGAAATCATGGAAGACTATTTATAGCCCTAGTGATTTATTGCTGTTGAAAGTATTTTCTATAGCAGTTCATAACAGCTATAAAAAGGCATTTTCAACAGCTATAAATAGGCTTTTTTGGCATAGTGAATTCATATTATTACAGAAAAAAAAAAGTTAAAAAATATATTATTTATGATAATGCTACCTTGCATGGTTTCAGAAATTTTTACTTTTTTATCAATAAAACATTTTATGTAATTATGTATCTCTTAAAATTGCAATGGCATTAAAACTAACTAATATAGAAACTCGTGCAATGCACGAATTTGTTAATGCGAAATATATATAAAAACAATTTCAAATTAAAACATAATTACGGAGGTTTATTTTAATTATTTACCTGATACATAACATTTTTTCATTTAATTGAACATATTAAATTCTAAGTTAATTAAATTTGATAAACATTGTCAATAATGACACTTGGAAGTTTCGAAGATTTTTATAGTATTGTATGATTCTATGTTAATTAAATAGAGTTACCATAGCATATCATACAAATACTTTACCTAATTTAGCTCACTTAAACAAAGAATATTAGATTCTAAATCTGATAAACATTGTCATATCTGTTTGAATGATGACATTTAGAATTTTCCAAGACTTTTATACTATTGTATGATATGATGATTGTATACCATTGTCTTGTCTTTTACATTTTATTCATCAGTTGGAAAACACATCATTGTTTTCCTCCAAAATAATTAACAACCATTTTATATTATCCCTAGTTAATCAATGGATCATATATTCATATTACCCTGATCTCTTGTATCTACACCAAAAACATCAAACCCCTCAAATTTCAAGGGTATCCATAGAAACTAATCATTATATTCATGCTTGGGTAGTTTGAAAATTATAAGTCATTATATTATATAATACTCAAAACTAGCCACCACAATGATCTAAAAATATACAAGACACGACATAATCCATTAGATTACACCAATGTATTGTTAAGTAATAATATCCATTCATATCATTTGTATTATTCACATTATTATGTACTCAGTCCAATCAGCTTTTATGTTTGACCACCTTATTATAATGTGTAGTTTTTAAATGTTTGTTCACTTCAAAATACTTTTCATTTTTGGATTTGGAAATCTTTTTTTTTCCAAATATACCCTCTTATTAATCCCTCTAATTTTCCACAAATATACTCTCTCTACATTAATGATGGTGATAATTTTTTATATTTAATTTAAACAGTTTCTCTCTCATAATACCAACACAATTAATACTTCACACTACTATTTAATGAAAATAATATCCACTTACTACAAAGATTCTACTTTTCTTAATATATGCGAAAAACCCAAATAGGACAAACTTTTAAGAACGGAGAGAGTACTAATTATTTAGTTTAGATTATATTCTATAATTTGTATTTTGCGTTTTATATCCTAATTTTATTAATTTGTGTTTTTATTATAGTACTAATTGTTTAATCTTAGGCATGTATATCAAGACCTTCAAGACTCTCCGGTGGCTATATATTGTAGTCTCTCTAATCAATGTCAATTAAACAAATTCATATTTTCATATAATTCTTCACCATTTTGATGGTCTGGATACATGCCTAAGATTAACGTCCAATTATCAATAAAAAATACAAGTTACTAAAACTAAGATATCGCAAAGGACTATCCCAAAGAAATTTATACAATATAATCCTAGCTAAATAAGTAAATAACAATGAGAATACCACAAAAAAAAAAAAAAAAAAAAAAAAATTGAACCGAATATTCACTTAACATGTTTAAGTATTGCACTCCAAAATAACATCAAATTCAGTACTGCATTTTAATTATTTAAGGATAGGCCTACTACAACCATGGGCAAAGGAAGAAATTATCCCTGTCCTATAGTAGTGAAGTTGCAAATTATAAGGATTAGATGTGTTCATTCGGGTTATCGGGTTGATTTCGGGTCAGGTGTTTTGGGTTGGTTCAGTTATCGAGTCTGTTTTTGAGCACCTCTAATAAGGATGAAAGGAAAAGCCCTATACCACTATGTCAGAACTCATAATCAAGACCCTTAAATTACATCTGTAGCAACACTTCAAAAGTGTTAAATTAAGACCCTTAAATATTGTAATAGAGCTTATATATCCATATCGAAATTCGAAACTTATATATCATAAAATATATATTATCCTAATCAAAAAGTGAGTATAGAACAAAAAAAACTTGAGTCCTTTTCTCTAATACTACAGAAAGATCCTGTCTGAAAATAACAAACCATTTAACACAACAACCAAATAGAGAAAAGCCATCAGAGAACAGTTTTTGAGGTTTTGTATGTGTAATTGTAGAGCAACAAAAGTATATGTCAGAACTCAGAATCAAGAGAAATGGCATAATACCAATAAGCAGAACAACAAACTGGAAAGTTGAAGATGAAATGTATAAACTAGAGATGAATATGCTTTACAATTTAAGAGAGAGAAAAAAGAAATATTTCCTCCGTTCCATAATACTCCCTCCTATTCAGCCCAAATGTCTCATTTACTTTTTTACACTTGCCGAGACAACATTTTAACCTTTAATATCTCTAATTATTCTTAATTTAAAATTATAAAAATTTAATATTAATAACCTTGTATTGAGACCAATCAACAAGATTTCACATAACTATGTTTTAACTTATAGATTAAGAACAAAATACAAATTAAGAATGATGAGTGAATAGTGTCAAAAAAAATAGGACATTTAGGCTGAATAGGAGTTAGTACTTGCTACTGAGTGTGACACATTGTGTGGGAAAATGTCGCTATCAGTAGCAAATCTTATGAAACCGAGAAAATAAATAATTAAGGAAATGATCAAAAGGGAGTGAGCACATGATATAGGTCAGAATTCATAAGGGTTTTACATAAGTAAGGAAATAATGAAATATTGTCCAATTATATATCTTGATTTCTTTAACAAAAATAACCAAATCTAGTAGTCTATAAATATAAAAGCAAGCATCTTTACCTTTTAAAAACACTCTCCTATTATACTATGTTTGTACCTTTAACTAGTTTGCACCCTGCATGCATCATGTACCCTAATGGCTAATAATTATTTATAGTTGACATTATACAACAATTACAAGCCTCCTTCCTCCATATTATATCACTTTCTTCTATAACAAAAACAATCACATGCATTACTTACACTATGTTTTTAATGCTTCTACACACCCACAAGCTAACCTATACTCACTTCTTCTAATAAAGGTCACATCTTTGCTTGTCTATATCAACTATATTAATCAACCCATTATTTATTTTCTTTTTTGGAATTTATTTATCTTTATTATCATAAAAATAATCTTTAAATATGTAGTTACTATACTCTCTTGCTCTAACTACACCATGATGAATGATGATTCCCTCTAGTACTATACCTAGAGATTTAATTACTAGAGGTTTTAGCAGTGGCGGACCCAGGATTTTGAAACTGGGGGTGCGAAACACGAACGTCATATCATTCATGTAATCGGATAAATTTTAAAAAATTACAACACATAATAGAATCAATAGTTAAAGTCTTACAATCCAAAATTACAATAAAAGTCTTACGATACTTAAAGTTTTTTGCATTCAAACGAATCTCAAACAATTTCATCATGTCCCCTAACCACTTCAAAAGCTCAAGAAAGTTACCCCTACTATATGATTCCTCACTTTCATCATGTCCCCGGAATGCCAAACCTTGACCCATAAAGAAATCTCAAACAATTTAAGGATGCATTCAAACGAATATGATATGAATCCATTTGAGACTGACTCGCATTATCAAACAAAACTTCAATTGAGTTGTTTTTTGCATCTCTTAGATTCACATATTTCTCATAAGCAACATTGTGAGCACTTTTAATTCCACCAACATGCTTTTGAAACCTATCCGGTTTATTCCACCCTCTAAACCCTTCATTAACAAATGCATCTCCCCCATTGTTTATTTCAACATCCCTCTTGAACAAATAACAAACAAAGCAAAATGCAGCATCTTTTTCAACACTATATTCAAGCCAATCCCATTTTTTGAACCAATTGACACTAAAACGGCGCAAACCACCTATTTGTCTTTGAGGGAAATCATGTGTTTTTGGTTGACAAGGGCCTCTAAGAATATAAGCTCTCCTAACAGGATTTCTTTCATTTTGGGGATAATCCATTATGTTTTTTCTCAATCCCGGGTCATGAGGAAGAAGTTCAACATCATACACCCATCATCATCCAATGGTTCATCACAAGCACTTGAACCACCTACTTCCATATTAACATCTTCACTTTGAGGGGAACTTAAAGGAGGTGATGGAGAGTCAATGCTTTCATTAAATGTTCCTTGAGATTTCATTCTTTAAACAAAAATTCACGAAGATTGGGTTGTTTATTCCCCCGCAATTGACTTCTTTGAACTTAAATTACTTGACATTTCCTAAATCCTAATTAATTTAAATACATGAATTAATTGTCAATTCTAATTTTCAATCAATTTCAATTTTCTAGCAACACAAACACAAACACAATTTCAATTTTTCAACTTTCAAGCAAACACAAACACAATTTTCAAGCAAAACCTAATTGAGTAATTACACATTTACACAATTACACTAACACAAACATTAATTTGATAAATAAAATAACATAAACTAAGCAACAATCCAACAACATAAACTTATTTAAGCAATTTCAATGGTAGAGGAATAAAAGAATAAAATTGAATGGATTATCATTCATTCAAATGGAAGTTTTACTTTTACCTCAAATGGAGAATGCAAGAGATTAGAGAAAGTGGAGAAGAGCTGGGCTGGACAGACTGGTGGCGGCAGCCGGCAAGCCAGGCGGACAGGCGGTGGTGCGGCAGAGTGAGAGAGAGCAGTGGACTGGAGTCTGGAGAGAGAGAGCAGAGAGGAGACGCGTGCGGGTGCGGCTGTGCGAGAAAGCATATGCATAGGGTTTCTGGGTTTGGGTGGGTTTCTTTATTTTTTTTTAATTTTTTTTAATTTTTTTTTTTTTCCCTGATTTTTTTTTTTGAAACTGGGGGTACAACTGTACCCCCTTGTCTCCATTTGGGTCCGCCCCTGGGTTTTAGTTAGTAAGGAACTAGATGAGGGTTTTGGAATGGAGATGGTTTCTAATTTCTAACTATAACAAGTACATGTGAATGGGTTAGGTATAATGTGGACTTAAAAGATAACACTATGGGAGTTTTGGGGATACTTGTTGAATTAAAATTTTTCTTTTAGAGAAAAAGTTGATATGATGTCATATGCACCCTTCTCATCTAACAATTACGTGATAAAATTTCTCCTAATTAAGATATCGAATTAAATTCTCATAAACATAGATATATATATATATATATATATATATATATATATATATATATATATATATATATATATTATATATATATATATATATATATAAAAGATCAAATGAGAAGGATTTTAAAATGAGAAGGATGAGAAGGATTTTTGATTGATCTTTTCGGTTACTATGTTTTCAAAAATGGATACTATGTTATAAAAAAAGAACATTTTTAAACTGATGTCATAGTTACCTTTCTGTGTAACATAGTTACTCTTACAATTATATGTTTTTTGCTCAATCGTGACCATAGATTTTTTTATGTAAGTGAAATCAAAGGTTTAGAATCCTTCTTACCCTTCTCATTTTTAATGCCCTTCTCATTAGATTCCTCTCCCCTATATATATATATATATATATATATATAAAGAAAGGAAGGTAATTAATTAAAAAGAGAATAACTATGCTCAATACCTAAGTGCAATTATCAACCCTATTAATTAACAAAAAGAAAAAGAGTTGGCCTAAACACGTAATATTCAGGATCAGTATTTTGACACGAGTTGATTTTGGGCATATTCAACATACCCAACCACATAGCGCCCCAAAACGTACAGAGTAAAAGACTAAAACAATTTATGTTATGATCGAATATATTAAGATTGAATAGGCAATACAAGTTAAATAGACGTCAAATAAAAAAAAGGCTAAAATGCCATAAGGTTGTGTTTGGAAACTAGAATCGATCATTTCAAATTAATGATTTCAATTATGAAATCATAAATGTAGAATTTGAGAATGACAAGATTTAGGAGTTCATTCTCAAATCCTCATATTTAAACCATTTTGAAAACAATTGTGAATTTGACTCAAAAATCAAATATGAAATTCTAGTATTTGTCAAACACTAATTTTAAGTCAAATCTAAATTTTCAAATGAAATCCCCATTTTCATACATAGCATAAAATTATTTGTCAGTTTTATTCCATCTTCTTATCAAGATAAAATGGACATAAGCAAAATCTAATTTACTTAAATGGTCAGTCTAGTAACCCGTCTACTAATTAACAAAGACTTATTGAATTGATCTCAATGGAAACTATACCATAGTCAAAAATTGTTCTTAGTTTCAATTTATCTTTAGTCTCAACCACATTTTGCCCCTAGTAATCAAATAATAGATGTATACTATAAATTGACACGGGTCAAGACAAGTCAATCAATATATAAAGTTAATACTAACTACTCTCTTTTTAATTTTGCTACATTACAAAAAATTCGCATTAATCAGCATAATTTATAAAATTTAAAAGCATAAAAGAATTATTTCCATTGCTTGTATTGATTTGATCATAAAATATACTTTTATTTATGTAATCCCAAAACTAGGTTAAATGAAAATGTAAGACATTAATCATGCTGCATGCGTACTAAACAAGCATTAAGAGGGAGTATTAATAGTGATATGAGTAATTAATTAAAAAGAAAAAAAAAAATAAAAATGAGGAATTCCAAAGGTCATTTCAAGAATTAAATGTGAGGAAAGAGAGGATAAAGAGCAGTAAACAAAACTGCAGTGAGAGTATGATTTATATGTCCGGCAAGCTGACGGATAAGCTGGAAAAGTAGCTACCTCGAGTTCAAAACCAGACCACAAAGCTAAAGGAGAATTCAATACCAAAGACTCACACAAACAGGCAAATTCTTTTATTTTATTTATTAATTTTAAATAAAACAAAAGATAGAATCACAAACATGACAAATGAAACAAAAAAACAAACTAAATCATAGATTTGCACACTTCCACATAAAATTCAAAAGCCCATATGTGAGACACGACATTGTACAAGTATTTACCTTATTTTTTAAATTGTTTATCCAAATTTTAGTTTATTTTTATACTAATAGAAATTAGGTGATTAAATCATTTAATACTAACTAGTGAATTTATTGGTTCAAATTACTTAAGCTAGTTAAAATACTTTATTATTATAGATGAGTTGTTTTATTATAAGTTGCTCATAGTAATTAATTCACAATTAGCTGATCAAATTAGTTAGACTAAAATCAAATTAGCTATCAACCATTTAGCAAGAAGTCCTTAAGTTGTGTTTGATAACTAACATTTCATTCAAAATAATGATTTCAATGAAATCATGAATGTAAATTTGAGAATAACAAGGTTTGGAAGGTCATTTTCAAATCTTTATCTTAAACCATTTTGATAACAATGGTGGATTTGACTCAAATCGAAATCCAAATTTGAAATTCTAATGTTTGCCAAACACTAATTTTGAGTTAAATCCATATTTTCAAATGCCTCATTCCCAAACATGCTTAATTATTCAAATTGATTAAATAAGCAAAAGATTAGATTCAAATCTAAAAAATCAAGAAAATAACTTGAATTAAAATAAAGATCATGATATCATATCTCAAATTCACCATATCCAATACTAATAACAAATCCATAATCCATCCCAAATAACATAAAAATAAAAAGAAACAAGATTTCATTCTTTGAGACATCCCAAGTTCTCAATAATAATAAACCAAAGTCATAAATCAAATCTCTCCTAGTAGCTCAACATCTCATCTGATCTCGCATACATTAAACTACAATTTTTAATTTTTTTTCATACTTAATATTTCTAATAATCAGCAAATGATAGATGGATAAATCATAAGGAAGAGACTATCTAGAGAATAATATCGATATTCAAGATCTTGGAGGTGGGAAAAACTTGCGTACCAGCTAGAAAAGCATTAATAGGAGTAGCATAAACTGAAGTAGTTGTAGTAGTACCTAGATTTCCCATTGGATCAACACCATTACCACCACTTATACCCACCGTGCCCATAAGGTCACTGGTAGTTGTTGCGGGCGGGTAACATCACCCCATGTTGATGTTGCTGTTGTTGTAGTGTTATTCCACCTGAAGAACTCTCTCCACCACCACCACTACCACCACCGCCGTAACGGTTTTCTGGGCCTTGATCATAGAGTATACCCTTGAAAATATGCCCACCAATGTTAACTGCAGTTTGATATGCAAATTGCTCGTCTGGGTCTTCTATTGCACTCACTTTTACGCTCGGAATGTTGCTGCTCGATTTAGCTCTGCTGGGAAATTACTCATCTCTAACCCTAATTTATTACACAACAAATTCAATTAGCTTTTTTTTTTAAATAATGCTTATATGGGATTTTAAGGTTTACCTTAAATTAAAAAAAAATGAGATCAATTGATAATATTAACAAAAATAAAAGAAAGAAAGAGTAAAGCAAGAAAGTGTATTTGAAAGGACAACTATAGAAGTGGACTAGTAAACATGCAAATGATATACTTCTACTCCTACTTTTAAAACAAGGATAAGTATGTAGAGATGAGAAATTTTTGTTGGGTAGTATTATAGATCTTTGAACCTCTAATTGTTTTAGAATGACACATGCCAAATACCCTTACATAAAATAATTACAATAATTTCTTCAATGATATATCCCTTAAAGACTGTTGTAAAAAGATGGGTTGTGCTTAGATCAAATCCATCAATCAAATTTGAAGAATATGATTCAAATCAACTCTCAATCATTTTCACATGTTTTTATTTACAACTTCACAACAAATCACCCAAAAAACCCACAAATTCACCCTCTTATTTGTTTTGTGATGTTATGAATTCGATTTTTACCTAACTCTTGTCGTTAAGCTACAAAAAAATCTCCAAAAACAACAATTTGATCAGCTTCTTATTTTTCCATAGATTTCGGTTCTACCTAACTCTTTTCATGTCAACTATTTACAAAAATATCTCAAGAAAAACCAAACAAGTTTGTTCTTTATGTTATGTTTAGAAATGAGGATTTCATTTGAAAATATAATTTGACTCAAAATTAGTGTTTGACAAACACTAGAATTTCAAATTTAAATTTGAGTCAAATCTATCAACTGTTATCAAAATGGTTTAAAGATGAGGATCTGATCGAAAATACCTCCCAAACCTTGTCGTCATTCTCAAATTCTACAGAATCATGATTTCATAATTAAAAAATCATTAATTTGAAACACAACCTTAGAGAATTTCGATTCTCACCTAACCTTTCTCGTTACAACTTCCACAAAAAAATCCAGCACAAACCCACCAATTTCACCCTCTTAATTCCTTTGTATGGTCTCGATTCTCATCTAACTCATCCCAGCTCTCATCGTACTGTAATAATAAAAAATCCCTCCAAAAAAGTCAAAATAAAATTTAAAAAAAAAAAAAAATACCTGGCGTATGAGCAAGTGCGCGAGAAGTACTCAGGTGTTCTCGCGTACGTTTTTCAGCACCACTAGACGATCGCATCATATGAGACTGTGGAGACTGTTGTTGTTGAAGACTAGCAAGCTGTTGTTGACGTTCACGGCGTTTAGCAGCAGGAACCCACGTGCTTTTCACGTGAGTAGGACAATCAAACCCTCTACTCTTACCACAAGTTCTACACCTCAAAATGGGCACAATCTTTCTTAGACTGATTTCCACAATCTTGACAATTCATTCCACCACTTATAACACCACCACTACTCAATTGCCTAAACCCTGATCTACTACTACTATCTACTATTTATACCACTAGATATTACTCCTCCTACTGTAATTATTATTATTTATATTATTATTATGATAATCATCAATGCTAAAAATCCTCCTATTAGATGGACCCACCACAATAGACGGCTGTGATTCCCCCGATAAAAACGCATGTTGTTGATGACGATGATGATGATGATGATGATCTTGATGAAGTTGTAGCTTTGGAGCATGTGATGATGGTGTACCTGCACGTATTGTTGCCATATCTCAAAACTTCCTTTTGGGTAAATTCTCTTCACCACTATTATTATTATTATTATAGTATTTCTTGATGAGTAAACTATAAACCCGGTTGTAGTATTATTACTATTATTATTATTATTATTATTATAATTTATAAATTGGGTTTCGGAATTACTACTTTCCTGGTTTTGTGAACTTACTACTCCCTGGTGTTCCTAATGAAAAGAAAGCTGCCATCGTTTTTTTTCAAATTCATTTCCATAAAATAATAATATAATTATCAAAATATTTAAATTTTGCAAAAATAAAATGAAGGGTTTTTTTCTTTTGGGTAAAATTTACTGGGTTTTTAGTGGAAAACTGAAAGTAATAAAAGCAAATCCTGCAACGCCGCCATAATCAGCTGCTGTTGTTTTTTTGGAAGAAATAAGAGTAATTTAAGACAGAAACAGAAAACTTCAAAACCTGCAACACACTACTACTACAAAAATATTTTCTATTTCTATTTTTTATTTTCTTGTTTTTTTTTATAATATTTTATTTTTGTTGTTGTAGTGATATGTGTTTTTGTGAGAGATTAAAATGATGTAGAGAAAGAAGAAGGGGGAAGAGTTGAGTTTCTCTCTCTAGTTCAACCCATTCAGTAGTACTCCCTCTCTACTGCCACTTCTCTACAGTTAATCTTCCAGTGCCATATATCTAGTCACTGAAAGTAGGGGATATGAGCCGTGGATGGTTTATCGGATGGTGGGAGAGTATCCACGTGGAGGTAAATCAGCTTTTGGGTGTTATTCTTTCCTGTACCGAAAAACCCGCTCTACTTTTTCTGACTTGTGTCAAATGGGAATGGTTTTCTGCCACCTTTTTATTAATGTCCAATTATTCATCTAATGTAACATTTAATGATCAACCTCTTGTGTAAAACTATGCGTTAGGAGTACTATTTTGTGTTACCTTTAAATCTAGTGTTTTTTTTTGTCAAGTTGCATAAAATCTATGGTTCAACCTATGTTGAGTTTAGAGGTTTTTAAAAGAGACTCGATAATCTAATAGATATTCAGTTTTATAATCGAAACAAATTTGACCCGATTTATAAATGGATCTACACTTATGTAAAAACCAAAATGTGAACACAAAACCAGATTTTAAACCGACCCGAAATACTTGACCCGAAATTAGCCTGATGACCCGAATGAACACCTCTAATAGAATTGCATATTTTGTGCGATCTGACTATTTTACTTTATTTTATAATTTTTTGAATCAAATTAATTTTAAAATTGATTAACGTTTAAGATTTATGTTTATGTTATGCTTAAATTAATTACAACGAAGTTAATAAAATTTAAAATTTTTTTAATTAAATTAAAATTAATCGATTGATACTTACAAACCCATTAGTTACACTACATACAAATCATAAAGAGCTAGTGTTAATACTCGGTTCAGATTAAGATTCACTAGTGATAGCCGTTATATGCTGCGATTATGACCTCAATCACTTGTGCTAGCAGCAGCTTGCTCATTAACAAGTATTACGGTTCAAAACTGCATCAAATAAGTCACCTAAATGCAGTGGTTCTAGATAAAAGAAAGCAGACTATATGCTGTAGAACCCTAGAACCGCAACATATAGCTCAAAAATCTAAATTAATTACTTTACTAAACGTATAAATTAGATAGATACACGCCAATCTTATCCTTCAAATTCACCCATTTCCTCTTTTGTCAAAGAATGTGATTGCCTTGGAGTGTCGTTTGAAACCTAAATAATATAATATTAAAAAAATATAATACATTAGATTGTTTACAAAATATCATATATATATATATATATATATATATATATATATATATATATATATATATATATATATATATATATATATATATATATATATATATATATATATATATATATATTATATATATATATATATATAATATATATATATATATATATATATATATATATCTATATAATATATATATATATATAATAACATAGTTAAGAACTTAAAATACATATTGCATCAATATATTCTACTCCAACTTCTTACACGACTTGTAAGATAACGTTACCCGTGTAGTAGCCGCAATCAACACCATTATGAATGCAATAATGTAGTTTTATATATTTTTGTTAATAATAATGCGAATGAAAATATTATATTATCAATTTGTGGTAAAGGGTGAAGGATGAAAGGGCTAGAGGTGTACAGTTAGTAGTAGGTAACATAAATAATGTAAGACATAAAAAACTATTAAAGTCGTTATATGTGTAATGTGTTAGACATTTGTCTTGTAATGACGATTATCGTTTATTTCAGAGATTTACATTGCCAAATTGTGTTTTTTTTCCTTATTGGCCAATATGAGACATTTAGCTCTCTTGTATTGTATGCCCTCTGCAAGCAATACATTTTTCTTTTTTAAGTTTTGTGACTATATAATACTCTATAATCTTTCAATATGAACTTTATATTACAATATGCATGTAATCATCAATGTAAACCCCAATTTATGCAAGGTTCTAGCATTTGTTGATTTAATAAATTGAAAATCAGATTAAAGAGATGAAATTTGAAGAATATAAAAATGAATTACTTGATTAGAAGATAAAAGAAGGAACCTTAACATTCCAAGAACTGGTGAACATAAACACCATTTAATGCAATCACTATTTTCACTTCTCATCTTGTGTTAATTCTGCTCGTGGAAAATAAGGGAGGAAAGCAATCCAATTAAAATGTAAGAGATAAACTATATGCATAAGATATAATATGGTTCTACTAAAGAAAGATAAATCAATAATGGTAAGAGTACTAAATATTAAGTTAAAGAATGCAGAAAAGCTTTATTTTACCGAATTGTGACTTACATAAGTAGCTGAATTGTATACATCAGTAGTTTTTCCAAAGAGTTCTACTATGGTGTCATTAAATGCAGTTAGATTTATAGACCCAGTGCTACTTAGGCGTCAAAAGTGAGCGCTAATCAGATTAATGATAAAAGTAAACAACTAATAGTAAACCATAATATGAGAAAATTTAATATATAAAATTGTACATTTGAATTTTATAAACAAATTGTGACTTAGTTATGCTTTCTTTCTTGTGGCACCATGTACATTCAAAACTTTATTATTCTCATTTTTTGTCTTTTTATTGCAATTATCACTTCCTAGAAATTTCTAAATATCATTGTAGCTGCAATTTCCGAGTAATGCTTTAATCCGATGTCGCTCTTCTTGTATAGTGTGTTACAGCTTGCTGAATGCATAAAATTAGTTTTTTTTTCAATGATATTGTCTATAATTTATATTTTATCATCATTGTTCTTGCATGTATGATTTCCTTGTATCATTCAATTAAAGAATACTTTTGGGTTAATTAGTGTTTATAGTCAATTAAACCCAAAGCAAAAGTCTAAGTCAAAAGAAGTCAATTATTGATTGCTTTGAAGTTAAAAACTAAAGGGAAATCCCTAGATGAGCCATTACATGGATATATTGATTAATGTTTAGAGCATAACCACAGTTGCATATACACACATTTACAAACATGTACAACATTCAACAAGTGAAGCTCCTCACACCGTTATCAACAATCTCACTGCTAGGAAAATGAACATGAACCGATAACAACAGCTAAATCAAGGAGAATCAGTGTCGTTCCTGATATTATATGGGCCCTAGGCAAACTGAGAGAAGTGGACACTTTCTATGGTCTATGAAGGCTCAATTCTGAACTTAAACGGATGTTTGAAAAAATAACAAAGATAAACCGTATATATTATTATTAGTATTAAAAATGAAGACGTATCATATAATTCTTAAATGAGAAAAGAACTACTCATAAACTGCAAATTTTTACATACGTACTTTCATTAACTGCATTTTCTAATTTTAAGGCCCTTTTTAACTCTAGACCCTAGACAATTGCATGTCTTGCCTATGGATAGGAACGTTCCTGAGAAGAATCTACAAACACATAGTATAAAAAGGCACACCTAATAGACGTTAAATCCCAACTTGCACAAAACCCAAAAAAACACTTATTAAAAACCAAATAAGCTGCAAGCTCAACACAAAACACACCTCAAACACAAATATATATGGGATAAAAAGCTAAAAGAATCCCCAACTAAAAGAGAAAATAGGACAAGAGATTATTTTGACAAAAACCTATTGAGCTTTTGGTTATGAGATTGGCATTTCACTATGAAATTACCATAAATATTCATAACATTTGCTTCTGTAACTAATTTATGGATTTTGCTACGAACTGAACTTGAGGTTGAAATTTAGATTGAGGGTTAAAATGATGAAAATTACTCGGCAATCTCTATCAAGGCATAATAATCTACAACTACGGAAACTAGAAAATTGATATTACATAAATGGGCAATCAAATTCCAAAATATACCATGGTGGTTGACGAATTCGAGATTCGTGTCAAGGTTTTGACAAATGCGAACTTAAGAAATTAAAACCCTAACAAATTAAAGATCATAAGAATAATAATAGGGAGGAGGACAAAAAATAATGGTGGTTGCATTGATAATTCAAAGATTCTCCTTAGGGTTGCTGTGTTTAGAGCTGAACAAAGTTTGGTCTAAACCGTAAGCCAAACCGAAATTTTAATATTTGGTTTGGTCTGGTTTTTTTCAAATTAAATTACGGTTTACGGTTTGGTCTCGATTTTTTTTTTAATTTTTCAGACCTGACCGGACCGCAAACCGTTCTATGGTCGAAAATCATAATTTTGTATTTAAAAAATTAAGTTGCTACCTAGATATTTTAAGATAGAGTTATTTTTATATAGCAATATATACATGAATGTTGTTAATACTATTAACTAATTACAAATTATTATATTTATTAATTGTAGGTGTGAAATATTTGCATAAATACATGTATTAATTTTGATAAAACAATAAAAATGCAAAACCGTAGACCAGACCAGACCGGACCGTTGTAAAACGGGTTGGTTTGGTCCGGTCTGGTGATTTAAACGGTCCGGTCCGGTCTGGAAAATATCCAGACCGGAATTTCTGGTTTGGTCTGATTTTAGTGTCAGATCAGACCAAACTGGACCGTGTTCACCCCTAGTTGTGTTTGCTCCAACACTGTCGATTTCCCTTCTCATATTCCCCAATTCTGACTTTTATGAAACTCCATTATACTGCAACACTAAGGTAATTTCTAATATTTTTCTGTGTGTGTAACTACCAATTTTGATTAATCAAGGTTTTTAAGGTATATTGACTGTTTTTATTATTATTTATATTTAAAATTTGATTTTACTTATGTATGTAGTTATAGTTTTTGAGTTTAACATTTTTTTCAATTTAGTGTTAGGAGTTTCTTAATCGTTAAATTTATGTGTATTTTGTTAAATAAAATGGTTTTTTTGTGTGTTAATATATTTTGTTAATAGAATTACATGATTTTAGTTACGCCACTAACTTACCACTAACGTGATTTGTTTTTCATGAAACTTGCTTAAAATAAGTTATTTTTCAGCTGGCGTATTCTTTTGATTTTAGTCATGGGAACACTGCACTGTCTCCATCAGCAATTTTCATCAGACCATCAAACTTGGGAACAGTAGACCTGATGTCTACATTTGACATCCTGAGTGATATTCTAAATCTAACTTCTTGATTAACTTTGACACACACACTTTCCATTGACCAAGTCTTAGGTTCCATCAACGACTTTAACAAAACCGGATATTGACGTACAAAATAATCTCTAAAACACATTTATTTATTTAAATGTGAAGTCATCATCAAAACCTAAGAGCGCTAACAAATTCCCCCTTATTGATGATGACAAACTTATAAACAAACATAATAAAAAATAGAGTAAGACGAAAGTTATAGAACATGCTAGAGACAAATTAAAAGAGGCAGATTAAAAACCGATTCTCCTCAGTCCTTTCTTCTTGTTCCTTTATCTTCCTCCATAGATCACCATTTTAAAATCTTGTAAGCTTTTAATTTCTTATCATTTTAATTTCTTGTCTTTGATTACTTTCTCATTATTAGTTTAATCTTTCTTTATCAAATTTGTATTAGTTTAATGTTTCCTTGTCACACCTTTAATTGTTTTCTTAGATTTTGTCATTTTATAAAAGTTGTATTATTCTTTCTGATTTTTTGTCTCTTGGATCTTTAATTGTGTGTCTCATAGTTTAATTATTGTTTCTTCCTTGTAAATTTCATTATTATCATCTGTTATCATGCTTAATTTCATTCTAAGGTTTTTATTTATTGTTATTATCATGAATAGTGAGTTGATCCATTTTCTAGGGTTAGAGTTTGAACCTACAATTCAAGTATGATTTGATTATTAAAAGTGTCTATGAAATTCGGATTAAAGTGATGACTAAATTGTGCTAATAACCCTAAATTAAATATGCCTTATAGAACTAATCAATGGACCTAACGTGTAAGATTAAGATCAACTTTGGTTTAGGGTAAATTTTAGTTAAATTCTTATTAATTTGTTTAATAAAACTAACGTTTAAGAATTAAATTGATAGGGTCTAAATCTATTAGTTAATCAATAGAATGAGAGTTTGAGATTAAAAGGATCATATTTAATCACATAATTAATCCAACATTTCATAGACACTAATAAGAGTTCGATCATACAAGAATTTAGAGGATTTCCAACACCCTAGATCTTTTATCATATAGTTTCAATCCATATTTTCATATTGCATTTTTAGGTTATTAGTTTTACAACTAATTAATCAACCTATTTTTCTCTTCAAGCAATATAATTAGTAGAAGTTAGCAAGTATCGTTCCTAACTTCCTTGTGTGTGACCGACGACTACCCGTACACCAAGCGCTTGCAATTAAATAAATATGCACATTAATAACTATTATGTGTAACATTATGTAAGGTAACATGAATTTCTCCTATTGGGGCATGCTTGGATTGGTTGTAAATATTTAAGAGGAAAAGTAAAGTCAAACTAATGAAATGAAAGCAAATAGAAATGCATTTGAAGTAGTTGAGATACTTGTGAAGAAGGTAAAATGAACATAAAATAAAAATTATGAAGGAAAAAGAAGATAATTTTCCCTATAATGGAGGTAATACATTCCTCCACCCTCCCCTACCATAAATATTTACCCCACAAAATTGAGATTTCCTTTCATTTTTCATTACTTTGCAATCATTCTCCCACCTTTACAACAATTAAAGTTCACTAATTTTCTCATTTACCTACATACATTTTCTTACTTTGACTTTTTAACTTTCTAAAATATTTACACCCAATACAAGCACGCCCTTAGTCTAACTCATTCAATACAAAAAATTAAATTAAATTAAATTATTTATTTGTATTATAAGAGGCGCTCAACGGCTCAACTCATAAAAAGTCTAATTATTCTACAAAACTAAAGGTCTGTGTGCATTTTAAGTTATAGCAAATACAAACCATCATCATTACCATCAACATAATCACCATATTTATGATTTACATAATCTGCAATTCTTGGGATTTAATTTTGTGATGTTTACTGTAGGTAAGAAGAGAAAGCTGAATTTCATTATTGTGTTTGTACATTATGCAAAAGGGATGAGTACATGTTTATATACAAAGAGAAATTGAATGTCAGCTGTAATATAAAGCTACTGTACTACTCTTACAATTATACTAAAAGTTTATTATTCTATCAGCCCTCCTCAAACTTGAGGGGTATGTACACACCAAGTTTGGTTAAGAGACTACGAAACTGAGCAGACGAAAGAATTTAGGTGAAGACTTCAGCAAGCTGGGATTATGTAGGCAGATAAGTCAATTGGAGTAAGCCTTCCATGACTTTGTCATGAGTAAAGTGACAATCAATCTCCAAATGCTTTGTGCGCTCATGAAAAACGGGATTACGAGCAATATGAAGAGCCGACTTATTATCACAGTGAAGAGTAACAGGCTTTAAAGAAGATAAACCAAGCTGTTCAAGAAGACGGACAACCCAGACAACTTCAGAAGAAGCACTAGCCATGGACCGATATTCGGCCTCAAAAGAAGATCGAGAAACAGTAGCTGTTTCTTGGATTTCCAGCTGATAGGAGAACGACAAAGAAGTAAAATGAAACCAGAAATGGAACGCCGAGAATCAGGACAAGCACCCCAATCCGAGTCAGAATAAGCGTGGAGAACCAAATTATCACAACCAGACAATAAAATACCTTGCCCTAAAGTATGAGAAAGATACCCAAGAGTATGTTTGAGAGCCTCAAAATGATTAACCGTGGGATTCTGCATGTGTTGGCTAAGGACCTGAACAGAATATGATAAATCTAGACGCGTATGCGTCAAAAAATTAAGCTTCCCCACAAGACTACGATAAAGGGTAGAATTGGAGAATAATGGCGAATCTTGAGCAGCAAGTTTGTGATGTAGAGGAAGAGGAGTAACATAGGCAGAAAGATCAGCAAACCTAGAGTCACGGATCAATTCTTTACTAAATTTCTGTTGCGTGACAATTATATTGAGAATACGTAACTTCCATCCCAAGAAAAAACTCAAATTACCAAGATCCTTGATGCTAAACACGTCACGAAGATGTGATTTTAATTGAGAGATAACAATGTCATTATTACCGGTAACAACAATATCATCAACATAAACAACAACTATAGTAATAAGACCATGAGAACGATGAGTAAACATAGAATAATCAAGCTTAGATTGAATAAATCCTTGAGAAATAAGAGCGGCAGTCAACTTGGTAAACCACTGCCGAGAGGCCTGTTTAAGACCATATAACAACTTACGGAGCTTACAAACCATATAGGAGGGAGCCGAAAAACCCTCAGGTAAGGCCATATAAATATCCTCATTTAAGTCCCCATGTAAAAAAGCATTGTTAACATCCAACTGATGCAACGACCATTTTTTAGATGCAGCTAAAGCCAAAATACACCGAATAGTAGTCATTCGCACCACAGGAGAAAAAGTATCATGAAAATCAACCCCGTATTCTTGAGTGTACCCTTTAGCAACCAAACGCGCTTTATAACGCTCAACGGACCCATCGGCTTTAAGTTTAATTTTGTAGACCCACTTACACCCAATAGTTTTCTTGCCAGGAGGGAGAGAGACAAGTTCCCAAGTATGATTATTTTGCAAAGCAGCAATTCAGAATCCATAGCTTTAACCCATAAGGGATCAAGAACAGCCTGTTTGTAAGTCTTAAGCTCATAAAGATGATTTTGTGATGCAATAAAAGACTGATGGGTATGAGGAAGGGAATCAAAACGAACTAAGTTACATCAATGAGCGGTGGAACAAATGAAATCATTTAAATGGAAAGGTGGTTTAGATATACAAGAAGATTTTCGAAGGGGAATTGGAGAGGAATGAGAGGTTGAAGGATGGGTAAGGTCAATAATAAGTGAAATTTCAGGAAGGGAAGATGAGATAATGTGGGAATCAGAAGAAGAGTGAGAAGGGGGAGGCGACACAATAGTAGATGAGTCATTAGGAGTAGGAGGATATAAAGAGGAAGGGTAAGAAAGTGGAGTAGATGACTCATGATTAGATGTGTTAAGAGGAAGTGGCATAGGAAAAGGTGTATGGGGTAGGAATGAGTCATCAAAAGGAGGGAAGGGTGTATTAACAGGAAGGTAAAAAGTAGATAGAGGTGAATTAGGAGGGGTAGGATAATGAAAAGGAAAATGGGTTTCTTGAAAGTAAACATCCCTAGAAAAAACAAAGGACTTGGTAGCTAGGTGATAGGTTTTATAAGCTTTTTGAGTATTGGAATATCCAAGAAAGACAGACATATCAGCATGTGAAGAAAACTTTGGGCGATTATGCTTAAGAGTTGATACAAAGCATAAACAACCAAAAGCACGCAAATGAGATAAATTGGGAGGTTCACGAAATAATTTTTCATATGGAGAAATATGACCAAGAACAAATAAGGGAAAACGATTAATTAAATAAGTACCCGTTTTAATGCAATCACCCCAATATTGGGAGATTAGATTGAAAAGATAAAGCACGAGCCACCTCTAATAAATGCCGGTGTTTACGTTCTATGACCCCGTTTTGTTGGGGAGTGTCACGGCATGAAGTATAATGAACAATACCATGATAAAGATAAAAGACCTTAGCATCACCATCACAAAACTCCTTTGCGTTATCGGTCCGAATAATTTTTATTTTAGAATGGAATTGAGCCTCAACATATGCATAAAATTGACGAAGAAAAACAATATATTGATTCTTGGATTGCATCAAATACACCCAAGTTGCTCTAATATAGTCATCGACAATGGTCAAGACAAAAGTACAATCATCATAAGTACGATGTCGATAAGGACCCCAAATATCCATGTGTACTAATTGAAAACTCTTAGTGGTCTTAATAGAACTAAGAGGAAACGGACGCCTAGTTTGTTTAGCGGCCGGACAAATAGTACAAAAAACAGTATTGTTGAATTTATTTACATCAATCTCAGGAATTAACAACTTGAGTTGGGAAATGGGCAAATGTCCTAGGCGAAGATGCCAAAGTTTAACTATAGAAAGAGTACATTTATTTGATGTAGTAGAGGCAGCAGCAAAACAATCCGTTGAAGAAGGTAGAACAACATAGTAAAGGCCATTGTAGAATTTACCAAGAAGACTTTTCTTTGAAGGGTCCTGAATCACACACCCATCATTAGTAAATAGAACATTAGCACACACATCTTGGCAAAGTTTAGCAACAGATATCAAATTAAATTGAAAATCCGGGACATAAAGAACATGTTTAAGAACAAGACCATCCATAAGAGCAACATCACCATGAAATTCGACCATAACTTTACGACCGTCGGGAATAGTAATACTATGCTTAGCTCCATGAATTTGATAAACAGAAATAAAAGATTCTAAGGAGTTGCACATATGATCGGTAGCTCCACTATCGATAATCCATTTAGAGGTATGAGAGCGAGAAAGAAATCAGAATTTACCTGCCAAATTCGCTCGACTAGGAATAGACTCAAGATCCATAGAAACAGTGTCTATGGTAGTCTCCTTATGTTTGTTTAGTAAAGCTATAAGGCTGTACAGCTAGGAGGAAGATAAGCCGAGACTTTCAATGTCTGTCTTAGCGTCATTTTCGTGGACACATCCAGCAAATATTCGTTGCTTCAAGCCGGGAGGATAGCCGTGAAGTTTAAAACAACGTTCAATAGAATGTCTAGGAATTTTACAATGATCACAATAATAGAGGGAATGACTCTTTGAACCAGTACTAATTTTAGAACGATTAAATGTACCAGAATCAGAATGAGCATTCTTGAATGAACGTGGAGCAAATTTGTCATAATTGGACTTCTTAAGAGCATTGAAAGCCATAGCATCAGAAGATGAAGAATTATGAATACGAGCCAACTCCTTATGTTTTTGCTCATGGTAAAGCATTCGATAAGCCATAGAAATGTTAGGAAGTTCAGGTAACATAAGGATATTTGTTTTCACCGGACCATACTGCTCATCAACTTTCATGAGAAAACTCATTAAACGTTGGTCCTGTTGTAACTTCAACACCTTCTTGGTTAGGGCACAACTACATCCATTGCAAACACAAGTTGGAAGAGGACTAAGATTATCAATTTCATCCCATATTGATTTCAATTTTGTATAATATTCTGAAATAGTCATACATGCTTCTTGTGAAATATTAGAGAGTTCTTCATGAAGTGAATAAATCTGAGCAGAAGTAGAAACACCATACCTTTCCTCCAAATCGCAGAAGCTATCTTATTATATATGACACTTTTGGCCACTGTACGATCAAGAGAAGCTAGTAACCAACCTAACACCATATTGTTACATCTTTCCCAAGCCTTGATATGAGATTCATCGGTGGAAGGTTGAGGTAAACTGCCATCTACGAAGCATAATTTGTTCTTCGCAATGATTCCAATCATAACCGCGCGTTTCCAATCTCCGTAACCACTTCCATCAAAAGGAGTGTTGACCAGTTTCATACTCGCATGGTCCGAAGGATGAAGATAGTAAACTGATGAAGGATCTTGAGTCAAGTCACCATGAATGAAATGTAAGGATCGATTAACCGGTGTAACGTGAATAGTAGTTTCCGCCATTAAAATGTACCAAAAATTAAGAAAGAAAATCAAGAAAAAAAGAAGATAGAAAAATGCGAGACGGAGAAGAAAAAATCAGAAAAAATCAAGAATTAGGTTTACTGTGAAAAGGATGCAGAACCTCAAGAAAGAAGATGGCAATCAAGAAAGAAACAAAAAATAGGATGCAGACTATTTCGTGGTGCAGGAGTGAACCTGCTCTGATACCATGTGATGTTTACTGTAGGTGATGCGCCATTGACAGATCAAAGGTAAGAGAGAGAAAGCGGAATTTCATTATTGTGTTTGTACATCATGCAAAAGGGATGAGTACATGTTTATATACAAAGAGAAATTGAATGCCAGCTATAATATAAAGCTATTGTACTACTCTTACAATTATACTAAAGGTTTATTATTTAATCAAATTTAAACTCGTATATAAAGACGGAGTATATGAAATGTCATTTTGGCACAAATGATCTTAACCGAGTGAGTGTTTCATCAAGTGATTTCAATTATAATTTCACAAGAATGGAGATACCGAATAAGATGTGAAGCATAGGATACAAAGTGGATGCCTAAAATGCAATGGTACAACTGAAATATTATGTGACTGATGTGTGCCACTAAGCTTAAAAGAGGAATTTTTCGGGATTGTCAAAAGGTCAACACTACTATGAGTAAAAATATGGGCTTTTCAAAAGACATCGTCATAGAAAGATGAGGGTAAGTGAGATAATGGAAAAACGAAGCGATAGCGGATGCTGCAGAAACGACTATAACGGAGTATACGTTTGAATTGTGGTTGACGTGGTGTGAATTTTTGAAAAAATTTACACATAAGGGGAATTTTGAAGTTTGTTGAACTACTATTTTTTTTATAATTGGGAATATATATAAATAATAATAAAACCACCACACTGAGACTCGGGAGCCCGCAACCCGCCGGCATAAAAAACCCTGCGAGGGAAAAAAGCCATTGGGATAGGGGATGATAAGTGCAATTATTTGCACTTATCCGTGTCCATTTTATGCTCCTTATATGTAGTTTTAGTGGGTTTTTAGGTACATTTGTAGTAGTTTGTGTATATTTTGTCTCATGAGGTCAATTCCATGTTTTATATGATTTTTGAGGCAAAATCGGAGTTTTTAGGTATATTTCGGAGTTATAAGAGGGTGAAGGCTTGGAGAAATAGCCTAAGACCCCTTGTCACGTGAAGAGACCGAGCCACAAGTTAGTCCCGATGAGTAGAAGGCAAAGAAAAGGGTGTGAAAGACAAGCAACGAGCCAATATCCAGGATGCACCACTCGTCGCGCATTTATCAGCATAATTTAATGGCATGTCGTAGCAACGCGACGAGTCGTCGCTCCACATGCGACGCTCGTCGCCATTTTGTGCAATTAATGATGATTTTGCCGTAGCCAAGCGACGACTCGGCGCTTCATAGGCGCCGCTCGTCGCCTTATCCAGCAGCAGTCTTCAGCTTCCCTCAGCAGATGAGCGACGATCGTCGCCCTGATAAGCGCCGGTCGTCGCCTCTTTCAATCCGGGCAATTTCGTAGCGGTTTTCTTCCTAATTTTTGGAACCACTATAAATAGTGGCGGTTATATTTATTGTAAATAATCAGATTTTAGTTTTAGATTTTATTTTCCTGTAACTTTTCTTAGTAGTTTTTAGTTTTCATTCAAGCATCCTTTGAAGAACTTCTTTGTAGAATTCGATTTCCGCACTTCCAGTTTATGTTATATTCTCGTTCCGTAAGTTTCGTTGTTTCATTATCTCTTTTTATATCATTATTTGTTGTTTGTTGCATGTTTTATATGATCATGAGTAGTGAGTAGTTTCTTTATCTAGGGTTAGGGTGAAATCCCTAATTCGAAGCATTGATTGATATTTTATTGATTGATTGTGTGCGATTTGAGTCGATGATTGAACCTACGCTTAATGAGTCTTGATTTAAACATCTTTGTTAGCCTTTCAATAGAACGGAAGTTTGAGAATTGGTTTAACTTAGGATTGAGATATATTTAAGTTAAATTTCTTCCAGTATTAGCCAATAGAACGGAAGTTTGAGGATTAATGCTAGTTGGTCTTAAATCGATATTAGTCAATAGAGTAGAAACTTGAGACTAATTAGATCACGTTCTCTCATACTTATGGCTTAATTTCATACAATCATGAGATTAATTGAATTCCATGTTAGAATTGGGTGATACCCGACACCTTAGTGTCTTTCATATCATTGTTATACCGCATTTTTACTCTTGTCTTAGCTATTTGCATCCTAGGTTTAGAACACCATCTTATATTATTGTTTGAATCTTGTCTTAGCTCGTCATAAACATACAATTCGGAATTATTTAGCCTCCTTGTGTTCGACCCGCACTACGCGTACACCGTGCGCTTGCGGTAAATTAAAATTTGCACATCAAGTTTTTGGCGCCGTTGCCGGGGAGGCGACCATAATTCCTTTTTTGTTTTGTTTGTTGATTTGCTTAGACTGTTGCTTGTTGTCCCCAAACCTTTGGCCCCTTTGTCTCTGAATGCCCAGGCGAGCTCGCTCTCTCGAACGGTTCGACCCCGAGATTGAAGCTACCGCCCGTAGACTTAACGCAGACCGACTTAGGCGTCTTAGGCAGCAACAAGACACCATGGCCCATAATGCTAATAGATCCTTTGGCCAAATGGGTGCGCCCACGCTCACCCAAACTTCCATACCTTGCATAGTTAAACCAGACTTTGGGACCGAGAACTTCGAACTTAAACCTCACCTCATTCAAATGATTGAGAGGAACCAGTTCGGCGGTCACCCAAGTGAGAGTCCACACGACCATATAGCTGACTTCATAGAAAGATGTGATACCATCACCGCCAAAGATTTGTCCATGGAGGCGGTGAGGATGAGGCTTTTCCCCTTCAGCTTGAAGGATAAGGCCAAGTCCTGGCTCAAGTCCGAACCCGCAGGTATATACACGACCTGGGAGGCGCTAGCTAATGGCTTCTTAGCCAAATTCTATCCTCCTAGGAAGACATCCCAAATCCGGACCCAGCTGCAAATATTTAAGCAGCAACCCTTTGAGTCTTTCTATGAAGCATGGGAGAGATTTAAAGATCTCCAGATTAGTTGTCCACACCATGAGATACCCAATTGGTTACTAGCTCAGTCCTTCTATGGAGGATTGTTTGATGAACATAAGTCGTCGATCAACGCCGCATGTGGCGGTGATATGGATTCTAAGATCCCAGAGGATCTCTTGAGACTCTTTGAGACCATGGCTAAGAATAGCCACTCTTGGAGTAATGAGAGAGGTCCAGTAGCCCAGGGTAATGTTGCAGAATTTGAGACCATCAAAGCTCTCACCAAACAGATAGCCAATCTTACTGAACAGATGGCTAAGGTAAATATGGTAAATTCTTCTCCATCTCCTTCTAGTTCTTCTGTTATATGTGATACATGTGGTGCCCCAGGTCACTGTTCTAGCGCTTGCCCCCAAGCTTACGGGGAGGTGAACGCTTTATACAGTAAACCTCCTGGAGACCCACAAGCTAACCGTTACAATGCAGGCTATAAGCACCCGAATCTGTCTTACACTAGCACCAATGTGCTAAATCCGCAGCATGTCCAAGCTCCGTTTCAGCAACCACCTCCGTACAAGCAATATACTCAACCCCCTCAACCTAACCTTAGGACTGAGGTCGATGAGTTGAAAGGCGTTGTGCGGAGTCATATTCAGAACACCGTTACCCACATGAAATTTTTGGAGACGCAACTGGCTCAAATAGCACAGCAACTCAATACTCGGGCCCCCAACCAACTCCCAAGTCAACCAGAGCCCAAAAACAAGGAGCCCAATCAGATTAACGCAATAATCGAGGTAAAAGGTAATGAATTGGCCGGCCCTCCTCTTCAGGAAGTGCCTCCTGCAAAGCCAATTATGCATGTTAATTCTGATGTTGTTTGTTCTGACAGTGGTGAAAAGAAATGTGACCGCAACAATGAGAAAAAGGCTAAAGTAACTGACATCAAAATCGACTATCTCCCTTTCCCTCAAAGGTTAGCCCAGGCTAAACTTCAGAAGAAGTACGGGAAATTCTTCCAGTTACTAAAAGACAACTCTTTAGAGTCGTCTTTTCTAGACTTGCTAGCCCAAGCGCCCAAAGTTCCTAAAATGTTTAAGGACTCATTGTCCGACAAGCATGGGGGTGAGACTATCACTGTTCCTAAGCTAGGAGACCCTGGGAACTTCAATATTCCTGTCACAATCGGGGGTGTTTCAATAGACAAGGCTTTATGTGACCTAGGTGCTGGTGTGAGTCTGATGCCCTACTCGTTGTATAAGAGGTTAGGAAACCTGGGTAAACTGGTCCCCCATGAGAGTAAGTTACAACTTGCCGACCGTAGTATTATTCACCCTAGGGTGATTTTGAAAGATGTGTCGGTAGGTATTGGTCGATCTGTGGTTCCGTGTGATTTCTTGATTGTTGATATACCTGAAGACCATACGACCCCGATCATCTTAGGAAGACCGTGTTTAGCAACTTGTAGGACAGTTGTGGATGTTGTTAGAGGCAAGATTGTGATGGACATAGGGGATGCTAATTATGAGTTTAATATTGATCGTTTCCCTACTTGTCATGCCTCTGCAAATTCGGTGTGTAGTGTAGCCACTAAGTGTAAGGAGGACTCGGACCTTGATGCCTTAGAGGCCTTCCTTGAAGGCACCGGGGGACGTGAAGAAGTGATGAGTTGGGAAGGTACGTGTGATGAGGAGTTTGATCTAACCCATGAATTATTGCAAGAATATGTGTTTGTGCAGGTGACTGAATTGCAGGAAGGAAAGCTAGTGCAAGAAGTGAAGAAAGTGATACGGGAGAGTTCTACGCCTCCCAAGGTAGTTTTTGATGAATTTGTGTCTGAACAGGGTACCGAAGTTGTCCCCCATGAAACTCGCAAGAATGAACCTCAAAAGAAGGCGAGAAAGAAAAAGAAAAAGCTTACGGGGGACAACAATTTGAATTTTGAAGGAAAGAAAACTCAATGGGTGCGAAACCCAAAGGATATGCGAACTAATTTTCATGTTGAAAGAAATCTCTTCCTTTGCAACGATGTGGAACCCGTCTGAAGGGGGTGAATCACGTCGAGCTAACGACGTTAAACAAAGCGCTTGCGGGAGGCAACCCGTGTTTTCGTAGTTTAGATTTTAATAATTTTAATAATTTTCTTGTTTTTGTGCTTTTTCATGTTTGTTTTGTGTGTAGGTATTTAAAAAAAAAAAAGGTGGAAAAAGGAGCAAAAACACGAAAAAAAGAAAGGAGCAAAGACGTAGCTGAGCGACGAGTCGTTGCTTACAAAGCGACGCTCGTCGCGTAATTTTAAAGAATTCACCCTGAATGCCGTAGCTGAGCGACGAGTCGTCGCTCCCTAAGCGACGCTCGTCGCACATTTTCTAAGGAATATTCAAGAATGCCGTAGCGAGGCGACGACTCGTCGCATACCCCAGCGACGATCGTCGCACCACGCGAAAATCAGATTGCAGGCTTTTTCGACTTTAAATCCGGAACCCTATCACATTTTCTTCTTTCTAAACCCCATTTCCCCATTTCTTTTCACATCATCTTATCCTCTCATCTCCTCTCTCCCTCTAACCCTCAATCTCTCATCACCATCTTCAAAGGATTTCGGGTTTTCCATCTCAAGCTTCAAGTCAAGTGCTCCATTGTCACCATCCAAAGGCTCTAGATCTTCAATTGTGTTCCATTCTCTCATCTCAAAGGATCTCCTTCATCCTAAGGATCCTAAGGTATAATTCTCTTCCATCTTCTTTTTGAGGCTTTGTTTGTTTATAGATTGTGGTTTTTTGTGGTCTTTGCTTGATAATCTAGGATTTGTGCTATCTTAATTGTTGAATTTGTGTGAATTGCTTGTCCTAGGTTATAGCTTAAGGTTTGTTGGTTCAATTTGGTGTTGTTTGAGTTGTGGTGTTGGTTTTTGGTTGTTGATTGACCTTGCATTTGTGTCATAATCATGAATTTGTTCCGATCCAAGTCCAAACGTGCTCGCCAAGCGGGTGAAGGGTCGTCTTCACGACCCCATGGCGATGACTTCTCCCCTCCAAGGAGGGAAGTCCACCATGACCGTTCACCACCACCGCCGGCGCCTCGCACGGCTCAAGGACGATCATCCGCCCACACCAAGGGATGTGTGCTCACACCATCCCAAACCCAGACCTTTAGAAAGCTTGACAGGCGGACCCTCCTAACCACCAAGTTTTTAGACTCCCTCCCCCTTGCCGTCACTAACCTAGAAGAGGGTGTCATGACCCTTTTGCGCAGGGGAGGGCTAGATGCCTCAGTTAGAAACCGTGGGGTTACATACCCACGGCTCACCCTTGAATTTTTGACCACCCTTGAGCGTCATGTTTCATCAAGGGGATACGCATACTACTACATTACCTTCAATGCTTTTAATCGCACGTATAGTATGACGTATCCCCAGATTGCCAGTGCATTTAGGTGGGGTTTTTCAGAGGGTGAGTACCCAACTCCCTCGAAGGAAGTTATCTGTGAGTTTTGGTCTGACATGACAGGTGGCGTACCCTACGCCCGTTCGGGGAACAAGATCCGTAGAATCTGGCACCCCGCACTGCGTTATGTGTACCGGTACCTCGCCATGACCGTCTTCGGTCAAGGTGAGCCTACGCAGGCACAGCAGTACGAGTTAGGGCATTTTTATGCCCTTTGCACACCCGACTATCCAGTACCCAATTGGGTCCATCTTTATGTGTCTAGGTGCTTGGATATCAAAACGTCCGATAAGGGCAAGATATCCATCGGTGGTATGATACATTTATTGGTTCAAAGTCTTGGGATTAATATCCCCAATGACTGCGCTCCACATGATACCACCGCAGGTAATACGTATGACTTTTCGGCCCTTAAGAATATCAAGTTTTTTGTTTATAATGGTCAAGAGGGTCCATATTTCCCTTGCCCCAACGGGCAGATGATTTACCTTCCCCCTACCCCCGAGCATATGTTTGATATTGCGCAGGATGAGGATGTCCGAACGCTTACCAATAGAGTCATCCAGTATACTCGACAACGAGGTGTCGATATGCAGGGTGGCCGCCAAAGACAGGAGGAGGCGGGGGATTATGAGGAAGGGGAGGAAGAGGCCGGCCATGCTGAACAGGCCGCGCCCATGGAGGAGGATATCCATATGGCTCAACCTTATCAGGGAGAGCCCTATTATGGGTATCAACAGCAGCAGGTACCCTCCTATGATTATGAGGAGGAGAGAGTCTGGCGTACTGAGATGCTGGACCGGATTCATCACGTCGAAGGAAGGGTAGACCGCATTGATGATCAACTGCAGACCCTTCACGAAACCTGCACATACCAGTGGAACGCGCTACATGATTCCTATGACTCAGACATGTATGACATCAATACACGTCTGAGTCAAGTGATGTTGGCTCAAGAAGCCCAGCTTGCCCATTCTGCGGGCAACCCGTTCCACGATCCTCGGGCTGACATAGCTGCTTTGGAGGCCCAAAGAGAGAGAGAGAAGGAAGCCGCCATGGAGGCAAAGCGATCAAGGAGAAAATCTTTCTCCTGGTTTAGGCGCGGCTCCTCAAGTGGTCACTGACGGCCACGTGTCCTTTTTAGACTTCCCCTAGCTGTATGCTTATGGTTTTATTGTCTAGTTCTCTTTGCTATACTGTTACGCATTGAGGACAATGCTTGGTTTAAGCATGGGGGGGAGTCTACACCTTTTGTGTAGATATTTTTTATTTTTTATTTTTGTTTTTTGTACTTTTACATTTTCTTAGCTAGCTTAGTTTAGGTTTGTTTTTTTCAGTTTTTAGTTTAGTTCTTTCTTTTATTTATATTTGTAAGATGTATTATTCAAAAAAAAAAAAAAGAAAAAAAAAAGAAAAAAGAGAATGCTAGTCATAAACCTGTGAAGGAGGCTAGGCAAAAGGAGAGTGAGTGTACATTGGAGCTGCTGTTGCTGCTATCTTTATTCCTCCTACGCCGAGTCGTCATTTGCAGGTATATTTCTATCCCTATCTTTGCTCTTCCTTTCTCTATATTCTAGCTCCACCATATTGTCATACCTTCACCCACCGAGCTATCCTCACTAGATTCTCGCACATCATCTTTCACTAACCATTGCAGGAATTTTTGAGCTACAAATTTTAACCCGCAATTAAGCCCCCATCCTCTTTGATCCAAAGATAGTTCTTGGATTGCGAGATCCAAGAGCTCCATTATTTTGAGCCTTATTGTTATGGAGTTTGGGTACTTGTTGTGGTACATTATGTTGTGGTTGTGTTGGTTGTTTTGTGTGTGTGTGGGTTGGGTTGAGGTTGATAAGGGGTTTGGGATTTTTATGGGCTTTCATGTGAGATCATTTATGAGGGGAAGGAGACTAAGATAGGAAGCCTCTTACTTTTGGGGAGCCATAAGGAGAACCGGTGTTCATGTTTAAGAGGTAATGTTGCAATCGATGGTGTTATCCCGATTCAACATTGGTGCTTACTAGGTAGGTTGCATTCTCATGGTTGTGCTTCATTGTTATATCAAGGGTTACTAAAGACCCTACTTTTATCTAGGGTTGCTGAACACCCTATTGCCATCCACCACGAAAAGCAAGCATGGGGGAACCCATTACTTGTTTATTCGTGTTATCTATCCCATATATTTGTATAGGCTAAGCTTAATCATGCATTGTATTTGTTCATTTTATAGCTTGGTTTGTACTTTGTTTTTCATGAAAAAAAAAGGGAAAGAAAACATGCTTGATAAGAGAAAGACCCGGCTAGGTTGAAAACCCGAAAGAGCGGCCTAGGCAAAAGAGCGGCATGAGTGGGTGAGCAAGTGAGATTTGAAAAAGTAAATGAGTGGCTAGGGTGAAAACCCAAAAATGGGCCCCTAGGCAAAATGAGAGAAAAAGAGAGATTCAAAGTATACTTGTTGTTCATTTTGTTTGGAGTGGCGACATAAGAAGTGGGAGACATAAGGAAGGAATTTGGGTAGGCCACAATTGGAGGAATAAGTAGTAGATTTTTGCTTTCATTTCTCACATTCTATTTTTTGGAGATATAAGGAGGTTGAAGAGTAGGGTTTTTGCTTTTTGATGTTTTGATGTCCTTTGATCTTCCATGTCTATCTTTTGTTTTTTGAGTGTGTTGTGTTAGCCAAGTGAAGGGGTTAAGTGGCAAGAATGATTTGGACCCTTGGCAAGCACCGGGTTTTAGAGGCGTTTAGGAAGGGAGGCATAAGAAGTAGTTTAGGATTTGGAGACCGTGTCTTGGCCTTGTTTTACTTGTGTTTTCACCTTGATTTGCTCGAGGACGAGCAAAGGCTAAGCATGGGGGAGTTTGATAAGTGCAATTATTTGCACTTATCCGTGTCCATTTTATGCTCCTTATATGTAGTTTTAGTGGGTTTTTAGGTACATTTGTAGTAGTTTGTGTATATTTTGTCTCATGAGGTCAATTCCATGTTTTATATGATTTTTGAGGCAAAATCGGAGTTTTTAGGTATATTTCGGAGTTATAAGAGGGTGAAGGCTTGGAGAAATAGCCTAAGACCCCTTGTCACGTGAAGAGACCGAGCCACAAGTTAGTCCCGATGAGTAGAAGGCAAAGAAAAGGGTGTGAAAGACAAGCAACGAGCCAATATCCAGGATGCACCACTCGTCGCGCATTTATCAGCATAATTTAATGGCATGTCGTAGCAACGCGACGAGTCGTCGCTCCACATGCGACGCTCGTCGCCATTTTGTGCAATTAATGATGATTTTGCCGTAGCCAAGCGACGACTCGGCGCTTCATAGGCGCCGCTCGTCGCCTTATCCAGCAGCAGTCTTCAGCTTCCCTCAGCAGATGAGCGACGATCGTCGCCCTGATAAGCGCCGGTCGTCGCCTCTTTCAATCCGGGCAATTTCGTAGCGGTTTTCTTCCTAATTTTTGGAACCACTATAAATAGTGGCGGTTATATTTATTGTAAATAATCAGATTTTAGTTTTAGATTTTATTTTCCTGTAACTTTTCTTAGTAGTTTTTAGTTTTCATTCAAGCATCCTTTGAAGAACTTCTTTGTAGAATTCGATTTCCGCACTTCCAGTTTATGTTATATTCTCGTTCCGTAAGTTTCGTTGTTTCATTATCTCTTTTTATATCATTATTTGTTGTTTGTTGCATGTTTTATATGATCATGAGTAGTGAGTAGTTTCTTTATCTAGGGTTAGGGTGAAATCCCTAATTCGAAGCATGGATTGATATTTTATTGATTGATTGTGTGCGATTTGAGTCGATGATTGAACCTACGCTTAATGAGTCTTGATTTAAACATCTTTGTTAGCCTTTCAATAGAACGGAAGTTTGAGAATTGGTTTAACTTAGGATTGAGATATATTTAAGTTAAATTCCTTCTAGTATTAGCCAATAGAACGGAAGTTTGAGGATTAATGCTAGTTGGTCTTAAATCGATATTAGTCAATAGAGTAGAAACTTGAGACTAATTAGATCACGTTCTCTCATACTTATGGCTTAATTTCATACAATCATGAGATTAATTGAATTCCATGTTAGAATTGGGTGATACCCGACACCCTAGTGTCTTTCATATCATTGTTATACCGCATTTTTACTCTTGTCTTAGCTATTTGCATCCTAGGTTTAGAACACCATCTTATATTATTGTTTGAATCTTGTCTTAGCTCGTCATAAACATACAATTCGGAATTATTTAGCCTCCTTGTGTTCGACCCGCACTACGCGTACACCGTGCGCTTGCGGTAAATTAAAATTTGCACATCAGGGGACCAAGAATCAGGCCACCCAAAATAGCATAGGGGTGGGCTATGCATAACAAAAAAATCCAAGAGAAAATCAAATCAAAAGCTACACCAAGCCCATCTCCTGACCAACTAAGACTACACCTTACACACCTGAGCCTACTATTATTATGCAATAATACGCTCATAACTATTATAATTGAGGTGGTCTGGACATGTGCAGAGAAAGACTTTCGACGACCTTGTGAGGAGGGTCGAACGCATTATAGTAGAGAGTAAGAGGAGTCGAGAAAGACCTAAGAGAACTTGGGATGAGCAAATAAAAGTTGACTTACATGAGTTAAACCTCTCTAAAAAACCTGACTAGGGATAGGGGTAGTTGGAGGGGCCAAATCCATGTTTTAGACTTTTGATTTCCTCTTAGATTACTTTTTGGTGTTCTTGTTCTATTGCCTTTTCTCGTTTATATAAATGTTATTAGTATTATTGTTATTACTTATTTATGTTATCTAGTCATATTTTATTTATCTCCCACATTGAAGGAATTTCTCTTAATCTTTCTCATTGTATTTAAGTCCTTCACATTATCTGCAATTCTTGGGATTTAATTTAGGCCTTAAACTCACAAAGTTACCAATAACACTGATAATTAACGTTGCAACACATGGTCCACACAGACATGAGAAAATCTTATATGATCTTGATTTACCCTATTCTAATGTATATCAACCCTAACGTATATCAACCTTAAAAGATACTCCCTCCTATTCATCTAAAATGTCCCATTTACTTTTGGGATACTATTCATCTATTACTCTTAAATTGCATTTTATTATTAATGTATAAGTTAAAACATAGTCATGTGGGATCTTATTTGATTCGTTTTGATGTAAAGATCATTAATATCAACTTTTTATAATTTTTAATTATACACAACTCGATTTATTAAGGATCGAATAAGTGCATTGGATAGAATGCATAAAGTAAATGAGACATTTTAGATGAATAAGAGGGAGTATTAAAATAGAAGTATTTTTACTTGACAAATAAAATTAAATACAATCACGAAAATATTTATTATTATTAAGTTAATGTATAATAATTATAGTAGTCTAAAGTCAATACAAAATTTATGTAGAACGTCAAACTCGGGCATATAGATCACGAGAAAGGAGAAAGATAAATCCATGGATAGTTTAAGTTTAATGTAACAACACGTGAAGTCCTCAAATAAGAAGACAAATACTTACCAATTAGTAGTTGTAGATTGTAATATTGTGACTTATTAAATGTAATTAGTAATTAATCACATAAATAATAAATAATGACTAATAATAAAGAAAAAATGGTACGGAAATTGTGATTTCGGCCGCCCCGCCACAATGAAGCCGTACAAGAGGCAGAGGCAGCACAGTTTGTGAGAAATTGACAGATTCTGCTATCTTCAATCTAAACAATAAAGTTTGGTTTGTGATTTTATTATTTTTTTTTTTTGTGCAGAGCACAGAAATTCAGTATAGTAGTGACAAAATTATTGAAAAATCAGGTTTAAGGGCCCGATAAAGAACATTTTAGCTTCTTTTTCTTCTTCATTTTTTTTAATTTTGTCATTTTCTCTAGATGTTTATAGTTGACTTTTCTCTTTTCTTTTTTTTATTTTCTTTAAACGACAATGCTTAAGCTGGATTATTTGATTAATTTCAAGGGTTAGTATATACTTCTGTAATGTCAGTCTGTGTCGACTGTCGTCATTATCATATCCAACGTATCTCGCTCATAGAATTTTTTATTTTCATATACATAGTAATTTAAGTATTTTGATAAATTTTTTCTTAGTATAATTAATTATTAATTATTCAGATAAAAAATAACATTTAATAATCATATTAAAAAATTCAGATACTCGAACAAAGTAAATATATAATAATGTAAATTTTTATATGACCTCTAATTTAATGCTACAATAGCAAAAATAAATTTAATATATAGAAAGATATTACATTTTGAGATACTCTTGTAAGAGATCGTCTTTCAATGAGATGACCTAAACACATAGAGCCCTTATGCTTATAATTATGGTAGTTGGACTATTTAACCCCCCATGTATAGAGAGCGTCTCACACATGAACTTGTGTTACATTTTGTAAGACGTCTTCTTAAATTACATAATTTAAACGGACTTATAAAATGTAATATTTTTATATACAATATATGTTTTTACGCATATGAAAATGACAACATCTAATTCATTTGCATGACAAAGTACAAAGAAACAATAAATCTAGTCAGTAAACAATCATGATATTAATACAAAACTTTTTTCAATAAAATGTAGTTGTAATTAACTTTAATTACCTCAAATATAAGAGAAAACATCCTTATACACAACATATCAGTGGAAGATTGTGGTATTTTGTGATAATTAAAGCTTAACTAGGATAAAAATCGTGCAATGCACGGATTTGCACGGGTTTTTTAATACGTTGATATTTTAGTGAAATTTTATACGAACGAAAATATTAAATGATGGTGCGTGATAAATTATTTATATGCATACATTGTAATTAAAAAAAGAATTAAATATAAAAAACACAAAATAGGTTGCTAATAAAGAATTTATAAGTTTTAAAACACCTATTTATATACTACATTCTCAGTACCATGACATATTTCACCATCCTTATCGCATATGAGAATTTTTAGTTATTTCCTGCTAGTTACCCTAGAAACGGCAACATAAAATTGTCCATGACTAAAATAATTACTGCTCAAAATCCCTAATCATTAAAAATCTCTGGTCATAAATAATCCTGTCGTTTTAAATTTGTAGAAATTTTGTCTCAGTTGTCAAAACCACTGGTCATAAATAAATTAATCACTATACTATTATTGCCATAAATAAAATAATTATCGGTCATCATTGTTATTATTGTCATATAGTAAAATAATTACTATACGATACATTAAAAATCCCGGCCATAAATAATGCTGATGTATTTAAAAATCTCTGGCCATAAATACTCCTGTCAAAAATACTAACCAATAAAAAAATTACACTTGTCACTCTCATATTCACTTGACTTTTCCATCACTATACATTAAAATTAATATAGTGTATGATTGTTATGTAAAAATTAAGAAAATATGCTGAGATTAGGATGATATTTGCAAGCTCAATTATGTCTTTAATACAAATAAATGAATGGAGAGAATTATTCCTTTAATTGAGGTTATTCATTTCAATCATTTCAAAATTTGAGTATTTTATTTAGAAGTAACTTTAGGTATATTATATTAACAAAAAGCAATTTAGCTATATTTTTAAAACTATATAATATAAAATTGACGTTATTCTTTCCCATATTATTATAATATTTTTAATACTCCGTATCAATTACTATCTTTGATACCAATAATATGAGTTGATATATTTTTTAAGTTTGTATATATGGTAACATTTAATTGTATTTATTTTAAATTAATTATTATTTCGATATTACATTGATAGCCTTTGACCCTCATTTGACCTTGACTCCTAGTAAAGGGGCTTTTATGACATCCAATCTATTATACTTAACTCTCAAATAAGTAACCAACTTACAACGACTGGCATATAAACTCCCACCCTCTGCAGTAATTGCCCATAACTTTCCACTACCATCCATTCTCTCCAGAAATAACCACCATTTATCACTATAAATAGGGACATATCCATCATCATTGGTGCCCTAAGCATTCAATATCATACCGAAACAACTCTTTAATAAGTTTTATTTATGATTAGATGATTGATTTTTCCTTTTTTGTTTTAATTGAATTAGCTATATTTAAAAATAGTTAATTATAAATTTAATTTTTCTTCTTAATTTTGATTAAAACAAAATAACAGGGTATAAAAAAAATCTTGTCAAGTAATGAAAATTTAGCAAATCTCATTAATTCATGTGGCAAATTTCCAAAGGAGTGCCACTTGAAATTTTTGAATAATTTAATAAATAGTAGCTAGGATATATTGAAAATCATGTCTATTGTTTTTAATAGTATGTAAATTTGTATAAATTACTATCTTTGATACCGATTAGATGGGTGGATTATATTTTTAAAGTTATTGTTTTCCAATCAATAAAGAGTTGTTTGTAGCCTGTAAGAAGGGTACTCCCTCCGTTCATTTTTGATATTCCTATTTGGTTTTTCACCAAGATTAAGAAAAATGGAATCTTTGGTGTTAGTGGGTATTATTTTAATTATATAGTAGTGAAAAGTAATGATTGTATTGAAAGTATTTGAGAAAAATAATTAAATAATTGTGTAATGTAATGATTTTATTGGAAGTATGAGAGAGAAAATAATTAAATAGTACTACCTCCGATCTTTTTTAGTTGCACCATTGGGTTTTGGCACAATATTTAAGAGTTGTCAAATCAGTATAGTAAAAATAGAGATGATATATGATTGATGGTGATATGTGGGGTAGAAATAAAAAAATTATTATAAATAGATAGTGGTTGTGACTTGTGGGTATACTAAATAATTAATGGGATGATGTATGATTGATGGTGATATGTGGTAGGAATAAAGTGAGGATAAAGTAAGTAAATTATTTTTGCCAAAAATCGTAATGTTGCAAGTAATATGAAACTTTCAAAAATGGTAAGTGTTGCAAGTAAAATGGAACGGAGGAAGTAGTATGAAGTAAGAAAAGTGGGGTTTTAAGGGGTAAAAGTAGGATGAAAACTTTTCAAAAATGAAAAGTATTCTAAAGTGGAAAAACTTATGAAAGTACCCGTTTTAGTAAGATGGAAAAATAAAAAGGAACAAAGGGAGTATCATTTAATACTAACTTGCTTTTTAAAAATTGAATCCATGTAATATTGTTGTACTGTCTCTAAACATTTGATTTTTGACATATCTCTTGAAGAGATGACACATGAATTTTTACAGATCATTTAATAAGATTTACTATTTATGATATGATTATAAGTATTAGTTAACTTTTGAGGTATAACCTACTTTTTTTTTTCATTATCTTTAGGGAAATTCTACGTGGTAACCCTGAGGTTTTGGGTTTTCCACGTGGTAACCAAAACTTTTAAAAAATCGCATGGTAACCTTGAGGTTTACCAAATTGTTCCACCATGACCTTTTTACACATAAAGCGTTAGCAAAACAATAGGAAACATTAATTTCGAAGCTTTAAGGCTGTTGTACGCCTATATATGCGATTCATCATTTAAAATGCCATCATTTTCAACCATTTCCCCCAAAATATAAACCCAAACTCTACCATCTTTGGATATGGGGAAAAAAAATGATTTGGATGAAAAACGGTAGATTTGAGGTTTATATTTTGGGGAAAAAGTTCAAATTGATGACATTTGAAATGGTGAGTCACATAAATATGTATACAACAGAGATAAAGCTTCAAAATTAACGTTTACTAATGTTTTTATCTTTAAAAAGGTCATGATGAAACATTTACGTAAACCTCAGGGTTACCACGTGGATTTTTTTAAATGTTTTGGTTACCACGTGGAAAACCCAAAACCTCATGATTACCACGTGGAATTTCCCTTATCTTTATCATTTGAATTAAACAATGACTTTGTAAAGCCTTTTACCTTAATAATTCTCTAATGAATTTTTCATTATCTTGTTTTTTGTAATGATTGAAAATGATGTAAGAGATGAAATCTATGTTGTTTAATTATATGAAATCAATTATTCTTACTTTCTCCTAGAACTTATATATCTAAAACAACAAATTATGAGATAAATCTTTTTTTTTTGTTTTTTGAAGATATTATGAGATAAATCTTTGTCCTTAGATTCAATCAAAAAAAGTGAGTGATTTTTAATATATAAAAAAATATTGAAAATATAATACTACTATATATATTAAAAAGAAAATGAATTATATGATATTAAAAAAAGTTTAAATGTATAGTTAAGATTAAAAAAGATAGTAAAGTTCATTTCTAAATAAGACAAATGGAGTACTGAAATGGAGGAAGTACTAGCTAGTATATTTATCATCAAATTAAGGCTAGTGGGATTGAAGTTTGGCATTGCATGGTTGTAATAAAAAAAAACAATTAAAATAACCAGTAAAAATTAAAGTGTTTCAAATAAATATACAAAGTTAATTACATGAGATTTTTTTTTATTCTCCAATACTCGTTGGATATGATCATATGATTATAATGTCTGTCTCAAAAATTAGCTTAATATTCCTTTCTAGCTTGTTACAATTATATTTGTCTTACTTTTTAATTCTATATAATTTGTGCATTTAAATATTTTACATATATCTATAGTTTTTACCTAAAATAATCTAACTTTTTCATGATTTTTATATAATAAACCCACCAATTGATTAATTATGAATAACCTCAACTTTAAGGGTATTTGTCTAGAGTAACTTGAATAATTCAATGAGTTGCTATAGTAGTTAATTCACTAAAAAATAAAATAAAATTAATGAAAAATTAGAGAAATCTTTTAAAAATTTACATAAAAAATTCTAAATAATAGTAATATAAACAAATCAAAATTTTGTTATTCTTCATTTTTTTACCTTTCTTTTCATATTTTATTTCAATTTATCTTTTTGTTAAAAATATAAAACTTGTTATTAACAAGTTATCATATTATCGGGTTTACTCTAAGAAAATGCTCTCCGAAAATGGGATTATTCTATGGTTGATTAATATGTGGGAATAATGAAGGAAAATCAAGAAAAGATTGGATGGTTGTAGCCTGTAGGTAATTTTTCATATATTTTTAAGCTAAAGGTAAGCCCAAGCATATATTATTTACTCTAATACATTCCTTTACACGAGGGCTTTTTTGGTTAAAAGTGTGGATGCAACAGAGAAACTTGTCATACTTGATGATAAATATTCTACTTTAAAATATGAGGGGTTATTGGATTTGAACCCGTGACCTCTTTTCGCGCTAACTTTCTAATACCATATATATTAATAAACCTACCCATCCAAAAACATAATCTGATGGCTTAGATTATTATATACTCTAACTCTTACTCATAAAAGCAAGGGACATGTTTACCTGAAATTTGGTGAAAGCTATTGTCGTTTGAAATGGAAAAAAAAGGGCTAAAGGAAAAAAAGGCTGTAAATAAATATAGGCATTTGAAGCTAATTTATGATTGCTGCCATTCTTTTGAGGTGTGGACTGTGTGGTAGGAAAAACAAATTCTCATAACAAAAGAAAAAAACTTACTTCCTCCATTTCATAATACTTGCTACATTTAACATTTTTACGCAATTTAATGTAACATTTTGTTCGTTTATATGTCGAATTATACACATTTAAAAGTTATAAAAAGTTTATATTAGTATACAAGATCCCACTTGACTATATTATTACTTACATATTAGCCGCAATATATAAAATAAGCTTAAACAATAAATAGTGTCCAAAAACAAAATGTAGCAAATATTTCAGAAGGAATGAAGTAATTGAGTGCAGTAGCACTAGCAGTAGTACCTTAATAACTACAGAATCATTGAAGTGAATGAAATGACGAGATATGTAAGGATGTGTCTTCATCATTTACCGCCTTTACTCATTTTTGTTGTTTCACAGTTGACAAACAATACATACTGCTCAGTGCATAAGCTTATTTTATATATTACGGTTGATGGGCCGGTAAGAAAAATTCTAGTTGAATAGGATTTTGTTTGAATCGTCTAAGCGCATATTTTTATAATATTAATTTTTAATATTTTTTAGATAAACATAGTTTGCTATATAAATAATCAAAATAACACATTTGTTTCGTTTGCGTAAAGGTCAAATATAGCAGGTAAAATTGAACATAAAAAGTAATTTTTTTACTTGGTTGTTGGCTATTTATCAAAGAAAAAGTAGACCTACAAGCCAAATTTTAATGAAAAAACCATTCATATTAGCTTTTTTTATTGAACTTAAAAATCATTTACCAAATACATTTTAAATCATAACAAAAAAAAAAAAAAAAAGAAAAAAAAAGAAGCAAAAGTTAACAAAATTTCTTTCACGAAACTCTCGATCGAATAGTATGAGTAGCAAATTTGTTAGACTAGAAATACTTGTTATTTGATTTTGCAGAAATATTTAATTTTAATTGTTTACGATTTTGACTTTTATACTCCTATGATTGTTATTATTAAATATGGGTAATATATAGTTTTAGTGTTGATTTTCATAATCTATTAATTAATAACTAAATAAATAACTTAGTTTTTAGCGTTTATCTTAATCAATTTATTAAAACATTAATAAACTTACAATTAATAAAATTTTAGACTTATTCGTACTTATTTGAAAACATATTTTTATTCCTACAATAAAGGAATTAGGTCTCTGACCAAAAATATTCAAAGTTTAGAGAATTCGAATAACTTATAATTTAATTTCTAGTTTAATTATAATATTTTATTATATTTTTTATTTTATTTTGAATTTCATCATCTAACATATATTAATGAATAAAACCTAAGGAGTCAAAAATCCCCGTTAATGTAAGTTAAAACTTATACTCCATTATAGTTCTGAACTTTTGATGCCAAATTTCTGCATAAAATAAGTTGATAACATTATGAAATAATCAACAAGTATAAAATATGTAGAATATATCTTGCATCTTCATTAAAACATACTCCTCACTGTCAGCCTAAATATCTCATTTATTTTTTTCACATTTGTCGAGACAACATTTTAATTCTAATATTACAAATTATTCTTAATTAAAAATTATAAAAATTTGATGTTAATAATCCTTGTATTGAGACGAATCAAACAAGATCCCACATGACTATGTTTTAGATTAAGAATAAAATACTCCATCTGTCGCTTATAATTTGCAGCATTTTCTAGTTTTGTCCGACCCACTTAAATTGTAGCATTTTTATTTTTGGAATACAGCGCACCACTTTCTTTTATAATCTCATCCATACATGTTAACTCTCTTTTAATTTCATCTACACAATTCATTCTCTTTCTTCATTTATACCACTTTCTTAATTTTCACTCATTTTCTCTATGCTACTAATTCATCCGGATGGACGGAGTACAAATTAAGAGTGATGACTAGAGGTGTTCATTCGGATGATCGGGTCGGTTTCGGACGGGTGTCATTCGGTTCGGTTATGTTTCGGCTGTATGTTATGGTGAGTCACACTCGGGTCGGGTCGGTTAGTCACGGTTCGATTAAAGATCGGTTATTCGAGATATCGGGTTAGCATCGGTTCGGTGTCGTTTGAAGTTCGGGTCGAGTGTTAATCGATGTCGGATTGTCATCGGTTAATAAATGGTTCGGTTTTGTCGGGTACAGATGAGGTTCGGTTTTTTTAGAAAATAGAATTCAGCTACGTATTACTAATTACTATCGATCAAGTCAATATCAAAATAAATTGTTACTTTGTTACATAAAGCAAAATAGTTAAAATGCAAATCAATTAGTGATCATTATTACTTTGTTACTTTTAATTGTTTGACCTGAAATTAAAAATATAAAGTTCTATCAAATTTTCATCTAATACGATTAAAAGTAGTTAAATAAACATTGACTATATTGATTATTAACTATAAATATATGAAATCATGTATTTATAAATTTTAATTTATTAAAATATTTATAAATTTATTCGATTAACTAATAAAATGATTGAATATAAGTATATCATACTTCTATGTTAAAAATTGGTTCATATTTAAAGCAATTCGATCTAAAATTCGTTCGGGTTAAGTCGGTTTTAGCCAGATTGAGTTCGGTTTCGAGCATGATTCGGGTCGGTCATTTTTAGGTTCGGGTAATCTCGGTTAACGGTTATGTGTTGGTTACAAAATTCGGTTACGGTTCGGGTTCATCTTTCCCATTTTCGATTGTCACCCGGTTCGGGTATTGTCGGTTCGATAAACCTAAAAAAAAGGAATATATTTTCGGGTCGGTTTGGTTTCGGTTTCGGAACGGGTTCGGATCGGGTCGCTTTTGAATAGCTCTAGTGATGACTGAATAGTGCCGAAAAAATAAGACATTTAGGCTGAATAGAAGGTAATATAAAAGTGCACCTGCAACAAACAATTGCTAAACCATAATAATATATTTATAAATAAAAGCATAAGCGTCTCTAGCTAAGGAAGGATTCCTTAAAAAAATTTCGAACACGAACATTAAATAATTTTACATAGCGACCACACGTTGTAGTTTATATCAGAGTGCATTCAGTTATATAGCAAACGCACCTAACACTTACAGATTAATATGTCGTGATTTCTGTGTATCACTCGTAATATTGATGCAATGCGGTCTATAATGCTCATGCCGCTTTTACATTTATCACCTATTAGGCCGTGACAATTTCTCATATAATCTCACACGGATTTTGTCTTGAGCGGAATACTAGGAGTGTCTTTTAATTTGTCACTTAATATCACTATGGCTCATGGGTTTAAGCCCACAAACCCACGGGTCAAGAGCGTTGACTTGCACATTCACTAGGTGGAGTTTATTGTTTCCCAAACCGTATGGCAGTAGGAGGATAAGCCCATCCAATATATATGCAAGTCAACAACCCACTATTCAATTGATGTGAAATCTTGTCTTACATGTGAAGTATATTTCCAACATAACCAACTTAATTTGTAATTTATAGCATATTCCAAAATATGTTAATTTGTTAGATATATAATTAGCTTTTTAATAACATCAATATGATGTGTATGTGTTACATCCAACATAAATTTGTTAGATATATATTCATGATAGAGTATATAGATATTTTGGAGACTCTTGTCAAGCAACCAACTCAACCAAAAGTTTAAGCTTATAATTGAAGTCCTAGGATATGTTATGTACTCTAACTCGTCCCCTTACACGAGAGCCCTTTAGGCTAGAAGTGTGGATGCATCACATGCCCTCCTCATACATGACGCTAAATTTTTCCACTTGAAATGAAGGGTGGTTGAGATTCGAACCTGTGACAACTTGTCACCCTGGCTTCTGATACCATGTCAAGGAACCAACTCAACCAAAAGCTTAATCTGATGGTTGAGTTGGTTCCTTGACATGGTATCAGAGTCAGTGTGACAAGAGGTCACGGGTTCGAATCTCAACCACCCCTCATTTAAAGTGGAATACTTAACACCAAGTATGAGGAGAGCCTGTGTTGCATCCACACTTCTAGCCCAAAGGGCTCTCGTGTGAGGGGGCGTGTAAGAGTATATAACATATCTTGGGGTCTCAACCATCGCCTTAAGCTTTTGGTTGAGTTGGTTCCTTGACAACTCTAGCATTGCTTATTAGTTATTAACTTATAATTTTGTTTGAATTAGTTTTTTAAATTCTTTGGTTGAGTTGATTCTTTGACACGATATATATCAACAGCCAATGCGACAAGCATGGGCGGGGCCTCCTGGGGCACGTGCCTCAGGAGAAATTTTTTTGACATTTTTTTGTTTTAATCTTAATCTTAACATATATGTTTAAAGTTTTGATTTATTTTAGGTGTTTTCACTCTTAATTCTAATTTTTATACTATAATCTATAATCATAATCTTAAATTCTTAATCTTGTTGTTTTAATCTTGATTCTTATTGCATATAAGTGTTTTTTTGATATCTGATAACAATGTCATCTAAATTTGATTGAAGTTAGAATTGCGAAACCACTGTGTCTCAGAACCTAATGTTCATTTAGGCTATATGAACTAAATAGCACACCAAGTACATAGATTCACAAAGAGAATGATTCTTCAGAAATTAAAAGTGGGAGTTGTAGATTATGTTTTTAGGTATTTGGTTAGAATCTCACGTGAGATACTGTGAAGCTAGAATGCAAAAATAAAATCGCGAGTCGGTTAATTCATTTTACGAATGCTATGTTTTAGGTGAAATCAAGATTTAGGTTGACTGAATAACAAAACACCATGGTCGACGGTTTCAAATGATCAATATGAATCTCAAATGATTGGGTCACCCTCCCAAGCTCTCTATTTTCTATTTTGTTGGGGAATTGCTTGTTTTAAACCTTTTTTCTGGTTTAAGAAATTGTTTCACAAATATACTATATGCTGTTCACATTAGCTAAACTCATCCATATGTTGGTGCCTCAGGGAACTCTAAATCCTAGATTCGCCACTGGAGACAAGAGGTCAGTTTGAACCACATAGATCCTTCATTCAAAGTGAAATACCATAAATAAGGAAGATTATATGTTTCACCCACTCTTCTATCTTCAATGAATCCTATTTGAGGGGAATCAATAGAGTATATATATCATATCCTATCCCTACAATCATCAGCTTAATTTTTTGGTCGAGTTGATCCTTCCTACATATCAAAATAACATGGATAGATGCATGAAACGGATACATAAGACCACTAGGGGTGCACAAGTACATCAAGTTGAAGCTTTAGCAAAGCTAGAAGAACAATAATAATGGAGTGTTCTTGAGGCATCTTTTTGGGATATCACAGCTGTATTTTTAAAGGCTGTAATAGCAATTAGCATATCAACTTTCAAGTGCAAATTTCCAATGTGAGCATTATATTAAGAATCCCAACATCATTATTATTACTTTGTCTTTTAACTTTTCCCTTAACCTTTTAGTGTTTTAGACTTATTACACTGTTTAATTAAAGTTAAAGTGAGTCAATCTAGCTTCTTGCTCAAATTTTAATTCTTCTCAAGATGACCCCCACCCACTCCTTTTTTTGGGTACCAAAGGTAATATGCTGTTTACTTAACTAAGTAATTTTGACTCATTCCAACTTCCAACACCTTTTTTTTGTAATCTACTTTGACCCTTTATAATTTTCCCTCATTGATTTCTTTCACTATATATTCTTAATTATCAAATATATATATATATATATATATAATATATATATATATATATATATATATATATATATGTATATATATATATATATATATATATATATATATATATTATATATATATATATATATATATATATATATATATATATATATATATATATATAATATATATATATATATATATATATATATATATATATATATATATATATATATATATATATATATATATATATATATATATATATTTGCCAAATGATTTGTATTATATACCAAGAAGAGAAAACAAAACGCTTAGGTAGGAAATTAACTCCCCCTGAGCCGCCCAAAAACGCTAGTGCCCTTTACAAAAAGGAGAGCACAAGCCCAAAAAAACGCAAAACTAACTACTTAGATACAAGCATGTCATTCATTCTACTGTTAACTCTTCCTGCAATCCTAAACACTATACAATCTATAACCTCCTTCTGCGTGAAGGAATGGTTATCAAAAATTCTCCTGTTACGCTGCATCCAGATGTTGTAGATCATCTCAGTCCATATGCCAACAATTAGCTTGGCTCGATCAGTCTTCTTCTTGTTGAGCTTGGACATACTCTTAATTTCATCAATGAAATTAGTATCGCTGAGGTTCCAGGAGAGAAAGCTGAAAATTTTGGATCTGATCTCCTTCGCATTAGGGCAATCAAAAAAGAGATGATGAGCTGACTCACTGGCATTGTTGCAAAGAACACATCTGTCATCTGTCATGTCTAACCATTTGCCTAATCTATCACGAGTAGCTAGCCTATTTTGGATGGCTAACCAAGTAATGAATTTGGCACTGGGGCTCGCCACGTTTTTGATCATAATGTGACCCCAATCAACCCTAGGCTCACCTGCAATAAGACGATCATAGACTTTGCCAATGCAGAACAGACCCCCTGTGGTAATAGATTCCCATCCACCCAGCCTGTCAACCAGCTCACACTGCTTGATGATTTTCTTGAAACTCCAAGAGGCATGAATAGAAGGACGCACTTCGTTTAGATTTCGCGCTTTCACATAGTAGCTGTGCACCCATTTGACCCACAAGTTGTCTTTTTTGATTGCAATATTCCACAGATGTTTGAGGATAGCTGCCTTGTTCCACTGGTACATATCTCTCAGGTTGAGACCCCCTTTAGCGAAAGGAAGACTCATTTGGTGCCAGGAAACAGCAGCTTTCTTGGAAACCCCCTCTTTACCTGTCCAAATAAACGATCTGCATATGTTTTCTACCATTTTTAGGACCTTTTTCGGGATACAGAAAATTTGGGCCCAGAAGTTTTGGATGCCCCCAATCACACTACGAACCAACTGAATTCTACCTGCATAGGACAAAAGCTTTGAGGACCAGTAACCAATTCTACCCACAATCTTATCCACGAGCGGCCTGCAATCACGGGAGTTAAGCTTCTTGGAGTGTAAGGGGATACCAAGATAGCGGAAAGGAAAGGACCCCTCTTCCATTTGAAGATAGCTAAGAATAGACATCTTGCACTGATCATCAACCCCTGAGATGTAGACGTTGCTCTTGGAATTATTCGCCTCTAGCCCTGAAGCTCTCGAGAACACTTGAAAAGTACTCATCATGCTTTGCACTGAAGTCAGATCCGCTCTACAGAACATAAGAAGATCATCTGCGAAGAGGAGATGGGTAATGCGCGTACTCTTGCATCTAGGGTGAAAACTGAAGTTGCTCTGCTGCTGCATAAGTCTAGAAAGATAATCCATAGCAATGGCAAAAAGATATGGCGAAATGGGATCACCCTGGCGCAAACCCTTCTTTGCATCAAACGGTTTTAAGGGGGAACCGTTCACCAAAATGGAGAAGGACACTGTAGAAACACAAGTCTTGATCCAGTCAACAAACTTCGGGGGAAACCCCATTTCATTCATAACAGAAAACAGGAACTCCCAGCTAATGGAGTCGTAAGCCTTGCGAAGATCCATTTTAATCATGCATCTGGGACTATTATTCTTGCGATTGTACCCCTTGATGAGCTCTGCAGCAAGTAAGATGTTGTCTGCCATCTGCCTACCCGGAATGAAACCAGACTGAGCTTGATCAATTATCGAACCCATCACTTTCTGAAGCCTCCCCGCAAGAATTCGAGAAATGACCTTGTAGATAACTGTACAGCAAGCAATAGGTCTGAAGTCCCCTACTTTGTTAGCATTGGTAGTCTTGGGGATCAAGGTAACCGCTGTGCAATTATAAGGAGCAAAAAGGTAGTTACCCCTGAAGAAGCCTGTGATAGCACTAATGAAGTCCACCTTGATGATAGTCCAAGCCCTCTTGAAGAAGCAAGCATTAAACCCGTCGATGCCCGGAGCCTTATTGTCATTCATACCAAATAAAGCTTCCCTGATTTCCTCTTCATCTACATCTCTCGTGAGCTCTATTCTACTTCTGTTGTCAACTTGGGAACCATCTCTCATAACCCTTCTATCAATGCTCTCAAGGTTGGGAGTAGCGGTACCTTGGAGACCCTTATAAAAATGGGTTATTTCGTTATGGATCTCATGAGTTTGGGAAAGCCAGCGACCATCTCTATCCTGGAGCTCATGAATACTGTTGGAAGAAAGTCTCTCTTTGATTGCAGCATGGAAGTACGCAGTATTATCATCCCCATTTCTCATCCAGTTAATTCTAGCTTTTTGGTGGAGGGCTTTATCTTCTATTTTCCTCCACTTGCGAACGAGGGAAGAAGTTTCTTTCTCCTGTTGGTGAAGCTCTTCACTAGTAGGATTGGACTGAAGGCAAGTTTGAATATCCTGCAGCTTTTTATCCCCTTGTCTGATTTTCTCCTTAATCCCCGCAAAATCGTTACTGTGGAGCTGCTTTAACCCTCTCTTGACATTGTTCATTTTGTGCCAAAATCTCTGAAGACCATCCCCTCTAACCTCAATTTGCCAAGCATCATCGACTATCTTAAGGAAATCTCGGTGATCGCAAAGATAGTTGAAGAACCGGAACGGAGTGTTTTGCTTCTGCCCATGCTCAGTAAGATTTATGACCAAAGGAGTGTGGTCTGAAGTTTGCGGGTTATCATACAGGACGCTCACTTGGTTGTATCTTGAAAGCCACTGAATGTTCCCAATGGCGTGGTCAATTTTTGTGAGGATGCGATTGTCTCCCTCCTCTCTGCTCGACCAGGAGAACTGATGACCACGCTCGGGGAGAGGATGGAGATCCTTCCTATCAAGCCAATTTTGCATATCACAAGTCTCATAGGTGTTCACTTGCGTCCCATTCATCCTGTGCTCATCTTTATAAATAGCATTGAAGTCTCCCATGTATAGACACGGCGAATTATAATCCAGCTTTAACAAACCATCCCACAACTGTCTACGATCAGTGACTGTGTGAAGCCCGTAGACAAACACAATATGCA